>OZ024741.1:105728367-105943367 GCA_964016885.1 Eledone cirrhosa
AGATAGATAGATAGATAGATAGATAGATAGATAGATAGAAAATAGGTAGATAAATAGACAGATAGATAGGTAGATAGATAGATAGATACAAAGGTAAGTAGAAAAATGTGTGATCAGATCGTTAGACGGGGTGGATAGTTATATAATCGATCTATATAACAACGAAACAATAAATACAATATATAGGTAAATGAATTTTTTTAATCATTACCCCCACCCCGCCATAACCACCGCACTAAAATAAATTTAAAAAAAAAAAAATAAATTAAAAAAAAAATAAATAAATTAAAAAAAAAAATTATAAACCAAAAAAACTGGTGAAAGAATCAAAGAACGAGAAATAAAGGATGATGAAGAATTTACCTGCATGAGACGATGAAGCTCCAGCAGATCTTCTTCTGTTCCATCTCTGATACAATAAGACGCCATTCCCGTAATGTTTATTGTGAAACTGAAAAATAATGGTTATCTTGTTCGGAAGTCGAAAAGCCGCGAACCGATTTGTCGGCGAGGAGAGAGAGAGAGAAGAGAGAGAGAGAGAGAGAGAGAGAGAGAGAGAGAGAGAGAGAGAGAGAGAGAGAGAGAGAGAGAGAGAGAGAGAACAAGGGGAAAGAGGTAGGGAGAGATAGGAGAGAGAGAGAGAGACAGATGGAGGGAGAGCGGAAGAGATAGGGAGAAAGAGGGGAAGAGATAGGGAGAAAAAGGGGGAAAGAGGTAGAGAGAGATAGGAGAGAGGGTGGGAGAGGGGGATGGAAAAAGATGAATAGAAATGGAGAGATGATAAGAGAGTAAGGGAGAGTGACAAAGTTCGAGGGGGAGAGAGATGGAAAGAGAAAGAGAGAGATGAAGAGAGATGACAAGAGAGAAAGTGGGAGAGATGGAGATAAAGAGGAGTGAGAGATAGGGAGATGGAAAGAAAAAGTGAGAAAAGAAGAGAGAGATGGAGATAGATAGATAGATGGAGAGAGGGGGCAGGGAGAGAGATGGAAAGATAGAGAGACAGAGAGAGAGGGAGAGATTAGAGAAAAACAGAGAGAGAGAGAGAGGGGGATATATATATATATATATATATATATATATATATATATATATATATAGAGAGAGAGAGAGAGAGAGAGATGGAATGGTGGAAAAACTAGCAGAAGAGAACACACACACACACACAATCACACACAGCTGTATGTTCATAGATACATATATACATACACACACATATAAACATACATACATACATATACACATAAATACATACATACATATATACATACATATACACATACAAACATGCATACATATATACATACATATATGTATACATACATACAAACATACACGCATTTAAACATACATACATATACACATACATACACATATACATACACACATACATACACATATGCATACATACATAAATACGTACACACTAACATACACATATATACATGCATATAAACATATATACATACACACATACATACACATAGATACATACATATACACATAAACATACATACACTCTTACATGCATACACATATAAACATACATACATACATACATACATACATACATACATACATATATATAAACATACATATATAGAGAGCCAAAGTATTAATTAAAGAGATGATGAGTGCTGAAATATAATGAAAGACGGAATGAGTAGTAGTAGTAGTAGTAGTAGTAGTAGTAGTGGTGGTGGTAGTGGTAGTAGTAGTAGTAGTAGTAGTAGTAGTAGTAGTAGTAGTAGTGGTGGTGGTGGTGGTGGTGGTGGTGGTGGTGGTAGTAGTAGTAGTAGTAGTAATGGTAGTAGTAGTAGTAGTAGCAGTAGTAGTAGCAGTAATAGTAGAAATAGTTGTAGTAATAGTTTTAGCAGTAGTAGCAGAAGTAGTAGTAATTGTATTAGCAGTAATAGTAGTAGTAGTAGTAGTAGTAGTAGTAGTAGTAGTAGTAGTAGTAGTAGTAGTAGCAGCAGCAGCAGTAGTAGTTGTAGTAGTAGTAGCAGCAGCAGCAGCAGCAACAGTGGTAGTAGTAGTAGTAGTAGTAGTAGAGAGAGGGGGTGGAAATGGGTTTGTGAAGAATTGCTTGGATTTATATTGAATGAGCAAGTGAATCTGTGTGTATATATGTGTACATGTGTGTGTATGTGCGTATATATGTGTGCGTGTGTGTGTATGTCGTGTGTATTGTGTGTGTCTGCCAAGTGCATTGCGCGTATTGTATCTGAGTTGTGTTGTGTATGTGTGTTATGTGTGTTATATATGTGTTATGTGTTGTATGTATGTGTGTTGTATGTATGTGTGTTGTATGCGTATGTATGCATGTGTGTTATGTATTGTATGTGTGTGAGTGTATGTGTTATGTATATTGCATGTGTGTATGTACGTGTTATGTGTACTGTATATGTGTGTGTGATGTGTGTGAATGTGTTGTGTGTATGTGTGAAGCGAATGCAAGAGAGAGACAGTGAAATTAAACTAAAGAAAGGCAATGACGTTTTGGCAGACGACAGAGAGCTCGACAGATATATTTCTTTATTTGCTACAAGGGCGCACAAGAAAAGGGGACAATACAAAGACATGCCGGGGATTTTACATAAGTCGTGTAAAAATATTGAAACAAACAATTATAACAATCGAAATCCCCAATAAGGGGGAGGCGTCACAAATGGGTTGTTTAATACCCCGTCGATAGAACAACCCTCAACTTCAGGAGCGTGTTGTGCAATTGCTCCTTTCTTCCTTTTGCTCTCTTCTTTAACCTACAGGCTTATAAACAGAGAAGGCCCAATCACTCGGGCCATTTTCGCTTCATTCACCCACCTTTCAGTAAATTTACTGGGGTGCAGTGCCTCTCTCTCCATTCTGATTCTCATTCTAAAGTGGTATAGATAGATAGATATCTTTCTTTATTTGCCACGGGGGCGTACAAAAATGGGACATTAAAATCTTTAACAATGATAAATAACAATAAACTATATAAAAATAAAACAATTGAAATCCCCATTAGGGGGGGGGGGGTAACGCTACTGCGGGGTTGCTTTAAATCCCGTGGATAGAACAACCCTCAACACTAGGAACACGTTTTGTAGGTGTTCCCGTCTTCCCTCTGTTTATCTTCCTCAACCTACAGGTTTATACACAGAGAAGGCCCATTCACCCAGGCCATTTTCGCCACATTCACCCACCTTTCAGCGAATTTACTGGGGTGTAGCACCTCTCTCTCCACTCTCACCTTCCTTCTGAAGTGGTACTTAAAGAAGGGGATGAGTTGTTGTCCGGAGAGAAAGGTACTTGCCCTCAGTCCTTTTAACCTCGTCCACCATATTACCTCTTTCGCCATAGCCACCAGAAAGAGGAAGACCACGTCTCCTTCGTTAAATGAAGGCGGCGGCGTGATCCTCACGATGGACTCGGCTGACAACTGGATGCGTCCCACAGGTGACAGTAGCTGTTCGACATAATTCCACAGGTCGGTTACCCCTGGGCACTGAACAATTGCGTGCAGATCGGTTTCGATGTCCTGCTCGCATCTTGGACAGATCCTTTTGGCAGGATCTCTGCCAGGGCGTCCGTGCCTGTAGATTTTGTCTCGAACTGGTAGAGCTCCTCGGTAGCACTGCTAGGCCAGAGAGCTCTGGAAGTTATCCATAAGCCCTGGACGGAAAGTCCTCCCGAACAGACTGGTCAGTTCGTCTTCCTCGATGCCTAGAGTTTCCCCGAGAACGTCGTTACACTTATCCTCCACTAATCCCATATAGAATGTCAAAGTGGAGTCTCCGCTGATTGACGTTTCCGCTTGGTAGAGGGCTGTGAGCGCCTGAAGGCACTCGAGGTGCCAGGCACCCATTTTTGGTCTTCGCTTGACCCAGGACTGCAGCTCTGTTAGTGAGACGAGTTGTGGAAGAGCTTGCCTCACAAACGACAGCCACACCGGTTCACCGGTCAGGAACACCTGGAGATTGCGTAGCCTCAGCGCGTGTTTGCGTATAATCAGCCATGGCATGCCCAGCCCTCCGTTAGAAGGGTCTTGACAGCAGATGGATCTCCTCACCAATGGAGCCTGTTTCTTCCAGAGGAACCTGAAGAGTAGGCGTTCCATTTTGGTGAGGTATTCGCGGGGACAAAGCACGACTGTCAAGCGGTAGTAGATGACGGACGCTATGTAAGTGTTCGCCACCTCTGCTCGACCTTTCAAGGAGAGTTTGCACTCAGCCCACTTCTGGGTGAGTGCAAACACCTTCGCCGTTACCTCGTTCTAGTTCTTGTCCACCTGGAGGTCTGGACCGAACCAGACCCCGAGCAATTTCACCGGTCCTTCCGTCCAGCGTCCAACGACACTGTCGGAAGGCATGGGTTTGCCTCTCCATGTGCCGAGTGGCAAACCGATAGACTTGTTTGGGTTTAGTCTTGCTCCTGTCAACGTTTTGTATTCCTGTAATAGGTTGTCGATTACCCTGATTTCCGAGGTTTTCGACACCATTACGGTTACGTCGTCGGCATAGGCCGACGCTGCTTTCTGCAAGCCTGGTTCGATCGGGATGCCCTGCAACAGCTCCAATTTCTGCAGTAACGGCTTGAGATTCAGTACATACAGAATGGAGGAGAGAGGGCATCCCTGACGGATGGAACGCATGATTTGGAATGGCTCTGATAGGTATCCATTCATCTTGACTGCCGAGAAGATGCTGGTGTGCATGGCAACGATCCAGCCTCTGAAGACGGGACCGAAGCCGGCCGCCTTGAGAACTGCTTCCAACTATTGATGGTCGACCCTATCAAATACCTTAGACTGATCTAAATTGATCAGAGCCCCACCAAAGCCAGGTTTACACCCTATCCTCTCTATGATGTATCGCATGAAGTGGAGGTTGTCGTGTATGGACCTGGTCGGGATTGCACACGTTTGGGCTTCCCCTACCAGGTTCTCGACTACAAGCGCCAGCCTTGCTGCTAACACCTTGGCCAAAATCTTTAACTCTGTATTAAGCAGAGTTATGGGCCTGAAATTGCTTATCTCATCCCCCTTGTTCTCATCTTTCCTGATCAGCGTTACTACGCCTCTGCCGACAGAACTGGGAATCCTCCCGTTCTGCTGCCAGTTGCAGTAGACCGCTTCGAGGACGCCAGAGAACAAGTCTGGCATGCCTATGTAAAACTCATAGGGTAGACCATCTAAACCGGGTGATTTGCGTTTCCCGAGATAGATAGATAGATAGATAGATAGATAGATAGATAGATAGATAGATAGTTAGATAGATAGATAGATAGATAGATAAGTGGTGAGATAGGTAGGTAAATTGGTAGGTAGGTAGGTAGACCATAATTGGTCTTAGCGAGGTATTTTTCACCAAAGTTCTCAATAAATGATAGATTTTGAGGTGGGTGGATATCTTATAAAATGAAGGATGCGCGTAAAGACACCCATACATACACATATTATATTATATTATGATAGTAAAGTCCAAGACATGATCCGAAAAATCCAAAAGGTGTGGGGGACGAATATTGCAAAGAAAACTCAGTTTTGTTCAAAGATTAGTGACTACGGCGCTGAAAACAACGTCGCTATTGATAATTTCTATACTTTTAATTCTCTCTCTCTCTCTCTCTCTCTCTCTCTCTCTCTCTCTCTCTCTCTATATATATATATATATATATATATATATATATATATATATATATATATATAAAATCTTAGAACAAAACTGAGTTTTCTTTGCAATATTCGTCCACCAGACCTTTTGTATCTTTTGGAACATGTTCTGGACTTTACTCCACACATGACAGAAGGTGTTGTTTTCTTAACAGAGCAAGATGGCTAATTGAAGTGCATGTGATGGCCGGATCTCTCCCCAGTCAAACATGTTCTGGATCTTCCGTCAGTTTTCGTCAAACATGTCCTTGTTTATCTTTGAAGAAAACTCTAGGAGAGCTCCAGAAGGCTGTAGCGTGGTGTTTTAAGGCATTTCCAAAACACTTCTGGAGGGGGATCTATAGGGAAACGAGGATCTTCAAGCATCGACCGAAGAAACACATGGAAACCAGCTTTCTCCACAACAGATTGAAGGTTGCCTACACGAATATTTTCCTTGGAAAACCTCTTCTTTTTGGCTTAGCATTGGTTTAAGATGGAGACTGAGTTTGTAGCAGACAAGACGATGGTCCTTATGACACTTCGTACTGGGTATTACTTACTCAAGTAAGTTCTCAGTACGAAGTTCTCTCTGGCTCACCAAAGTGTAGTCTATAAGGTCTACCGAAGTTGATCACTCTGTTTTTCTGGCTCACCAATCTGCAATCTATAAGGACTACCAAGATTATATCAGTCTGTTTCTCTGTTGCAATTTGTTGTTAATAATTGTTTCTACTTTTGGCACAAGGCCAGCAATTACCCCAGTGCATTGCTGGTACTTTATTTTATCGACCCCGTAAGGATGAAAGGCAAAGTTAACGTTGGCGGGATTTGAACTCAGAATAGAAAGGGCCATAACTCTTTGCGTCAAAGCATGGCGTCCGACCCTCTACCGATACTGCCAATCCACCGCCTGATTCTGATGTTAATAATTGTTTCTACTTTTGGCACAAGGCCAGCAATTTCTCAGTACATTACTGGTACTTTATTTTATCGACCCCGTAAGGATGAAAGGCAAAGTTAACCTCGGCGGGATTTGAACTCAGACCGTAAAGGGACCTAACTATGCTGGAAAGCATGGCGTCCGACTCTCTACCGATACTTCCAATCTACCGATTTTGATGTTAATAATGGTGAATAAATAGTTAGTAAATATTGGTAAAAGCAGCAAAATGGCAAATTACACTTTCCAACATCATGTTTGTCAAGTACTCCTTTCCAGTTATTGGGATCGCCAAGGATGATAACATTGTCGTTTGCAGAAGAATCCTCTATAAGGTTGCGCAAAACAATATAAAATTATCCCTTTCTGCAAGATCTGCTCGAAAAATACAGCTTGAATTGGGAGGGGCATATAGGTGATGCGGCTGGAGTGACACGTCGGTTTTCAAGCTTGGAGGTAATGGACTTCTTGATCATAAAAACCATCGCCAAAAAAGGTAAATGTCAATCTCTGGTTTACTATACTAGCAAAGAATATAACCGATGCGAACTTCACTTTGAGTAGCGACAGTGATATTTAGTCTTCGCGGGTTTGAGAAAGTACCAGATTTGTGACTGGCGTAAATAAAACCACCACCACTTCAATAAGATGAGAGGAACGTTAAAAAAACAAAACATACCTAATCGTCCTTCGCGCGAGATAACAAGGGATACGTTCAGGCCTTAGGTAGAGGAACCTGTTCGAAAAATATACTGCAGTCTCTATTTCATGTCGCCAAAACTGGCGATGTCCCTCCGACGTCTCCTGGGAGGCATGGGATGGACGCACAAAGATTGCATATCCCGAGACCACCTAAGTGTGTTCGGAAAGGAACAAACCATGACAATTGGAGCCTGGAACATCACAACCATTACAGGTAAGGAGCAGGCACTAATGCAGGAGGCTAGATGCTACCGGCTGGATGTAGTCTGGATTTCCTCAACAAAGTTTCGTGAGTCTAATATTGTAGATTTCGATGAAGAATGGGAACTCCACTAGTCAGGTGGGGCGCCAGAAATGACTGCACATGCGGTAGTGGGGATACTCACAAGCACCCGGCTGTAAGAATGTGTTATGGACTGGATTCCATTAGAAGGGAGGATTTACCTCTTGAAGCTATGGCTGAAAGATAGCTCTCTGTGGATGGTGCAAGTTTATGCACCAAACAAGGAGTCCGAATACAGATCCTTCCTTGACGAAGTCACTGCAGTATTAGATGTAATTAAGACTAAGCCATATATCCTGATGGGAGACTTCAATGCATATGTTGGCACTGACCACCTGACATGGAAGATTGAAAGGAACGGCGACCCCGATCTAAATACGAATGAAGAGGCCTTATTAGACTTCTTTTCTAGCAATGGACTCTATTATGAGCACCTTTTTCCAGCATAGAGACATCCATAAATATATATGGTATAAGGGAAATCAGGGACAGAGATCAATTATTGATTTTGTTATTGTCTCTGATCTCTTCTAGTCTGTGTTGGATGTTCGTGTTATGAGTGGAGCTGAGCTGTCAACTGATCACCATCTAGCTATCTGCAACTTGAGACTACCTAAAGCCAAAGAAATCCACAAAACTGGCAGGTCCAGGGCGACCTACATGATAAAGTGGGAAGCATTGGTGGATAAGAAAGTCAGGACCAAGTAAGCAGATACTAGTGCGTTCCAAATTTAGAGAACTCCCTGAGAAAACTGAGGATGTTTAAACAGGGTGGAGATTGTTCTGCTCAGCAGTTTCTGCTTCAGATGTTAAATGCTGCGGGCAAATGAGGCCTGGTGACTCGTCGGATGGCAGGAGGACCCCTTAGTTCAATCAAAGATGCCACCCGAGCAAAGAACGATGTCTACAAAGCTTGGCTTGGAAAATATCCTTCTTGCACTTGCAGTACAAATATGCACGAAAAATCGCAGCAGGAACAATAAAAAAGTCCAAAGTTAAGAGATGGGAGGACTTTGGAGTTAAGCTGAAATCCGACTTCAGATCAGCAATAGCTGATGAAAAGTGCGAGTTTCGCCCCGGACGCAGCACAGCCGACCAAATATTCACACTGAAGCAGGTCTTCGAAATATTGTGGGAGTATTGCCAAGAGGTATATTCTTGTTTTAGACCTCGAAAAGGCATATGACCGCGTCCCTCAGGATCTGCTGTGGAAGGTTGTGCAGGGGTATGGAATCGATGGTCAGCTTCTAGCTGCCCTGATGTCTGCCCGAGCATTTGTGTTCGGATAAATGGTGCTAAATGGAAACCATCTAATGTGGGAGTCGGACTCCGCTAATGGTGCATATTGTCACCTCTCCTGTTCATTATTTTTATGAGCAGGATTGACACGCGCAGCCGGGTAGGATGTGATATCACGACTGGCAGGTGTAAAATCAGTCAGCTGGAATTTGCAGATGACATAGTATTACTTAACTCGACAGAAGGTGATCTCCCACTAGCATTTGGTATGTTTACTTGATATGTGTTGCAAGGCTGAAATGAAAATCAGTGCTGCGAAAACTGAGACACTCGCCTCGCAAGGAAGCCTGCGCAGTGCACTCTATATGTGAATGGAGTTCCACTGAAGCAGGTGGAGAAGTTCAAATATATGGGGCCGTGTTCACAAGTGATAGATAGCAGGAGGCTGAATTAAGTGCAAGAATTGCAGGAGCTGGTGCAGTAATGTGCCAGCTTCAGCATTCAGTCATCAGAAAAAGGCAGGTAGGTGTAAAACCAAACTCGCTATCTTCAATTCGGTATTCGTGCCAACCCTTACCCATAGCCGTGAATCCTGGGTAATAACTGAAAGAATACGATCGCGAATACAAGCAGCCGAAGTGGGGTTTCCCCGAAGTATCATTGGAGTTATATTATTCGATACAGTGCGTAACTCGGAGAGGAGGAGGTGGTGGAGGAGGAGGAGGAGGAGGAGGAGGAGAAGAAGAAGAAGAAGAAGAAGAAGAAGAAGAAGAAGAAGAAGAAGAAGAAGAAGAAATATGCAGGATCTCCTGCCCTATCAGAAAACAAATATAGTTTTACGAGATGTCTAAATGAACAGTTCAACTACCTCGAATCATCACAATATTGTACAGCTGTTTATATATGCCCCTGTGAAAACCGCAAACTAACATCACTATTAAAAGCAACCGCAAATACATATCAGTATTGAGAACAAGCCTCAGCTACACATCACTATTGAGAACAAGCTTCAAATATACATCACTGTTAAGAACAAGACACAAATACACATCAGTGTAAAGAACTAGCCACAAATATATACCACTGGGATGAACAAGCCACAAATATACATTGCTAGTGAGAACAAACCCTCTTTTCGAAATTCGACGACAAGACAGCTGCAGTGAAGCATCAAATGATGATTTGGGAAGCATCTCTTGACGAGAAGACTTAATCATTAAAGAAAAGCTAAGGTATTTATACATACAATTTCCACGGGCGTCCAAAAATAACTCACCTATGAAGCGAAAAAAATCTATCCACATTTAGAACATCATTATCAGCAATAGAGGAATTCTTATACCTACTAGAAACAAACTGACGAAATAGGTAGATGATAAAATCCTTTAAATCAGCCGAGGACGAGAAAATACTTTCTAAATTAAGATATATTGTGTGAAGGAACATCAAAGAACGATCTCTTAAAGAATACACGATACTATAAAGTATTGAAACTAACCCCAAATAGTTTCTTCTGTTATGCATGCGAATCATTTGTGATAAAACCCCAGATCATATCACTGTAATAAATCATACACCACATTTTTGAAGAGCATAAAAATAAATAGTGATTTCTAATTTTGGCACAAGGCCAGTAATTTGTGTAGAAGGAAAAGTCGATTACATCGACCCTAATACGTGACTGGTACATTATTTTATTGACCCCGAAAGGATTAAAGACAAAGTTAACCTCGGTGCAATTTGAACTCAGAACATAAAGGGTCGTAACTAAATGCCGCAACGCATTTCGTCCGACGCTATAATGATTTTGCCAATCCTACATCTCACATAAAAATAAATAATACGAGAAAATTTCTTTGAGATTATCAAAAATAAAGATGTAAAACTACACAGATATTTTCGTTAGCGAATCAAATGTTAAACTGTATCAATGTTTCGTTCACCCCCATAACGATCACCGAACAGAAATACAACATATTCTATTAATTGTCTCAGCTCCACTATTTCAACCGTTTTGATAAAATTATGTAAGAATATTCTAGAAAACCTTTGGAAAACTTTCATAGTATAGAGGAGAGAACTGAGCTTTGCCGTGAACATGGACAGTGTTACAGATTAGTTAAGAAGTTCTATTAGCAGTCATAAGGTGCTAGAATCGGTCCCACTGCGTAGTATACTGGGCAAGGGTCATTTACTATAGCCCGGGGTCGACACAAGCCTTGTGAGTGAAATTGGTAGACGGAAACTGCCTCGAAGCCTGTCGTGTGGACTGTACCTGTAATGCAAAAGGCCAGCCTTGTCACACACTCTGACAGGCTGAATCTCCCAGAGAATTACGTTAAGTGCATACTTGCTTGTGGAATACAGAAACACTGGCATTAGAATAAGATGAACGGTACCTGTAATTCAAAAGACAGGCATTGTCATACACTGTCATGCTGAATCTCCCTGAGAATTACGTAAAGTGTACACATATGATGGTCGAATTCTCAGTCAATTGCACAATAATTTTTCACGCATAGGCTGTTCCGTTGATAGAACAACTGGCACATTCATCGTCGACATTGACGGAGATCCTTTTCATTTCATTCTGTGAGCATTCTTTTAGACGTCCATTACAAGCATTTATAAAATAAAACCACTGGGTCATATTGACTTTATGGAAAGCGTTCGCTTTCAAGTATCATAGATTAGATTACTGCTTACAACACTGAACTTGGGGGAACAAATGTATGAACGCGAAAAGAAATATTTGTGTCCAAAAACTCAGCTTCCGGGAAAGAAAGGCTTTGTTGTTATATTCTCTGAAGCAGAATAAGGGTAGATAAGGAATGTGTGAGAGAGAGAGAGAGAGAGAGAGAGCGGGCGGAGAGTGTGTGTGTGTGTGTGTGTGTGTGTGTGTGTGCGTGCGTGCGTGCGAATAGTAAACGAAAAACATCCAAGTAAACAATACAGTACAATGAAGATATATATTAGTTTAATGCTTGGTATAGTAGGAAAAGAGTCAGTTATTTAGTACACTAACGATTCGGCTTACCAGAGACACGTGTTTCACACCACAAACCGTCCCCCGGATTGTGTGTTCTACTATATATATATATATATATATATATATATATATATATATATATATATATATAATATAGTGCAAATTTATACGGGAACAAAACAGAGAGGCAGACAAATAAAGGTTTATTAGGTTCACGCTTTTGAGAGTGGGGGTGGGTGAGGAACAGAGGGTGGTCACGGCGGATTAAGTCGGGGTTGAGCCGGTAGTAAAGGTAGTATTCCGAATATATATATATATATATATATATATATATATATATATATATATATATGGAAAATGGTGCCGAGAGACTATGTAGCCGCCAGACCAATTAGAAATAGTAAATAAATCTCCTTCAAATCTCAAAAGATGAGCAAGTATAGAAATAAACTGGAATATGGACATTGATTGTTGATGTTGAAAAATGAAATCAACTCAGGGTTACTTTAGAACAGAGCAGTTTGAATTAGTCTGGTATAGACAAGTACATATGTTGTTTAGGTGTATAATATTGTCAATACTCTGATATGCCCAGTTCCTTGTTGGGTTGTTATTTCAATGTGGAACTGGAGTCATATGACTCCAGTTCCTCAGTGAATTAACAACCCAACAAGGAACTGGGCATATCAGAGTGCTCCAGCCTGCATACTGAGGTGTTGGTATACAACCAACATAAACTCAAAATCTATCTATATATATATATCTATATATATATATAGATATATATATAGCAGCCTACTACGAGTAAGACACACAAGGCAGCCTACAGCAATTGGAATAGTTTTGGCTTCCATTTAAAGGACCTTCACCGATCCCTCCCAACACGAATAGGACGCTATACAGTGCATCACATGAAAGGTATGTACCTGCCTTACAGACTATGCCAAGATGAAAGCTCTGGTTGTCATTGAACTTCTTCTTCTTCTTCTTCTTCTTCTTCTTCACTGCCCACTTATTCCTGAGAGGGTCGTGGGGGAAGAGTCCTCAAACACTCCTTCCAGTGGGTCCTGTCAGAAGCAACAGTTTTCAACTGATCCGGTTGGATCCCCAAGGTCTACCCCTGGGTATGCTGCCACTTGGTTTTACCCGTAAAATCTGTGCAGCGATTCTTTACCGAGATATTCTGACCACATGCCCATAGTATCAGAACTGTGATCTCTCAATTCAGAGAAGTAGCGGCTCTGCCTGGAGTGACACCCTGATCTCCGAGCTACGGCCTCTATCGAGTAACGTTACTCCGAGAACCCCATTTCGGCTGCTTGTATTCTTTCGGTCATTACTCAAGATTCATAACCATAGGTAAGGGTTGGCACGAATACCGAATTGAAGATAGCGTGTTTGGTTTTGGCCTCTGAAATGATCAATGACTAAGTTGGCATCGGTAAAACTTGAACCCATAGCGCAGAGAACTGAAATAAAAACCGTAAGGCATTCCTTCTGACGTCCTAATGGACTCTGCCATTATATTGGCTGCCTCATATTAAATAACAGCTGTGAATCCAAAATGTCGACATAATACCTAACAGATCCACCTGGTTATAGACAACACTGAATGAAGATATTCTTATCATATGAACTTTACATAATGTGACTGATACACATTAATAACTGTGAAGACTGCCAATAGTGGGCGTGTCCGTTCTGATAACAACACATGCGGAAATAACTGTATTTAATGCAAGGGTTCCTAATTTAGGCACAAGGCCAGCAATGTTTTGGAGGTAAGGCGATTACATCGGCCTTAGAATTTTTCTAGTACTTTATTTTATCGACCCCGGAAGGATGAAAGGCATAGTCGACCTCTGCAGGATTTGAAACCAGAACGTAAAGAGCCGAAACGAATGCCACAAAGAATTTTGTCTGACGCTCTACCGATTCTGACAACCCACGGCCCAACTGTATTTAACCAACGAATAACAACGAATATATGTCTCAACCCGTTGGTTACCATATTTCTCATGAAAGACACTGCTAATAATTTTCAAATCATTTTGAAAATAATCAATAATTTGGAGGGACTTAATAATATTTAATAGGCGGTGAATTGACAGTCGTTAGAAGGTCGGATAGAATGCTTCGCGGTATTTGTCCTGGATGTCTGTGCTCTGAGTTCAAATTCTGCCAAAATCAACTTTGCTTTTCATCCTTTCGAGGTCGATAAATAGAGTACCTGTCCAATACAGGGGGCGATTTTCCCTCTTTCTTCTTTATTTCTATCAGCCCCCCCCCTCCCTCTCTCTCATTTTCTGAAAGAAATCGGCTGTCTCCCGACCTGAGGAGGAGGATAGGCTCCGCCAGGAGTTACGGATCCATATATACATACAACAATACAATTAACTTTCTTATTATGTAGCTGGAGCTTGGGACATAACTTAACATAGATAGTTCTTGTATAAAATTATGATATAAAAACTTTAAAACTTTTGTTACCAATTTTTCTACAATTTTTCATGAATTATCAAACATTTGAAGGGATTAAATAATATAATTAACTTTCTCATTATTGGCCTGAGTTCAAATCCCGCCGAGGTTAACTTTGCCTTTCATCCTTACGGGGTCAATAAAATAAAGTACCAGTAATGCACTAGGATAATTGCTGGCCTTGTGCCAAAAGTAGAAACAATTATTACATTGGATCCCGAGGGAGGGGTTTGGCTGAATTGTTAGAGTGCCGGACAAAATGCTTTGCAGCATTTAGTTATGGCCCTTTACGTTCTGAGTACAAAACCCGCCGAGGTCAATTTTGAATTTCATCTTTCTGGGGTCGATAAAATAAGTACCAGTAAAGTACTGAGGGACGATTAAATCGACATTCCCTGTCCCCTAAAGTTGCTGGCCTTGTGCCTAAATTAGACACCATTATTAATCTAGCCTTGGAATATAACTTAACAAAGGTTCTTGAATAAATTATGATGACCGGTTGTTAGATAGATGTAAAGATTTTAAAATAAATAGTTTTGTATAGTAGAACCAGGGGTAGTTAAAGACGGTTTATGAAAGTTTGGTATAAAACTATTAAACGTGGTGCCTTGACTATCAAATGACAGGCAGCCTTGACAGTCATTCATCGATGCTGGAATCTTTGAAAAAACTTCCAATTGAACAGTTAGATGTGTTGTAGTTTTTTTTTTTTTTTTTTTTTTTTTTAATTTAGAAGACGTGTGGCCTAGGGGTTAGTGGTGTTAGGCTCGCGATCATAAGGTCTTGGGTTCGATTCCAGGATCCAGGTGTTGCGTTATGTCCTTGAGCAACATACTTCATTGAATGCTGCTCTGATCCTCGCGGCTAAAAAATAAAAATAAAAAAAATAAAAAAATTAAATGAGTGTTAGCAGTGGTTTGGGGAAGGATGACCCTGTGTCTTATACTCTTTTCCTTCATCACTACTTCGGTAACTATGTTGAAGTTTGTTTCGTTGTAGAGGCCTAATAATTCTGAAACATATCTGATTATATATATATATATATATATACACTGTACACCTCCTGAAGAATCAAAATGACATTAGTCCATGGGTTGATATTGTTTTTTCTACACAACATTATCCTTTTTATCTTACCTAACTATTCAATGGTGGTTATATTAGGTACGTTAACACAAACTTGACTTTTGTTTATTTTTTCTATAAATACACAACAGCTTGGTTTTAGATAAGAAATCAATAACTATACTGAGTTATTGATGATGTAAAGTTCAAAATGCACAAAAGATACCTTTTAACACCAGAAATATGTCTTTTTCTTCTTCTTTCTCTTCTTTTTATTTTTCTTCTTCTCGTTTGCTGCTATTGTTACTATTATTATACATGGTATTCTTTACTTCAGACGTTTACTTCGCTTTGGTTCCCGTAAGTTTCTCGCTTTCAATGTCTAAAACACACATATATATTTGCAATCTCTGTTATTTTCTTGTTAATAAGGCAACCCAAATCACATTGTGGAAAGAGCAGCCCTTATTTCGTGCCTTGCGGGGAAAAAAATTCAAAAACCTTTTATTGATTTTCAGTTGAAGAAAAATCCAATACTACCATCTGGCATCACCATCTTCCTGTTCGACGACAAAATAACTTCACCTTCCACTCTCGTCGCCACCATGAAACAAGAGAACAACAAGAACAAAACATTTGAAGCTACAGAAGAATATCACGATTCTTTCCCTGTCTTTCTATTACCTAACCAGAACACTACTCGCACCAACACAACAATAACAATATAAGCTAGCACTAGCAACAACAACGAACCAAGATTATTTTAAATAGCATCAATGAAAACAATATCGACGATAGAAACAACGATGACGATGACGGCAATGCCGACAGCATCAACGACAGACACAAGAATGAAACCTTCACAACCACTATAAGAGAAAACATTAACATCAACAACAACGTTAGGCATGAAAATAACAAAAGAAATAGCAGCCACACTTTCGCATCTACAAAAGCAGGAACAGCAACACTCTTTAAACATTTTCTGCTTAACAAGGAGTCGTGAAATTCACAGGTAGGCAAATTGGTCAAAGCAGTGAGGAGAACAGCCCAATTAGCTATTCCACCTGAGGTGTTGGCAGCAATTGCTAGAAAAACAGTGCAGTATCGCTGCGTGCCACTAAAAACCTAACGCACGGAAGCAGCGCCATAAGTCCAAATTAAGAAGTCCTTAAAAAAATTGTGATCCAACGTTGAATTCGGCAAAGAGCAAGACAGTTTGGGGGCGCGAAAGTGCTTTTCAGTAGCAAAGCCCTCGTTCTAAAAAATCCTGTGGTCCCCTGTTGCAGTAACGATTACGTTTTTTCTCGTCATTTTTAAGAACAATAAAGGTCATGATTTCGGGTGTCCCACCCGAGTCAGGCAGAGGGAACGAACTAGTACATCACATCCATTATTTACTACCGCCTGATCGACGTCCCTTATCTCATCCTGCTGTAAATTTGAATCAAGAACAGGTATATTAAGAATTTCACGACAAATATATCTATGAACAGGACCTGGGTTCAATACCTCCCAGAGAAATTTTACAAGACAGTTTTCGAAACTCTGAGTCAGAGAGAAGTCTTTTCAAAGTTCAAGGTTGGGGAAGAAGGTTTTTGCTTTTATGGGTGGCACCGTCAAATAATCACGGGCTCCTCCTTGGACTGATATACCGGTTGAACCACTCTCCCTTTATATTGGCCCTGCTCTGGTTAGGTGTTTTTCAAAGAAATAAAATTTCAAAACTATATTATTTTTGTGTGTATGTGTATATACTGTAAATTATGTTTCTTTTCTAATAAACTGTAGACTAATGAACACGGTCTGAGTTCAAATCCCGCCGAGGTTAACTTTGCCTTTCATCCTTACGGGGTCGATAAAATAAAGTACCAGTAATGCACTGGGATAATTGCTGGCCTTGTGCCAAAAGTAGAAACAATTATTATTTATTATTTATTAGTTTGACAATGCGGCAAATTGGCAGAGTCGCTAGAACGTCAGGCAAAATGCTTTGTAGTATGTGCTCTGAGCTCAAATCTCGCCGCAGTCAACATTGCCTTTCATCCTTTCGAGGCAGATTGAAAAACTACTTGTCCAGTATTGGAGTTGATTCTTCTATATCTCTTTCTCACTTACAGGTTTAAAAAGCGTCTGATACGCTGTATTTCACAACGGTGCCCCTACGACTCTATCAAGAATTACAGATCTATACACGTTTATTATTTTTTAAAAATTACATTAGAAAAATCTAGCCAAATATTTTGAAAATTCTTTCATTTATTCCTGTGTTCAATTAGTATGATTTCGATTAGTGGTGTCTTTTCGCGTATGAATGAAAATCCTGCTAATCGGAGTCATGTTACATCGTGCATTTTTAAATATTTAAAAATGTTATACAGCATTTTTTTTAGAACACTTTTACTATTATATACTCTAGTATTGAATATAAATGTTCTAAATAATTAATAACAGACATATTTATATATGAAAACAATAACTTTTTACAATTACCTACTATTATTGAAGTCACCGCGACCCTTTTATAATATATGTATGTATATCTATCGTACACCCTGTACATCTAGATCTTACTTCCATTTATCTATATCTAACTGTATTATATGTTATTTTATCTTCTGTCTATCTTAACCGGTAACTTCTACTGGGCTCGTAGGCGAGTTGTAGTGACATACGGCATTTCTTGGGCATTTTAAGATCTGGCAGATACCATCTCTTCTCCAGGTCTGAACATAGGGGATTTCTTCCAGAGAAATAGAGAGGAATTCAGAAAGAGATGTAGAGGAAGAATCGGCCGCTGTACTAGCCTAGTTCTTTTTTTTATCAACCGCAAACGGATGAAAAGTAAAGTTGACTTTGGCATTCTAGCCGACGTTCTAATAACTCTGGAAATTTGCCATATATATTGTATTATAAGTCATATTGTATTATATTGATGGACTCATCCATCGAGAACAAAATATGAGCGTCCAGTTGATCGACCAACTGAACGACCGACTCATTGAACTAACAAATAATGTGGTTTAGTATTCCATAGATCATTAACGTAATTCTCAATTAGAATCAGCGTAATAGAGTAAGACATGGCCATACCTGTGAGTTACAGGTATAATCCACCCGATGAGCCTTCGAACAGTTTCCGCTTACTACCTAATTTCATTCACTAGGCTTGGGTTCACCCGAGGACATCCCAAGATGCTGCACAATGGAATCGAACCTGAGATTTTATTATTGGGAAGTGAACTACTTAACCATTCGCCCATTCTGTGGCCACTAACTTATCAGTTAGACAAACGATAGAGTATTTTGAGTTAAAGCCTGGTAAACTACAGCAGAAACCATGGGTGAACTGAATGGTAAACTACAGCAGAAACCATTGGTGAACTGAGTGGTAAACTATAGCAGAAACCATGGGTGAACTGAGTGGTAAACTACAGCAGAAACCATGGTTGAACTGAGTGGTAAACTACAGCAGAAACCATGGTTGAACTGAGTGGTAAACTATAGCAGAAACCATGGGTGAACTAAGTGGTAAACTACAGCAGAAACCATGGGTGAATTGAGTGGTAAACTACAGCAGAAACCATGGGTCAACTGAGTGGTAAACTATAGCAGAAACCATGGATGAACTGAGTGGTAAACTACAGCAGAAACCATGGATGAACTGAGTGGTAAACTATAGCAGAAACCATGGGTGAACTGAGTGGTAAACTATAGCAGAAACCATGGGTGAACTGAGTGGTAAACTACAGCAGAAACCATGGATGAACTGAGTGGTAAACTATAGCAGAAACCATTGGTGAACTGAGTGGTAAACTATAGCAGAAACCATGGATGAACTGAGTGGTAAACTATAGCAGAAACCATGGATGAACTGAGTGGTAAACTACAGCAGAAACCATGGATGAACTGAGTGGTAAACTACAGCAGAAACCATGGGTGAACTGAGTGGTAAACTATAGCAGAAACCATGGATGAACTGAGTGGTAAACTATAGCAGAAACCATGGGTGAACTGAGTGGTAAACTACAGCAGAAACCATGGATGAACTGAGTGGTAAACTATAGCAGAAACCATGGTTGAACTGAGTGGTAAACTACAGCAGAAACCATGGATGAAGTGAGTGGTAAACTACAGCAGAAACTATGGATGAACTGAGTGGTAAACTACAGCAGAAACCATTGGTGAACTGAGTGGTAAACTATAACAGAAACCATGGTTGAACTGAGTGGTAAACTTCAGCAGAAACCATGGGTGAACTGAGTGGTAAACTACAGCAGAACACATGGGTGAACTGAGTGGTAAACTACAGCAGAAACCATGGGTGAACTGAGTGGTAAACTACAGCAGAAACCATGGGTGAACTGAGTGGTAAACTACAGCAGAAACCATGGATGAACTGAGTGGTAAACTACAGCAGAAACCATGGATGAACTAAGTGGTAAACTACAGCAGAAACCATGGTTGAACTGAGTGGTAAACTACAGCACAAACCATGGGTGAACTGAGTGGTAAACTTCAGCAGAAACCATGGGTGAACTGAGTGGTAAACTACAGCAGAACACATGGGTGAACTGAGTGGTAAACTACAGCAGAAACCATGGGTGAACTGAGTGGTAAACTACAGCAGAAACCATGGGTGAACTGAGTGGTAAACTACAGCAGAAACCATGGATGAACTGAGTGGTAAACTACAGCAGAAACCATGGATGAACTAAGTGGTAAACTACAGCAGAAACCATGGTTGAACTGAGTGGTAAACTACAGCACAAACCATGGGTGAACTGAGGGGTAAACTATAGCAGAAACCATGGGTGAACTGAGTGGTAAACTACAGCAGAAACCATTGGTGAACTGAGTGGTAAACTACAGCAGAAACCATGGGTGAACTGAGTGGTAAACTACAGCAGAAACCATGGGTGAACTGAGTGGTAAACTATAGCAGAAACCATTGGTGAACTGAGTGGTAAACTATAGCAGAAACCATTGGTGAACTGAGTGGTAAACTATAGCAGAAACCATGGATGAACTGAGTGGTAAACTATAGCAGAAACCACGGGTGAACTGAGTGGTAAACTATAGCAGAAACCATGGGTGAACTGAGTGGTAAACTACAGCAGAAACCATGGGTGAACTGAGTGGTAAACTATAGCAGAAACCATGGATGAACTGAGTGGTAAACTATAGCAGAAACCATGGATGAACTGAGTGGTAAACTATAGCAGAAACCATGTATGAACTGAGTGGTAAACTACAGCAGAAACCATGGTTGAACTGAGTGGTAAACTATAGCAGAAACTATGGATGAACTGAGTGGTAAACTATAACAGAAACCATGGATGAACTGAGTGGTAAACTATAGCAGAAACCATGGGTGAACTGAGTGGTAAACTATAGCAGAAACCATGGGTGAACTGAGTGGTAAACTATAGCAGAAACCATGGGTGAACTGAGTGGTAAACTATAGCAGAAACCATGGGTGAACTGAGTGGTAAACTACAGCAGAAACCATGGATGAACTGAGTGGTAAACTATAGCAGAAACCATGGGTGAACTGAGTGGTAAACTACAGCAGAAACCATGGGTGAACTGAGTGGTAAACTACAGCAGAAACCATTGGTGAACTGAGTGGTAAACTATAGCAGAAACCATGGGTGAACTGAGTGGTAAACTATAGCAGAAACCATGGATGAACTGAGTGGTAAACTATAGCAGAAACCATGGGTGAACTGAGTGGTAAACTACAGCAGAAACCATGGGTGAACTGAGTGGTAAACTACAGCAGAAACCATTGGTGAACTGAGTGGTAAACTATAGCAGAAACCATGGGTGAACTGAGTGGTAAACTATCGCAGAAACCATGGGTGAACTGAGTGGTAAACTATAGCAGAAACCATGGATGAACTGAGTGGTAAACTACAGCAGAAACCATGGATGAACTGAGTGGTAAACTATAGCAGAAACCATGGGTGAACTGAGTGGTAAACTACAGCAGAAACCATGGGTGAACTGAGTGGTAAACTACAGCAGAAACCATTGGTGAACTGAGTGGTAAACTATAGCAGAAACCATGGGTGAACTGAGTGGTAAACTATCGCAGAAACCATGGGTGAACTGAGTGGTAAACTACAGCAGAAACCATGGATGAACTGAGTGGTAAACTATAGCAGAAACCATGGGTGGACTGAGTGGTAAACTACAGCAGAAACCATGGGTGAACTGAGTGGTAAACTACAGCAGAAACCATTGGTGAACTGAGTGGTAAACTATAGCAGAAACCATGGGTGAACTGAGTGGTAAACTATAGCAGAAACCATGGATGAACTGAGTGGTAAACTATAGCAGAAACCATGGGTGAACTGAGTGGTAAACTACAGCAGAAACCATGGGTGAACTGAGTGGTAAACTACAGCAGAAACCATTGGTGAACTGAGTGGTAAACTATAGCAGAAACCATGGGTGAACTGAGTGGTAAACTATCGCAGAAACCATGGGTGAACTGAGTGGTAAACTATAGCAGAAACCATGGATGAACTGAGTGGTAAACTACAGCAGAAACCATGGATGAACTGAGTGGTAAACTATAGCAGAAACCATGGGTGAACTGAGTGGTAAACTACAGCAGAAACCATGGGTGAACTGAGTGGTAAACTACAGCAGAAACCATTGGTGAACTGAGTGGTAAACTATAGCAGAAACCATGGGTGAACTGAGTGGTAAACTATCGCAGAAACCATGGGTGAACTGAGTGGTAAACTATAGCAGAAACCATGGATGAACTGAGTGGTAAACTACAGCAGAAACCATGGGTGAACTGAGGGGTAAACTATAGCAGAAACCATTGGTGAACTGAGTGGTAAACTATCGCAGAAACCATGGGTGAACTGAGTGGTAAACTATAGCAGAAACCATGGATGAACTGAGTGGTAAACTACAGCAGAAACCATGGGTGAACTGAGGGGTAAACTATAGCAGAAACCATTGGTGAACTGAGTGGTAAACTATAGCAGAAACCATGGATGAACTGAGTGGTAAACTATAGCAGAAACCATGGGTGAACTGAGTGGTAAACTATAGCAGAAACCATGGGTGAACTGAGTGGTAAACTACAGCAGAAACCATTGGTGAACTGAGTGGTAAACTATAGCAGAAACCATTGGTGAACTGAGTGGTAAACTACAGCAGAAACCATGGGTGAACTGAGTGGTAAACTACAGCAGAAACCATTGGTGAACTGAGTGGTAAACTATAGCAGAAACCATTGGTGAACTGAGTGGTAAACTATAGCAGAAACCATGGTTGAACTGAGTGGTAAACTATAGCAGAAACCATGGATGAACTGAGTGGTAAACTATAGCAGAAACCATGTATGAACTGAGTGGTAAACTACAGCAGAAACCATGGTTGAACTGAGTGGTAAACTATAGCAGAAACTATGGATGAACTGAGTGGTAAACTATAACAGAAACCATGGATGAACTGAGTGGTAAACTATAGCAGAAACCATGGGTGAACTGAGTGGTAAACTATAGCAGAAACCATGGGTGAACTGAGTGGTAAACTATAGCAGAAACCATGGGTGAACTGAGTGGTAAACTATAGCAGAAACCATGGGTGAACTGAGTGGTAAACTACAGCAGAAACCATGGATGAACTGAGTGGTAAACTATAGCAGAAACCATGGGTGAACTGAGTGGTAAACTACAGCAGAAACCATGGGTGAACTGAGTGGTAAACTACAGCAGAAACCATTGGTGAACTGAGTGGTAAACTATAGCAGAAACCATGGGTGAACTGAGTGGTAAACTATAGCAGAAACCATGGATGAACTGAGTGGTAAACTATAGCAGAAACCATGGGTGAACTGAGTGGTAAACTACAGCAGAAACCATGGGTGAACTGAGTGGTAAACTACAGCAGAAACCATTGGTGAACTGAGTGGTAAACTATAGCAGAAACCATGGGTGAACTGAGTGGTAAACTATCGCAGAAACCATGGGTGAACTGAGTGGTAAACTATAGCAGAAACCATGGATGAACTGAGTGGTAAACTACAGCAGAAACCATGGATGAACTGAGTGGTAAACTATAGCAGAAACCATGGGTGAACTGAGTGGTAAACTACAGCAGAAACCATGGGTGAACTGAGTGGTAAACTACAGCAGAAACCATTGGTGAACTGAGTGGTAAACTATAGCAGAAACCATGGGTGAACTGAGTGGTAAACTATCGCAGAAACCATGGGTGAACTGAGTGGTAAACTACAGCAGAAACCATGGATGAACTGAGTGGTAAACTATAGCAGAAACCATGGGTGGACTGAGTGGTAAACTACAGCAGAAACCATGGGTGAACTGAGTGGTAAACTACAGCAGAAACCATTGGTGAACTGAGTGGTAAACTATAGCAGAAACCATGGGTGAACTGAGTGGTAAACTATAGCAGAAACCATGGATGAACTGAGTGGTAAACTATAGCAGAAACCATGGGTGAACTGAGTGGTAAACTACAGCAGAAACCATGGGTGAACTGAGTGGTAAACTACAGCAGAAACCATTGGTGAACTGAGTGGTAAACTATAGCAGAAACCATGGGTGAACTGAGTGGTAAACTATCGCAGAAACCATGGGTGAACTGAGTGGTAAACTATAGCAGAAACCATGGATGAACTGAGTGGTAAACTACAGCAGAAACCATGGATGAACTGAGTGGTAAACTATAGCAGAAACCATGGGTGAACTGAGTGGTAAACTACAGCAGAAACCATGGGTGAACTGAGTGGTAAACTACAGCAGAAACCATTGGTGAACTGAGTGGTAAACTATAGCAGAAACCATGGGTGAACTGAGTGGTAAACTATCGCAGAAACCATGGGTGAACTGAGTGGTAAACTATAGCAGAAACCATGGATGAACTGAGTGGTAAACTACAGCAGAAACCATGGGTGAACTGAGGGGTAAACTATAGCAGAAACCATTGGTGAACTGAGTGGTAAACTATCGCAGAAACCATGGGTGAACTGAGTGGTAAACTATAGCAGAAACCATGGATGAACTGAGTGGTAAACTACAGCAGAAACCATGGGTGAACTGAGGGGTAAACTATAGCAGAAACCATTGGTGAACTGAGTGGTAAACTATAGCAGAAACCATGGATGAACTGAGTGGTAAACTATAGCAGAAACCATGGGTGAACTGAGTGGTAAACTATAGCAGAAACCATGGGTGAACTGAGTGGTAAACTACAGCAGAAACCATTGGTGAACTGAGTGGTAAACTATAGCAGAAACCATTGGTGAACTGAGTGGTAAACTACAGCAGAAACCATGGGTGAACTGAGTGGTAAACTACAGCAGAAACCATTGGTGAACTGAGTGGTAAACTATAGCAGAAACCATTGGTGAACTGAGTGGTAAACTATAGCAGAAACCATGGTTGAACTGAGTGGTAAACTATAGCAGAAACCATGGATGAACTGAGTGGTAAACTATAGCAGAAACCATTGGTGAACTGAGTGGTAAACTATAGCAGAAACCATTGGTGAACTGAGTGGTAAACTACAGCAGAAACCATGGTTGAACTGAGTGGTAAACTATAGCAGAAACCATCGATGAACTGAGTGGTAAATTATAGCAGAAACCATGGATGAACTGAGTGGTAAACTATATCAGAAACCATGGATGAACTGAGTGGTAAACTATAGCAGAAACCATTGGTGAACTGAGTGGTAAACTATAGCAGAAACCATGGACGAACTGTGGTCTTTGTGAGCTTTAGTCATGTTAAATGCACAATTATTAAGTATTTAAGGAGATTATTGCAACATCGGTATGGTACTAAATTCAAGAGAAAATAGTAACAACGATGAATAATAGAAAACTAACGGAATGACATTTTAAAATGTTACACAACGAAAAGGTCATTCGGCTGGTTTTAAGCATCATGGGAGATATCTCCCCCCACTTCCTTTATTTGTTTTGTTTTTTGTCGTATTTTCTTCTTTTTTTTTTAGACATTAAATTTGATGCTTCCCAGGCTTCTTGTGTCAGTCCACACTTTGAATGTTTCGATAAAATATTTCACTGTGTTTTGAAGAGAAGTGTAATGTGAGTGAGGGGTCAATGGTTAGCGGTGTACTTACAGCTTGATCTTTACTTAAAAAATAAAATAAAAATTACACACACAGAGTTGAATAGCCTGTGAAGTCGAATATCTATCTATCTATCTATCAATCTAACTATATATCTATCACAGACATACATATGTAAATACAGAGAGAGAGAGAGAGAGAGAGAGAGAGAGAGAGAGAGAGAGAGAGAGAGAGAGAGAGAGAGAGAGAGAGAGAGAGAGAGAGAGAGAGAGAGATTAATGTATGTGTGTGCATATATATACATTTTTCTTCTTTTCGTTCACTTATTCCTGGTCAGTTGCGCCTCCTAGGGCACTGTCTAATTTGATGCTAGGTGTGCCGTGCCCTTGATCACGGAACCAGCATGTGAAACGAGGCAAGGCGGTGCTGTTCTACCTGTTTCTACACATAAATGAGTGTATATGCTGGTTACATCTATCCTTGAACACATCGACTGCATATATATTGGGTTGGACAGAAAGTTCCCGCCGTTTTTCAAAAGGAGGTAAATAATTGTTTCTACTTTAGGCACAAGGCCAGCAATTACCCAGTGCATTACTGGTACTTTATTTTATCGACCCCGTAAGGATGTAAATAACAGCTTCCCCTGTCTATTAAACACAACAGGCATGAATTGCCACTGTCCATACTCATTAAACCACGATACTCCCGTTTTTTTGGTGTGAAAGTTCCACCAAATTTGATGCCTAATCACGAGTCACTTTTCTGAAGAAAAAAAGACCATGAAACTCCCGACTTTGGTGCCAAATTATCACCAAATTCGATGCCTAATCACTTGATCTTCCTCAATCTATCAAATTGCCCATCAAACATAAAGCAATCTGAGCCACATTTATTTTTGTATATAAAACAGAAAAAAATTCCCAACATCAGTTAGATGCGTGTTACAAGCCGGAATAGCCACACATCTCTCCAGCTCTCTTAACGTTTGAAAATCATAAAAATTGTGAAACCGGTAAAGTTATAAATTATTGTAAATGAACCTTCTTAAAAACTCCATTTGCATTTTCAACTTCTTTTTCATATATTTATATATACACACAATGTAGATATATCGATATATAAAAATATATCGATATATCTACATTGATCATAACCCCTCGATGCAGATTTGGCACAAAATACCAATAGCAGAGGGAACTCACATAGATATTGTTATAGGTACATTATTAATACTTTGCATAAAAAACATAATTAATTAGAGTAATGAAATATTACTTACATTACATTAGCAACATATATATATATATATGTGTGTGTGTGTGTGTGTCTGTGTGTGTGTGTGTGTGTGTGTGTGTGTAACAATTATAAATGTGAAGAGAAAATAGACAAAATATACCTAAATTTTTCTTCAAAGTCCCGACTATACAGTTTCGCCGACTGGTATGCAGCCGCCAGAGTGCAACTAACATGCACCAGGGCCGTGATGAGGGTATCGGATTTTCAAGAGACCCCCCTAAATAAAAAGACGAATTCTTGAACTGACTGCTGCAAGTGAAAAATTCTCGGGAGGGAGAATTATCACGTGGTATAGTGGTCACAGAAGGGTGGTAAAGCCTGGACGTTTGGCGAGTAATATATTTGCTAGAAGAAGCAGCTAATACCCACCTAATTTCACTCGACCGTAAAGGAATTGGGACAAAATAATTAGATACGAATACATATAGATACATAAGTATAAATACACACATATATATAAAGAGAGAGAGAGAGAGAGAGAGAGAGAGAGAGAGAAAGAAACCTCACACACACACACACACACACACACACACACACACACACACACACACACACACACATATATATATATATATATAATAATAATTGTTTCTACTTTTGGCACAAGGCCAGCAAATACCCAGTGCATTACTGGTACTTTATTTTATTGACCCCGTAAGGATGAAAGGCAAAGTTAACCTCGGCAGGATTTGAACTCAGATCATAAAGGGACGTAACTCTATGCTGCAAAGCATGGCGTCCGACCCTCTACCGATACTGCCAATCCACTGCCTATATATATAATAATAATAATACTATTTATAGTTATGTATATACTATAAACAACTATAAACAGGAAAGGTCAGTAATTTCCTACTACCTTATTACCAGTACGAGAAATAGCTCAATGTACAACATCAGTCGTTTTACAGAGCAGGAAAATAAATAAATTAGACAATTATCAAAGTTGTGTTCAAATCATTTAATAGCTGACAATCGTTTCTTCCAAACTCTCGTTTGGAATCATCGGAGTATCTAATAGAATCTCTAATCTATCATATAATGAAACCATATTTAACAATAATTCACAATACTATAATGAGGCCCTAGCTAAATCAGGACATAAGAATGGAATTGAATTCCTACCTATAAAATCACATAGTTACACATTATTTCTCAAAATATGGCCATGAGGAAAAATAATAAAAGCACTAGCCACTATAACTCTAAGACGAAGGGTAATAACAAACTTAACTCGCACCAAAATAAACACCACGATAATAATATAAACAGGGATGCAAATACCTAAAGAAACATTACTAAAAACAAAAATAGAAGAACTAATACATTCTTCAATCCCCCTTTCAATATAAACGTCTCTACCAACTTGCCTAAAGTTTTCTTCTCAATCTTAGAAAAAAACTTCCCATCCGGCCACAAGTACCATAATCTTATCAATAGAAATACCATTAAAATCTCGTACTCCACCACACCTAACATAGCATACCATATAGCTAGTAGTAATAAAAGGAAGATTAATAATTATTTCCAACCAATTAAAACACAACAGGAGGTAAACTTAGTATCTGTAAACCATAGTAGTAATAATAATAATAATGATAATAGCACTAATGAAATCAATAACAATACGAATGACAGATATCATTACCCTAGTGCTATCCCTAGCAACTAGAATTCTTCACAACATAGTAACCGGCAAGCTAACATCCAGAATAAATGTAACTGTAGAACTAATAGAACTTGCCCCTTAGGTAATAATTGCTTAACCAAAGACATCATCTACTCATGCACCGTCAACGCAAACAGCTCTTCTAAAACATATATAGGCTCTACTTCGAACAGCTTCAAGACGAGATACAACTCGCACCTCCACTCTTTAAAAAAACACGAGCTAGCCAGCTCCACTTCTTTATCTAGCTACGTACACTCTCTGAAAACTAGGAATAGACCATTTACACTGCAATGGGAAGTAGTAGGTAGGGCTTCATCGTATAAACCACCGAATAAATTGTGTAATCTCTGTCTTCTAGAGACCCATACTATAATCTTTTCGAAACTAGACCTCCTTAATAGAAAGTCAGAGACATTTTCCTCGTGCCAACACCGATGCCGGCACTCGTTCCATAACTTTAAACCTAGCTGTTAGTATACAACAATGTCAGATTTGAATTCCCCACCACCTTTAACACTTCACATCTAGGACTTATCAGCACCCACAACCACACACTCTTTGATCAACTCTTTCCTCTACACAACTCCTATTTATCTCTAACCTTATGCTCTGCAATAACAGTTAGAATTAAACATAAAGTTACCACCTTGTGATATAACTACAATAGATTAATTATATTATATACAGTAATGGATATTTAGTATGTAGAGACATTTAATGTAATATGGGATAATAAACTATATATACATTTATAATTATACTAGCATTAAAGCCCGGCGTTGCTCGGGGTCAGTAAGTTACCAAAGTTAGGTTGCACCACCCATTTTATGGCAGCACTGGGTGAATGAATTGCAGACCTGGACTGCCGAAGCAGGAGCTGCGCCAGCAGTGACAATTGTAGTTTCGCCTATGGATATTATCTCTGTGCAAAGAAGTGTTGAAATTTATTGTTTCACAGTATTTGCGCAGCACGCGCGTAGACGATGCCAGCCGAACAACAGAGCTGCGATGGAGTTGTTCTGCATGGTTGTCTAATGTGTGTTTTCTAAATTTAAGACAGTAGGGAGGGGTGTGATATGGGGGAGAGTTAGCTGCTGTTTCTAGCAGGTTTAGTGACCTCATAGAGGATATGTTTTCTAAATTTAAGACAGTAGGGAGTGGTGTGATATGGTGGAGAGTTAGCTGCTGTTTCTAGCAGGTTTAGTGACCACATAGTGGATATTATTGTGTATAGTAAATGAACTGATACTTCTTTCTTCCACGTTCGTTGATAGATGTTTTAAAACAGATTTATCGCTGTTTATTTTTGTTGTTGAATAAATTTATCTGTTGCTTTTGAATAATTGTTGTTTCGTATGAAATGTAATAAGTTCTCTTTGTCATTGAAGTAAATAAATGTTTGACCGTTCCACACTCAAAAACAAACGTTCTCTCTCTCTCTCCCTCTCCCTCTCTCTCTCTCTCTCTCTCTCTCTCTCTCTTAAAGTTTAGGGGGAGTAGAGAGAGGCAATCAGATTTTATTAGAGGGGTAAAGCGTCATGTATTTAGTTTTATCGATTATTTCCGTAATTATGGGTGAGACGTTGATCTAAGTTAGACCATTTACAACATTCTTACAGACTTTGAGTCGAATCGGTTTGAAATTGTGCAAATGTATAAACATGAAACATGCACACACACACACACACACAACAACAACAATCTGCCTTTTATAGATAATGATAATTAAATATTTAAATTAATAACATGTATATAAGGGATCTACCTTTAACACAACATAATAATAATAAAGTATATATACATTTATAATTAGATATAAAATGTAATAGTATTGTATATTGGGGATCAACTTTTAAAACAATAATGTACATTATTACACATATGATATATCTATTTGGACATATTAACAGCTATACAATTCTTCATAACATATACCTTGTCCACTAATGAATAGATAACAATCTAAAGAGACCTTTAATGTATGATAGTAAAATACACTGTATTTAAAATCAAGTATAAATATATAGCATTATGTAATAGAGATTCAATGGTATCACATTATAATGTGTATTAGAGCAAAGAATTTAAATAACTGAATTTAATTAGCTAGTTACCTCCCCTTACGCATTAGCTCCCCTTATTCACTTCTAGAAATTAACGATTGGAAAATTTACTGGTTGATCAACTATAGTCCATGAATATGAATACAATAAGACTAATTTACAAGCCATTGCTAACTTAAAACATTCAATATAAACATTAACTAAATTTAATTCAACATATGTAATGGAAAAGACTGCAAAAACTTTATGTTTCTCAACACACACAAATTCAAACACTATCAACATACTATATCCACCATAGATTTTAATACATTAAAATATTTGCTTAAAGTGCAGTATTTACTTATCTATATATGCATAATAACTTTACTTGTTTCCTTCTCACATATATGACTAACGCAGTTGCACTCTCCGCACGCCTGCATATGTATTGTTAATGTACCCTTCCTTTCTCAAAACTCATTTCTCAATGCCTCTTTAATTATTGGACTATTCTCTTGTTTTATCTGTTGCATGTATTCCACTCTGCTTTTAATTTGAATTTGAATGTTTGTACAATTATTGTACAATTCTCGTAAAATATATGTCACATCCATTCCACCCTGTAAATACGAAACTGTTGCTCACAACATCAATATATAAGTATCTATATTATTGTTCAGTTGGATAGGAGGTTAATTATATGTACAAACATTGATAATGCTCCGATGATTCCAAACGAGAGTCTGGAAGAAACGATTGTCAGCTATTAAATGATTTGAACACAACTTCGATAAATGTCTAATTTATATATATATATATATATATATATGTCGGTTATGTGACCTTGAATTGTTCCACATTTTGAGTTCGAAGAATAAGTTACTCAACAATAAAATCGAAAGATCAATTTATTGTAACCATAGACTTAAAGAAAAATTCGAAGTGCAATCGAACCCTTAACCTCCTACTACCACCTGGCAAACTGCATATACTTAGACTTTCTACCCTCTTATTGAATCTAACCCCTTTAATTACCCACAATAACTAATACTTATGTCCCTCTCTCTCCTCCTTCATTCCTTTTCTCTTTTTTGGTTTTCTTCTTTTCTTCTCTCCCTTTTTTGTTCTCTTTTATTTTCTTCTTTTTTCTCTTCCCCCTTTTTATATATATATTTATCTCACTATCTCCCCCCCCCTCTCTCTCTCTCTCCCTATCACTATAAACAATTTAATTCTCTTTAACTCCCTAAACTGTAAATTGACGACATCAAGTCTACGAATCAAAACTGATCGAGGAATCCTTCCATCTTTACCCCTCCCACCATCTCCGTTTGTCCCTCTACTTCCTAATTCTTCTCCCCCTTCCTCTCTCTCTCTATACTAGTAAATACGATTTTTAAAAAATGTATTTTTTTAATATATTAAGAACCTTTTACAAGTAACTTATTAATTATTTTGAAAATTTGGAGGTGAATAACAGTTATTATCGAGTGGCTGCTATTTAAAGCATATCGATATAAGGTTGCGCTTACCAATGAAACGGTCGTAAATACCTGGATAAAATCCTTTTTTTTAATGCTTACCTGTGTTTTCTCTTTTATTCTTTATACTCCAAGATTGAACATGATTTACTAACCATATTCTTGCAAACTTGTGGAGTTACCCCTAACCGTACGTTGGAAACCGTCCAAGAAACTGGCTATCTTAACCACGAACTGGATTACAATAAGCAATTTTCTGCTTTCCTAACTATATATATATATATATATATATATATATATATATATATGTGTGTGTGTGTGTGTGTGTGTGTGTGTGTGTGTGTGCTGAAATCCGACCAGCATGGGTTCCGTAATGGAAGGGATTGCCTAACGCAGCTAGTGCATCACTTTCATGACATTTTGAGAGATTTGGGAGAGAGCTCCAACACTGATGTCATCTACTTTGATTTCAGCAAGGCCTTTGACAGGGTTGATCAGAACATTCTACTGAGAAAACTATCCAACATTGGAAATTGCTGCTGTGGATCAAGTGTTTGTCAAACAGAACCCAACATGTTATGGTCGAAGGAGTACAATCCAGTCCAGACAAAGTCAGTGGTGGTGTTTCACAAGGCGCTGTGTTGAGCCCACTTCTTTTCATTATCTATATTAATGACATTACTGACATCATCAAGCACAGCAGCATAAGAATCTTTGCAGATGATTCCAAGCTCCAGAAGGTCATCAATGGCGTTGGTGACCGGGTATGCCTCCAATCAGATCTATTGGTTGTTATCAAATGGGCGGAAAAAAACAATATGCTGCTGAACGAGGATAAATTTGAGTTAATCCACTTTGGAGAAGAGGATGCTCTGAAACTCCCACACTCCACTCCCTCAAATAAAACTTTCGTTGCATCCAAGAACATCAGAGACTTGGGAGTAATTTTGGACAACAACATAAGCTGGGCCACTCATATAAACAGCAAAGTTGACATGGCCCGCAGAATGTGTTCCTGGAATCTCAGAACCTTCCACATTATTATCCTTCTCTTCTTCACTTTTTCCCAACCCCACCTTGAATACTGTTGTCCACTGTGGTTTCCCCACACGAAACAAACTATCATGAAAATTGAAGCTCCTCAAAGGTCACTCACAAAAAAGATAGATGGCATGTCAAGCCTTGACTATTGGGGTCGACAAGAAAAACTCAAACTTTATTCTCTCCAACGCCGCCGTGAGCGCTACATTATCTGTATGATGTGGAAAATATTCCATCAGCATTACCCAAATGATGTTGGTATCACCTTTAAAGTACACCCAAGGTTTGGGCCCTGTGTTATCCGCCCACAACAAAAATCACACTCACATCTAAATAACAACAATACGGCACAATTATTCACCTCAATTGGCTCCGCTCTCTTTAACATTACACCAAAACATATTAAAACAGAAACAGACCCCATAAATTTCAAGAAGTCTTTGGACAAAATCCTTCAAGAAATCCCGGATAAACCTCCTGCAACAGGATATGTCTCCGTAAACAATAACTCCCTACTTGAGTGGGCCATGGTATCCAAATCCTGATTTGAAAGACTTCGCCAGGTGGTGCTATTAAGTTAGATATGACCTGGGCCAATACTGGCTGAAATCTATCAAAGTTATCACCCCCCACCACCACCACCACCACGATAAATGGTGGCAGGATAGATGCCAGCACACACACAAATTCTTCTTAAAATAGGAGCAGCCGGACTTAAGCTGACCTCAAACCAACACCACTACCAACATCAGGGAAGAGGTCAGATGTACTTAACAATAACAAAAACTACAGATTGCCTCGCCTCAGAAAGAATTTCTATAGACTTTTGACTGAGGAATGTTCTCACAACTGACCAATGGGAGGAGAGGGTGTCCTTTGATGCTGAAATTCGTTTGTTTGAATTCATATGATTCCAGTTCCTCAGTGAAATAACAACCCAACCAGGAACTGGGCATATCAGAGTATTGACGAAGTTAAACACCTCAAAAACATGTGTACTCATCTCTACCACACTAATTCGGACTGCCTGGGGAGGTCACAGCCAAAGATGGCTGTCACCGAAATATATATAGCAGTAATAAACGAAGCCAAATTTTAATTATTTGACTTATTTATTTTATTTTACGTTACTCCGGAGTAACCAAACCAACCTGCGCACTTCGTCGAGTGCTCCATCTGCATACTGAGGTGTCGGTAAACAACCAACACATACTCAATATATATATGTGTGTGTGTGTTGCTGTGTGTGTGTGTGTGTGTGTGTGTGTGTGTGTGTGGTTTTTCTTTTTCCGGAGAGTAGCCTAACTACGCCAATGGTTTCGTTGGCTACGTTGAGGCCGTGATCTTCACCCAGTACACTGGTCCTACTCCTAAGCTATACGGTCGTTACATCGACGCTTGTATCGGCGCCACCTCTCTCTCCCGTGAGAGCTCAACTCCTTTCTTTCTTTTGTTCAGTCTTTTCATCCTGCCCTTAGCTTCAGCACCTGTCTCTAAATCTTCTATCAATTTTCTTGACATCTCTGTCTATTGACCACACTCACCACACGATCTCTATCTCTATTTTCTATAAGCCCACTGATTCCCACTCTTATCTCGACTTCACCTCCTCCCATCACACCAATCTTTGCATACCCTATTCCCAATTCCTCCGTCTTCGTCGGCTCTGTTACCAAGGATCACGATTTCGTGACCCAGTCCCTTCATACGGTCCCCCGCTTCATCCAGTGCGGATAGCCCTTTACCCTGATCCAAGCTGTCCTCACCCACGCCCGTGAAACCACCCGTATCACAACCCTCTCACCCCACTACGGCCCTCCCAAAACCCACCTTCATTTCCCTCTCACCTACCACCACATACCCCTACCTCTCCAGTGACATATTCTCCTTTGTTTCTGCACCCCCTCTTCTGACCCCGTCACTTCTCGCTTTTTTTCCAAACCCACTTATCACCTGTTTCAAGCGCGTGACTTCCTAGTACGTAGTTCCTTTCTTTCCTCTCGTAGGATTCCACCCGGCACTCATCCCCGCTGTAACACCTGTCCCTTCATTTCTAACATCACCACTCTCACAGGCACCAATGGTTCATTCCGTATCCGCCACCCCTTCACCTGCACCTCAACCAACGTAATCTATACCCTCCGGTGTTTCCTTTGCGGGTCCTAATACATCGGACAAAAAGGACGTCGTTTGGCGACCCATTTTGCTGAACGTTTGAGGAACATACAACTCGGTATGGATACTCCCGTCGCTCATCATTTCTGTTCCCCAGGTCACCGTTCCCTACATGTCTCAGTCCTTGATGTCCTTTTACATCACGGATCACTGGCCTCGCGCACCAGGACAGAGCAGAGTCTGATTTTCCACCTTTTGTCCAGTTTCCCCAATGGACTCAGCTCCCCTCCCCAATTTCTTTAATCTTACACACATACGCTCGTGCTTACTTCTCTACCCCTTGCCACCGTCACGTTTACCTCGTCTGTTGTCACACACACGCGCCCCTTAGGTATGTTGACACATACTTTCACCCCTTAGGTTCCTATGGCTCTGATATGGTCAGAAACATACACTCTTACAGTTTATACAGACCCCCCCCCCAAAAAAAAAACCGCACACACACACACACCTCTACATTTACCTTCACACATACACTCCTTTATACACACATACTTTTGCCACAGCTTCGTACTTACAAGGACACACACACACTCTTTTAATTACATATGCACACACATATCCTCTTAGCTTCGTACGGACGTATAATAACACACACGCACGCACGCGCACACACACACACACACACACACACACACACACACACACACACACACACACACACACACACACACACACACACACACACACACACACACACACACACGCACGCACACACACACACACACACAGGTATATACACACGCACACGTACACTATTTCTTCTGTATTTTCTCATTCTTTCTTCTGATGAAAGACTAGCGTCCGAAACGTTAAGACTCTCTTCCTGTTTTTTCAAGCATTAAACTAATATATTCCTTCCATGTACTGTGCGGTTTGTTTTGTTATTTTTGTTATTTCTGTTTACTTTTTACATACATACATACATACATACATACATACATAAAGTTGGCTGTGGACCACCATGCAGTTTGGGAGTAAAAACCCAGCGTCCACATACTCCCCCCACAACACTAATATCAAGAAGTCTTCTTGTGAACGTGTCCTGGGCATTACTGTCAGCAGCGATTTGCGTTGGACGAAGCACGTCTCTAAAATTGTCAAGAAAGCCGAGGGTGTCTTAGCATCACTCAGCAAGACCTTTGTCAGCCGCTCCCCACCAATCTATTTAAAGCTGTATATAGCTATGGTGCGGCCACACTTAGATTTTGCATCACCAGTCTGGAACCCCTATCTTGCTCAGAACATTGACCGTCTGGAAACTGTTCAGAGACGTACAACCAAACGAATACCCTCCATCAGGCATCTACCATACTCTGAACGCCTTGCTTCCCTGGGCATGGATACATTGAAGCTCCGACGTCTGGCAACTGACTTGGTAAACACCCACAAAATTATTAACCATCTTGCCCACAACAACCCTCAGCACCTTTTTGAATTCTATGTGTCTAACACACGTGCGCATGCATACAAAGTCAGAAAACAGCACAGCTTCCATGACTTTCGGAAACATTTTTTCACGCTCAGAGTTGCATCAGTTATTAGTTGTCGAGACACTGCATCCCTTAAAACCTCCATGCTTCCTGAGATTCGCCAACACTACACCTGATGTCCCCCCTTCATACACACGCACACATGTATTTCATGACTCGTAGACTGTTCATTTTCATGACATTTGTACATTATTCTATGTACTATACATGCACCTTTGATGAATTGTATTGCACCTGAGCACTGTACACAATAATTTCATTCACCAAAAGGGAGCGCCTCCTCTTCCGCTTTTTGTGGAAGGGACGCGCTCCCATGGTCAGACGATCCATCTGCTGTCAACACCCGTTGCATGTAGGACTGGGCATGCCATGGCTGATGATGCGCAAACATGCGCTGAGGCTGCGACATCTCTGGTGCTTCCTTGACGGTGAACAGGTGTGGTCGCCGTTCGCCAGGCACGTTTTCCTACAGCTCGTCTCCTTGACGGAGCTGCAGTCCTGGGTCAGAAAAAGACCGAGGGATAGCGCTTGGAAACTGGAATGTCTCCAGGCGCTCACTGCCCTCTGCCAGCTGGGCACCAGTATCGGTGGAACATCCAGCTCGGTGTTCTATAGAGGACTAGTGGAGGGGAAGAGCGACGACGTTCTCGGAGAGATCCTGGGCGTCAAGAAGATCAACTGTTTGCTCTCTTCCGGAGAACTTTCAGCCCAGGGCCTATGGATAACTTCCAAAAATCCCTGGCCTGGCAATGCTACCGGGGAGCGCTGCCGGTTCGAGATACGCTCTACAGGCACGGAAGTGCCGTCAGCCGAGCCTGTCCGAGATGCGCGCAGAGCGACGAAACCGTCGTGCACGCACTCGTTCAGTGCCCGAGCATTGCTGACTTGTGGAGCTATGTCGAACAGTTGCTGTCGCGTGTAGGACTGATCCGGTTATCGACTGAGTCCATTGGGCAGATCGTCTCGCCGTCTTCCTTCGAGGAGGAAGGGCAGGCGGTTTTCATCTGCCTGGTGGCCATGGCGAAAGAGATTGTGTGGTGGACAAGGTTGAAAAAGTTAAAGACAGACACTTTCCTCTTTGGCGAATCCCTAATTAACTTTTTCAAGTTTCACTTGAAGAGGAAAATCAGGGTGGAGAGGCAAGTGCTGCCTTCTAGCAAGTTTGTTGAAAGGTGGGTGAATGTAGCGAGAATGGTCCGAGTGAACGGGACCGCTCTGAATATACGTCTGTAGTTTGAGAAATGGAAAAATTGAGAGAGGGCGCTTGCCCTGGTGGTCAGGATGGCCGTGGTCTTTTGTGTGGTTTTCGCCACGAGTAACCCTCAGAGGTTTCCCCCCTATTGGGGAATTTTTCATTGTTTCAATTTTCATTTTTATTGTTTATATAATATATGTTATTATTGTTCTTTGAGTCTCAGTCATTGATGTTAGTTAACTGGAAAGTTTGTTGAAATGAATATCAAGCCACTACCTGCAGCCTCAGATATTCAGGACGTATCGGAGGGTTCTTGCTGTTCCCAGCAAGCATGCATTTTGAAGCGTTCCAAAAAGCGTGGCGGGGCCAATTTTCTTTAACCACCCTTGGAAACTTTTTGAGATAGTAGATAGTGCGCCTATGACCACTTTGACTTCATGGCAGTTCCAAATCCTTTTTACCTCCCACTTTAAGTCCTGGTATCGATTAATTTTCTCCCTCTCCTTCTCTTGCACTCTTGTGTTGAATGAGCAGGCCACATCCACAATCAGGCACGATTTTATTCCTTGTCCAAAACCACCAGGTCAGGTCTATTGTGTTCCAGTTTCTTGTCCGTCTGTATCCTAAAATCCCACAGCACCTTCACCTGATCGTTTTCTATCACTGACTCTGGCTTATGCTCATACCACTTCTCAGAATGTGGTAAATTGTTTGCTTTGCACAGGTGCCAGTGGATCACCCCTCCCATCACATCATGTCTCCAGCCTTTATAGTGAGTCTGGGCTAGGTATTTACACTCGGATACAATGTGAGCCACAGTCTCCTCTCTCTCCCCACAGATCCTGCACAGTGGGCTAGCCTCCTCCTTGTAAATATGGTGTTTCAACCACTTCGTTTTGAGGGCCTGCTCTTGCGCAGCCATTAGCATTCCTTCTGTAGCCTTTTTAAGGTCTCCTCTTTTCAACCAGTTCCATGTCTGTGGATCTCTGAATTCAGTTTTCTCAGAGAAGGTACTATGAAGGGATTTTTCATGAAGGCTGCTCTTTCTCCTTGTTGTTTTTTCCTCCTTGGACATCCCCTGGTCTATTGTCCTCTCCTTCAGTACAATTCTGAGCATTGGCTCCTTACTATCAGTCACGTATTTGTGTAGGTTGTTTTTCTCCATCTGAACGCAGTCCTCTATGCTGATAAGACCTCTTCCACCTTCAGATCTCCTTAAGTAGAGTCTATCGACATCACTCCTCTTGTGGAACATGTTGTAGATAGTCAATAGCTTCCTAGTCTTCCTATCCATTTCTTTTTGTTCAGCAACATTCCATCTCAGAATTCCCGCACTGTACCTAATAATAGACACAGCTCGGGAATTTACTGCACTTATGGCATTCCTACTGTTCAGATGTGACTTTAATACGCTCCTTACTCTCCGAATGTATTCAGATCTCATCAATTCCTTCATTTTTTTGTTCTTGATGTCATCAGCCTCCAGAACACCCAAATACTTTATCCTTCTTCAGTGTCAATTTCCTTTATCATCTCACCTGTTGGTACCTGGATTCCGTTGCTTCTGCTCAATTTACCCCTAACCATCACAAGGACTCCACACTTACTAATACCAAATTGCATACATATATCATTGCTGAAAATACGGACAGTGTCACCAAGCACATCCAACTCCTTCTCACTCTTCCCGAAGAGCTTAAGATCGTCCATGAAGAGGAGGTGATTGATGGTAAGCTCTCCCTTTCCCGACTTGTATCCTGCTCTCACTTTTCGCAGTATAATGGTCAGGGGCATCAGGGCAAGGACAAACAACAGAGGGGACAGACTATCTCCCTGGAAGATACCTCTCTTGATCTTCACGCCTCCTAAGCATTCTCCAGCTGATGTTAACTCTGTTTTCCAGGACTTCATACTTTTGCCCAACAACTGTCTGATGTTATCTGCCACCTTGAAGATCTCTAAGCTTTTGGTGATCCAAGAATGAGTCACCATGTCAAATGCTTTTTTGTAGTATATCCATCCCATGGCAAGACCAGTGTGTCTCCTCTTGCAATTCCTCATTACCATCTTATCAATAAGTAACTGGTCCTTTGTACCACGGGACTTCTTTCGGCATCCTTTCTGTTCGTCCGGTAACAAGTTGTTTGTGTGGAGGTGATGGTAGATTTCCTCAGACATAATGCTTGTCAACAGTTTCCACATTACGGACAGATATGTGATAGGTCTATAGTTGGTAACATCATTACCCTTGATTCGGTCTTTCATTACCAGAACTGTATTATTATTATTATTATTATTATTATTATTCTTTGAGTCTCAGTCATTGATGTTAGTTAACTGGAAAGTTTGTTGAAATGAATATCAAGCCACTACCTGCAGCCTCAGATATTCAGGACGTATCGGAGGGTTCTTGCTGTTCCCAGCAAGCATGCCTTTTGAAGCGTTCCAAAAAGCGTGGCGGGGCCAATTTTCTTTAACCATCCCTGGAAACTTTTTGAGATAGTCCCTAGTGCGCCTATGACAATCGGGATCACTTTGACTTCATGGCAGTTCCAAATCCTTTTTACCTCCCATTTTAAGTCCTGGTATCGGTTAATTTTCTCCCTCTCCTTCTCTTGCACTCTCGTGTCGAATGGGTAGGCCACATCCACAATCAGGCACGATCTTTTTTCTTTGTCCACAACCACCAGGTCAGGTCTATTGTGTTCCAGTTTCTTGTCCGTCTGTATCCTAAAATCCCACAGCACCTTCACCTGATCGTTTTCTATCACCGACTCTGGCTTATGCTCATACCACTTCTATTATTATTATTATTATTATTATTATTATTATTATTATTATTATTATTTGCATTTATCTTGCTTTATGTTTATACGAGTTATCACCAAGTCACAACCAGTGACCTCAAGAGACAACAAGGTCCGCCATGTTCAAGAAAGAACACACATATTCACAGATGCATCCTTAGTGTTTAGACTTGTGATGTACTTATATTGACAGGATCTTCCTTAGTATATGGGCAGTTCCCATTAGTACTATCTTTTGTATTTCTCCTATACGCGGGTTTCCTGGGATTTGCGATAAGTAGTCGTTAGACCCCTTAGGTATCATTCACAGAGCGCCTACAACCACTGGTATTGTTTTAGTTCTCAATTTCCACATTTTTCCAATTTCTATCTCCAGGTCCTTATTCTTGCTCAATTTTTCAAATGTTTTTATAGATACATTCTTGTCTATTGGAACAGACATATCAATTAGCAGGCATACCCTCCTTTGAAAGTCCTTCAATATTATATCAGGTCTATTTGCATCTATTTTTCGGTCTGTTTGGATGCTAAAGTTCCACAAGATTGAGATGTGATCTTTTTCAAGTATGGGAGGTGGTTGATGCTCCCACCAATTCTTTTGATGGGGCAGGTCAAAATGCTTACACATTATCCAATGTATGTATTGTGCAGCTCTGTCATGCCTGTTTAGGTATTCGGTTGGAGCTATAGGACTGCACATTGAAATTATATGGTCAATGGTCTCTGGTTGTTTTTTGCATACACGGCATAATGGGCTGCACCCATTTTTTATTATGTTGGCTTGGTAATTTTTTGTTGGCAGACACTGATCTTGTGCCGATATAATCAGTCCTTCAGTCTCCGGATTTCAGTCCAGAGGATGCCAACCACTGATGGGTTAAAGTTTTGTCAACATCAGGATTGTTAGCTCGCTCTGGGTATTTTCCATACAGAGGCTTTTCTTGCCATTTCTTAGCCAGTTTCTGTAGCAGTTCTTTCTTTGCAGTTACTTTTACCGGCTTTGCTTTTTCTGTGTTTTCCATTTCAGCAGTAAATGGGACTTCTGAAATTTGTAGTCCATTACTGTATCTTTGTGCATCTTTTGTAATGGAATATGATCTTTTGGTGCTTTCGTGTTTCAAAACGAGTTTGATCATCCAATCATGTGATTCCCTTAGATGTGTGGATAATCCAATTGTTGCAGTTTTCAACGCAATGTCTAACTGGATTAACCCACCTCCTCCTTCTTTCCTAGGGAGATATATTCTATCTATGTCTGCCTTAGGGTGATGCATTCTGTGCATGGTTAAGAATTTTCGGATTTTTGTATCGAGCCTACGGATCTCTGTGCTTGACCAGTTGATGACATTGTAACTGTAGGTTACTACTGGTATGGCAAGCGTGTTTATGGCATCGATCCTATTCCTTGCATTCAATTCCGTTCTTAAGATTGCTCTGACTCAGCGGTAACATTCCTTCCTTATCCTTTTATTATTATTATTATTATTATTATTATTATTATTATTATTATTATACATACATACATACATACATACATACATACATACATACATACATACATACATACATACATACATACATACATACATACATACATACATAATGGCGACCGTTGTGGTCAGTGTCCGATAATCGGACGTGTGTAATTACGGCTTACATGAAGGCAACATACCATATATTGGAAAAAGTTGAGCTACATTACGCGGTAAGATTACATACAATAATTCTACATAAGTGTTTGAACTGTAAGTGTGTTGTAAAACACCTATTTATATGAACGATACATACACTTATGATATATGAACGATACATACACTTTAACATATAAATGCAACGTTGTTATATTACATTTATAAAGAAATATACAAGTAACGTTTTCGATTCAGAAACAAAAACATAAGTGTTTGAACTGTGAATATGTTGTGAATAAGTTGTAGAACACCTGTTTATATGAATGATACATAAGCTTTAACATATAAATACAGCGTTGTTATATTATATTACATTCATAAAGAAATATACTAAGTAACGGTTCTTTTTGTTCTCGATTCAAACGATTCAAGAACAACGTTTAAAACACAGTTGTAGAATTAAAAACTAACTGAAAAGAAATATTACCCAAGCTGTGAATAACTTTAAATTTGATTCTGACAGAACTTTGTCGAAACTTTTAAAGAAGATCATCGACTATTTTGAAAAATAAATACGAAATATTAGTGAATAGACGAACTCATCATGGCAAAAAGTACAAGTCTCCTTCGACCAAATCGCAACTGCAACCGTTGTATACAGTGGAGCTACGAGCTTAACAAAGTATTATATAAAGCATACAAACAATCTGAACCCCAAAAGTTCGGTTTTATGCAAAGGCTAAAAACTTTATGGAACTCCAAACACCCAGAATTAGACTTTTCTCCAAAGCATTTAAATGAACAGGCAAAACGTATCATTAGATGTAAATTGATACATCTAACGGAATTGAGTGATACTACAAATACAGCCCTTGTAGACAACCACCCCACCTCCACTGACAGACAAAGAGAATGGCCAGCTAAATCTAACAGTGAACAGCTCACCAACAATTTTGCTGAAATCCATCCCACTTCCACTGAAGAACAGCGAGAAAGGTCAGCTAACTCTAGTAGTAATTGTCACCACATCAACAACGAGGCTGAAATTCATGACTCTACTGAACAAACAGAACACCAAAAACTTGTGGACACCCTACAAGTGATATGGAACGATATGTTTCAAGAGATACACAGCCTTAATGTGAGTGACAGACCATACAACACCAGAATCAGTAAAGAACCCACTAAATTGGAATTGGAAGCGGTGAACGAAATAGCTGGCAATTATCTGAAGGCTATACGATCTAAAGGTGTAGAAAGGACATTTGAAACGCTTAATATTTTGTTATATGTTTCAGCTGTCACATTGCTATCATATAACACACATCTAAAACCACGCAATCAAGATACAAACAGAAAGCCTGAACCAGCGTGGATGCGAATTTTAAAAAGCAAAATTTTGTCCCTGAGACGAAGTATCTCACACATCGCAGTCGTTATGAAATGCAACATAGAGAGCAACTTCACACGACACCAGGAAGACCTAAAAAAAGTTAGAGAGACGATTTGGAGATAGTAAAAATTTAAAACTTTGAACTCCAAATTACACCAGTTGAAACAACAACTCACAGTTACAACAGAAAGACTAAAATATAAGTCAACAGCACATAAACGACAAGTGCTAAATAGATTGTTTGCCAGAGATCCTAAATCAGTTTATCGCAGCTTCGGTGGCAAAAGCTCAATCCCTGTAAATGACACCCCTTCAAAAGAACAGGTTGAGAGCTACTGGAGATCTGTATGGGAAACGGATGACGGATTCAACAGACAAACTAATTGGCTAAAAGAACTGGAACAGGACTACTGCCAACATGTCCAGACAAAACAATATGACATAGATGGATCAATACTGGAAACAGCTCTACAGAAAATGTCGAATAGGAAATCGCCAGGCCCAGACCTCATTACAGGATACTGGTTGAAGAATTTCACTTTCTATCGGCAAGATCTCATACGGCTGTTTACAGAAACCATTAAAGGCACACAAGAACTGCCCAGATGGTTATCAACTGCCACTACTCTCCTCATTCCCAAAAATAGCCAAACCACCCTTGCTAAAAATTACCGCCCAATAGCCTGCCAAAACATCATGTATAAATTATATACTGGGTGCCTTAACCTGTTCTTACAGGATCACTGTGCTACCAACAACATCATAACACCTGAGCAAGCTGGTAGAAAGAGGGAGGTGTGGGGTTGCATAGATCACCTACGAACTAACAAAATGATTCAGGAAAAAACAACAAAGAATCGCAGAAACATGACTGTGGTGTGGCTGGACTATCAAAAAGCATTTGATAGTGTACCTCATGAGTGGATTATTAAGGCTTTACAGTTAGCTAAAGTCCCACAACCATTGGTAGCTGCTGTTGAACGCCTGACCAAGAACTGGTACACCAATTTGATCCTTAGAGGTGAGAAGGAGCAAGTTAAGACTGATAAGATACATTACCAGAAGGGCATCTTTCAGGGTGATAGCTTGTCAGTGCTACTCTTCGTTCTCTCACTGAATCCACTATCTTACCTACTCAGGAAACAAGGTGGACAAAGAAGTGGGCCCAGAAGTATCTCCCATCTTTTCTTTGTTGACGACCTGAAGTTGTATGGGCCAAATATCAATGACATCAAGAAACAATTGGACCTCATTACACAATTTTCAACCGACATCAAAATGAAATTTGGTGAGTCCAAGTGTGCATATTTGGCAGTAAAACGTGGAAGAGCTGTGCCCTCCTCTAGAAATCTAGAGATGAACGGTCTGACAATACAACCTCTACAGTCAGGTGACAACTACAGATATCTTGGACAGGATGAGAATGTCAGATATGATGGACCCATAAATAAGGAGAGAACCAGAACTGAATACCTCAGAAGAGTAAAGAAAATATGGTCATCAGAATTGTCAGCGTACAACAAATACATTGCCCACAATACTTATGCTGTGCCAATTCTAACGCCAACATTTGGCCTGCTGAACTGGTCATTGCAAGAACTAAGTGAGATGGATGCTAGAACTCGAAAACTTCTCAGTGTTACTGGGAACTTTAACATCAATGGTGATGTGGATAGGCTATACTTCTCACGCAAGGAAGGTGGCCGGGGTCTAAAATCAATATTAACAACATATGAGACCCGGATAGTAACACTGAAGCAACACCTTCAACAGAGGAAAAAGGTTGGCAACCATCTTGCCCAGGTTTATGAGCATGAAAAAAAATATTATTAGAATAGCGACTGATCTGGAGGAGAGATATGGAATAAAGCCTGATATAAATCTCTCACCCAGAGAAATCGGAAGATCCTATTCAATGTTCAAACAAGATAAAAAAATTGACCAATTTACAGAAAAAGTTGTGCATGGATACTTGAGGCGTAAAACACAGACCATAGAGGGGATAAACCACTCAAAAAGCCTGGCATGGAGTTCCGACAAGTTTATGACATCACACCTTGAGGGATATCTCTATGCAATACAGGAACAAGAACTCTCTACCAAATATCTGCTGCACAAAAGAGGAGGGCCAGCAGCTGACAATAAATGTAGGCTATGTAAAACAAAGATCGAGGATGTAAGCCACATTGTTGCCAGCTGCAAAAGAATGTCATCTCACTACTACCTCCCCATGAGACACGATGGGATAGCTAGAACCATCTGGAACGCACTTTGGAAAACACAATTAACAACAAACGAGGAAGAATATATTGAGACAGATGGCACTAAGGAATACTGGTGGAACCTGAAAATAAAAACTGCCACCAAATTAAAGCACAACCGGCCTGATATTGTTGTTTGGGACCACACATTGAAAACGTGTTCTGTTGTGGAGATCAGCTGCCCACTTGATGTAAACGTTGTCAGAAAAATACAGGAGAAGGAGGACATCTACGGACCATTGATGAGGAGTTTACAAATCCAGTATCCAAGATACACCTTTAGCTTCATACCCATCATTATTGGAGCTACGGGTTATATACCAACCCGCTTGGACCAAAGTATGACTGAACTTGGATTTGCGGACAAAAAGCGCAGCTCCCTAATTCATAGTCTGCAAATGGCTGCGATAGCTAGCACCTTCAAAATTTGCAAAACATTCTTGCGATTCAAGGGATGACAATTTCTTTTCATTTACAACCTTGCCACCAGGAAGGTGGCCGGTCAAAAAAATATACTCGAAATTAAGAGAAAGAGATAACATACATACATACATACATACTTGATGATGATGGCTGCCCTCTCGTTATCGAGTATGGTCATTGCGCGATATAACCTTATTAATAATTATCAATTAATGCTATCGTGCAATGCCTGTGCGTGAAGATTTTTTTAAAGTGATGAAAGACTGTGCACTGAGCCAATCCCACTCTCTGAGCGACAGTAGCTATAACCCCAAAAGAAGAAAAGATCAACGTCATCGGTAACTACTGAGCCGCAGGTTTTATGTCGGAGTTATCCCAGTTTCATCAGTTGCTTTCTAGAAGAATGCCCTGACAAAGGCTGCGGGTCCTTCACTCCCAGCGGTTTAACCGCGCGATCGGGTATCCAGCCCGATTATTTCTGTTCCCGCGCATATATATATATATACATACACATGCATACATGTATATATGTAACGAAGGGCATTAGTGGTGGTTGTTAGATGAAATAACAAGAATAGCTGATTTACTTTATATTTAAAAAGGTTTACTTCACTTCAGTCAAAAATAACAATAAACAAGTTACCACGAGTCGCGAAGGTTGACGATGTTATTTTGTTGTTGGTTCATGAGGCTGGTGTAGTCTGAGACCAGGAGAGGGAGAGAGAGAGAGAGAGAGAGTAATGGTCTGTGGTTGTCTGTAGACCTCTGCGGCCTGTGGGTAGAGGTGAATCTTTACATAACTATTCCATATCGTAATGCTCCGATCTCTCTGTGTCAAACGTGGGATGATACAGGCTTTATATACCTGTCGCTTCCTGTCTCCCACCTTGAGGGATCGCCCACGCATGAACCTGTCCATGCCGAAAAGGATGGTGACCTAGAATTTGACTTTTAGGTGTCACCCAGGGTTCAAGGCGTGGACAGATTTCGCTACATATATACATATATATATATATATATATATATATATATATATATATATATATATATATATATATATATATATATATATATATATATATATATATACTCATATATACACTTGCATATATATACACTTGCATACATGTATATACATATTTACACATTTTTAGATGGCCGTTGACTCTTATGAGTTCTTCCGACTTTTGTCAGGTTTTGTTTTTTGTCTTACAGGGTGTCCAAAATCCTCCTCCTCACCAAGTAAAAAAATATATAACCATAAAAGGTATTATTATATACATAACCATAAATAGTATCCTTAATACTATATATATATATATATATATATATATATATACATATATATATATATATATATATATATATATATATATATATATATATATATATATATATATATATATATATATATAGTATTAAGGATACTATTTATGGTTATGTATATAATAATACCTTTTATGGTTATATATTTTTTTATACAAACCCTAAATAGTGAAAGATAGTCATTAATTACTATCTTATTACCAGTAAGATAAATAGCTCAATGTAATAACATCGGTTGTTTTACAGAGCAGTTATATAGAGATTACAATAATCAAAGTTCAGTTTAAATCATTTATTTGCTTACAATTGTTTCCTCCAAACCGAGGTTTGAATTCTTCGGAGCAACTATTTAGTGATCTATAACATACTTGACCTCCTTTTCAACACAAGAGACATATAAAAACATATGCACATATTGATCAACAGTGGGATGACATCCATTAAAATGATATAGCATGGCAATTTACATATAAAAATAAAAATAAAAATAAAAATAAAAATAAAAATAAAAATAAAAATAAAAATAAAAATAAAAATAAAAATAAAAATAAAAATAAAAATAAAAATTTAAAAAAAAAAAAAAAAAATAAAAAAAAAAAATAAATAAAAATAAAAAATAAATAAAAAAAATAAATAAATAAAAAATAAATAAAAATAAAAATAAAAATAAAAATAAAAATAAAAATAAAAATAAAAATGAAAATGAAGCGTTGGCAAAATAAAAATGAAAATGAAGATAAAGCAAGAGGAAAGTTTAGAGTAGTCAGTGTATGAAACAATCTCACGTGTAGCATGCACGCGTGTCTTATTTATACAGGATTAGAGTGCGTCAGAATGTTACTTGCAGGGTCAGGCAGTTGAAGCAGGCAATCGATATTATTATGTGGGCTGAATTATTAAATCATTTTTTCGCATACACCTGTATGATATACAGTCCCGAATGTAGAGAAACACCAAAATATCAAAAATATCAAACATATTATAAAACATAATATATCGTAGGCAAAACAGTACCACTGTCTTCGCGCACACCACCACTCACATAATCCATGAGACGCAATATATAGACCACGGGTCTATCATATAATTCACGATGGTTCGGCATATAACCAAGTTATAAACCGTATCTTGTCGATTCTTAATTAATAGATCATGTTGTTTAGTTTTGTGTGATGATATTATATTCCGGAAGTGTGTGTGTGACCAAGGGGAGTTAATGCGTAAGGGGAGGTAACTAGCTGGTTTTCTTAGTTAAATTTATCATCCTAAATTACATTAATGGTGTTTCAAATAAGTGCCTATCATATGCTGCTATAACTAATTTCTAGATTATGTTACTTATCTATAGGTTACAGTGTTGTCTATTAAGAAGTACTAAAGGTGTATACATCAGGATGATTACCTTCTATTAAGGGGTGTCATATCTGAACATTCTATAAGAAGAGTCAAACCCCCAAATCAATGTTCTTTGTAAGTGTAATTCCTCCCGCAGGACCTGGCATGGTCCTATTATTATATATGTCTCCCGGTAAGCTCTGGGTCATTGTATGTCTGAATCCTTGGTAAATCCGGATATCTCCATGGTGGTCTGGAGATCAAATTTCTCATATAAAGACACCAGTCTGGCCATCAAGCAATACATAAACTCCCATCTCATATATAAATTAAATTAGGTATCTTATCTACAAATTAGAGTGGAGTCTATTAATAAGTACTAAAGGAGTTCATATCATGATGATTACAATCTAATATGGAGTGCCACAGCTGGACAATCTATAAGAAGAGTCAGACTACAAAATTAATTATATGGGTCTCACTACTAATAAGGGTCTTATTACTAATAATGGTCTTATTACCATACAAGACTCCCGGCAAGTTTCGGGTCATTGTATGACTGCATCCCCGGTAAGTTCACCAGGGTGGTCCGGGGACCCGTTCTCTCACCAAAAGATACTAATCAGGTCATCAAGCAACACAGAAACTCCTAACTGATGTATCACCTGTGCATAATTTATTGTACTGATCGTATAGAATATATAGTCACTTAACAATAAGATTACTTACTTAGTCATCAATCTATCTCATGGTGGCACTCTATGCACAGGACTATGTTAGCACAACCAATACCGTGTCTACAGTTTATATTAATCATATATTTGTGCAATGCAGTTTAAGTAATCCACGGCCGAGCTATCAGAATCAGAAGTACATGGGGGTATCCCCAGGGTAGATGGTGCTATAATGCTGCCAGTATTACCTTTAGAGTATATAAATGAGTGTGGAGGTGAGGTGTAAGGTATGCTACTGATGCTAATTGCTAGGGGTGGTGACTTTTCCAGTCTGACATTGTTATATATAGGGTTTAAAGTTTTGGAAAGAGTGTCGGAAGCGGTGTTGGCAAGATGCGAACATTTCTGATTTTTTATTAAGGATATTATGGTTAGAGAAGATGATAGCATGGGTCCCTAGTAGACAGAGGTTACAAAATTTATTAGGTGGTTTGTACGATGTTGCACTACCTACCACTTCCCATTTAAGTGTATATATTTTATTTTTAGTTTTTAGATAGTGTATGTTGCTAGATAGTGAAGTGGAGTTGGCTAGACTGTGTTTTTTGAAAGAGTGGAGGTGTGAATTGTATCTAGTTTTGAAGCAGTTAGAAGTAGAGCCTATATAGGTTTCAGAAGAGTTGTTAGTTGTGACTGTACATGAGTATATGATATCCTTGGTTAAGCATTTTTTATCTAAAGGGCAGGTTCTATTTGATCTACAGTTACAATTATTCTGGGTGTTAGTCTGCCGGTTACTATGCTGTGTAGAAGTTTGGATGTTAGCTATAGGGTTATGGTTATGTGGGTTGTCGTTCGCAGCGTTAATGTTTACACTAGTACTAATACTATTATTTCTATTGATATTATGGTTAGTTGCTATAATGTTATTTTGAATGTTATTTTGAAGGTTTATCGTCTGTTGTGATTTAGTTTGTTGGAAGTAAGAATTAATTTTTCTTTTATTGCTACTAGCTATGTGGTGTGCTAAGTTAGGCGTAGTAGAGTATGAGATTTTAATAGTGTTTTTGTTTAAAAGGCTATGGTACCTGTGGCCAGATGGGAAGTGTTTATCCACTAGTGAGAAGAAAGCCCTAGGTATGTTGGTAGAGACGTTTAGATTGAAAGGAGGGTTGAAAAATGTATTATTTCTTCTTCTATTTCTGTTTTTTATGTCTGGTGATTTGTTTCCTTTAATGTTACTATGGTAATTTCTGTGGTGTAGGTTACTTTTGTTGTTATCATCTCTATTAGTGTGTGTGGTTGCTATTCTTATTATTAAGTTTTCTCATGGACATGTGTGAAATAATGTTGTAGCTATGCGTTTTTGTAGGTAGGAACTCTATCCCTGTATTATGTCCTGATCTAATGCCTGATTATAATACTGCGAGTTATTGTTAAATGTGTTTATGTCATAGGATAGATTAGAGATTCTATTAGATACTCCCTTAGAGATAGAGTTTAATATAGATCTAGGGGGGTTAGACTTGGTATCTACGTAGATGAGTTTTTCATTAGGTTTGTGGAAAGGTGTATATATCATTGAGTCTAGGTAGAGTATGGCGTCTAGGAAGTTGACGTTTTTGGTTATAGTTTTTGAATGTTTTGTGCAATAGTTTTCTAGTTCTTTCTATATTGAATTTTTTATAATCTATAAGTAGAAGTGCATCGTCGCGATACAAACCACCGCTGAGGTAAGGAAGGTCCCTATGGATTTGGTTAAGTAAATATAGGCCTACTAAATCAGCATGCCTTTCTAGCATGATACCCATAATTTTGATTTAGATTAAATTCACTTTGATTTATCTTAATTTTGGATATAGATATATAAATACGGCTCCTTAATTGTAGAGCTAACTCTGTTGAAAGGACTTGACAGCTGTTTCTAGTTGTCGATAACCCTATTCACGCCACTGGGACGAAGCTGGTATGATGTGTGTATTTTTAGTAGATACAGCACGTGTTACTGGCCAGTCGCTGATTTGAACTTAATGCGTAAACACAGATGGCTGGATTTCTTCCTTGTTAAAAATCCAAGTATCGGCCTCCGTGGTTTACCATTCGATTAATTGGTGAAATATATTTCTTCAATGGAATATATACAGGGAAGATTAATCATATAAGGTATCTATTTTTGAAGTTCTAGTTAACTTTATTTAGTTACCTACCTAGCTATGTGTGCTTACACACTTGTAAAAAGTATCCCCTGTGATTGTTTCATATGTTTATTTATATGTTAATCAATTTCTAGTTGTTATAAAATGCTCTGACCTATTCATTAGAATCGTGGAGCTTATTTTACGGGTGATATGGCGCATGCCTTTCTGGCATGACATCCATAATTTTGATTTAGATTAAATTCACTTTGATTTATCTTAAGTTTGGATATATATATATATATATATATATATATTAAAATAACAGATTAAAGTTTAAGTAAAGAATCGCTGCTTTCACCCTTAACGGGATCTTCTGAAACTAAAAAGATCAATCTGTGAACGCAGAAGTAAATATTAGGTGTATACACACACCCTATATATATATACACATATAGCGTCATAGTGTCTTAATGCAGACAGCTAGACATACAGACAGATATTATAAGGCGCAACGTTATATCTATGTATCTATCTAAAAAGAAAGACTAAGAATTATAGAGAGAGATCGCTAAATCGCGTAATGCCTAAGGCATTGAAAATTTGGAATATCTTTTGCTCAAAACACTCACAGGACCATAAGTATTACATGTTTAAAGTTTGAAAACAATCGGTTGGGTGGTTCTCGAGTTTTAGGGAGTCAGACAGACAGATATTCTCTGTTTTAGATATATATATATATAACATAGAAAATATATATATAGCTCTGACAGTTGGCAGGTGAACAGTGAAGTGTACTGATGACAGGTAATACCCAGAAACATTAGTGTCTGCAGTTCTGTTTACATGCCAACACAAGAGCAAGAATGAGGGGCTCATTCTACTGACATGGCTTTAAAAACAACGAACAGCAGAGGTCACGTATCGCTCCTATCCGACAGATAAACCCCCCCCCCCCCCGGAAAACCCCCCAGTTGATGGATGTGAATCCGAAATATAGGGACAATTAAATCTCTCCCAAGGAAACTTTATTTCGTGTTATTATTTTTATTTTTTACGCTCTTTCCTACGTTCTTCTACACACTATACATCTCAATCTACATTCACTTACATCTCTCTCTTCACCACCGGATCTTGTTACCCGGAGAATTACCCATCTGCATTGTTGAGGCTTCCAAAACGACCTAAAGAAAATATATCTTATTATTTCACAATGCTTCAAGCAAACTTCAATACTCTCTTATATATATATATATATATATATATATATATATATATATATTTATTAAAATTGCCCTACGGTTCTTATATATTTGATATATATTTATCCTTATCGAGCCCTCTTTGGATTTTAGTCTTCAAATTTATTATTATTACTATATATATATATATATATATATATATATAAAATCAAGTTCTAGCAAATAGAGAAAAAGTTTTAAAATAAATTTTAAAAAATTCGCTGTACTTACTATATGTGCCTTTACCGCGGTTTCATGCTCCAGAATAAACGGAAAATCCAAGCGGATTTTCATTGAGAAGGGAGCAATCTTCAGAAGGTTCTTCTCCCTCGGAGAATATAAAATTCCCGAGTTCAAATCACAAACTGACGCCATACAAAACCATTCCCAAATGAGAGCGGATGATGAAACAAATAATTCTGTCTGGTGCCGTGTGCAAAGACAAAAGGCAGGATGGACAGGTCAATGTCCTGCCACTAGAAATAGCAGCAGTCCAACCGGCCAAAATGTTATCTCTACCTTAAATAAATGAATTCCTACGTGTACAAAATACATATAGGGAAACAAGTATTATCCAACCGTATATAGGGAGAGATATATATATATATATATATATATATATATATATATATATATATATATATATATATATATATATATATATATATATATATATATATATAGAGAGAGAGAGAGAGAGAGAGAGAGAGAGAGAGAGAGAGAGAGAGAGGAGGGGAGAATGAGGTGGTGGGAAGCAAGATACCTAGCGTTTAAAAATTGTTGGTAAAGGAAAGTTTGGCAATTCTTATATTTGAAACCATTTCAGTCTATTTCTTAAAACCATGTACAACCTATTTTATCTCTGTCGTTTCTATAAACTTTCATCTTTTGATCGTCTGCCAACTCGGACATTCTTTCAGAGCATGTGAGTGTATGTTTGTCAGTGCGTGTGCGTGCATAAATATATGTATGTGTGCGTGTATATGTGTGTGTATGTCTACGTGTGTGTGAGTGTACATGTGTGTGTGTGAATGCATTTTTTTTTTAAATCTAGCATCGTTTTTATCAATATATGTGTGCGTGTTTGTGTGGCCGTGTGTATCCGGTGTAGGATCGAAATATATATATATATACGTGGGAAAGTAAAAAATCGGAGAATAGACCGTTAAAACATGTTTATTTAAAACAGCACCTACGTACGTTTCGCCCAGTTTTAACGGTCTATTCTCCGATTTTTTACTTTCCCACGTGCTTACGCTCTGCTAACTCTCTAGCCCACTAAATATTAACACTTCGAATATTTAATACTGCCGGCACTAGTATCGAGCACCTTTGGCATACGCTACTTGGCAAATAACTATATGTATCTCCTTTTTTTCCTCTTTCTCGATACGTAAATACTATATATATATATATATATATATATATATATATATATATATATAGAGAGAGAGAGAGAGAGAGAGAGAGAGAGATGAGATTCTACAGGACTGGAACTGTTTCATTCTTTAGAAATCATCAGGAATCCCTGATGATTTCTAAAGAATGAAACAGTTCTAGTCCTGTAGAATCTCATCTATATTAAAACTTTTATACTCTGCAATGTATTGAGTACCTTACTTACTGTAGTTATCTCCGATTCAACCCGGAATAACGTACCTTTTAGCACTATATATATATATATATATATATATATATATATATATATATCCTTATATACTTTTTTTTCTTCTAACTTTGATTTTGTACCTAATTGTGTATGGTTGACGATATATTTAATCGATTTCCACGTGTTATTAGAAATGGTGGGTAAATATTCTATAGCTGTTGATCGCGGATAGATAGCTGTCGTTTATTTATCTATTATTTCTTCATAGGTACCTTTTAATCTTATAGCCTTGTTTAATTGTTTTTTGTGTGGTTGATTATGCTGATTGGGAGAGGAAATAATGTATATATTTTATCAAATGATTCTATGGACATACTTTATTGTATATATATATATATATATAACGGCGATGAATTAGTTTTATCAAATCGTGTGTCGAAACAAATATTGTTATACTTGGGGAGGGTTATATTTGTGTAATATTGCCAGAATTAATAACAGAACACACTCACTGTTTGGTTGGTTTTCGCTTTTCGCTTCTGTGTCTTTTATATCGGTAATCTAATTTATTCGGTCCTCAATGTTGCCATTGACTGACCGACGGTCAAAAATAATACAGATACAATATAGACACAAACACATATATATAGTTTATCAAAGTTCTTTCGTTGCACATCTGCAACATCGTCAGTGGTGCTATTGCTTCCTCCCGTTACATTGTATGTCTACGCCATTTTTATTTAGTCTGTCTATATATTTATTTATTTATTTATTTGTTTGTTTATTTTATTCTGTCTTCTTTGCGCATGCGTTTGCGTGTGTGTATAGTGTTTTGTTTGATGTGTGTTCGTGATTGGGTGACTGTGTATCGGTTAATGCATTCTATCTTTACTAGTGTGTGTTTATATGTGTTTGTTGTTATTGTGCTTGTGTATGTATTTATTTATTTATTCATCTATTTATTTATACTTCTCTTAGGTCAGTGTTGTTTGTTTGGGTGTTGTTGTTATTCCATTCATTCTTTCTGTTTAGTCTTGGCCTTCTAAGTTCTATTTCACTGGCCTCTATGATTTGCCTATCTGCTGGGTCATTTCTATGTTTAGATATTATTCTAATTTCTATGTTGTCTATGTTACCGTCGTGTTGTTGTCTGGCATTTCCGTATAGTACTGACCCGTTTTTTCGTCCTTTTAGTTCCCCCCAGTGTTGGTCTATCCTTTCACCTATGCTACGAGCTGTCTCGCCTATGTATGTTGTTGTCATGTTTCTGCAAGTACCCTCTGTACATCTTATGCTATAGACTACGTTTCTAGTTTTACAGTTTATCCGGGGGTTTACCTTACATATGATACATTTCCTATTAGTACAGTGGGTTTTCTTAAAAGGGTAGGTTTTGCTGATCAGGGATTTTATGGTGGTTCCTGGCTTTTCTACCACCTTAATCTTTAAGTGGGTCTTTCTCAGGGCATTTCTACACTGGTTAGCTAATTTCCCTCCAGGGGTTAGTATTGTTAGTTGTGGGGTGGGCGGTGAAAAGGAGGAGTGTGTTAGTGGTGTTAGCGGGGGATATGCGGGGGGGGGGGCGGTCGAAGGCTAAAGGAATAGGGTGGGGAGTTCAGGCCGGGGGGAGTGTGGGTCTGTAGGGTGAAGATGGTGCGATGTTCGACTCTGAGGCGAGTGGCGCGTGTTCCGTGGCATTGGTGTAGGCCACAGACTGTGAGGTGGTGCGCGGAATGTCCAGGGGAGCCAAATTGGCGGGCGATGGGGGAACTACCGCCGAGACGAATATCCCGGAGGTGTTCGGTGAAACGGTCCGCCAGGTGACGTCCAGTCTGTCCGACGTAGGTTGCGATATATATATATATATATATATAACTCCGCCACAGAATTTTGAGTACCTTACTTACTGTGGTTACCCCCGATTGAACCCGGAATACACACACACACACACACACACACACACACACATATATATATATATATATATATATATATATATATATATATATATATATATGGAAGCATCTTAGCTACCATCAGAGACATACACACACACACACACACACACACACACACACACACACACACATATATATATATATATATATATGTGTGTGTGTGTGTGTGTGTGTGTGTGTGTGTGTGTGTCTGATGGTAGCTAAGATGCTTCCATAGGCGGTATGCCAGATGAGTACTCTATGCTCTTACAGAGCAGAGTATGATAGAATAGAAAACGAATATATATATATATATATATGTATATACATATCTTTCTCTGCCTCTCTCTCTCTCTATCCGGGAGCTTCCAACTGTAATGGCTGCATTCTTTAAGGGTATGTCAATATTTATTTATAAAACTGCTCTATATTATATTTTATCTGATGAAAGCACACCATAATTTAACTTGGTGTCCTTGAAATATGTATAATGAAATGAATATGGTTTTATAAATATAGTTTCCATTTGTTAATATCGTATATATATATATATTTATAAGTTAAAACAATGAAATAAAAAAATCAAGTCATTCGAAATATACTTCACTGCTTTTCTAATGACTTGATTTTTTATTTCATTGTTTTAACTTATATTATGACTCTGTTTTCCTTTTAATGTTTTATTGTTTTCCGGGATTCAACATATGGATTACATTGAGTTCTTCCTGCAGACTGAACCCCACAACTTACCGTGGATATCTTTGTGTATATATATTTATTAAAATAACAGATTAAAGTTTAAGCAAAGAATCGCTGCTTTCACCCTTAACGGGATCTTATGAAACTAAAAAAATTAATCTGTGAACGCAGAAGTAAATATTTCGAAAAACGTTGCAGCCGAAGGAAGAGCGGAAGACGATACTTTGGTTTGTGGAAACGTTCTCTGGTAATGAACGGAAAAAACGAAGATAATACGTCATTATGTGGAACGATGAGAACAATTACACGCAAAGACAAAACCACGCTTATGGTATAAATGAAGTCGTAGACTAAAATTCTATTTAGGAAACGGAATGATTCTCGGCTTCAGAGTTAAGAATAATGTAAATAAATTACAGAGGTAATTGAAATCAACAAAAATTAAATATATACATGCACGCATCCATATACGTACTTACACATGCATACGCAGAAACACCCGCCATGGGTATGCAAATACAGACACGTACACAAAAAACACGCACATAGTCTTCAAATTTATTACTATTACTATATATATATATATATATATATATATACATGCATCTCCTACCGATTGGTTTTGCCCGTAAAAACTGTCCAGCTATTCTTTCCTGCGACATTACTGCTGTGATCTCTCAATTCGGAAAAGTAGTGGCTCTACCTGGAGTGACTCTCTAATATCCGAGCTACGAACTCTCTCGAGTAACTTTACTCCAAAGACCATTCGGAGGACCTACATTTCGGCCACTTGTATTCGCGATCGTATTCTTTTGGTCATTATCCAAAATTCATGACCATAGGTAAGAGTTGGCACGAAAACAGAATTAAAGATGCTGAATCTGGCGCGCTACCGCACCAGCTCATGCAATTCTTGCACTTAATCCAGCCTCCTGCCTTCCATGACTCGCGAACATGGCCTTCGGATACTTTATAGTTTTGTCTAAATTATTCATCTTTTGATAACAACTGATGAAGTTCAAATGATTTAAAACAATATATCAAAAATTCCTTATCTTTTGATGTTCCTGTGCAGAGTTAAAGTACAGGTGATCCCTATTTGAATCCAGTCATTGTTTGAGGCGCATGGTGAAGTTTAGCGTAACGTCTTTACCAACAGACCTAGGGATGGGTCTGATCTCCTTCCTGATGTTTTTCTTTAGTTCGGTGATGGTCCTGGGTTTGTTGATATATACCCTAATTTTCAGATAGCCCCAAAGAAATAAATCTGGGGACTTAAATCATGGTGTGTATGGGACCCACTGAAAATCAGTCTTCAAACTGATCACACGATTTCCAAAATTATTTTTCAGCCATACTCCCGACTCATTGGAGGTGTGAAGGCTTGCTCCGTGTTGCTGGAAACCAGAATTTATTTTATTACAGATGGGTACATGGTCTGTAGCTCCATTTTGAAGTCTTCCAGGACCCCCACCTAGCGTCCTTTGTGACTGAAGCAGTGTTGCCATTTTCTCCGAAGAAGAATGGGACAATCAACCCTCTGTTTTACTATTTCTCCCCTTTCTATATATCTTTCTCCTTTCCTTCTCTGTCAGTTGACACACTTGGAATAATTTTTTGTCCTATATTTGTGGAATTTGCCTAAAGGCATAACTTGTCTCTACTTGTTTCGATATGTCCCAATATGCACTTGAACGAATGGTTTCAACCTTTATAAATCGAAACTGTAGTGATTTCCAGAGGTTGACTGAGGAGAAGGGACTGTCCGTCTTTCCGTTGTTTTTCCATTGTATTTGTTGAGTACCCTATTTCATATATATACACATAATACATTTTTATTTTCCACTTTAAAAGGCACTTTTACTCATTTATTATTTCTGATTAAATTGAAAATTGATTGATTAATTTATCGAAATTATCGATTAAATTCATTTCAATAAAATTATTTTGATCCCTGCGAACTGTTTGCTTTTCCTTTCAATACATATCTATGTTCTGTAATGCTGCTTATTTTTCAATCGTGTCTCAGCATCCTCTTGTGGTGTGTGACCGATTGACTTGACTTCATATTTTCTTTCGTTTTGGTTCTATATTTTCATGTGAAATATTTATGTAATTAAGTAATAGATATATATCTTTGTACGTGTTAAATTTTGACAGCTATGACATTTGTGTTTGTAATTTCAAGCTATCTATATTGTCAACATATTTGTTTGAGAAAAAATGTGAACTTTGCTATTATGTAATTTCATATATATCGTTTATTTCGATATAATAAATGATCAATAATCGTAAGAACACATGGAGCTTTCAATCATCTTGTTTAGTCAAAACTAAGTGGATATCCCCATTTATAAATCTTTGTGTATATATATGTGTGTTGTAAATATCCGTAAGTGTGAAAAGGGCAAAAGGAAAAATGTTCAATCAGGTATGAGAGCTAATATATTATATTGTATATTTATATTCATACACGGAATAAAAGCGCTACCTAAGGTTTCAAGGCCTAATATTGACCATATTTTCAGATTGTAAGAGGGATCAAATTTGTGACCTATTCTTCAGGCGCTTAAATGAATTTGAAGATACCGTTAAAAATATAGCGCGTTAAAACGCTTGTTTACGAAATCGTTGTATAACAAAGGGAAATAACTGAAGGCTGACAATTAAAGGAGAAAGGAGTCCCACATACTTGGAAGGTACTTGAAAGGTTCAGATCTTACTAATTGTACCAAGAGATATCGTCTCTGTCTCAGTGAATAATTTAGGTTTGTCGTCTCCAAGCAATAATTATTTGACCTTAAAGAACGAAATTTTTAGATGATGTCTCTATCTCAAGAGCCAACTCCTTGCTATGTGGAAACACTCAACAAATTCAACTGATTTTCGACCACCTCAATTTGATTTATATACTTTCTTAATATCTTCTTTTTTCACACTTACATAATACGGTACACCTTCTATACTACTCAATTCTATACCTTAATAAATATTAACATCTCTATATTACATGCTACCAAATAATACCATACATCTGTTATAGTGCACGCATACTCTTAGGCGTACACTTACTTTGATATTTCAAATTTACATCTTTGATTTATTTCCCTTTGTTATACAACGTTTCATAAACAAAAGTTTTAACGCGCTATATTATTAATGATATCTTCAAAATGATCTAAGCGCCTGAAAATAGGCCACAAATTTGATCATTCTTACAATCTGGCGGTATAGTTAATATTGGTTCTTGAAAACTTAGGTAGCACTCGTATTCCGTGTATGAGAGAATGTCTCGCAGGGGGCGGATATCGATACGGTCACCAGATATGATGGTTAGTTACAATATAAGCGGGTAAATGCCGGACGAATAAGTAACCCCTGACCAACAGCAGTGAACTACTAAGGGAGATGGAGCAATGGGTGACACCCGTAGCTCCCAAGAAAACTCTTACAACCCAGTGACGTAGCTATGACGAGGCGAGTAAAGGCTGCCTCTAAAAAGCCTAGTCTTCGTGGGTTTGAGAAAGTATCAGATTGGTGACTGGCGCGAATAAGTCCACCAACACTGCAATATGGCGAGAGGAACGTAAACCTTTTGAAACCTGGAAGATCACAACTCTTACAGGTAAGGAGCAGGCACTAATGCAGGAGGCTAGATGCTACCGGCTAGATATAGTCGGTGTTTCCTCAACACAGTTCCATGGCTCTGATACTGTAGATTTGGATGGAGGATGGAAATCCCACTATTCAGGTGTGACGCCAGAAATGAGTGCACAGGCGGGAGTGGGGATACTCATAAGTCCCTGGCTGTCAGAATATGTTATAGATGGGATCCCATTAGGAGGAAGGATTTGCCTCTTGAAGCTTAAGCTGAAAGATAGGTCTCTGTGAGTGGTGCAAGTTCATGCACCAAACAAGGAATCCGAATATAGTTCCATCCTTGGGGAATTCACAGCAGTGTTAGATGTAGTTAAGACTAAATCGTATATCCTGATGGGAGACTTCAATACACATTTTGGCACTGATGACCTGACATGAAAAGGAGTGATTGGAAGGAACGGCGACTCCGATCTAAATACGAATGGCCTTATTAGACTTCTGTTCTAGCAATAGACTATCTATTATAAACAACTTCTTCCAATACAAAGACATCTATAAATATACGTGGCATAAGGGGAATTAGGGACAGAGATCAATTATTGATTTTGTTATTGTCTCTGATCTCTTCGATTTTGTACTGGATGTTCGTATTAAGAGAGGGGCTGAGTCAACTGATCACCATCTAGTTATCTGCAACATGAGACTACCTAAAGCCAAAGAAGCCCACAAAACTGGTAGGTCCAGGGCGACCTACAGGATGAAGTGGGAAGCATTGGTGGATAAGAAAGTCAGGACCAGGTATGTAGATAATATTGCATCCAAATTTAGGGAACTCCCTGATCAAACTGAGGACGTTGAAACAGAGTGAAGATTGTTCAGTTCAGCAGTTTCTGCTTTAGATGTTGAATGTTGCGGGCGAAAAAGGCTTGGTGTGACGCCGGATGGCAAGAGGAATCCTTCGTCCAATCAAGAGGTCAAAGATGCCATCCGAGCAAAGAAGGCCTACAAAACTTAGCTTGGAAATAAATCCTCCTTCTTGCACTTGCGGTACAAGCAGACATGAAGAATCACAACAGGGACAGAAAAAGCATCCAAAGTTAAGACAGAAATAAAGTGTTCTGGTAGACCATCCGCCGACTTCGTAATAAGAAGTCCTTCTCCACACATGCTATCAGGAACGTGTCAGGGGTTTTCCTCTCTTCAGAGAAGTACATCGTTGTGGGGTGGAGAGAATACTAAACACGATTACAATAGCCTCTTCTGGTGTACACGAGATGCATCTGGGAGCGGTGACTAATCTCTCGGCGGCTGAGGTCACAAGAATAGTTAAAGAGCTCAATTGCGAAAATGCCGCCGGAGAATATGAAATCTGGTCCGAGATTTGAATAGAAAAGGTATTCTCTGGCTGACTAGTGCCTGCCGAGTGGCCTGGATCTCTGGAAAGGCACCCAAGCAATGACAATCGGAAGAGATAATCCCGATTTTAAAAAGGAGACAAGAAAGATTGTTCAAATTATAAAGAGATCTTGTTAATCCTCCCCGGTAAAGTCTATGCTTATTGTCTGACAAAGAGATGCAGAGAGATTATCACGTCCAAGCTAGCTGATGAATAATGCGGTCTTCGCCTCGGACGCAGCACAGCCGATTAAATATTCACACTACAGCAGGTCTTCGAAAAATCGTGGGAATGTTGCCAAGAGGTATATTCTTGTTTTATAGACCTCGAAAAGGCATATGACCGCGTTCCTCGAGATGTTCTGTGGAAGATTCTGCAGGAGTATGTGATCGATGGTCAGCTTCTTGCAGCCCTGATGTCTCTATACAAATGTCCAAGTATTTGTGTTCGGATAAATGGTGCTAAATCGAAACCATACAATGTGGGCGCCGGACTCCGCGAAGGGTCATCTCTCCGGGTCATTATTTTCTTTTAGCAGGATTGATATGCACAGCCGGGTTGAAAGTGGTATCACGGCTGGCAGGTGTCGGCTAGAATTTGCTGACGACATGGTATTACTTAACTCGATAGGTGATTTCCAGCTTTCACTCGATAGGTTTGATGTTGGGTGTTGCATGGCTGGAATGAAAATCAGTGCTGTGAAAACTGAGACACTCGTCCTCTTAAGGAAGCCTGCGCAGTGCATTTTACACGTGAATGGAGTTCCACTGAAACAGGTAGGGAAGTTCAAGTATCTCGGCGCCGTGTTCAAGACATGAGGCTGAATTAAATGCAAGAATTGCAGAAACTGGTGCAGTAATGCGCCAGCTTCAGCATTCGGTAACAAGAAGGGAGGTAGGTGTAAAAGCCAAACTTGTTATCTTCAATTCGGTATTCGTGCCAACCCTTAGCTATGGTCAGAATCTTGTGTAATGACGGAAAGAATACGATCACGAATACATGCGGCCTAAACGGGGTTTTTGGAGTAACGTTACTCGATAGAGTGCGTAGCTCGCATATCAGAGAGTCTGTATGGAGTCCAAGTATGCCCGAGGTCTCGGCGGCGACCGATTTGAAGAGGAAGCGGCCGGACAATCTACGGTATTTGTTTATCTTCCTTTCCTCTGCAAAGCGGGCCGCTGTATCGGGGTTTGCGGCCGAAGCGACTAATTTAGAGGCGGGCGGTAGAGCGTCGGACAAAATACTTTGCAGTATTTAGTTGTAACTTCCAACATTCTGAATTCAAACCCGCCGAGGTCAGCTTTGCCTTTCATTCTTTTGGGGTCGATAATATATCGATATTTCTTAAAACATCTTGTACATATAAACACAATTTATATAATGAATATTATTTACAAAAGAATCTAATCTATAAAAATTAGTCGGAGAAAAAACAAAAAGGGGAAAAGAGATACACACTCAATTACACTCGACAACAGTGTTAACCTCTAAAACAGAGAAATCAACACTAAGTGTGTCAATCGGTCACATACCACGAGGGGTGCAGGAGCCTCTGGTTCAGTATTGGAGTCAATATAATCGACTTTCCCTCTTCCCACAAATTGCTGGCCTTGTGCCAACGTTAGAAAGAATTATTATAGAATAACTGCAAAACCTTCCTTCTAAATAGTAACCCACATTCACTGCCATTCCTTACACACACACACAGACATAATATATATATATATATATATATATATGTGTGTGTGTGTGTGTGTGTGTGTGTGTGTGTGTGTGTGTGTGTGTGCGTGTGTGTGTGTGTGCGTGCGCGTGTGTGTGTATGTATGTGTGTACACACACACATGCACCACACATACAAACACTCACAAATAAACAGACGCGCACACAGACACACATACCGTTATCTACCTACCTCCATACACCAAGTACATGAGCTGTCTGGGAAGATAATGGGCACTGCCCCACCTCAACTGAACCAATAAACAAACAAATAAATAGATAAATAAATAAATAGATCGATGGAACTAGAAGTTTCTTTGGCAATTCTTTAGTTGGTCACTGACGTATCTCTATTGATTTTGAAAAATATTCACAGATCAATAGAACCGCCGCCATTGAACCAAATATTCCCTTCCTCCCAACTCTTTCAACATCTTCCACCTCACTACTTACTCATATTTGTTATACTCCCCACACCACTTTCTCCTCTTTCACCACCTTCGTTTCTTCTTCTTCTTCTCATTATTCGGTGGATTGGCAGTATCGGTAGAGGGTCGGATGCCATGCTTTGCAACACAGAGTTACGACCCTTTATGGTCTGAGTTCAAATCCCGCCGAGGTTAACTTTGCCTTTCATCCTTATGGGGTCGATAAAATAAAATACCAGTCACGCACTGGGGTCGATTTAATTGACTTTCCCCTGCCCTAAAATTGCTGGCCTTGTGCCTATGTAAGAAACCATTATTATTATTGGCAGTATCGGTAGAGCGTCGGACAACATGCTTTGCGGTATATAGTTACGGCCCTTTGCGTTCTGAGTTCAAATCTCGCCGAGATTACCTTACGGGGTCGATAAAATAAAGTGCGTTACTGTAACGATTTAATATACTCCCCCCCCCCCCATAAATGGTTGGCCTTGTGCCTAAATCAGAAACCATTATCGGTAGTGGATTGGCAGTATCGGTAGAGGGTCGGACGCCATGCTTTGACGCAAAGAGTTACAGCCCTTTCCATTCTGTGTTCAAATCCCGCCGAGGTTAACTTTGCCTTTCATCCTCACGGGGTCGATAAAATAAAGTACCAGTAATACACTGGGATAATTGCTGGCCTTGTGGCAAAAGTAGAAACAATTATCGGTAGCAGCAGCAGTAGTAGTAGTAGTAGTAGTAGTAGTAGTAGTAGTAGTAGTAGTAGTAGTAGTTGTTGTTGTTGTAGTAGTAGTAGTTGTAGTACCAGTAACGCGCTGTGGTCGATCTAATAGACTTTCCCCTTCCCCCAAATTGTTGGCCCTGTGCCGAAATCAGAAAACAACATTATTATTGATCGAGCGTTGGACAATATGCTTTGCGGCATATAGTTACGGCCTTTTACATTCTGAGTTCAAATCCCGTCGAGTTTAGCTTTGCCTTTCATTCTGACGAGATCGATAAAATAAAGTACCAGTAACACACTGAGGTCGATTTAATCGACGTTCTCCTTCCTTTCAAATTGCTGGCCTTGTGCCTAAATCAGAAACAATTATTCTTCAGCTATTAATCGTTATGTTTTTTGGAATTAATCAGAACAATTGACGTCTTTAATAAAAAAGAAAAACAAAGAACTTGAATTAATTATTTGTATCAGTTTTGGCATTTACATTTTTTTAAAATTCTTTTATTGTCTGTTGTTTCTTTTATTTATTCATTTATTTATTTACACACACATATGTGTATGTGTGTATGTATGTTGTTATTTCTGTTTACCTTTTACACACACACACACACACACACACACACACATATATATATATATATATATATATATATATATATATATATATATATATATATATATATATATATATATTTATTAAAATAACAGATTAAAGTTTAAGCAAAGAATCGTTGCTTACACCCTTAACGGGATCTTCTGAAACTAACAAAGTCAATCTGTAAACGCAGAACTGGATATTTCAAAAAACGTTGCAACCGGAGGAAGACAGGAAGACGATACTTTGGTTCGTGGAAACGTTCGCTGGCTAAGAACGGGAAAAAACGAATATAATACGTCATTAATAGGAGCGGTGAAAAACAATTACGCGCAAAGACGGAACCACGTTTATGGTATAAAAGAGGTCGTAGACTAATGTTCTCTTATGTGGTGCATAGAGACGTTCTCTGGCAATGAACGAAAAAAACGTAGGGCCTACATAGGGTTAACTGCCAATAGATTCAAGCAGCGTCTTTACATGCATACCCATTCTTTTCGTTACCCTCTAAGAAGGAATATGACGTCACTTTCAGCTTATATCTGGAGTCTAAAAGACAACCACACCCAATATAAGTTACACTGGGAGATCCTAGCTGAGGCTAGATCGTATAACGGAAATAAAAGACCATGTGACCTCTGCGCCGCTGAGGCCCTGGAAATACTCTACGCCACAGACCACATCTTAAACAAAAAATCTGAGGCAATTTCGGCTTGTAAACATAAATTGCACAAACTTTCCTGTATTACAGCCCCACGTTATACCCTAACGGATAGTACGATCTATACGTGGACATTTTACGTCTCGATGTGGGAGCAAAGTATATGTTTTGTTTATACCTTTACTTATTTGCATAGGTATATATTATCCGTAGGTTTTGTGAAGGTACGTATACCTTCTCGTACGTATATTTGATTGTTATGGCGTATAATTTTTTAATATATTCTGGTACATATGGTTCGGCTATGTGTATACGGGAGTTTTGCGTCTGTGTGAGTATGCAGGTTCGTACGTATGTAGGGCGTGTGTATATGTGTACTTCATGTTTTGGTTGACTTACGTCTCCGAACATTCGTGTATTTACATGTAGGTATGTGTGTGCGCTTGTTATATACGTGTTTATTTATTTATATACGTTTATATAATTATTTATTTATTTGTATACACGCTTACACACACACACACACATATTTATATGTGCGTGGTTTTGTTTACCTATAGTAAGTTTTTGCGTATGCTTGTGTATGTACGTATTTGTTTGCGTGTATGTATTTATTTATTTCTATTACTTCTGTATTGTATTTATTTACTTTGTTCTTAACTCTGTAGCGGAGATTCATTCGGTCTCCTAGTTAGAATTTAGTCTACGACTTCTGCTATACCATTTACGTGGTTTTGTCTTTGCGTGCTATTGTTCTCCACGCTCCACATATGACGTTTTATCTTCGTTTTTTTCGTTCATTGCCAGAGAATGTCTCTATGCACCACATAAGAGAACATTAGTCTACGACCTCTTTTATACCATAAACGTGGTTCTGTCTTTGCGCGTAATTGTTTTTCACCGCTCCTATTAATGACGTATTATATTCGTTTTTTCCAGTTCTTACCCAGCAAACGTTTCCACGAACCAAAGTATCGTCTTCCTGTCTTCCTCCGGTTGCAACGTTTTTTGAAATATCCACTTCTGCGTTTACAGATTGACTTTGTTAGTTTCAGAAGATCCCGTTAAGGGTGAAAGCAGCGATTCTTTGCTTAAACTTTAATCTGTTATTTTAATAAATATTTGCTCTACGGTTCTTATATATTTGATATATATTTATCCTTATCGAGCCCTCTTTGGATTCTAGTCTTCAAATTTATTATTATTACTATATATGTTTAGAGCATTGCTTGCAATCGAAAGGTTGTGAGTTCAATTCTCAGACCGGGTGGTGTGTTGTTTCCTTGAGCAAGACACTTTATTTCACATTGCTCCAGTTTACTCAGTTATCATTCCACTGTAAAGTGGTCGTGGAGGTGCCACGGCAAAAAAGCACCCAGCACTCACTGTAAATGAGGTTGGTGTTAGGAAGGGCATCCAGCTGTAGAAATCAAGCCAGAATCAGTTCCCGTCCCCCTCCTTGCAAGCAGGGAAAAGGGGACGTAAAATGAAATGATGATGATGATGATGATGATATATATATATATATATATATATATATGTATGTATGTATATATACACTTTGTTTCTTATGTTCCATCATCAGTATTTGTATTTTTATTGTCGTTTTTGTTCCAATATTTGTTTAGGTCTCTATAATAATACTTATATATGAATTAGACACAAGTGGCTGAACTCTTTTAATTGATCTCCCTTCGTTGGTACGTTATTTTTATCAACTCATCATCTCTTTATCAACATATCATCATCATCTACATGCTGGCTGAATGGATTACTGTGACTCTCCCTCTCCCTCCACATCCTCACAGACATGACTCTCCCTCACATTCCATCTTGGTTGTCCATTGATCGTGACTGGTTGTCAAGATTGCACTCAGCATCACCACATAGCTGTTTGGTGTAGGTTCTGTGAGATCTGCCCATATTGGAATGCCCATACTTTGGTTTCTATAACACTACATCACTGACAATTTCACCCTTTGCTCTTCAACAGTGTCCTGTCAATCTGGTTTTTCTCTCTCAAATTGCAGTAGATGGCTATAAAGGTGGTATGAGAAATTGCAGATAGATGGCCGTAATAATGGTATGAGAGCTTGCAGGTAGATGGCTATAAAGTTGGTAAGAGAGATGGCCTTAATGTTTTTTTTTGTAAGGTGCTGCTGCCAAGATATGCTTAAAGCTGCTCTGTTTAGTGAGTGTCCTGTAGTGCACCTGTACAACAGATTATTACATTTGGTAAAATTCTTACAAAATGTAGGAATCCCAAATGCTGAAAATATCTGTAACTACAGTCACAGAGAAATGAACTTTATATATCTCTTCTGAAGTACGAAGTTCATTTCTTCGTCCAATAAATTAAATCATTATTTATAGCAATTGAAGGCGGTGGATTGGCAGTATCGGTAGAGGGCTTGACGCCATGCTTTCCAGCATAGTTACGTCCCTTTATGATCTGAGTTCAAATCCCGGCGAGGTTGACTTTGCCTTTCATCCTTACGGGGTCGATAAAATAAAGTACCAGTAATGCACTGGGTAATTGCTGGCCTTGTGCCTAAAGTAGAAACAATTATTTATAGCAATTGACTGTGGTTACAGTTATTTTCTGCATATGAGATTTCTACATTTTCTAAGAATTTCAACTGAATTTCAAATTCCAATAGTTTATTTTTAATACAGTAATATGAAAAACCATTTGCAATAAAAGCTGTTGTAAAAGCGAAATATATCTAAATATTGCAGAATGAATGTTGAAGGGAAGGAATTAATAAACATTTGCTTAGTTTTTTTTTTTTTTGCTGTAACTGGGTCAGTATTGATTGAAACTGATTGGGTCAATGAGATACTCTAATGTTTCCCTTCATATAAAGTCAACAGGGAATTAAATAACAAACATTATTATTAGCATGGCAGTATCGGTAGAGGGTCGGACGCCATGCTTTGCAGCATAGAGTTACGGTCCTTTATGATCTGAGTTCAAATCCCGCCGAGGTTAACTTTGCCTTTCATTCTTACGGGGGTCAATAAAATGAAGTACCAGTCACGCACTGGGGTCTATTTTATCGACTTTCCCCTCCCCCCAAAATTGCTGGCCTTGTGCTTATATAAGAAACCATTATTATTAGCATGGCAGTATCGGTAGAGGGTTGGACGCCATGCTTTGCAGCAAAGAGTTACAGCCCTTTATAATCTGAGTTCAAATCCCACTGAGGTTAACTTTGCCTTTCATCCTTACGGGGTCGATAAAATAAGGTACCAGTAATGCACTAGTTAATTGCTGGCTTTGTGCCAAAAGTAGAAACAATTATTATTAGCATGTAAGTAGCTGGTTAGTGGATGTTAAAGCTTCTCCAGTCACTCAGTTGATGGATTGTGCAGTAATATTGATCACAAGTTCTGGCTCATTTTGATTTCAAAGGATCAATAAACTGCTTTTTTACTTCCTGTTTTGTTTATTACATATTGTTTTCATAAAATAAACTATAAATTGACATTTTGTATATAAAATAAAAATAAAAACAATATAATGAAATATGGAATAAACAGACCATGAGATAAAATATAAGTTAATCTTATTCACAAATATAATCTTCATTTGTATATAATAAATTCACTACCTCTTAACATAGTGTACAGGGTACAATTTATCATGGCATCAGCACTACCATTTTACAGAGTGTACAGGGTGCAATTTGTCTTGGCATCAGCATTAGAGAAGTTGTCATGTACATAGCAAGACTGAAGACTCCTCTATAACATGTATTGTCTCTATTCACTTGCCAACCACTCCACAATGTTTAAATACCCATCAATGTTTTAAATCAATAATCAGACTGGTATTCAAGCCCAAAACTCTAAAGCCAACTTATTTTTTCTCCCTCAATTATGTTGTCTAAGATTTTTATATAAAATGACTAATACACAAGTCTTGTGTTGATTTCCACAGAGATAAGGAATTATTGGTCCAGAATAGTGAGAAGTAGTTTAGATATTGGTTGGCACCAGTTCTGAATGGGAAATAATTTATAGAATTCTGTTTATTTATGTCATACTGGTCAAATAAACTTGTGATATATTGAATTTTGACTGCTCAGTATTAATGAAAATATTTTTGCAAATGTATGTCTATATATACGTATATATACACACAGGCACACAGACACAGTCACACACACACACAGTCACACAGACACACACACACACAGTCACACACACACACACACACACACACACACACACACACACACACACACACACACACACACACACACATAGTGTGTAACGTTCAGTTACTAATGATTCAGTAATTTGAGCACTCAATGCTAATATGTGGATTCAGCTATGTTTGCATAATCACCAGTTTTGGTATCCATAACAAAGCAGAAGTGAAGTATCAATATAACATCGATATATGTTTTATTCACATGTGACGTGCGTTTTGCAATCGATCTGCTCAAAGTACGATTAGTTATGATCACGCCTGACTCTGGAATCAGACTTATGGATTCTCAAATGATTGTAATTATCTCTACCACACAATTATATATATATATATATAAGGCATTGCCAACTCAGAATCTGTTGTAGTATCAGCATACATCTCTGGATTTCATTGTTGTGTGTTGGTAGGAACATTGTTTAGTCAGGTCAGCAAGAATCTACAAGTTTGATGAGCTATCGATTCTAGAGCCAAGCCCAATCATGACTGATTGTACTTTGAGCTGATTGATTCTGAAACATGCATCACATGTGAATAAAAAATATATTGCTACTTTGTTCTTGCTTCCTATTATATATATCTGTGTGTGTGTGAGTATATAATAATATATATATGTATATATGTATATATATATATATATATTGGTCGTTTTGGAAGCCTCAACAATGCAGATTGGTAAGTCTCCGAGTAACAGGATCCAGTGGTGAAGAGAGAGATGTAAGGGAATGTAGAATGAGATGTATAGTGGGTAGAGGAAAGTAGGAAAGAGCATAAAAAAAATAATAATAACACGAAATAGAGTTACCTTGGGAGAGATTTAATTGTCCCTATATTTCGGATTCACATCCATCAACTGGGGGTTTTCCGGGGAGCAGAAAGTTATCTGTCGGAGAGGAACGGTACGTGTCCTCTGCTGTTCGCTGTTTGTGACTAACTGAGGTAATCTGCAGATCGCACGTGCGCGTGGAATAGGTGCGGTCAAGCAAAGGTCGAAGCAGTTTTTTTAATTGTGGGAGTGGGATGGTGTTAGCTGTCAATTCATTGTACTATTTATCTGTGCTAGTATTTGGTACTAGCAGTGTAGTATAGTCGTATGGTAGTAGTCTGCCTGGTCGGTGGATGGTGGCGGTGCTATACACACAATAACAATAGTTCGAATGCCACTGTGTATGTGCGTGTGTTGTTGTCTCGTTTGTTTACACCAACCACCTCATCTCGCTTCTCTCGGATCGGAAGCGAGATACCGATCCGAGAGAAGCGAGATGAGGTGGTTGGTGTAAACAAACGAGACAACAACACACGCACATACACAGTGGCATTCGAATGATTGTTATTGTGTGTGTAGCATCGCCACCTTCCACCGACCAACAAGCGACCAGGCAGACTACTACCATACGACTATACTACACTGCTAGTACCAAATACTAGCACAGATAAATAGTACAATGAATTGACAGCTAACGCCATCCCACTCCCACAATTAAAAGAACTGCTTCGACCTTTGCTTGACCGCACCTATTCCACGCGCACGTGCGATCTGCAGATTACCTCAGTTAGTCACAAACAGCGAACAGCAAAGGACACGTACCGTTCCTCTCCGACAGATAACTTTTCGCCCCCCCCCCCCCCCCCCAGTTGATGGATGCGAATCCGAAATATAGGGACAATTAACTCTCTCCCAAGGTAACTCTATCTCATATTATTATTTTTATTTTTTACGCTCTTTCCTACTTTCCTCTACCCACTATACATCTCATTCTACATTCCCTTACCTCTCTCTCTTCACCACTGGATCCTGTTACTCGGAGACTTACCCATCTGCATTGTTGAGGCTTCCAAAACGGCCAAAAGAAAATAAATCTTATTATTCCACAATGCTTCAAGCAAACTCCAATACTCTCTTATATATATGCAAGAATAATATTAAGAAAGATGCTGACATATGTCAGCTGCGCACACGAGTAGAAGGATATGTTTTTGCCTGCAGCATATCACAAAATTGGATTTTCATCTGAAGATACCGTTCTCATAACAACAACAAATGCATAAATTACCTCTTGGATTGCATAAGTGAACCGTTGAAATAATTATTATGAATAAACTATTTATGTAACATCAGCATCTTTCTTAATCTTATTCTTATAATTGTTTCTACTTTTGGCACAAGGCCAGCAATTACTCAGTGCATTACTGGTACTTTATTTTATCGACCCCCGTAAGGATGAAAGGCAAAGTTAGCCTCGGTGGGATTTGAACTCAGAATGGCAAGGGCCGTAACTCTATGCATCAAAGCATGGCGTCTGACCCTCTACCGATACTGCCAATCCACCGCCCTTGTTATTCTTATAATGAATCTCCATCATGACTACAAACTACGAATGTTGAAAGCATTCTCCTGCTTGCTCCTGTTTTTACCAAAACAATTTCTACTGAACACACACACACACACACACACATACATACATACATATATATATATATATATATATATATATATATATATATAATTAAGTTAAAGATGTACATCCATATATGTATACTGAAATACTAGTATGTATATGAATACACACACGTATACATATGTAGATGTACCAAGTTTTTTCACTGGTCACTTTACTGTGAGTGGCCAGCTATTCTGTATGTAAACACACAGACAAACCGGTTTTTAGAGTCATACTGGTTTTTGAGGAAACACCTTTCCTCTATTCTCCAGAAAGCCAGACAAGGAATATTGAACTAGTTTCGTTGTTGTTACAACTCATCAGCAATATTTACCTATCTTCCGGCCTCTCTAGAGAATCGTAAAAGCACATATCGTTATATGCTTTTTCTATGAAAATTAGTAGTGGGCAGACCAATTTGCATAGAGTGTGAGTAAGTACCGGTTCAACGGAGACGATAAAAACAAATAACGAAACGAAATTAAACTTCGTTTCGTTTGTAACTCACTTTTGTATGACTGACGCTTAAACAATTAAGTTAAAGATGTACATCCATATATGTATACTGAAATACTAGTATGTATATGAATACACACACGTATACATATGTAGATGTACCAAGTTTTTTCACTGGTCACTTTACTGTGAGTGGCCAGCTATTCTGTATGTAAACACACAGACAAACCGGTTTTTAGAGTCATACTGGTTTTTGAGGAAACACCTTTCCTCTATTCTCCAGAAAGCCAGACAAGGAATATTGAACTAGTTTCGTTGTTGTTACAACTCATCAGCAATATTTACCTATCTTCCGGCCTCTCTAGAGAATCGTAAAAGCACATATCGTTATATGCTTTTTCTATGAAAATTAGTAGTGGGCAGACCAATTTGCATAGAGTGTGAGTAAGTACCGGTTCAACGGAGACGATAAAAACAAATAACGAAACGAAATTAAACTTCGTTTCGTTTGTAACTCACTTTTGTATGACTGACGCTTAAACAATTAAGTTAAAGATGTACATCCATATATGTATACTGAAATACTAGTATGTATATGAATACACACACGTATACATATGTAGATGTACCAAGTTTTTTCACTGGTCACTTTACTGTGAGTGGCCAGCTATTCTGTATGTAAACACACAGACAAACCGGTTTTTAGAGTCATACTGGTTTTTGAGGAAACACCTTTCCTCTATTCTCCAGAAAGCCAGACAAGGAATATTGAACTAGTTTCGTTGTTGTTACAACTCATCAGCAATATTTACCTATCTTCCGGCCTCTCTAGAGAATCGTAAAAGCACATATCGTTATATGCTTTTTCTATGAAAATTAGTAGTGGGCAGACCAATTTGCATAGAGTGTGAGTAAGTACCGGTTCAACGGAGACGATAAAAACAAATAACGAAACGAAATTAAACTTCGTTTCGTTTGTAACTCACTTTTGTATGACTGACGCTTAAACAATTAAGTTAAAGATGTACATCCATATATGTATACTGAAATACTAGTATGTATATGAATACACACACGTATACATATGTAGATGTACCAAGTTTTTTCACTGGTCACTTTACTGTGAGTGGCCAGCTATTCTGTATGTAAACACACAGACAAACCGGTTTTTAGAGTCATACTGGTTTTTGAGGAAACACCTTTCCTCTATTCTCCAGAAAGCCAGACAAGGAATATTGAACTAGTTTCGTTGTTGTTACAACTCATCAGCAATATTTACCTATCTTCCGGCCTCTCTAGAGAATCGTAAAAGCACATATCGTTATATGCTTTTTCTATGAAAATTAGTAGTGGGCAGACCAATTTGCATAGAGTGTGAGTAAGTACCGGTTCATAGAGGAAAGGTGTTTCCTCAAAAACCAGTATGACTCTAAAAACCGGTTTGTCTGTGTGTTTACATACAGAATAGCTGGCCACTCACAGTAAAGTGACCAGTGAAAAAACTTGGTACATCTACATATGTATACGTGTGTGTATTCATATACATACTAGTATTTCAGTATACATATATGGATGTACATCTTTAACTTAATTGTTTAAGCGTCAGTCATACAAAAGTGAGTTACAAACGAAACGAAGTTTAATTTCGTTTCGTTATTTGTTTTTATCGTCTCCGTTGAACCGGTACTTACTCACACTCTATGCAAATTGGTCTGCCCACTACTAATTTTCATAGAAAAAGCATATAACGATATGTGCTTTTACGATTCTCTAGAGAGGCCGGAAGATAGGTAAATATTGCTGATGAGTTGTAACAACAACGAAACTAGTTCAATATTCCTTGTCTGGCTTTCTGGAGAATAGAGGAAAGGTGTTTCCTCAAAAACCAGTATGACTCTAAAAACCGGTTTGTCTGTGTGTTTACATACAGAATAGCTGGCCACTCACAGTAAAGTGACCAGTGAAAAAACTTGGTACATCTACATATGTATACGTGTGTGTATTCATATACATACTAGTATTTCAGTATACATATATGGATGTACATCTTTAACTTAATTGTTTAAGCGTCAGTCATACAAAAGTGAGTTACAAACGAAACGAAGTTTAATTTCGTTTCGTTATTTGTTTTTATCGTCTCCGTTGAACCGGTACTTACTCACACTCTATGCAAATTGGTCTGCCCACTACTAATTTTCATAGAAAAAGCATATAACGATATGTGCTTTTACGATTCTCTAGAGAGGCCGGAAGATAGGTAAATATTGCTGATGAGTTGTAACAACAACGAAACTAGTTCAATATTCCTTGTCTGGCTTTCTGGAGAATAGAGGAAAGGTGTTTCCTCAAAAACCAGTATGACTCTAAAAACCGGTTTGTCTGTGTGTTTACATACAGAATAGCTGGCCACTCACAGTAAAGTGACCAGTGAAAAAACTTGGTACATCTACATATGTATACGTGTGTGTATTCATATACATACTAGTATTTCAGTATACATATATGGATGTACATCTTTAACTTAATTGTTTAAGCGTCAGTCATACAAAAGTGAGTTACAAACGAAACGAAGTTTAATTTCGTTTCGTTATTTGTTTTTATCGTCTCCGTTGAACCGGTACTTACTCACACTCTATGCAAATTGGTCTGCCCACTACTAATTTTCATAGAAAAAGCATATAACGATATGTGCTTTTACGATTCTCTAGAGAGGCCGGAAGATAGGTAAATATTGCTGATGAGTTGTAACAACAACGAAACTAGTTCAATATTCCTTGTCTGGCTTTCTGGAGAATAGAGGAAAGGTGTTTCCTCAAAAACCAGTATGACTCTAAAAACCGGTTTGTCTGTGTGTTTACATACAGAATAGCTGGCCACTCACAGTAAAGTGACCAGTGAAAAAACTTGGTACATCTACATATGTATACGTGTGTGTATTCATATACATACTAGTATTTCAGTATACATATATGGATGTACATCTTTAACTTAATTGTTTAAGCGTCAGTCATACAAAAGTGAGTTACAAACGAAACGAAGTTTAATTTCGTTTCGTTATTTGTTTTTATATATATATATATATATATATATATCATCATTTGATGTCCATTTTACTTGGTAATACATATAATAAAATTTTATGATGTGAAGACATTTCTTTATATATATAGAATAAGAGTTACTAGTTTAGACTAGTTAGACTATTGTTCAGCTTAGTACTCGATACTTAAGAAAGTAGAAAGTATGTATTGTAATGAGTTTCTGCCTGACAGATGAGCTCTTGCTGTTTCGACGGTGAGTGGTTAACTAGTTATAATATATATATATTTATCATCATCATCATCATCATTGTTGATTAACGTCCATCTTCTATGCTCGCATGGGTTAGACGGGTCCTATTTTGAGGCAAGTTGTGTTGGCTGACCATGTCTCACTCATATAGGGGTGTTTCTGGCTGGTTTTCTACGGCTGCATGCCCCTCCTAACGCCAACCACATTTACAGTGTGGGCTGGGGGCAGAGGGTTGTGGAGGAACATACTGTACATATGCTTCAGCTTGTGCTCATGGGAAGTCAGGTCTTCTGTATTACTGCATATCGCGAGAGATCTCAGTCAAGTGTCATCTCCTCTGAGAGGTGCAATTGGGCAAGGTCGGCTGTTACTGCCACATCCCAAGTCTTCCTGGGTCTCCCCACTCCAAGGCTTCCAACGACTTTCAGTGCTCTGCACTTTTTTATGCAGCTGTCATCCTTCATACGCAATACATATCTATATCAACGCAATCTCCTCCCTTTATATTTATATATATATATATATTATATATATATATATATATATATATATATATATATATATATATATATACAGGGTGCGGACGATATTTGTTCGCAATTTTCAACTGGTAATTTTATGCAAATTTTTTTTACTTCCGTTGTTACACTTGTCTGACTATATTTCCATTATTTATTTTCAGAATAATTGATTATGAATAATTTTGAACCTCCAAATTTGTGGAAAAGACACAGAGTTCTTCTTGAAATCCACGCCGGGAGGACAAATAAGACCAGCAGATCAACTCCCAGTACAACAGGTGGCTCGCTGTCTCATCCAAAGACGTGCCCAGAGTCATGCAGACAAAGTTTCCAGTGACAACATTGGTCTTAGGTGTCGTCAGCAGTCATGGTGACGTCATGCCACCTCACTTCTTCTCTGAGGGCTTCGAGCTGAACACCGATGGCTACATCCGCGTTCTGAGCGAGGTAGTAAAGCCCTGGATCGACCAAGTAGCTGCAGGTAGGCCGTACGTATGGTAGCAAGAATCAGCGCGCTGCCATACCAGGCGAAAGACCCAAGCCTGGCTGTCAGAGAACTTCATCGACCACACTTCACCTGACATCTGGTCTCCCAGCTTGCCTGACTGCAACTCCCTCGACTTCTTTGTGTGGGGCACAGTGGAACGAGACACCAACAGATCTAGCTGCAATACGAAAGACGATCTGAAGGCCAGGATCACAAGTGCCTTTAGGGGCCTAAGTCGGAGGACAGTGACGAAGGTCTGTAGTCGGTTCCGAGGCCGCCTTGAGGCCGTCATCAAAGCCAATGGTGGGTTTATCAAGTGAGATCGAAAGAACAAGTCATGAAGACAAACTGAACCAAGTTTGATAAATAAATCTTAAAAAATAAAACTACTGTGTTAATTTTCCCTAGACAGTAATCTTGCGAACAAATATCGTCCGCACTCTGTATATATATATATATATATATATAAATTATAGTTGGGAAATGCAAATAAGATAAAGAAATATATCTTCAGTATATATATCATCATCATCATCATCATCATCATTGTTTAACGCCCATCTTCCACGCTAGCAAAGGTTAGATGGTTTTGTTCCATTTGATGTGGGATTGGTCGGGAGACCGTGTCTCGCTTGTACGGAAGTGTCTCTGGCAGATTTTCTATGGCTGGATGCCTTTTCTAACACCAACCACTTTTACAGTGTGGACTGGGAGCCTTTTTACCATGTCTCCTACACGACCACTTTACAGTGTGGACTGGGTGCTTTTTATTGTGTCACTGACACAGTGGACAGAAATGGGAGGATGGGGTAGGGTGTGGGGGTGGGGTGTATATTGTGTTAAGAGGTGCCTAATGACTCTAGGTTTGTATGCAAGGGAAGATGGGTCTTCTGTACAACTGCATGGCGCCAAAGACCTTGATTCAGTGACATTGTCTTAGATAGGTGTAAGCAAGGTCAGTTTTTATCACCTCGTCCCAGGTTTTTCTTGGTCTACCCACTCCGTAGCTTCCATCAATTTTCATTGCTCTGCACTGTTTTATACAGCTGTCGTTCTTCATGTGCATCACATAGCCATACCAACACAATCTCCTCTCCAGAACACAACATTTGATATCTCTTATGCTTAGTCTCTCTCTCAATTCGTTTATGTTTCGCCATTCGTGCACATTACTATTACACATCCATCAGAGCATGCAAGCTTCATTTCTTTCTAATCTACGCAAGTCTTCAGCACACAATGCCCAGGTCTCACTACCATGTAATATTGCCATTCATATACAAGCATCATACAATCTGCCTTTCACTTTTAGAGAAAAACCCCTGGTGGCCAACAGCGGTATTAGCTCTCTGAACTTTTTTCATCCCGTTTTAACTCTGGCTACTACAATTTCAGAGCACCCTCCTACACTGCTGATTTTGTGACCCAGGTAAGGGAAAGTGTCTACTATTTCTATAGAACTATCTGGCAGTTGAACGAGATAGCATCCAGTGGGTCCTTACTACTTACTGCACCTGAGCATCAGCCACATATAAAATCTACATTCTTAAATAGCTTACCTGTGATCCCACTACATCTTTTATGTACTCATAGTTGGCATTTGGAGCATAGAATGGAATTTCTACCTATTCCTTTCTTACACACTGAACATGGCCATTTCCCAGAGGGCACCTGTGCCCTATTCTCCTTTCTACATACTAGAACTTTAGTCTTAGACAAGTTAATTCTAAGGCCTTTTGATTCTAAGCCATGCTTCCATTTCTGAAACTTCTTCTCTCAGCCATAGATTCAGCTATGAGAGTTAGATCATCTGCATATAGAAGTTTCCATGGGTAGCCAGTCTTAAACCCTTCTGGTATAGCCTGTAGGATAATAATAAACAGGAGGGAGCTAAGGACGGAGCCCTGGGGAACCCCTACTATTATGCTAAATTCTTCACTATATTCATTGTTAATTCTAACCTTGCTGACTGTTCCTCTATACATGGCTTGTATAGCTCTCACAAGCCATTCATCTGCTCCTAGTTTTCTAAGAGCCCACCAGATTAAGGTGTGTGGGACTCTGTCAAAGGCTTTCTCCAAGTCAAAAAAAGCTAAATAGAGGGGTTTACCTTTAGCTAGGTACTTCTCCTGTAGTTGCTGTACAAGGAAAAGAGCATCCGTGGTGCTTTTACCTGGCACAAACCAAAACTGCATTTCATCTAGATCAATTTGGTCTCTAATCAGTTGAGTAATAACTCTTTCTGTGACTTTCATGAACTGGTCAACCAACTTAATGCCCCTATAGTTTCCTCTATCCAGGGCGTCTCCTTTGCCTTGTAACAGATGATGATGATGCTGCTATGCCAGCCATTCTGTATTACTTGATTTACTACCCGGGTGACCATAGTATGTCCCACCATTCCAGATACCTTCAACATTTCAGCAACTATCCCCCGAAGGCCCAGCTGCCTTGTCTGTCTTCATATTTTTTGCCTTACTTACTATACTACCATTAACTTGCATAGCTGTTCCTTCTGTTGGATCAATGTGGAGCAGACTATCTTTATTCCATTCATTCTCCTCATTCAGTAGTCTCTTGTAGCGACACTTCCAAGCTACCTCCTTATCAGTATCAGTGAGGGCAAGTATACCATCGTCATTATGAACACACATCTCCCCGACAATATCACAATTCTCCTTGACACATTGTCTGGCAATCCTAAACACCTCATGTCTTTGATCCTTGCATTGTAGAATATGCTTGAACTTACTATCCTCTACTTCCCTCTTTGCAAAGTATACTTGTTGTCTAGCTTCTCTCCTAGCTACCCAATAGAGTTCTCTACTACCCCCATCCTGCCATTCTTTCCAATCCTTCTTTTTGCCCTTGATGGACTCCTCCACCTTACTGTTCCACCACCACGTCACTCTCCTCCTGCCTAACGGTCTGCTCCAGCCACAGATTTCATCAGTCGCCTCCTTCAACAGGTTAACTTTCAGGAATTCCCACTGTTTCTCTATATTGTATGTCTCTAATTGCTCTTCCTTACTATCAAAAGCATCAAGCAATATGCTTTTAAATTTGTTACTGGCTGTGGGGTTCTTCAACTTCCATAATCTTCTCCACAAGCTGCTGTGTGGTTACTAAAAATTAGTGTTTAGAAATATAAGGAACACACAAACAAAGGACAGATCCCCTCTTCAATTGTCTGCTGTGGGTCTCGGACGTTTTGACACATCAAAGATAATACATCTATCCACAGTGCGTCAATAACTGTAAAGTTATTGGGGAAAGAAAAGACAAGGAGATGATGATGAACAGAAGAAAAAAACACAGAAAACATACCGATAGAGAGGGGGAAACACGAGGAGTAGCACATGTATGTAGCAGTAACCAAAGGGAGAGAGGGGAAGACGTTAAACTGGCGGTGGGCGTAAGCCCTGGGACCTTATTAACAGCGAGATGGAGAGCGAAAAGAAATACATCTGTTCATGGTGAGAACAGGCGTAAAGAGGGAGAGACTCATCATCATCATCATCATCGTTTAATGTCTGTTTTCCATACTTGCATGGATTAGACGGGTTGTCTCATTAGAGGCAAGTTGGGTCAGATGACTGTGTCTTGCTCATATAGGACTGTTACTGGCTAATTTCTACGGCTGTATTCCCTTCCTAATGCAAACCACATTTACAGTGTGGGCTGGGTGCTTTTTGTCACGACTCCTACTCGACTACTTTATATACACACACACACACACACACATATATATATATATATATATACATATATATATTTTATAACAAGCTAACCATATATATAAATGACACTGGTGCACTTAGTATCATTGATGCTCAAAAGAAAGAAGCCTGAAAATGCTACTATGAGAGGTTAATGAATGTGGAGAATGAGATGAAGGGAGAGTACCCCATACTGACCCAACCGAGAGACCAACTATCGAAATAGACAGTTATAGTGCCAAAGAAGCATTCTGAGATAGTCGCTGAGATACTGAAAGCATCTGGGGACATAGGAGTTGAACTAGTTACCCGCATAAACAATTAGATAATACAGTTGCCCTTTTCTAGAGTATCATCTTTTACCCAATGACTAGTGCAACAGCATAAGCATTAATGGCTATAAGGTAAAAGTTGATACTCTAGAAAATGGCAACTACAGGGATATATAACTAACAGATCAAGTTATGAAAGTGACAGAAAGTGTTCTTGCACAACTAATTAACGAAAGAATTGTGGGTATGGTGTGGCGTGCGGTGGCCGGAGGCGGGGGAGTGCTCGACCGGAAGGGTGTGTGGAGTGCTCGACCGGAAGGGGTTTTTGGCCGGAAGGGCCAGCAGAGGGCCTCTCTCCAGTGGTGACCAGCACACGGTGTGGACGCGAGTTTTGGGCAGCTCCCGGTGTTAAGCAGTTGGACGCACGTGGAAGAGGAGTACCTGCGGTGGAATTTAGCGGCGCCTGTGAAAAGCGGTAAGTGAGATAGCTTTTTCTAACCACAAGCTATTTCGGCGACTGAAAAAAAAAAAAAAAAAAAAAAAAACACTTGCCGCAAGACAAATCAGAAGATGGCGACAAGACTACGGATGAACGAAGCTATCAGGGCATTCACCGGGGAAGGTGATGTTGTCGCTTGGCTGCGGAAGGTGCGGCTGGTCGCAAGCTTGCAGAAGATAGAGGACGTGGCCGGCCTCATGTCATTGTACCTCGAGGGCGACGCGCTGGTACTCTTCCTTGAGTTGGACGAGCACAGCCAAAGAGATGTGCAGAAGATTGAGAGGCGTCTGATGGATGCATTCGCCGAGGGACCGTTGGCGGCTTTTGCTAAGCTGGCGAGAATCAGGTGGAATGGTGAGCGCGTCAACATTTTCGCAGCGGAAATAAGGCGGTTGGCTATGTTGGCCGGTTACCAGGCGGAATGCGAACGCACGGTGCGGTTGGCGTTCATCAATGGATTTCCGGACGACATAGCGGTGAAACTGCAGCAAGTCCCGGGGTATAAAGAGATGGAAATGCGTTCACTGGTGGAACAAGCCCGGATCATAGCGGAAGATGCCAAAAAGAGTGTTGCAGCGATAGCAACTACGGAGGCTCAGGACACCCGGCAGCGAAATGGCGAAAGGGAGGCAACCTCGGCTCGTGGCCGTCCGCATGCGTTTAGGGGGCGCTGTTTTCGGTGCTAGGGCCCGCATATGGCTAGGGACTGTAGAGAGTCGAAGCCGGAGATAATTTGCTACCGGTGTAAGCGACCAGGCCACATCGCTACTAACTGCGACCAGGGAAACGATCCAAGGGGAACTACTGCGCCGGTAGTTGCCCCTTACGAGTAGCGGCGCTGCCCGTGGTGGAAGTCTTCGTGAGGGGGGAAGCCACAGCGAGCCCTCGTGGATACGGGCTGTACGACGACACTGGTGACCGCGGAGGTGGGGAGGGAAGAGCAGCGTAAGGGCAGTCGACGGCAGGAAAATTGAATGCCGAGGTCGCAGCGAGATGGAAATAGCGGTACGGGGAAGGAGGATAAGGCTTTCCGCCATCGTGGTAGACAGTGTGGTGGATGGGATCGGCGTGGTTATGGGCATGGACGCGATTGGCCGTCTAGGGGGCGTCACGGTGAACAATGTCGGTGTGTCGTTTGGCGCCGCTGCATCGGTATGCGCTGTGAGTGCACGTCATGAGAACCAGAAGGCCCACGAGGAGGAATACCCCGCTTACACTGTACAGGACAAAGACTTCAAGGCCGTGTTTGATGGGCAGCGATGGGTTGTTGAGTGGTACTGGAAGGGAGAACCACCAACACTGAAGACCAAAGTGGGCTGCTATCAACACACATTGAAGGGAAACGCTAGGAGCGAGTTCGAGCGAGAAGTAGAGAGATGGATCGAAGAGGGCATACTGCTTCCCTGGAAGGAGGAGGTGAAGTGCGGAGTATTGCCGTTGATGGCGGTGGTGCAACCCACGAAGAGCAAGGTGAGGCCGGTGCTGGACTATCGGGAGCTGAACGAGCACGTGTCATGCCACACGGGTGGCGAGGTCACGGATGTCTGTGGGAAAACCCTGCGTGAGTGGAGACGCATGACGGGGGGTTCAGCGATCGTGGATCTAAAGTCGGCTTACTTGAAGTTGCATATAGATGAGAAGCTCTGGCGGTATCAGCTGGTCAGGTATAAGGGCCGGACATATTGCCTGACCAGGCTCGGTTTCGGGCTGAGCTCCGCACCAAAGATCATGGCGGCGGTCCTCAAGACCGCTCTGGGGAGGGCCGACAAGATAAAGAGGGCTACTAACTCCTATATTGACGACATCCTAGTGGACGAGTCGGTGGTGTCGCGGCGGAGGTCACGAGCCATTTGCGGAGGTATGGACTGACTGCGAAGCCATCAGAAGCATTGGAGGGAGGAGCCGCGCTGGGACTTAGGCTACGGCGAGACAAGACGGGCGTTTTGGTGTTCCAGAGGAGAAACGAAGTTCCGGAACTGGGCCCAAGTATGAATAGGTGGGAGCTTTTCTCGGTGTGTGGAAAGCTGGTGGGTCACTACCCGATCGCTGGGTGGCTCCGGACGGCATGCAGCTATGTCAAGAGACGAGCGGGAGGGGTGACTTGGAGTGACAGAGTGGGAGAGAGGACGGTGGTCATGATGCAGGAGATCGTGGGGAGGGTGAAGGCCGACGACCCAGTGCGGGGACGCTGGTACGTTCCCAAATCACAGAGCGGGACCGTATGGTGCGATGCCAGCAGCATAGCGCTGGGTGTCACGTTGGCTTAGAAAGAAGGACGACTGCAGCCACATCAATGTGGCCGAGCTGGACGCGGTGTTGAGAGGGGTGAACCTCGCCCTGCGGTGGGGGCTGCGAACCATCGAGATACGCACCGACTCGGCTACTGTACTCGGATGGGTAAGATCAGTGCTCATCAGTGAGAAGAGAGTGCGAACGAGAGGCGCGGCGGAGATGCTGATAAAGCGCCGCCTGGGAACGTTAGGAGAGCTGGCCACCGAGTTCGACCTGAAGCTGAGCATAGTGTTCGTGCCCTCAGAGAAAAATAGGGCGGACATCTTAACTAGAGTGAAGAAAGCCTGGATGGAAGCGCCGGAGGAGGTAGAGGATGAGATAGCTGCCATGTGTCGGCTGACCGAGTTAGACCTGAAGGGGTTGCATGACATGCACCACATGGGGGTGGATAGGAGCCTGTTCCTAGCCAGGAGAATTGACTCGGACGTTAGCAGACACAGTGTTCGGGGGGTGGTTAGAGGCTGCGTCCGATGTCAGTCCATTGATCCGGCCCCGGGTGTACACGAAACGGGAAGCCTCCCGGTGGATCGCGACTGGAAGCGATTAGCGGTGGATGTGACGCACTACCGGCAGGGAACGTACCTCTCGATGGTCGACTGTGGACCAGGTCGAATGGCGATATGGAGGGAGATGAAGACTGGAACGGCCGAGGAAATCGTGCGGACGTTGAGAGAGGTGTTCTTGGAGCGGGGCCCTGTGGACGAACTGCTGATGGACAACAGCGCAGCGTTCCGCTCGGAGGCACTGAGGGAGATGCTCGATGGATGGAAGGTGGACCGTTTCTTCAGAGCGGCGCACAGGCCGAGCGGGAATGGAATCGTGGAGCGACACCACTGGACGATCAAGGCAATGGCGGAGCGGGGCCATATCTCACCAATGGAGGCAGTGTTCTGGTACAATATGTCCCCTCGGGTTGGACAGGTCGAGGAATCAGTGCCACATAGAACAGTATTCAAATACGAGTGGCGGCACCCGTGCACGCCACCACAACGGCCAGTGGGGAGAGAGAGTGCATTCGTGCAGGTGGGCGAAGAAGTCTGGGTTAAGTCCCCAGATGCACGTTGCACATCTCAATGGGGAAGGGGAACGGTGACGGCCGTAAATTCAAAGAACAATGTGTCCGTGGACGGGGTACCACGTCATGTCCTGGATGTAAGAAGAATCACTGTGTCGACGGACTCCGAGGAAGAGGAAACCCAAGATGAGGTGGAAACCCAGAGCTCTGCCCCAATACTATGAAGATCGCAACGAAGTCGTAGACCACCGACCTGGACAGCAGACTTTCATATGCAGAGGGACGAGGGGGAAATTGATCCTTGAGATCAGGGGGGCGTGTGGGTATGGCGTGGCGTGCGGTGGCCGGAGGCGGGGGAGTGCTCGACCGGAAGGGTGTGTGGAGTGCTCGACCGGAAGGGGTTTTTGGCCGGAAGGGCCAGCAGAGGGTCTCTCTCCAGTGGTGACCAGCACACGGTGTGGACGCGAGTTTTGGGCAGCTCCCGGTGTTAAGCAGTTGGACGCACATGGAAGAGGAGTACCTGCGGTGGAATTTAGCGGCGCCTGTGAAAAGCGGTAAGTGAGATAGCTTTTTCTAACCACAAGAATGAGATTAAATGAGATGCAGTTCAGTTTTATACCAGGGAGATGCCCTCTTTTTAGTAAGACAACTACAAGAGCAGTTCTTTGTTAAGAGTAAACCTCTATATCTAGCTTTTGTTAAACTAGAGCAGTGGTTCTCAATGTGGGCTCTGCAAAGGAGTGTCTGGGGTTCTGTGAAAAAAGGTAGAGGAGTATATTTATATTATGACCATATAAGGGTTTAGACTTTGAGCCCCCCCCCCCCCCCCCCTCCCCTCAAGTTTCTGAACCAAAAAGGGTTCCACGTCTGAAAAAGTTTGGGAAACATTTATCTACTTTTGACATAGTACCTCGATCACTCATCTAGTGGTGTTTAAGGAAACTAGATGTAGAAGAGTGGCTTGTGAGAGCAGTGCAAGCCATGTACAGAGGAGCTGTAAGTAAAGTGAGAATAGGAAGTGAGTTTAGTGAGGAAATCAAGGTACAGGTAGGAGTGCATCAGGGTTCAGTTCTTAGCCCATATCTGTTTATCCTACTTGCCCAGGCTATAATAGAGGAGTTTAAGACTGGTTGCCCCTGGGAACTACTGTATGCTGAGTATCTGGTCCTCATAGCTGAATCTCTGGAAGAACTAGAGAATAAATTCTGGTTGTGGAAACAGAACATAGAATCAAAAGGACTGGGAGTAAACTAATCTAAACCAAAATGTTAATAAGTAAAAAAGAAGACAAGGCACTGATCTTATCAAGGAAGTGGCCTTCCTTGACATGTAGAAAGGGAGTAGCCATAAATTCTATATGATGTATACAATGCAAATTTTGGGTACACAAGAGGTGAAGTGGGATAATAGGCAGACTAACAGGAAAGGAAGGCTTCATATATAGTAGATATTTAGGGTCAATTGATAGTAAGAGTGCCAATAATAATATAAACTTTTTCCAATCCCTGGAAGAATCCATAGAAGTAGTTGATAGCTTCTGCTACATGGGTAATATATTTAGCAGTGGAGGAGGTGAGGGCTCTGGAAGCATAGTAGCTAGAATATAGATAGGTTGGACGAAGTTTAGGAAACTGCTATCCCTATTAACAACAAACAGTTTTTCCCTACAAAAGGTCAGCTGTATGATGCTTGTGTGTGAAGTGTGATGCTGCATGTTAGTGAGACATGGGCAGTGACTGCAGAGGACATGTGAAGGCTGGAGAGAAATGGGGTAAGCATGCTTCAATGGATGTGCAATATTAATGTACAAGAATGACAAAGTATAGATGAACAGAGACACTGGGTATAAAGCTGAACTGAAAGTCAAATAATGCATGTTTTTATTGGTAATATGAGCATCCCCAAATATATCAATACTTTAAAATGGTTATCTTCCCTTAAAGTTCTAAGGGAGAGAACTATAACTTTTTGAGATGATTAAATGTGATTTTGATTATATTCTGGGTGGGAGGAGTTTGGACACACGAAGAGTGCTGAGATAAGAAAATTATATATATATATATATATATATATATATATAAATTATATATATATAAATTTAGCGAGAATCGTATTTCGGCGGGTAGAAATTAGCGAAACGCAACTTCCATATTGTGCAGACAAGCGCTCCATGGATATGAAGAAGATGATACCAGAGCTATAAACATAAGTTAAAATGGTCATTAAGAAGCCATTAACCATCATAGCCAAAAAAGCGAACAAGCTAAACGGGTCAAACAAAATGAGATATGATTGAAATATATATATATATATATATATAAAAGGCAGAGTTAATAACTTATACTGATACCCTGTAATTAACAAGCTCAAAGTATAAATACTGAGCATTTCAATAATATATGTAGTAATAAACACAGTAATTTTAGACACACAATTTACTGTGTTTATTACTATACACACACACACACATATATATATATATATATATATATATATATATATATTTATATAAACATAGGAGAACCCTAGTGTTGGTGATCTGCATGATAAACACACCCAGTACACGCTATAAAGTGGTTGGTAATAGGAAAGGCATCCAGCTGTAGAACACTTGCTAAACAAAAATTTGAGGAGACCTGTCAGTTATGTCAAAGACATGACAACCTCCCTAGTGCTGGTGCCATGATAAAATTTACCTGATAGAACGTGAAACCGTATGTAAGTGAGATGCGGACCCCTGGCCTGTCTTGTATGTCAGTATCCCCGCTTCAGTAGTAACTCGGTTTGTGAAAATCCATCCAACCCTTGATAGCAGGGAAAGGAGACATTAAATAATTAGTATGTTTCCTATCACCGAATGTCCTTTCTAATGCCAACCACTTTACAGAATTGTGCTTTAAATGGCACCAACACTTACACTTTACAGGGTGTACTGGGTGCATATTATCATGGCACCAGTAGTAGAAAGGTTGTCACATGCTCATCCAGATGGAAGGGCCTCTCAAACCCTATATCATACTGATTACCAACACTGTAGCCTCCATGCTTACTATAATATTTGGAGACCTTCCAAGATGGGTGAGATTGAAGCTGTTGATGTTCAGTTTAAATTGTTGTTGGTTGACTCCTGTATGAAAGACATGTAGGTCAAGAATTCCAGAGGGATGATTCTCTGAAGACGAAGGACTGGAGGTAGTGTTTAATGCTGGGTCTGAGGAGTTGGACATAATATGGATGGTAGGAGGAGGAGAGACAATTGAGCCAGGAGTACCTGAATGAAGGTGGAGTGACGTCAGCTAGCTTCAAGGAGCATATACCATTGTAGTAGTAGAAGAAATGTGAGTCAGAGGCTAGAGTACATTTGTCAATGACTTTATGCCAATTACATGAGTGACCCTTTTCTAGATGTGGGCTAGAATAGTTGTTTGTGCAGCAGCTGCACTGTCCCAAATATGGTAGCAATACTGCATTTTGTGTTTTAACTGAACATTGTTGAGGGTCAAAAGTTTTTAGGAAATATTTTCTGGCTCTGAATAGAAAGGCTAGTCTTTGAGATGCATTTCTAGTTAAATTAAGGATGTTTGTTCTCCATGAGAGATCCACAGTGATAGTGAAGTTTAACATTTGGAATGAATACAAGGGCTCTTCTAATTTTATGCTGTTCATACTTACGGGTGAGGTGCAGTGATATTTTAATTCCAATTAACAAATCAAATAAACAATGATAAAAATGAATCAGATATTTCACTGATTTAGTTTCAGTTATTCAACTGATCTGCAGTCATAATAGGGAAACATCTTTAAAAGTTTCTGCAATAATATCGATACCAGTACTTATTTCAATCTCTATTTGTTTTAAGTGATTTATTGCTGCAGAGTTGCAAGTATTTTTTTCCCAAAAATTGTCAACTGAGTCATCTCTTTCCTGAGCTGGCCATGACTAGTAGTGTATATACTATATATATATATATATATATATATATATATATATGTGTGTGTGTGTGAGTGTGTGGTTGGTGTTAGGAAGGGCATCCAGCCATAGAAAACCTGCCAGATAGTCCTATACGAGCTAGACATGGTCACCGATCAATCTTGCCTCAAGTGGGACAATTCCCGTCTAACCCATGCTAGCGTGGAAGATAGACGTTAAACGATGATGATGATGATTATTATATCATCATCTTTTCCATTGCATTCAATGCTCCCCAGGCTTTTCCCAGTCTGATGTTAACATCATGTTCTGTGGAGGCGATATAGCTACCCAGGTATTTGAAGTCGTCAACTTGCTTGATTGTATCGCCGTTTAGACTTCGCATACCAACTGAGGAATCTTGGTCCAGGCAAATATATTCTGTTTTGCCTGCGTTACCATAGAGTCCGATTTCCTTTGCAACTGATTCGATGCTGTGAAGTAGTGATGTTGCATCCTTAAGGATCTCTATGGCAATATACCACCTATCAGAAGGTCAATACGTGGACAGAGACTCAGATTTGCTGGCCACTGTTGGCGCAGCAAGGAAGAAATAGCAGGTGATGTGTTGTTATGGAGTCCATCTCATGGAGCAAGAAACGCTGGTCATCCCAAGAAGACATACGTCAAGCAACTTGAGGACGATACTGGATGCACTGCGGAAGAACTGGCAAACGCTATGAGAGACAGAGATGGCAAACGCTATGAGAGACAGAGATGGATGGAGGAAACGTGTCGTAGAAAACCGAGCAAGCTCAACCTGATGATGATATTGTCATCATCATCATCATCACCATTTTACGTCCGTTCTTCCACGCTAGCATGGGTTAGACGGGTTGTCCTGTTGTGGGCAGTGTCTGGTCGGCTGACCATGCCTTGCTCATACAGGAACTGATTTTGGCTTGATTTCTACAGCTGGATGCCCTTCCTAACACCAACCTCATTTACAGTGAGTGCTGGGTGCTTTTTCCGTGGCGCCTACACGTCCACTTTACAGTGTGGGCTGGGTGCTTTTTTGCCGTGGCACCTCCACGACCACTTTGCAGTGGGAGGGTGTGGGGGCATATTGTCTATATGCTTCAGCTTGTACCCATGGGAGGTCGGGTACTCTGTATTACTGCATGACGCCAGAGGTCACGGTCGTGTCATCGCCTTTGAGAGGTGTAATTGGGTAAGGTCGGCTTTTATCACCTCATCCCAGGTCTTCTTGGGTCTCCCCACTCCGCGGTTTCCATTGACTTCTAGTGCTCTGCACCTTTTATGCAGCTGTCATCCTTCATATGCATCACATGTCCATACCAACGCAACCGCCTCTCCTGCACACAACATTTGATTCCTCTTATACTCAGTCTCTCTCTCAATTCATATATGCTTTGTCGGTCGCGTATATTACTATTACACATCCATCGGAGCATGCAGGCTTCGTTTCTTTCTAATCTACGTAAGTCTTCCACCTTCAGTGCCCAGGTCTCACTACCATGTAACATTGCTGTTCGGATACACGCATCATACAGTCTTCCTTTCATTTTGAGGGAGAAGCCTTTTGCAGCTAGCAGTGGCAGTAGTTCCCTGAACTTTTTCCATCCCGTTCTTACTCTAGTTATTGTACTTTCTGAACACCCACCTCCGCTGCTAATTCGGTCACCGAGGTAGCAGAAGCTGTCTATTGTTTCTACAGAGCCCTCCCAGAGATTGGTGGTACTTGTTTCCTGTGGCTGTTTGCTGCTTGCTGTCCCAGCACAGCTGCTACATGTGAAGCCTACATTCTTAATTAAGCTTCCTGAGATCCCACTACATCTCTTGTGTACCAATTGTTTGCATTTGGGGCAGAGAATGGAGTTCCTACCTACATCTTTCCTACATACTGAGCAAGGCCATTCCTGAGGGGATCTGGGTTCTGTTTTCTCGTCTACTTACAAGGACCTTAGTCTTTGTCAGGTTGACTTTGAGACCCTTTCTTTCTGGTCCCTGCTTCCAAGTTTGGAATTTCTTCTCTAGTTCTACCATAGATTCAGCTATAAGTGCGAGGTCATCTGCATACAGGAGTTCCCATGGGCATCCGGTCTTAAACTCCTCCGTTATTGCCTGCAGGACTATGATGAACAGGAGAGGGCTAAGAACAGAGCCCTGGTGGACACCAACCTGTACGCTAAATTCCTCGCTATACTCATTGCTAATCCTAACTTTGCTGACTGCTCCCCTATACATGGCTTGTACAGCTTTCACAAGCCATTCATCTACTCCTAGTTTTCTAAGAGCCCACCAGATTATAGCACGTGGAACTCTGTCAAAGGCTTTCTCGAGATCGACGAATGCCAGGTAGAGTGGCTTACTTTTAGCTAGGTACTTTTCCTGTAACTGCCTCACAAGGAAGAGGGCATCAGTGGTGCCTCTTCCTGGTACAAACCCAAATTTCATCTCATCTAGTTTCACCCGGTCCCTAATCAACTGTGCTATAACTCTTTCTGTTACTTTCATGACCTGGTCCATTAGCTTTATACCTCTATAGTTTCCTCTATCTAGTGCATCACCTTTACCTTTGTAGCAGTTGACAATGATGCTACTGCACCAATCTTTTGGTATGACACCTTCTAGTATTACCTGGTTAACAATACGTGTGGTTATAGTGTGACCTACAGACCGAAATGCCTTCAGCATCTCGGCAGCTATACCCGATGGACTGGTTGCCTTCCCATCTTCATATCTTTGATTGCCTTACTTACTACGCTGCTGCTGACTTGTACTGCTGGCCCCTCTATAGGGTCTACTTGGGGTAGGGTCTCTTCTTCCCATGCATTCTCCTCATTTAGTAATCTATCATAATGGCTCTTCCATGCATCTTTCTTCTCAGCACATGTGAGGGCAAGCTTACCTTTATATATGTATATATATATATATATATTGTAGTACAAACTTGGTATAAATATCCAAGGGTTTAGAGCTCTCAGTCTGTAGACTGAATGAGTTGGTGTTAAACCTAATGAAACTTAAATATCGGCATATGTCACTGTTGTAACTGATTATATATATCATCATCATTGCATCTGTTTTTCCATGCTTGCATGGGTTGGGCGGGTCCTTCTAAGCATGGTATATCTCCACGCATCGCGTTCCTTTGTCATCTCCTCTGTGAGTCTCAGCGATTTGAGGTCAGCTCTCATAACCTCTACCCAGGTCTTTCTTGGTCTACCTCTACTGCAACTTGCTCCCACTGGGATTTCCTGGCACATCTTCACTCCAACAACCATTGTCCATACCAACACAGTCTTCTTTACCACACACCACCTTAAATTCCTCTTAAACCCAGCTTCTCCCTCAGCTCGTCCAAGCTTTGCCTTTCTCTCACATTTACATTGCACATCCAATGAAAGATGGTTGCTTCATTTCTTTCCAGTCTATACATGTCCTCTGCAGTCACTGCCCATATTTCAATACCATGCAGCATCCCACCTTGCATACAGGCATTATTTTGTACATAGTACCAATAATGCACTGAGATAATTGCTGGCCTTGTGCCAAAAGTAGAAACAATTATTTTGTACGTAGGGAGAAACCTTTTGTAAACTTTTTCATCCTTTACTTATTCTATTTATTATGATCTGAGCACTCTCTTCTGTTGCTAATTAAGTCGCTTAGATAGCAGAGGCTATCAACCACTTCTATGGGCCCTTCCTGGACTGGAAAAGGTTTATATCACTGGCACTCCTCCTCTCAATTACCCCTGTGCATCTACACAGTCTTCTTTTCCAGTTAGTCTCCCCATTATCCCACTATATCTCTTGTATACCCTAGATTTCCATTGTGTAATAATTTTTATTTTTATTTTCTTAAGTCGTATATTTTTTATTTTTTTATTTTGATTTTGATGTGATGGCCTTTTGCATCATATGGTTGTCCATTGTTTTTTATTTTTATTTTTTATTATTATTTTTTCTTATAATTAATTGTGTGATTATGTAGGTGTGTGTACATATGTATGCGTGTATATATGTGTGTATGTATGTGTGTGTATGTACGTGTGTATATATGCATGATTGTGTGTGTGTGTATATGTATATATATATATATATATATACATGTGTGTGTGTTTGTGTATTTGTGTGTATGTGTATGTATGGATATGTATATATATATATATATATATATGTATATATATATATGTGTGTGTGTATGTGTATATATGTGTATGTATATATATATATATATATATATATATATGTATATATATATGTGTGTATGTATATGTGTGTGTGCGTGTGTTTCTCTACTTTTATATTTATTCTGTTTCCTTTCCTTCTTCCTTTTCCAGCCTCACTTTCATATAGATTATATTTTTGTTTAAAATCCACTGTCAATAAATACACCAGGATTTTTTTATTCTGATAACTGAAAGCAAATTTTGTTTGCTTTCAAGAAACCACTGGTAAATGAAATAATTATCTTATGTTGTTTATTACATAACTATTAAGCTCTGTAACCTACATAGAGCACTCTTTTTTCCTGGACCTTTCCAACAGAATTACTTCATTTACATATATATATATATATATATATATATATATATATATATATATATATGCATGTGTATATGTATACATACACACCTCTAAAACAATGTTATCCTATAAAGGATATGTACCTTCAAAAGATATTGAAAATTCAACAAAATATACAAAAATGTTAAGATACGATGTATTTACAAGCACAAAACTAAAAAATAAACACCAATAATTGACAACTGAGAAGTATATTGATCAAAATAACTAATTTTATTAAAATATAAAAGATATGAATTCAAGATGATAACTTATGAGGGAAATTTTGTTGGAATTTGAGCTTGTTTAACAGCTCTAGTTAGATTGGTATACAGCTAACCACTGCTTAATGGATTGTGTAGTATGGTCCATCAGGCGGGAAGATGGGGAAAGGGGCTTTGGAGTTTTTAGCCAACACTGAAGTGAGTATACGAGCATAAGCCTTCATCTGCTGAGCTGACAAGTGGTCTTTCATAAAATAACAGATCGTATTATTTTTACTATAGAAATAATAGGGCATATAATCCCCTTAATGGAAAAAAATGGACAGTAGCACTAGTGGGACTCAAACCCACACCTTCAAACTTGCCAGAAAAAGGTATTTTGGTGTAAAATATCTGACCACTCAGCATGAAGGTGTGGGTTCAAGTCTCACAGGTGCTAATGTCCATTTTTTTCCATTTAGACTATTTTTCTATAGTAAAAGATTTCAAAGAAGCTTCTAACTTTCTTATAAATTTCAAATTCTGCTCAGTTTTTAAACACATGTTCGTATATATAAGTGTTTGTAAGAATAATGAGATAATGTGACATGTATGAAAAATTAATTAAAAATTGGGATAGTGTACTTAATGAAATTAGCACCAGTGTGATTGAGGGTATTGATTGACGTGTTGTGATTGGGAATCTTCATTAATAAGTGAGCAGATCAGTGGGAGTTCAATACCAATGCTATAAAATCCACAGTTCATCTCCACCCCCACCAATGCTACAACACCCTAGAGCTCACTCCCACCAATGCTCTAACACCCTAGAAGGAGCTCATCACTAACACTACATCAATTAAAATCTATAAATGATTTTTTTTGTATTGTATGGTCACGCCTGCTTAAACCACAAGGTAATATATTTTTTTTTAATTTGAAAGAACTGGATGAAGGAGCAATAGCCATGGCCTTCATGAGCCCTCCAAAAGTGGAAGTTGATGTTAATCTGCTAAACTGCATCAGTCATCAGTTTTCTTTATAAATTGAATATTAAAGGTAGGAATTCTTTTGGTTGGTCTGAAGGAAAGAGCAGTACTCATGGCCTTCTCAAATCTCTAAATCCAGTTAGATTGATGCTGTTGATCTTTTGCAGTTATCTTCGTAAACAAAACATTAACCTGTTGACTGTCGCATATATTTTACACAGCTACAGTTGCTGTGCCGTTTTATTTTTTCAGTAAAATGACTATTTTGTTTAAACAAACATTTATCAACAACACATCTGAATGATTGACAAATGTAACATCAATAAACTAGTAACCCCATCTAGCTTTGAAGTTATGAACTGTTGGAAAAGAGATCAAATATGTTAAAATGAGTTACCTCATCTATGACACTGGAATGCATATATGTTAGGATGAGTTATTTCGTCTATGGCACTGAAGAGGTTAAAGGTGAATAGGAACTTCTTGGTTGGTCTGGAGGAAGGAGCAATGCTTATGACCTTCATATCCCTCCAAGACTAGAGAGATTGATGCTTTAAACTTTAGGCCAGTAGTTTCCTTCATAAATTGAACATTAGAGGTGGATAGGAGTTCTTTTGGTTGGCCTGGTTCTCTAGTATCTGAAGTAACATCCTCTGTTTTAATTCTGCATTCTCAGCCTCAATTTTCTCTTTTATTAGCCGTTGCTTTTCACATTCAAGCTGGATGTCAAGAATAAGTAATTCTTTCTCATTCTCTTTCTGTGCCATTTCTAAAAGTTGTTTCTTCGCATTTTCATTTGTCTCCAATTCCAACAGACTCTGGTGAAGTGGAATTTTCCTCTTCCTACAATTTTCAAAGTTTTTATTAGCTACTGTGTTCTGGCATTGGGTATAAGAATCGGCCGCCCTGAATAAGAAGGAAAAATGATGAAGGAAAACATAAAATTAGTTTGAAGGAGACATAATCAAAATTTATCTTTGATTTCTAACAAAGGCACAAGAACATACAAGAGAACAGTGTTAAAGAGAAACAGAATTGCAAATACACACACAATGACATAACGAAACATAATGCATATATACATATATACATACACACACACACAAGAAGGTAGTGAATTGGCAGTATGAGTAGGGCATTGGACAACATGGTTTGCAGCATAGATTTATGGCCCTTTACATTTCAAGTCCAAATCCCGCCAAGGATAACTGTCTTTCATCTTCACAGGGTCAATAAAATAAAGTACCAGCAATGCACCGGGGTCAATTTAATTGACTTTCCCCTCTCCCAAAATCGGTGGCCAATATTTAGTATATATGTGTATGTTTGTGTGTGTATAAGCTTAATAAGTAGAGACATGAAGACGAGTTAAAGCTTAATGTGTGTATGATCCACAAATATTAAGAACAAATTCATCCAAGGTGTACTACTTTTATTTACATAAAACAAATAACAAATACCGTCTAACCCATGCTAGCATGGAAGAACGGACGTAAAACGGTGATGATGATGATGATGAAATAAAATGTGATCATTCTTTCTAAACCTTCGTTGTATTATTATTTATTATTCATGCTCTGTGATTTTACATTTGTACAATATTTGGATCCTATGAAGCACACCTTGAATGAATTTATTAATATTTGCAGATCGTCATGCACATTAAGCTATAAATCTGCTTGGCAATTCTTTACAAAGTAGATTTCTCAACTTATTAAACATTTATATATGAATTCATATACACAGAGATATAAAGGCAAAAATGTGTGCATATATATGAATTTATAGATACATATTCATACACATAATGCATATATATATGAATCCATACACAAACACAGAGATTGGTGTGTGTGTGTGTGTGAGAGAGAGAGAGCTTGTGCATACACGCATACATCTTTTTGTTGGAAACGTGGTGGTACCATCTGATGTTCTCAATGGTCCTCAGGTTTCTGCTATTAAGCCATCAATCCTCTTTGCCAACGCCTTTGTGAGGGGCCGTGTTTCTGCTCCATAGAGGAGAATGGAGAGGATCAACCTGTTGTAGATATGGAGCTTCATCTTCCGGGGAATAGAGCAGTGGCATCAAAGGGGCTTCCATACGGAGTGCAAGATCCCGGTGGCCAGACCACATCTGCAGTTGATCTCCAGGATCAGGTCTCTACTGTTGGTGACAGTTGAGCCCAGGTAAATGAAGGAGCTGACAAATGCCATGATGTTGGGGCCAGTATGAAGCGGGAGTGGATCTGGGCCATTGCCAACATACATCAGCTTAGTCTTTGCTCAGCTCACTTGAAGGCCAAACTTTGCTGATTTCTCCCGGTATATGGTCAGTGTGTCCCTGAGTTGATCGATCAAGTTGCTGGATAGGGTGATGTCGTTCACGTACTCCACGTCAATAAGGTGGTAGTTCCTGAAGGCAACACCAGAAAGTTGCTCAAAAACCTTGGTAATCAGATAGTCAATGAAACAGCTGAAGAGGTCGAGGGCAGTCACAGAGCCCTATCTGACTCCACTGTTGGAACCAGTTGGAGTCCTTCCTGTTTACCCGCACGCAACTCTCAACATTGCTATAGAACCGTTGGAACAGGTTGGCGCACCAATGAGTTTGAGAATTTTTCAGAAGGATGCGTGGTCGACAGTGTCAAAAGCAGCCTTGAGGTTGACAAAGGCAACAATTTCTGCGAAACTCCCAAAATATTTCAATAATGAGACGGATGGCAGAAATGTGGTTGGTGGTAGATCGATTTAGCATGAACCTGGCTTATGGGTGAAGTCTATTTCTAATGGCGGAAAGAGTATGGCTGAGGAGGATTTTGGTGAAGAGCTTGCTTGAGATGGAGAGGAGAGTGATACCTCTGTGGTTACTGCAGATGAGTTTGCTGCACTTTCATTTCCAAAAGGGGAGAATAATGCCCTGAGTCCAGTCATTTGGGAGCTGCTCTGATATCTGTACATGAATGACAATGTGGGTGAGCTACTGTATCATGTTATCGCTTCAACATCTTCAACAAGTTTTTAGGACAAAACCCACCCAATGACATCATGATCATCCTGACAGACGCCAATGCTACCATCTCCCCACTAACCGACCTAATGCAGACTCAGCCCATTGACACAACCTTCATTGACCATTCCACTAATGACAACAGTAATCACCAGCTGTTCCTGTGATACTACAACAATCTCTGTATCACCGACACCTGGTTCTCCCACAAACCAATCCATCAGCGGATTTGGTACAGTCTGGATGGCTAAACCTGGAATGCAATCGACTACATCATCATCTCCTGCCACTGAAGGTCGTTTATCACCAACTGCTCAGCAATACTGACCATCAGTTGCTGGCTGCAACACTGGAGCTGAGGTGGCAGGCGGACCCTGCCACCAGGTACCAGCCTTGCCTTGACTCATCCAGTCTCCATAATCCCAGCATTGCCTTTACATTTGCATACTCTGTCACCAATTGCTTCAGCACCCAGGCTGAGTACAAGATTGACAACTGAGAGAATCTTTAAATCAAACATCAACCTCTTCCCGGGTGGCCCTGGATTCCTCTGCAGACACTGCAGATAATTAACTGTCACTGCAAGTCCTATTTGCACTGCGATATGAATGAGTACTGCCGACTCGGCCGGATAGTCAACAAGGCCATCACAAAAGATCAGGAGAGGTTTTGGGAGGAAGAAGCCGAGCACCTGGAGGCTGCAGCAAGGAACAGCAATCTTAGCTGCATGTTCAACACACTCCACAGAGTCAGTGCCTGTCCCAGGATCAAGACAGTGAAGGATACCAATGACAACATCATCACCACAGAAACCACCTGCCTCAAACACACACCCATCCATCCCAATCGATCCCTACCTAGACACAGCTGCAGCCAAACAGACATGCAGACTCGATCCTGTCACCCCAGATGAAGTCAGAGCTGCCCTGAAGACGCTCAACAATGTATGATAATATAAACAATACATTTACAAACTTTAAATGTGAAAAGAATATTTTTATATAATAAGAAATGGACTACAACCATAAATCCGCTAATCCTAAAAAGTCTTTGATTTAAAAAAAGAAAATTATTGGAAAAAAAATTAATTCATTTTTATTTTTTTACAGATTCTCAATCATTGATGTTAACAAATATATAATCAAAGATGTTGGCACTACAACGCTATTAGCTGTCAGTCGAAGCAGCCGATGAAAGCAAAACATCGTTTATTTCCGTATTACTACCACAAGTAAGTGGAGTAACTTAAATGAAATCTTTTTTTTTTTTTTTTATTAAAGCATATAGATGTAAGTGGAGTTACTTAAATGAAAATATAAGGGCCAAATTAGAATATACCGCTGCGTTTTTACAGTTTTACTAGTTACACATACACACACACACATATATATATATATACACACGGTGTCCCCTCCAAAATATATACACACTTTGATTACTTTGCTGTTGAAGTGTGTATACATTTTTTGGGACACTGTGTTTGTATATATATATATATATATATTGGGGGAAGGGAGAAATTTTTGGATGCTATACCTGACATAATAAAAAACCAAAATACACCCCTAACATTTGTCGGAATATCAATCACGAGAGTAGATAAATATATAAATACATAAATAAAAAATGATAGAAAAGGAAAAGAAAATTCCTACATTATGTAATATTCCCAGTCACCCCTAAATTTTCCCTAAATTTCAAAACCGGGAGGGAAAAGTCCGAGGGTTAAAATCCCAAATGATGGTACCTCAAATACTAGTGTATCCCTTCGCATTACAGTTTAAAGCAATACATATGATCGCTTTGATGACTCTTATTCGTTTCTAAGGGTCTCGTTTTTTTCTCTTCTTTCTATCATATATATATATATATATATATATATATATATATATATATATATATATATATATATATATATATATATAAATTAATATATGATAAACATTTACATGTTTTAGTTGCAATTGACTAATAAAATAGTTAGAATGAAATATCTTAATTCAAATACATATAGTTTGCCTGTACGATCTAAAATATAATAAATCAATACTCACAAACCCATATGGGCAAAAGGCCTTGGTACCTAGACACGTTTAAATTTCAAAATACAAACTTTTTCCGCAGATCGGTCAGAACTTCAAACTTTAAACATGTTTCACAAAGGATGGTATAATAGTGAAATAATTAATTAATTAGTAGTGAGTTAATTTTCTGTGTTTATCAATAGGTACCCAGATAAATTAAGTCACTTCACCTCAGAAAAATATCTAAGGTCTGGTTAGCGTAGCGAAAATACACGAGGTTTTGCACACGACTTATTCCAGTCCTCTAGCCTCCCACACATAGTGCTAGAAATAACAGCCGTTTATATGGGATTACAAATTCAGCTCGACTGAGGGAGCAGTAATATAACTTAGAGTTTACACTCAATGGGGTCATTTACAATTATTTCAGCTCTAAGAATCGCTTCTGAGCAGTATAAATTAATATATGATAAACATTTACATGTTTTAGTTGCAATTGACTAATAAAATAGGGTCGATGTGGGGGAGACTATCTTTCTCCCATTTATTCTCCTCATTTAGTAGCCTTTCGTAGTGACACTTCCAAGCTACCTTCTTATCAGCGTCAGTGATGGCAAGTATGCCATCATCATTAAGGACACACTTCTCCCCGACAATATCACGGTTTTCCTTGACACATTGCCTAGCAATCCTGAACACCTCACATTTTTGGTCCTCGCGTTGTAGAACATGCTTGAACTTTCTTTCCTCTGCTTCCCTTCTTGCGAAGTACACTTGTCTCCTAGCTTCCCTCCTGGCCACTTGATAGTCTTCTCTACTTCCCCCATCCCGCCATAATTTCCAAGCCTGCTTTTTGGCCTTAATTGACTCCTCCACCTTACTGTTCCACCACCATGTTACTCTCCTCCTACCTACAGGCCTGCTCCAGCCACAGACTTCGTCTGCCGCCGTCAGCAGGTTTGTACGTATGTATATATATATATATGTGTGTATGTGTGTGCTTGGAATATTTACCAATGGTTGGTATATCGATGAACCTCTGATAGGCTTATACAGAATTAATGGATCTCGTATCGTTTCCTGTCGTTCGATCACCATAATGTAAATGGTTAAATGTTTCACAAACACTTGTACTCCCTTACTTTAACATACCCCTCCTCCATATACACATACTATGTGGGCACTCAGTTTGCTAGAAATAACAGCCAATTCTTTCCACCCACCTTAAAAAAAATATTAAGAAAGAACACGATGTCCGATAATGTACTTATTAGATACACCTAAAACGACGGGATGGTCGTGGCTGGAATACCGTTGATCATAATGGAATTCTGTGGTTTAGTCAAGGTTGACCTAGGGCTAAACAACAACAATAACGTAATCCCCAAGCAGAATCTATAAACAGACTAAAAAACAGCTTGTAAAAAAAAAATGATATTTACCTGATAAAGAGGTAGGAAGCAGCTAGTATTGATTTACAACAGGGTATTATATATATATATATATATATATACACATACTGTTGGTTGCTGATGTGTATTGAATTATGATGATAGACTTGTCGAGCATGAAATTAACCAGGTTCTTGTTTGAGAAAATGTATCGTTGCAGGTTTTACCTTTGCCCCTCAGGTACAGGAATATTGGTACATGGAACGGGAATATTGTGATGGGACCCGACTTTTCCCCGCCCCCCTCGGTCTAGCCCCGCAGGTACAGTCGAGTCCGCTTAAGAGTATACCCTCGGGAATGGAAAATAGTATACTCTTAACCGGACTAAGTAAAAATATTCCATAGTATTATTATTGTGAGTCTTTCAATGATTAATAATCGCTTTATTATCGTTTAAAATGCAAGTCAACAAAACTCTCTTGCAACATTGTAGAGTGAATGTAAAATTTTATAAGCTTCAGCTTTGAGAAACTAGTCTCACCATTTTCCATCGATACTGGAAGTGTGAAAAGGATGCTCAATGCAATAGCATCATTTGAGTGATATAAAAAATGTTCCCGATTTTAGAATTATTCCAGTTTATCATTTTTCCGAACTTACAAGGAAAAAATACGTATTTAGAGGTAATACCACGTGACAAATCACATTATTCTTTCAAAAGGAAAAGTTTGGCGCCATTTTTCTTTCAAAAGGAAAAGTTTGGCGCCAAAATTCTCTTAGTGTTGCCTTATACACGCTGAGGAAGCGGGGTTATTCCATTGTTGTCAACAACTTACTGGCGAAACAGATCTCTTTGGATTTGTATGTGTGTTATATAGTTATAGAGGTATTTATTTACGCTTTAATTTATATTTTTAATTATCGACTAGTCTGCCTTTCATAGGTTATAGATTCCATACACTGGTGGTTTTTTCCCTGTTTTATTGATAGCGCACTGTATATTCTAGTGAGTTACCTTTTCAACATATTGTATTTTAAAGAACTCAGGATTTCTTCTCCTTTGAGCACATTATTTACAGGGAATGGCGAGGGTCTATCATCATCATCATCATCAGGTTTAGCGTCCGTGTTCCATGCTTGCATGGGTTTGGACGGGGATTTTCCCACTTGAGGCAAGAGTGGTTGTCTTGCTCGCATAGGACTGTCTAGCGGGTTTTCTACAGTTGGATGCCCTTCCTAACACCAACCACATTTACAGTGTGGGGCTGGGAGGTTTTTACCGTGTTGCCTACACGGCCACATTACAGCGTGGACTGTCTGGCGGGTTTTCTACAGCTGGATGCCCTTCCTAACACCAACCACATTTACAGTGTGGGGCTGGGAGGTTTTTACCGTGTTGCCAACACGGCCACATTTACAGCGTGGACTGTGTGTTTTTTTGTCGTGACACCTACACGATCTCATTTGTTTCGGCCTGGATGTTGTGGGACCAACATAACTTTACATTGAAAGGGGCGGTGTGGATGGGGTGGAGGTGGTGGGACGGGGGGGGGGGGGGGGTGTTTTGATAGAGATGCCTACTGACTGTAGTAGGTTTTTACTTTGTATTTAGGTAAGGCGGGTCTTCTCTATTACTGAGTACCGCCAAAGGTCTCGGTCCAGTGACATTGTCTTGGAGAGGTGTAAGCGTGTGAGGTCGGAATTTATCAGCTCGTCCCATGTTTTTCTGGGTCTGCCTACTCCGTGGCTACCGTCTATCTTTATTGCCCTGCACTTTGTTATACAGCTGTCGTCTTTCATGCGCATCACGTGACCGTACCAACGTAGCCTTCTCTCGAGTAAACAACATCTGATCCCTCTTATTTCTAATTTTTTCCTTAGTTCGTTTATGCTTTGCCGTTCACGTATATTACTATTACACATCCAGCGGAGCATGCAAGCTTCGTTCCTCTCTAGTCTGCATATATCCTCTGCACACAATGCCCAGGTCTCACTGCCATGCAACATTGCTGTTCGTATGCAGGCATCATACAACCTGCCTTTCATTTTTAGGGAGAACCCTTTAGCGGCTAATAGTGGTATAAGCTCTCTGAACTTTTTCCATCCAGTTCTGACTCTAGCTACTGTACTTTCAGAGCACCCTCCCCCACTGCTGATTTTGTCACCCAGGTAACGGAAGCTGTCCACTATTTCTATAGATCCCTCTGCGCAGTTGAAAGAGCTAGTATTTTGTGGGCACTTGCTGCTACTTATTGCACCAGAGCACCGGCCACATGTAAAATCTATGTTCTTAGTTAGCTTACCTGTGATCCCACTACATCTTTTATGCACCCATACTTTGCATGGCTCCGTTAATTTATCGTGATATTTCGCTCCTTATAACAGTCTTTCCTATCCCTCTGTTTGGTTGAGCACACTTCTCTTGAGTGGTTTTGGGCTGCCCTTTCTAGCAGCTCGTCCCTCAGAGGCCACTGGTTCACTGCCCTTAAACATGCTGTGACTTCTCTCTCCCACGTGTAGATGGACAGTCACTTTTAAAATTCTGAGGAACCGGGGTTATTCCATTTCTGTCAACAACTTACTGGCGAAACAGATCTCTTTGGATTTGTACGCGTGTTATATAGTTATAGAGGTATTTATTTACGCTTTAATTTATATTTTTAATTATCGTGTCTATAGTCTGCCTTTCATAGGTTATAGATTCCATACACTGGTGGTTTTTTCCCTGTTTTATTGATAGCGCACTGTATATCTCTCTCTAGTGTGTTACCTTTTCAACATATATATATATATATATGTGTGTGTGTGTGTATATATAATAATAAAGAAGAAAGACAGTATCACTTGTTCATCCCTATTTATTTTATTATACTTATTTCGAAGACATGTCATTTGTATAATATCTGTCCTACATGTTTTCTTCCGACAAAAATCCATGCAAGATGTAAATATCCGTTGATATGAGATATTCGTTGATATGAGAACACGGAGGGCAGATGTTATACAAATGAAATACACATAATAAAATAAATAGGGATGGGCAAATGATACCATCTTTCTTGCTTATTATTATAACCCGCCGAGGTTAACTTTGCCTTTCATCCTTATGGGGGTCGATAAAATAAAGTACCAATAATACAGTGGGTAATTGCTGGCCTTGTGCCAAAGTAGAAATAATTATTATAATAAAACTCCGGATAAACATAAACTGTTGAGTGTTTGTCATCTCTTATGAAAGAGTGGGCAGATTTTCAATCAACCAACTTTCCTTAGTTGAATAAATATATGTATGTATATATATACGTATATTTTCTTTAATATTGCAACATTAAAGGAATATATCCTTCTGAAAGAATCGCGAGCAATTTATAATGTTATTTAAGCATTGGTAATGTTATTTATGTATATATTTAAAACATATTTGCTATGTTATTCTACTGTAAATTTATTTATATGCTTTGTATATATTATATATACACAAATAATGAATCTGTATATTAAAACATCGTTTAAATTATTCAATCAGTTTATTGAACAACTAGAATGCTCATCGTCAAGTACTTTATACATATATATATGTGTGTGTGTGTATGTAATAATCTATATATATGCATGTATATCTATGTGTGTATGTATGTATATATATGTGTGTATGTATATATATGTGTGTGTATGCATATGAGTTGTGTATGTATATATATATATGTGTGTGTGTATGTATATATATGTGTGTATGAAGATAAATTAACGGAGCCATAGAGTCGCGTTATTCCCTGTAAATTATGTGCTCAAAGGGAAAGGAATTCTATACATATTGTATATGTATATATATATGTATATGTGTATATATATGCATGTATATATGTATATGTGTGTCATCATCATCATCATCATCATCATCAACGTTTAACGTCCGTGTTCCACGCTTGCATGGGTTTGGACGGGGGTTTTCCCACTTGAGGCAAGAGTGATTGTCTTGCTCGCATAGGGCTGTCTGGCGGGTTTTCTACAGCTGGATGCCCTTCCTAACACCAACCACATTTACAGTGTGGGGCTGGGAGGTTTTTACCGTGTTGCCTACACGGCCACATTACAGTGTGGACTGTCTGGCAGGTTTTCTACAGCTGGATGCCCTTCCTAACACCAACCACATTTACAGTGTGGGGCTGGGAGGTTTTTACCGTGTTGCCTACACGGCCACATTACAGCGTGGACTGTGTTTTTTTGTCGTGACACCTACACGATCTCATTTGTTTCGGCCTGGATGTTGTGGCACCAACATAACTTTACATTGAAAGGGGCGGTGTGGATGGGGTGGGGGTGGTGGAATGGGGGGTATATTTTGTTAGAGATGCCTACTGACTGTAGTAGTTTTACTTTGTATTTAGGTAAGGCGGGTCTTCTCTATTACTGAGTACCGCCAAAGGTCTCGGTCCAGTGACATTGTCTTGGAGAGGTGTGTGTGAGGTCGGAATTTATCAGCTCGTCCCAGGTTTTTCTGGGTCTGCCTACTCCGTGGCTACCGTCTATCTTTATTGCCCTGCACTTTGTTATACAGCTATCGTCTTTCATGTGCATCACGTGACCATACCAACGTAGCCTTCTCTCAAGTAAACAACATCTGATCCCTCTTATTTCTAATTTTTTCCTTAGTTCGTTTATGCTTTGCCGTTCACGTATATTACTATTACACATCCAGCGGAGCATGCAAGCTTCGTTCCTCTCTAGTCTGCGTATATCCTCTGCACACAATGCCCAGGTCTCACTGCCATGCAACATTGCTGTTCGTATGCAGGCATCATACAACCTGCCTTTCATTTTTAGGGAGAACCCTTTAGTGGCTAATAGTGGTATAAGCTCTCTGAACTTTTTCCATCCAGTTCTGACTCTAGCTACTGTACTTTCAGAGCACCCTCCCCCACTGCTGATTTTGTCACCCAGGTAACGGAAGCTGTCCACTATTTCTATAGATCCCTCTGCGCAGTTGAAAGAGCTAGTATTTTGTGGGCACTTGCTGCTACTTATTGCACCAGAGCACCGGCCACATGTAAAATCTATGTTCTTAGTTAGCTTACCTGTGATCCCACTACATCTTTTATGCACCCATACTTTCCATTTGGGACATAAAATGGAGTTTCTACCTACGCCTTTCCTACACACTGAGCATGGCCACTTCCCGGAAGGGACCGCCACCTTATTTTCTTTCTTACAAACTAGAACTTTAGTCTTAGCCAGGTTAATTTTAAGGCCTTTTGATTCTAGGCCGTGCTTCCATGTTTGGAATTTCTTCTCTAGCTCGGCCATTGATTCAGCTATGAGTGTTAGGTCATCTGCGTATAGGAGTTCCCATGGGCAGCCGGTCTTGAACTCCTCTGTTATAGCCTGAAGGGCAATAATAAATAGTAGGGGGCTGAGAACAGAGCCCTGATGGACACCAACTTTTACGCTAAACTCTTCACTATATTCGTTGTTAATTCTAACCTTGCTGACTGCTTCTTTATACATGGCTTGTATAGCTCTCACAAGCCATTCGTCAACACCTAGTTTTCTAAGAGCCCACCAGATAATGGAACGGGGGACTCTGTCGAAGGCTTTCTCCAAGTCGACAAAAGCTAAGTATAGGGGTTTACTTTTAGCTAGGTACTTCTCCTGTAGCTGTCATACAATGAAAAGAGCGTCTGTGGTACTTTTGCCTGACACAAACCCGAACTGCATTTCATCTAGATCAATTCTCTCTCTGATTAGTTGCGCTATTAATTTTTCCGTGACCTTCATGACCTGGTCGATTAATTTAATGCCTATCTAGGGCATCTCCTTTACCCTTATAACAGTTAACGATGCTGCTGCTACGCCAGTCCTTCGGAACAACCCCATTCTGTACGACTTGGTTAACTATCCAGTTGACCATGGTGTGTCCCGCCGTACCAGATGCCTTCAGCATCTCAGCAACTATTTCCGAAGGCCCAGCCGCCTTATCCGTCTTCATATCTTTGATGCCTTACTTATTATACTGCCCTCGACTAACACTGCTGGTCCCTCTATTGGGTCGATGTGGGGGAGACTGTCTTTCTCCCATTTATTCTCCTCATTCAGTAGCCTTTCGTAGTGACACTTCCAAGCTACCTTCTTATCAGTGTCGGTGATGGCAAGTACGCCGTCATCATTAAGTACACACTTCTCCCCGACAATATCACGGTTTTCCTTGACACATTGCCTAGCAATCCTGAACACCTCACGTTTTTGGTCCTCGTGTTGTAGAACATGCTTGAACTTTCTTTCCTCTGCTTCCCTTCTTGCGAAGTACACTTGTCTCCTAGCTTCCCTCCTGGCCACTTGATAGTCTTCTCTACTTCCCCCCATCCCGCCATACTTTCCAAGCCTGCTTTTTGGCCTTAATTGACCCCTCCACCTTACTGTTCCACCACCATGTTACTCTCCTCCTGCCTACAGGCCTGCTCCAGCCATAGACTTTGTCTGCCGCCATCAGAAGGTTTGCTTTCAGGAATTCCCACTGTTCCTCTATATTGTACGACTCTAATTGCTCTTCCTTACTGTCGAAAGCATCAAGTAGTATGCTTTTAAATTTATTTCTGGCTGTGGGGTCCTTTAGCTTCCATATTTTTCTCCTGAGGATAGTCCTCTTCTGCTGTCTAGTACGTCTCGTCCTGACTATTAGGTCGCTAATTATCAGTCTATGTTGGGAGGTGCATTCTTCATGGGGGAGGGATTTAGTGTTTACAACAGACACTCTGTCACGTCTTCTGGTAAAGATATAATCTACCTGGCTGGTATGTTCCCCCGATCTATAGGTGATCAAGTGATTGTCACGTTTTTTGAAGTTAGTGTTACAGATAGTTAGGTTATTTGCGTCACAGAATTCCAGGATTCTGGAGCCTTCCTCATTTCTAGTACCAAACCCATAGCCTCCATGGATTTCGTCGTAGCCGTCACAATGTTGTCCAACGTGACCATTTAGGTCGCCTGCAATAATTATATAGTCACTGTCGGTTATTTGGGAGGCAGTGAGCATCAGTGTCTCATAGAATCTGTCTTTTATAGTGCCGGGCAGTCCGGATTGGGGTGCGTACGCAGATATTAGTCACCGTAGTTCTATTGAGGACAAGTCTTATTTTAATTATTCTGTCGTTCACTCTATTTACGTCTATTATCTTATCTGCCCACTTTTCTGCTACCATGATTCCTACTCCATCCGGCCCATTGTCATTTCCCACCCAGAAAAGCTTATAGCATCGTTTTTTACCCACAATGAATCTAGCAGACCCACCCCTCCACCTGGTCTCTTGAATACAACAAACATCGACCTCCTTACGTTCAAGCATTTCTACAACCTCGTTAGAGCGACCCTTTAAGGTGCCTACATTCATGGTACCAACTCTGAAGTTTTGGATTGCGTTTGGAGGGTGGGAGTGGTGGGGTGCGGGGGGGGGGGGGGGGGGGGGTTATGTTAGCCATCCGCGGCCGAAACAAAGAGCAGGAGTGCTCGCATTCTCGTCCACAAGGTGAATTTGTCTTTATCTTTGGCATTGTCGCTGAGCGTCCAGATTTTTCTCTCTTCAACTCTCCAACATTCCGTAGTCCATCCATCCATCATATCGAAAGGCAACCAGGTAAGCGATAGTATAGGCCTCTGGCTTATGATTGGTACACGTAATAATAATGGTGGTGCGTGGGGGCGGGCGGGAGGTATGTTGAGTTGTTAGCGAGAAGGTAAGGTTTAAATAAGATCCTTGTATTTAACAAGCAATAACAAAAATACAAGATTTGTTTTGGAAAATACGACAAAAATACAGGAGGATTTGTTTTGGAAAATACGACAAAAATACAGGAGGATTTGTTTTGGAAATACGATAGAGTAAAACTAACATTAGCACAAACATTAGCCTGAACACTAGCACTAAAACTAACACTACCATAAACACTAACACTGACCTGAGCACTAACACTAAAAGTAACACTAACACAAACACTAATCTGAAAACTGATACTAACCAGAAAACTAAGCTAACATTAACTTCAACACTAAAACAAACACTAACGCTAACAGAGATACTAACACAAATATTAACACAAAAACAAACTCTAACACTAACACTAAAACTAACATTAACTTGAACACTAACTCTAACCTGAAAACTAAGCTAACATTAACCTGAACACTAACATAAACACTAATGCTAACACTAACAGAAATACTAATGCTAACATTAACACAAAAACAAAAACTAACGCTAACACAATCACTAACACTAATGGAAACATCAAACACTAATGCTAACAGAGATACTAACACAAATATTAACACAAAAAACAAATACTAACACTAACACAATCTCTAACACTAACCTTAACACTAAAACTAACACTAACATTAACTTGAACACTAACACTAACCTGAACACTTACACTAAAACTAACACTAACAGAGATACTAACACAAATATTAACACAAAAACAAACACTAACACAATCTCTAACACTAAAACTAACATTAACTTGAACACTAACACTAACCTGAAAACTAAGCTAACATTAACCTGAACACTAACACAAACACTCATGCTAACACTAACAGAAATACTAATGCTAACATTAACACAAAAACAAAGACAATCACTAACACTAATGGAAACATCAATCACTAATGCTAACAGAGATACTAACACAAATATTAACACAAAAAACAAATACTAACACTAACACAATCTCTAACACTAACCTTAACACTAAAACTAACACTAACATTAACTTGAACACTAACACTAACCTGAACACTTACACTAAAACTAACACTAACAGAGATACTAACACAAATATTAACACAAAAACAAACACTAACACAATCTCTAACACTAAAACTAACATTAACTTGAACACTAACACTAACCTGAAAACTAAGCTAACATTAACCTGAACACTAACACAAACACTCATGCTAACACTAACAGAAATACTAATGCTAACATTAACACAAAAACAAAGACAATCACTAACACTAATGGAAACATCAATCACTAATGCTAACAGAGATACTAACACAAATATTAACACAAAAACAAACACTAACACAATCTCTAACACTAAAACTAACATTAACACTTACACTAAAACTAACATTAACCTAAACACTAGCACTAAAACTAACACTACCATAAACAGTAACACAAACACTAACACTGATCTGAGCACTAACCTGAACACTAACACTAAAACTAACACGAAAACTGATACTAACCAGAAAACTAAGCTAACATTAACCTCAACACTAACATTAACAGAAAAACAAAGACTAGCACTAACACTAATGGAAACACTAACACAAACATTAACACAAAATAAAACACTAACACTAATGGAAAAAATAACACTAACACTACCATAAACCACTAACCTGAGCACTAACACTAAAAGTAACACGAGCCCTAACCTGAAAACTAACACTAACCAGAACACTAAGTCAACATTAACCTGAACACAAACACTAACAAAAATGCTAACACTAATACAAAATCAAACACTAACACAAACACTAATGGAAACACTAACACTAACGCCAACGCTGACACTGACGAAGATGGCTATGCTGGCACAAACGCTAGCGCAAATGTTGACACAAACACTAACGTGAATACTGATGCAGGTGCAGAGGTGAATGCTGACAAAGACTCTGACGCACACCCTGATGTAAATGCTACACAGACTCAAACGCTGACGTGGACACTGACACAAATGCTCACGCTGATGCAAACACTAATGCAGACGCAAATGTTGATGCAGATGTTAAAGCAAACGCAAATGCTGACACAAACGATGACAGCGATGCTAATGTGAACCTTAACGCAGACATAAACATTGACGTAGAAGCTAAAGGAAACACTGATGCAAACACTAACGAAAATGCTGACGCAGACGCTGACACAGAGGCTAACGTAAACATTGACGCAGATGCTAATATAAACACTGACGCAGACGCTAACATAAACGCTGACACAGATGCTAACACACGTTGACACAAACGATGACGCAGACACTAATGTAAACGATGACGTAGATGCTAACGTAAACGCTGACACAGACGCAAATGTAAACGCTGACGCTGATGTAGATGTAAATACAGACACTGACGTAGAAGCTAACACAAACGCTGACACAGACACTAATGTAAGCGCTGACGTAGAAGCTAATGTAGATGCTGATGTAGAAGCTAACGTAAACGATGACGTGGATGTGAATGTAGATGCTAACGTAAAAGCTAACGTAAACGATGACGTAGATGTTAATGTAGATGCTGACGTAGAAGCTAACGTAAACGCTGACGTAGAAGCTAACAAAACGCTGACGTAGTTGTTACGTAGAAGCAGGCGTAGAAGTTAGCGTTTACCCTTACCGCCGAAGCTGATCTCCAAAACGCAATTGTTGATGCGGATTGCCAAAGCCAAAGCTAACGCTGACGCAAATGTTGGGGCAATTTTGCCGGCGCTGACGTGTATGCTGACGCTAACGCAAATGCTGATGCGGACGCTAGGGCTAACGCTAACGCTGACGCAAATGCTGAAGTTAACGCTTACATGGGATATGCAGACGCTGCAATGATGCGGACGCCACAGGAAAGGTTGATGGAAACGCCAATGCTAACGGAAACGCTGACGTAGACGTTACGGAAACGCTGACGTAGAAGCTAACGTAAACGCTGACACAGACGCTAACGTAAACGCTGACACAGACGCTAACGTAAACACTGACGTTAACTGAAAAGCTGACGCTGATGTAGATGTAAATACTGACGCTGACACAGACGCTAATGGAAACACTGACGTAGAAGCTAATGGAAACACTGACGTAGAAGCTAACGGTAACACTGACACAGACGCTAACGTAAACACTGACACAGAAGCTAACGGAAACACTGACACAGACGCTAACGGAAATGCTGACACAGACGCTAACGGAAATGCTGACGTAGAAGCTAACATACACGCTGACACAGACGCTAATGGAAACACTGACGTAGAAGCTAACGGAAACACTGACACAGAAGCTAACGGAAACACTGACACAGACGCTAACGGAAATGCTGACAAAGACGTTAAAGGAAACGCTGTCGCAAACGCTAATGTGAATGCTGATGCAGATGCTGACGCAAATGCTAACCCCTACACAAATGCAAACGCTGACGCTAACACTGACTCAAACACTGATGCAAATGCTGACGTGCACGCTGATGCAAACGCTGACACTGAGGGAAATGCTGACACTGACACAAGTGCTGACGCGGACGCTAATGATAATGCTGACTCAGAAGCTGACGTAGACGTAGGCACTGAAACAAACACTAATGCTAACACTAATGTTGACTCGGACGCTAAGGGAAATGCTGACACAATCACTATCACTAGTGCAGAAGCTGACGCAAATGCTGACATAGATGCTGACACTTGCGCAAACACTAAGGCTAATCCAAACACTAACACAGATGCTAACACCAGTCTACATAGACACTAACGCAAAAGCTTACATAGACGCTTATGTAAATGCTAACGCTGATGCAGACAGTAACGCAAACAGTAACTGTAAGAGTAACAATTACAGTAACACTAACAGTGAGAGTAATGCTAACAGTAACACAGTCACTAACAATAAACTTACCATTAACAGTAAAACTTACCCTAACACTAACCCTAAATCTAACATTAACCCAGAGAAAAAAGTCATTTGCAATCACATTTAAGGTCACTCTTTAAGATATAGAAGATAGGCATTACATTTTAATGATTTTAATTTAAAGAGAATCACGCTATATGATGCAACACAATAACACACCACACCACACTAACCTATACTACACCAAACCAGATTATACCATACCTTGGTAAATTTATGTTAGGTTTCCATGTTATAACTAAACCATACCAAACTACACCAAACCAAACCACACCATAACAAACTACACCATACATCACACCATGCTATTGAACTCAGTGTGAAAAATTTTCTTCCTGCTTTTTTTGTCTTTTTTTGTGTGTGTGCTTACCACCCAATCTGACATTAAAAGTGTTCGCAATTAACTATTTTTTGCACATGAAGACTTTGAAACCTGTTGAAAATGACTAGCTTTGTAGAAAAAAGAGAGCGGAAAGTGGGTGGAAATACCATTCACAAAGCTTGTCATTTTTGATTGCAGTGAAAGTCATATTTGTTGTTAATATGGTAATGGAGGCACATGGCTTAGTGGTTAGAACATTGGCCTTGCAATCGAAAGGTTGTGAGTTCAATTCTCAGACCAGGTGGTGTGTTGTTTCCTTGAGCAAGACACTTTATTTCACATTGCTCCAGTTTACTCAGCTGTAGAAATGAGATGATAGGGACTGGGGTCCCTATCATTCCACTGCAAAGTGGTCGTGGAGGTGCCACGGCAAAAACCACCCAGCACTCACTGTAAATGAGGTTGGTGTTAGGAAGGGCATCCAGCTGTAGAAATCAAGCCAGAATCAGTTCCCGTCCCACCCTTGCAAGCAGGGAAAAGTGGACGTAAAATGATGATGATAGTAAAAGCATAATCGGCTGTGAGCATGTTGGAGGTTGGAAAACCATACCACATTAAACTACATCAAACTACACCATACCAAACTACACCATACTACATCACACCATGCTATTAATCTCAGTGAGAACATTTTTCTTCCTGTTTTTTTTTTCTGTGTGTGTGTGTGCTTACCACCCAATCTGACATCAAAGGTGCTCACAAATGACTATTTTTTTACACATTATCAATGTATATAACATGGAATTCTATTATTTGCAATAGGTTCCCATGTCATAACTACAACAATCCAAACCACACCATAACAAACTACACCATTCTACATCACACCATGCTTTTGATCTCAGTGTGAAAAATTTTCTTCCTGTTTGTTTTTATTTTTTGTGTGTGTTCTTACCACCCAATCTGATATCAAAGGTGCTGCAATTGACTATTTTTTGCATATAATATCAATAATTATGACATGGAAAACTGTTGAAAATGACTAGCTTTGTAGAAAAAAGAGGGAGGATGTGGGTGGAAATACCATTTACAAAGCTAGTCATTTTTTCATTACAGCGGAAGTCATATTTTTTGTTAATATGCTAAAAGCATAGTCCACTGCGAGCATCTTGGAAGTTGATAGCACATGCAAAAATGAAGGAAAAATTTTTTTTCTAACATAAATCAAAGTGGAAATTTAAATCCTCACTTATAACAAAGCACATTAATCTACCCCAATCCACACCATAAATTAACCATAACCATACTTCACTATATGGTAAATTTATTACAGAACACCTACTCCTACCATTTACATCACACTGTGGTATGGACATCAATGTGACAAATTTGCTACCTGCTTTTTTTTTTTTGTGGTTACCACCTCAAACTAACATCAAAGGTGCTTGCAAATGACTATTTTCCCACACATTATCAATGAATATGACATGGGAATCTATCGTTTACAATTGGTTTCCATTTCATAACTTCACCAAACCAAACCAAACCACACCACACCAAGTTACACCATACTACATCACACCAAGCTATTGATCTTGGTGTGGAACATTTTCTTCCCATTTCCTTTTTTTTTTTGTGTGTGTGCTTACCACCCAATCTGACATTAAAGGTGCTCCCAATTGACTATTTTTTTTCCACTTATCAATAATTATGACATGGAAACCTGTCGAAAATGACTATCTTTGTAGAAACTTCACCAAACCACACCATACTACATCACACCAAGATATTGATTTTGGTGTGACAAATTTTCATTTGGCATTTTTTTTTTTCTGTGCTTACCACCCAATTTGACATAAAAGGTGCTCGCAAATTATTATTTTATGCACATATTATCAATGGTTATGACATGGAAACCTGATGAAAATGACTAGCTTTGTAGAAAAAAGAGGGAGGATGTGGGTGGAAATACCATTTACAAAGCTAGCCATTTTTTATTGCAGCGAAAGTCATATTTTTTGTTAATATGCTAAAAGCATAGTCCACTGCGAGCTCCTTGGAAGTTGAGAGCACATGCAAATATGAAGGAAAAATTTTTTTTCTAACATAAATCAAAGTGGAAATTTAAATCCTCACTTATAACAAAGCACACCACAGCACATTAATCTACCTCAATCCACACCATATACTTCACCATAACCATCATCATCATCGTTTAACGTCCATGTTCCATGCTTGCATGGGTTTGGACGGGAGTTTTCCCACTTGAGGCAGGAGTGGTTGTCTTGCTCGCATAGGACTGTCTGGCGGGTTTTCTACAGTTGGATGCCCATACTTCACTATATGGTAAATTTATTACAGAACACCTACTCCTACCATTTACATCACACCAATGCTCGCAGTTGACTATTTTTTTCACATATTATGAATGAATATAACTTTGAAACCTATCGTCAATGATTAGCTTTGTAGAAAATTGAAGGCAGAAAGTGGGTGGAAAAACCATTCACAAAGCTAGTCATTTTTAATTGCAGTGGAAATCATATTTGTTGTTAATATGCTAAAAAAATAGTCAATTGCAAGCATTTTGGAGGTCGGATTAGTTGATAGGACATAAAAAAACAAAGGAAAACAAATATTGTCTATATGTTCCTGTGGAAAGTCGGGTCTTCTGTATTACTGTGTGACGCCAGAGGTCATGGTCGTGTGTCATTGCCCTTGAGAGGTGCAATTGGGAAAGGTCAGCTTAGAAATATTTACTTCTGCGTTCACAGATTGATTTTTTTTTAGTTTCAGAAGATCCCATTAAGGGTGAAAGCAGCCGATTCTTTGCTTAAACTTTAATCTGTTATTTTAATAAATATTTGCTCTACGGTTCTTATATATTTGATATATATTTATCCTTATCGAGCCCTCTTTGGATGTTAGTCTTCAAATTTATTATTATTACTATTTGGCTCCCTTGACTGAGTACTCTATTGACTTATATTCATCATGCAGAAACATCTGAATATTTCTACAAAGAACATACCCGTACCAAGCAGGAAGAAATACCTAAAACTACGTCTCCACGAACCAAAGTATCGTCTTCCTGTCTTCCTTCGGTTGCAACGTTTTTCAAAATATTTACTTCTGCGTTCACAGATTGATGTTTTTTTAGTTTCAGAAGATCCCATTAAGGGTGAAAGCAGCCGATTCTTTGCTTAAACTTTAATCCGTTATTTTAATAAATATTTGCTCTACGGTTCTTATATAATTGATATTTATCCCTATCGAGCTCTCTTTGGATTTTAGTCTTAATACGTATTATTATTACTATATATATATATATATATGCGTGTGTGTGTATATATTAGTTTATATCATCATCATCATCATCGTTTAACGTCCATCTTCTACGCTTGCATATATGTGTGTATATATATATATATATATATATATATATATATATATATATATATATATATACATACATATTGAGAGCATTGGCCTTGCAATCGAAAGGTTGTGAGTTCAATTCTCACACCGGGTGATGTGTTGTTTCCTTGAGCAAGACACTTTATTTCACATTGCTCCAGTTTACTCAGCTGTAAAAATGAGATGATAGGACCGGGTCCTTATCATTCCACTGCAAAGTGGTCGTGGAGGTGCCACGGCAAAAAAGCACCCATCCCACACTGTAAAGTGGATGTGGAGGTGCCACGGGAAAAAAGCACCCAGCACTCACTGTAAATGAGGTTGGTGTTAGGAAGAGCATCCAGCTGTAGGAATCAAGCCAGAATCAGTTCCCGTCCCACCCTTGCAAGCAGGGAAAAAGTGGACGTAAAATGAAATGATGATGAATGCTCCCAGCTGTGGTCACCCCATAGTATCAAACCAACCATGGAGCTTGAAGCAATCCAATGAAGCTACACCAAGAAGGTTGCCATGATGAAGGAGATAAACTACTGGGAGAGTCTAAAAGAACTGAAACTCTACTCCTTGGAATGAAGACGGGAGAGATATGCAATGATATACATATGGAAAATCCTGGGGGGACTAAGACCAAACTTTCGCATTGAGAGCTGGACCAATTCTCGAACAGGATGTCACTGTGTGGTACCAAAGGTCCCGTCTTCCACATCTAGAATCAGGAGCAGCTATTGCAATAGCCTGGGGTTCAAAGGCCCTCAACTTGGTTTTCAAAATTTAAATTTGTGTTTCCTATTCATCAATGCTTCAAGCAAGCTTTAAAACTCTGTTATATTTCATCATCATCATTTTATGTCAGTTCTTCTACGCTAACATGGGTTGTCCTGTTGTGGGCAGTGTCCAGTCCGCTGACCTTGTCTTGCTCATACGGGAACTGATTCTGTCTTGATTTCTACAGCTGGATGCCCTTCCTAACACCAACCTCATTTACAGTGAGTACTGGGTGTTTTTTTTTATTTGCCGTGGCACCTCCACCACCACTTTGCAGTGGAATGATAGGGACCTCAGTCCTATCATCTCATTTCTACAGCTGAGTAAACTGGAGCAATGTGAAATAAAGTGTCTTGCTCAAGGAAACAACACATCACCCGGTTCGAGAATTAAACTCACAACCTTTCAATTGCAAGCCCAATGCTCTAACCACTGAGCCATGTGCCTTCTATTGTTGGCAATGTTAGGTCAGGTGACCATGTCTTGCTCATAAAGAACTGATTTTGGCTTGGTTTCTACAGCTGGATGCCCTTCCTAATGCCAAGCTCATTTACAGTGAGTACTGGGTGTTTTTTGTTGTGATTCCTCCACGACTACTTTACAGTGAGTACTGGGTGTTTTTTGTTGTGATTCCTCCACGACTACTTCAGTGTGGACTGGGTGTTGTTTACCGTGTCACCATCACGACGACTTTACTGTGTTTCGGCCTGTTCTCATGAAAGATATATTGGCGGGTGGGATAGAGTGGTGCATACTGTATGTATGTTTCAGCCATGGCCTGGGCCCGTGGGAAGTTGGGGTTTCTGTATTACCTCATAATCTTGGTCCTGTGTCATTGCCTTTCAGAGGTGCAATTGGGCAAGGTCGGCTTTTATCACTTCATCTCAAGTCTTTCTGGGACTTTATGTAGCTGTCATCCTTCATATGAATCACATGTCCATACCAACATAATCTCCTCTCCTGCACACAACATTTGATTCCTCTTATGCCTAGTTTCTCTTTCAGTTTGTTTATGCTTTGCTGTTCGCATATATTACTATTACACATCCATCGGAGCATACAAGCTTCATTCCTTTCTAATCTACGCATGTCTTCTACACACAGCGCCCAGCTCTCACTACCATGCAACATTGCCGTTCATATGCACACATCATACAGTCTACCTTTTATTCTGAGGGAAAAGCCTTTTGTATCCAGCTGTGGCAGTAGCTCCCTCAACTTCTTCCATCCCGTTCTTTCAGAACACCCCCCTCCGCTGCTAATTCGGTATTGTTTTTACCAAGTCCTCCCAGACTTTGATGTCACTTGTTTTCAGTGATTGTTTGCTGCTTACTGTCCTGGTGCAACTGCTACATGTAAAGCCTACAATCTTAACTAAACTTCCTGAGATCCCACTACATCTCTTGTGTACCCATAGTGTGCATATGGGGCAGAGGATGGAGTTTCTACCTACACCTCTCCTACATAATGAGCACACACACACACACACATATATACACACACTCACATATATATATATATATATATATACTAGCCGAATTACCAGCTGCTGCGTTTCACACATTTTTTTTGTAAGAAAATGATGATTGATTTTAAAAACTCAATATTACTCAATGTAAAATATAATGCATGAAAAATTGGAAAACATCATTTTTTGTAATATATCAAATCAAAATTGCATTATTAAATCTTATTCTTATTTTGTTTCTGGTAAATAATTTTTTTCAAAATATCAATTGAAAATTTTTGTGAATAGGCATCATATCTTGTCATTTACCTATGGTTTAAGTTTCATATAAATCGAAAGGGAAAAGTTTTCAGCGGGGGTTTGTACCCCCGGGGAAGCCTAATAGGGGGTTTAACTACCATTAAGGTGTCTTATAGTATTGAAATTTTGTGAATAGGCATCATATCTCTTCATTTATCTATGGTTTAAATTGCATATAAATCGAACCGGAAAAATTTTCAGCGGGGATTTTGTGCCCCCTGGTGAACCCTAATAGGGGGTTTAACCCCCATTAGGGTATTGTAATTTTATTGAAATTTGCTGAAATTTTGTGAATAGGCATCATATCTTGTCATTTACCTATGGTTTAAATTTCATATAAATCAAAGGTAAAGTTTCAGCGGCGGTTTTGTGCCCCCGATGAACCCTTTGATTAAAATGAAATATATTTATACAAGTACCCTGGGCAATGTAGTTTCAGAATATATATGGTTATGGGGGCCTATCTCCAAAACCATAGGAGTTCGTAAAATCTTGTTCCATTTATTGGCCAAACTTTTCACTATAGGGCGTTTAATTAGGGTGTCTTAATATTATTGAAATTTGGTCACACACACACACATATATATATATATACACAAACACACACACATATATATATATATATATATATATATACACAAACACACACACACATATATATATATACACAAACACACACACACACACATACACAAACACACACACATATTTATATCTTTTAGCAGAGCATTTTAATATTGCCACTCAATGAAAACCCTTTGTTTGTTTGGAATAAATGAATCTTGAATATTAGAAGTGCCTGTCAGTGTGTATGAGTTTGTCTACTTAGCATCAATTTACTACCCTCCCCTACCACCAGAAAATGTATAAATACCACCATATTACATTGACAGTCGGCTTTTCTGATGATTTCCTCCAAATAAAACAGTTCCAGTCCTGTTGAAGCCATTACTATATTAAATATATATATATACTCTTTTAGCTGTTCCAGCCATCCAGCTGAGACCATGATTGGGCACTGCCCTTGTTGCTACACATTCTATCTCCAGCTCATCCGGGATCCTGGATAACAGGGTGTTGAGAAGTTTCTTGAAAATATCCACGGCCACACCATGTAGATCTCTCAAATCCCTCGGCAGTTTGTTGAAGAGTTGAGGGCTTTTGAACCCCAGTCTATTGCAATATCTGCTTCTTGTTCTAGATGTGGAAGACGGGACCTTTGTCACCACACAGTGACGTCCTATTCGGGGGTTGGTCCCGCTCTCAATACCAAAGTTTGGCGCTAGTCCCTCCAGGATTTTCCATATGTATATCACTGCGTATCTCTCCCGTCTTCATTCCAAGGAGTAGAGTTTCAGTTCTTTTAGCCTCTCCCAGTAGCTCATCTCCTTCATTGTGCAATCCTCTTGGTGTAGCTTCGTTGGATTGACTCAAGTTCCGTGGTTAGTTTGATACTATGGGGTGACCACAGCTGGGAGCAATAGTCCAGGTGGCTTAGGACAAATGGCTTTCATAGTATCAACATGGTCTCCCGGTCTCTTATATAGAAAACCTCAAATAAAAAGTCAAGATTTGTTTCGATTTAACAGAGCAGAAAGAATTCGCGTCAGAATATTCCAACCAATCCAGCCTATATCAGCTGAATAAATATGCATATGGAGATATATATATACATACCCACATGCATATATATATATATATATATATATACACACACACACACGCATGCATGCATACATGATGGCTGCCCCCCTCGTTATCGAGTATGGCCATTGCACAATATACCATTATTAATAATTATTAATTAATTCTATCGTGCAATGCCTGTGCATGAAGATATCTTGTTAAATGAGGAAAGACCGTGCACTGAGCCAATCCCACTCTCTGAGCGACAGTAAAAGAAGAAAATATCAACATCATCGGTAACTACTGAGCCGCAGGTTTTATATCGGAGTTATCCCAGTTTCCTGAGTTGCCTTCTCCTAGAAGAATGCTCTGACAAAGCCTAGGGGTCCTTCACTTTCAGTGGTTTAACCGCGCGATCGGGTGTCCAGCCCGATTATTTCTATGTCCCCGCACATGTACATACACATGCACCCATGTATATACACATATACATATACATACATATGTACATATATATTTACACACTTTTGGATGGCCGTTGACTCTTATGAGATCTTCCGCCCTTTGTCAGGTTTTGTTTTTTGTCCTGCAGGGTGTCCAAAATCACCCTCCTCACCAAGTAAACTTGGTGGGTTTGCCGGTTTAGTCGCCAACGACCCGCCCATGCGACAGGTTGTACTGGGTTACATGTTACCAATAGCACTCAAGAGTGACCCGACATACATACATACAACATGATGGCTGCAAACTCGTGTTCAAGTATTGCCATCGCCCGATAAAATGTTCAAAAATATGAAGCACAAATGTGACTCTTTAAACCAGCCAAATACTTGCACCCTCTGGCACACACATGGCAACTTTAGGCTCCCCCGAAACCTTCCATTGCTTTGTTCTGGCTGTATGTTCACATGTATCTTTTAAGACCTCCCATGCTTGTACATTTCTTACACCTTTTCAGATCATAATCTACATGAGGTCTACTGATATGACTTTGTTCATGTCTAATCAAACCAGCTTTGCTCAGGCTGACTCGACCACAGTGCTGGCAAACCAGATGATGTTCAACAGCAGGCAGTTCAGAACAGTCTCAATCCTCACCTTCCTTTTCAGTGTTAGGTGTTCTCTCAGACGAGTTTCAAAGTGTTCACCACCTGACTTAATCAAACGTCTCCACTTCACACGCTTCTCCATAGAGAAGTTGCTTTGGAATACGATCATCAGACATCCGGACCACGTGACTGCACCACCTCAACTGATACCGAAAGATTATGCTCTCTATAGTCACGCACCTGCTCCGTTCTAGAACTTCCAAATCACTGGCGAACATTTTCCACCACACCCCAAGTAACTTATGAAGAGATTGTTCGTGAAATTTCTCCAGATCCTTGAGGTGCTTTCTGTATGTGACCCACGTTTCACAAACATAAAGTAAAGACGAGACGACACAAGTCAGATACACTTTCACTTTGGTTTAGATAGTGATACCTCGTCTGGACCATAAACGTTGATGCAGCTGTCCAAAAGCATCACTGGTTTTCTTGATTCTTAAGGATATTTCATTATCATGTGTGCATGAAGTGTTCAACCTACTACCAAGGTAAACAAACTTGTCAGCAACTTTTAGCCTCTTTCCATACACGTACACACTTGGTGCAGTGTACTCGTTTCCAGGTACTGGCTGATACATCACAACAGTCTTTTCCAAGCTTATTGTGACGCCCAAAGTGCTGCAAGCTGCAGAAAAAGAGTTCATAATATGCTGCATGTCACTTTGTGAGTGTGCAAAAAGATCGCAGTCGTCTGCATACAAAAACTCTCAGATTATAGATGTTAATACCTTTGTGCTTGTACCAAAGCACCTGGTGTTGAACAACCTTCCTGAAGAGCGATACCTGATGTAAACCCCATGAGAACAATATTTGAATGCCATGAGAAACACTATCGTAAAATATAAGGAAAACAGAGTTGGAGCCGGAATGTACCCCTGCTTCACTCCATTTTCAACTGATATTGGTTCAGAGATGCTACCACCAATACTGACCAAAGCTTTCATGTCATCATGGAAAAGATGCAGAATCTTCTACCCTACCTTGGATTTTTTTCCCACAACGCAGTTCGATTGACAGTGTCAAAGGCCTTTGTCAAGTCAACAAAGACCTGGTAAAGGTCCATACATTGTTCGATACACTTTTCTTGCAGCTGCCGAGCAGAAATGATCATATTCACTGTTCCTCTTTCGTTTCTGAACCCACACTGTGACTCAGGCAACACATTCAGAGCAACTCTTGGGATCAATCTATCCATCAATATTCGACACGACTTTACCAACTACTGAAAGGGATATGACATGATAATTGCCACATTTGTCCTTGCTGTCCTTTCCTTTATGGAGAATCACCATGAGCGCATCCTTCTTGTGGGACATTCTCATCTTCCCACACCATTTTCATGAGGTCAGTCAGGCGCTGCGTGAAGTTTTCACCACCACACTTCAAAACCACTCCACTCAGACCATCCATACCAGGAGATGTACCACAGTTCAGCTTATGCACAACAGAAGTCCCCTCTGCAAGAGAAGATACATTAGCCATCTCATATGCTTAACTGGTTCAATAGGCATGGAACAAATGAAATCATCATCAACCTGGGATGGCTGGTTTAAGAGCTCATCAAAGTGATCTCTCTATCTGTCAAGTGTCTTTTGGGTCGCGCAGTAATTGCTTGCCATCTTTCGATCTCAAAGGGGCCACTGGAGAGCTGAAAGGGCCATACACCTCTGTGAGTAGAAAGTGCAGCAGTTTCACATTGTTGCCGTCAGATGCCACTTGAACTTCATCTGCTTTGTTGCTCCACCAAGTATTTTGCATAGCCCTGAGTTTCACCTGCACTTCCTTCTTTACCTGTCTGTAACGCTCATAATTGTCACCAACAGAGCTACCACCTTTAAGAACTGCATCAAGTGCCTTTTGTTTTCTGTCTAGCAGAGCCTTGACCTCCTGGTCATTCTCATCAAACCAGTCCTTGTTTTCTTGTGACAAAGCCAAGGACCTCTGCTGAAGCCTCATAGACCGAACTCCTGAAGTCCTTCCAGTTGTTCTCATACACGCATACATACTTACATATATACATGTATACATACATGCATACATCCATCTATACATACACGTATACACACATACATACATACATCCATCTATACATACATGTATACACACATACATACATACATCCATCCATACGTGTATACATACATACAATGGTTAAAGTGTTTGACTGACGACCATAAGTTCATGGGTTCATATTTGGGACCGGGTAGTTATTGAATCAACCTGATATCAATGTTTATTATACAGCACACTTCCTCTTTGGTATAATATGACACAGTAATGTCTAACATAGTACCCATCTAATCTGTTATAATATGATTTACCTTTCCTCTGTGAAGGCACATGCCTTTAGGGGTTACGGTACTGGACTAACCATTATAAAGTCATGGGCTCGTTTCTTCGATCCTGCAGCATGTTGCGTCCTTCAGTAAAATACTTTAGTTAGTGTAGCATCTTCTACCAGGACTTGCGGCAGACAGATGATATCAGTAATGGAAAAAACCTTGTTTCATTAGTATGACCTGGAAATCAGTTCCACTCTATTTATCTTCTTTATTAAAGGCAATCAAATTATTTTTTATTTTATTCTTTTTCTTATTTTTCCATGTTTGTTAAATAAATTCCAAAAAATCGAACTAAATTGAAATTTTGTAATAAAATTTCCATAAAAGTTATTGTTTACAATACAAATGTAATAAAATGTATTGAAGTCGACGAAATGTGGACCTTCATTTTTGAAAGATGGATAATGCTATAAGCAGACCTTACAATATTGTACCACAATTTTCCTTTGTGGGCAGCCGAATTTAGGAAAGGATAGTGGATTCTTGAAGATGACCCAATGTCTGGACGTCCTACAACTGCCACTACCGAGGAAAACATTGATCACAGTACTGCAACACCGATGGAGAAGTGTGTGGAACGCAAGGGAGACTATGTTGAAAAATAAACCTCATTTGGTCACATTCCATGAGAGTATCTTTGTCAACCCTCGTATCTATGCGCAATATACGTAAAGATACAGAATTGCGGGCACTACAACGCTATTAGCTGTCATATTTGTTGGTGAAAGAAATTTGATTATAAAACTTAAATTTATGAATGACTTGTTTTCTAATTTGGCCCTTTTAAGTAACTACACTTACAACGATATGTTTTATAACCATGACTTGTTTTCTATTTGTTTTCTAATTTGGCCCTTTTAAGTCTTCCCTCTCTCTCTCAAAAAAACTCGTGAAAACTCCACTTACACGTGGTAGTAATACGGAAATAAACGATGTTGACGAGTGACGTCACCTTCGCCTGTTTTCCACTGGACTGACAGCTCATAGCGTTGTAGTGCCAAGATCTTCAGTGTCACTCTTTTGATACCCTAAAATAGGATTTAACGAAATAGCCAATACGATAAACAAGCCGACTGCAGCAGTCAGCAACAACAATAACAAATTAATAAATAATTGTTTCTACTTTTGGCACAAGGCCAGCAATTACTCAGTGTATTACTGGTACTTTATTTTATCGACTAGGTAAGGATGAAAGGCAAATGACAAACTATCAGGTAATCTTGTCCAATGTAGACGTGGCACGCTATAATTCAAGATTGCCGTGTTCACTTCATAATGGTAAGAAACACTCAAGAGAGCTGGACAATAGGTCTTCAGGGAAGAAACTCCCCACGTGCAAGTTTTTCGGTCCTTAACTTCGAGGAGTTCCTTACCACTAAGAGGTGTATATATGGCGATCTTAAATTATAGCGTGCCACGTCTATATTGGATAAAACTACCTGATAGTTTGTCGATCGTTTGTTGATTTATTGTTATTGATGAGTGCTGTGATCAGCTTGTTTATCATATAGGCTATTTCGCTAAATTCTATTTAAGGATGCCAAAGGAATGGTAGTGGAAATCTTTGGATTTACATTGTTTTACATCAATGATTCCGAATCATTGCAGTACAACCGTTACAGCCTTGTCACTGAGTTTTATCTGATGATCCTGTCAGTACACAGGGGAACTTCAGAGTAACAAGGCTCACCATTTAGTCATAATAAATGACTATTTAAACTATTTCTATATTGAGTTTTCATTCTCACGTTCATCTACAACACACGGATATATATATATATACAAGTCAATTGATGTAGCTACATACCGTTTGTTGGTGTGTCCGGAACTAACATACATATTAGTGTCTTGCAGGTCATCTCGGGAATTTCCATCAAGTAAATCAATAGAATGAGTAGTTTGTCCACACGAAACAAAGTCTGTTCTGCATGACATCCGCGATTCATCAAACACTTTCCTTTCTTCATCAGAACTATTTTCATTCGTCCTATGAAAATTAACATTGCCATCATTACTGTTATTATTGTGGTTGTTGTTAATATTAGTTGTAGTAGTGGTGATGGTAGCATTAGCATTATTATTATTATTATTATTAATACTATTATTACTATTAGTTATCGATCCGTTTGTATCTGATTCATTGAGTATTTCGTGTATTTTGTTGGCTCGTAGCTCGATTAGTTTCGGATCGATCGTGAGTAGTTCCCTACATTGGAGGCGTACTTTCGGATCGCTGTCCATTTGAAAGTAATCTGGTATTACACGGACTAAAATTAGTGTAAAATCATCTAAACTATCTAGGTTTGGGGCTCCAGGTTCTAAATTTCCTCTTTCTATGAATCGTAATAAATCCACCCGTGAGTTATATTTCATACGTTTCCATAGCTCCTTCAGTTGCCTGTAATCTCGATACTCTGAAGAGCCTTCATTGAATTCTCTAGCAATGTCTTCCCAACACATAGCTTTCTGCAGGTTCATTGTAGTATTAGAAACTTTACTTTCTAATATATCCACTCTCTTCGTTACAAGTTCAAGAAGTTTTTCTTTGTCTTTACGTGAATAATTTTCGCATCTTTTTTTAAAGCGAGTTGTAACGTCTCCAGAATTCATTTTAATATAAAACTAAATTATGTATCACCTTACAAACAAAGACAAAGAGTAGTTAAGGAGAAAGTACTTGGATTACAAACATATCTTCTGTTTAACCTCTTTTACCTCTTCCGGTTGTTTCAAGGGAGGTAATTCTTACGTATTTATATGTTCTGCTGAAAAATATATTTCTAAATAATTCTTTCTATTAGCACAAGGCCAGCAATTTAGAGGAAGAGGAAAGACGATTATATCAACATCAATACTTAACTGGTACTGTATTTTATCAATTACATTTCTGTAATAATTGTTTCTACTTTTGGCATGAGGCCAGCAATTACCCCAGTGCATTACAGGTACTTTATTTTATCGGCCCCGTAAGGATGAAAGGCAAAGTTAACCTCGGCGGGATTTGAACTCAGACAGTAAAGCGCCATAACTCTATGCTGCAAAGTATAGTGTCCGACGCTCTACCGATACTGCCAATCCACCATCTTTTCTGTAATAATTGTTTCTACTTTTGGCACAAGGCCGGCATACACAGTACATTACTGGTACTTTATTTTATCGACCCCGTAAGGATGAAAGGCAAAGTTAACCTCGACGGGATTTGAACTCAGACCGTAAAGGAACGTAACTATGCTAGAAAGCATGGCGTCCAACCCTCGGTACTACCATGCGATTCGCTGTCAGAAGTGAAAGCAGGCAAAGGTGACGTCATCCGTCAACCTTCTCAATCGTAAAACATCGTTTAATTTCCGTATTACCACGCGTTATTTTTTTTATTTTTTATTTTATTAAAGCATATCGATGTAAGGGAAGTTACTTACATCGATATGCTTAAATAAAAAAAAAAAATAAATAAATAAAGGCAAAGTTGACCTTGGTGGGATTTGAACTCAGAATGTAAAGAAGCATTTGTTCGATTTTCTAATGACTGCTAATTTACTGGACTTTTTTAATATCTGTCTCACAAAGGCAATGGTCACACAAAGGCTATGGTCACACAACTTTCTAAAATTTCATTTAGAATTTGTGGGATATAAATGTTTAAAAAAATAAATTTTTAATCGATGGGATGAGCAATTGTTCTAAATGTTTTAAAATATCACACAAAATATCACAGGGAAGATATTGCACAAAAAGGCGATATATTTCTTATATTACAAAAATGCAATGTAAATGTAAATTCACCAACTAATTATCAGTATTTAGTCAAAAAAAATAACAAATTATTTTAATCAAATTCTCTTTATTCAGACAAAAACCCAAAGTAAGTAGGAAATTTCTTCAAAATTCTAACCCATTACGTTCATATCGTGATTTTTGTTTCCGGTGTTGGTTAAAAATGTTATTCTCGTAGTATTTCTCAATCTGTGGAGAGAGATAGGGAGAAAACGTCTAAGATAGTATGAAATGAAAGCAAACATCATCATCATCACCACTTCCACTACACCAATAGTACATATAAGGAGCATAAATAAATATCACCAACTGTGATGTCAAATTTAAAGAGTAGACACACACACGTTTGTACATATATACATTTATACATTTACTTAATTTAGTGGCAGTTACTTACAATAAAAGTTTAACCTAGCTACAATATAGCTATAACAAAAACAAAAAAAAAAGTACTCAACTAAATAGCAGGAAAAATCTTTTTAGTAATAATTATTTCTACTTTTGGCACAAGGCCAGCAAATACCCAGTGCATTACTGGTACTTTATTTTATCAACCTCATAAAGATGAAAGGCAAAGTTAACTTCAGCAAGATTTGTACCCAGACCATAACTCTATCTTGTATTTATTGATAATTTATATTGTCTTGTTAAGACCAGCAAATATTTCAACTTCACATATTAGATCTGGTGGATAATTTAAAAAATCTTTTTTGATAAGAAGAAAAGTGGGTCTTATATGCCACGAAATAGACTATAATAAAACTCATGAAGGAACAACTTTTGTGAAAACCCTTCCTTCTTTAAATTGTGATTTTCCAACCCTTAGCTAAAAATCAAACCTTTCAAATAAATATTATTCAGTTTTGAGGTATTTTTTGAAAGCATTGTGACAATATATAAATTTTAAATGATTGGAAGGCCAAACAATGCATATAAAAATTAAATTTAGTGTTTTGTTCATAAACCTTTCAATCTAAAAAACTTGCATCAGTGAATATAAGATTTGTTTCTTCTTTTTTCATGCCAGGAACTTTTTAACATTGGTTAAAGGTCAAAGTTTGAAAAAAGAAAACCTTTAACCAATGCTAAAATGTTCCTGGCATGAAAAATATAAAAACAAAAGAACAAATCAAGAGACTTTTAGAGAAAAAATATGAATAAAACAGTTTAATTTTTATATGCATTGTTTGGTCTTCCAATCATTTAAAATTATTATACGTTCAAATGAAATTTAAATAAAATAAAAAAAAAAAATGAAAAGAAAGTTGGACCTTTTTAATCAGTCTAGAAGCTTCCTTATATTCTTTTCTGTATAAGGATGGTTTATTAAAGATTGTTTCAAGACTAACTTCTTCCATTGAGGCTTTAACTCTGATGCTCTGTAAGATTCTGTCAATCCGTTCTTCATATTCACATAGAGATTTTGAAGTTGTTTTCTAGGTAAATTAATAATAATGATAATTATTATTTCTTTATTGGCCATTAGGGTCCAAAACATTGAGGACAATACAAAAAATAGGGACATTTACACCCCACTTTTAGAATTGCCATGTTGGCTGGATAGTGTGAAGAGAAAAATGGTGGGGTGACTTAGTTACTTACCTGTCCCTTGCTATATGTATATTGCCGTCGGGGTCAAACATTTTCCTATATATATTTATATATGTATATATATATATACTAGCAGCTGAGGCCGGTTGCACTCGGGGGATACTCGGGTCCACTTTTTATTAAGTTAATAAGTTGGGGGGCGACGTGAAGAGAGTGATTTGACAGAGAGACGTTGGGTGGAGTAGGGTTCAAAGATGTTATTGCAGGGCTTCTTTGTAGACAATGTTCCTGGTGTTGCCTGGGTTACCAGAAATGAAGAGATTGTGTGGACTGCCGACGCGGGAGCATCCGACGTATAGTTGACCATGAGAAAATACCTGCTGTATTAGATTTAGGCCAACCACTTGCAGCGATTGTCCTTGTGCTTTGTTAATGCTCATTGCAAAGCAGAGTTTTATGGGAAACTGCCGTCGCGTAAATTCATAGGGGACGTCAGAGGGACTAAGGCTCATAGGGGTAATTAACCTGGTCACACCAACAGCGGGTCCGCTCAAAATGGTTGTCTCCAGAATTTGGGTCCTTATTTTTTTTATGATTAAACACATTCCGTTGCATAGTTATGGTGCATCCAGGTTTCTCAGCAGCATAACTGGCACACCAACCTTCAGTTTCAGATCATGAGGAGGAAGTCCTGGAGGTAGTTGACTGTTGAGGAATTCAATTGGGTAGATGACGGCGTCGTCTGCATTTTTATTGGTGTCAATCGACTTGAAGGAGACTTAATTTCTGGGAATCTGATCGAGCAGTTTTTAGTTCATCACGTCAACAGTGACATTGTGTGGGGTCAAAATAGCTCTCCCTTTCAGCCAGGTGTGATCATGGAATCGTGATTCAAGGTCTGGAAATACGGATGACATTAATTCATCAATGTTTGACACAAAGTTCCCAAAAGACAAACGGATATGCTCTTCATCCACTCCAGGTGTAGTTCCATTACCAACTTCCAGTAGATGTTTTGATAAATCGATGGAGTCTGCATCACCATGCACATGCACTCTCATGTTGGTAGTCAGATGTAGTTTATGGACATACTGCCATACGTAGGATGACTTGATGCATGTGTTCACTTCGTCAGCTCTAGTGCTTCTAGTGATAACAGGAAGAGTCTGTAGGAAATCGCCAGCCAGCAGTACTGTCGCTCCACCCATGACGCGTGAGTTCCGCCGCAAGTCCTTGATAGTTCGATCCAGAGCCTCAAAGGCCGCCTTGTGACTCATGGTATCCGCATCCCATATGATCAGGCAGCACTCAGAAAGAAGATGTGCTTTAGGGGCGCCATGATCTATTCTACTTGTAGGATTCTCCTTTGCAATGTCCAAAGGCAATTTGAATGCGGAGTGTGCCGTACGACCGCCATGTAACTGTGTCGCCGGCTAAAGCAATCCACTTAGCAAAAGGTTGATGAGAAAAGTTTTTCCTGTTCCGCCAGGAGCATCCAGGAAAAATAGCCGTCCCTCATTTGAATTGACACTGGAGAGAATTCTGTCATATGCCCGTCTCTGGTCATGCAAAAGTCTGGGTTCGCCCTGAGCTACCTGATGTGTCATATCGTCGATATTGTAATTTAACTCACGCATGAACTCCACATCTAAAGCACTGTGAGTGTTTCGAGGTTCTGGCAAACCGAAATCAGACACACCGCCAACTCCAAGAGCTTTAAGATGGTTGTCCATGTCAATGAGGGCCTCATTGTATACCGCGTTGTTGAAAGCAAAGCCAGCCGCTGGATCTTCTGCTCGTAGTCTACGGAGGATGTACTCTGACATGTTGTCCTTATGCATTTCCCAAAGCTTAAGGGGCTCACCTATGCCGCTGAACAATAGCATTATGCAAAACAGACGTCTCATTTCTCGAGGCATCTTACATTCAACAGCCTCTATCAACGCCACGTTCAGGTGGGCATCATCCTCGAGTAGTCCACACTTCACGCACGTGTCCCTGTAACTGGAACAAATGTGGCGATCGAAAAGTTTTAGGTTGGCGAATGACTTGGGCCCTTTGATTTGATACAGCAACATTCGCAGGAAAAAGCATTCTTGTTGCTTCAGATGAACATTGTACACGCATCCGATGGCATTACTTCTGAAGACACATACCCAATCCTCAACTTTTTCCCCTTGTCGCCGCCGATGCCATTTTTTGTTCGACCAAGTGAAGTAGGTAGGTACTTTGACGTAAAAAAGGGTAACTGCAAATGTACCGACAGAACATAGCTTAAAAAATGCTGTAAGCGTCATCTCAGGTGGCTGTTCGGCAGCAACCGATGCGGTTTCCTCAGTGAAATAAACGCATTGACCATTCTCTAAGTGAACATCCAAGTTAACAACTGCTGGAGAGCACCGGTGAATTTCAAGCCCCAAAATGCGCCAAGCCGCCATATTGGACGAAATGTATCTTCCCATCATGAACTGAGTAATTTCGTCTTTTGATTCTACACCATCACTGAGGCCAACCACCGCCATGTCGCCGCCTTTGTTGATGTATTTAATGCTTTTAACAGATGTGCAGGACTCCACATTGATGTGAGCATTAAAAACTTTAGCCAGCAAAGGGCTGTAAGGCACCACCCAGCTGTTGTCAATGTCGTATTCTTTCCCTTTCTTCTTAATCCTAGCTGAAAGGCCGCCAAAATCGGGAGCATGCCGCCGGTAGATGGGGTAGCCGTCAACCCCAGTGCAAGTTTCCCTGGTGAAGGCTCTGGGGTAGTGTTTGGTGCACTTGTTCCCCTCCATGCATGAATTTTGGCTGTTAAGGGCACCACAGGGTCCATGTATCATATTAGCCAGCACAACGTTTCAATAAAAAGTTGCATTAAAACAGGGAGGCATTGAATGTAAAATGCTAAGCTAAAAGCGAAAAATTAATGTCATTGTTTACATATAATGAATTGGAAATGCTTCACTAAAAGATGGATATAAAAGTATTTTAGGTTAAATAGTATAGGGAAGTGTGTAGGATACATACGTAGACATGATATATAAGTATCGTGTGTATGTGTGTGTGTGCTATGCGAGTGACGACAGATCAAAGATATATAACATGTTACTGAACGTTAACTAAAGTTTGCTGGTCCCTCTCTGTCTCTCTCTCTGAATATCTAACACTTTAATTGTATCTCTCTCTGTCTAACGACCTATCTCTCTCTGCAGTGTTGTCATATAGGGAGTGAAGAGCAACAGAGAGAGTAAAGCAGTTAAATTATAGAGAGGGGGAATGATCTATTATAGAGAGAGGGAAGAGCGACGGAGAGAGTAAAGCTAACAAACTATAGGGAGCTAAAATCGATAGAAAAAGACCGTTTTTTGGCCCTAGAGACCACATTTTTCAATTTAGAGAACCCCAAGTAGACCTGTCGCTTCCTCGGCACCTTTTACATTAATGACAATCAGATGACAATTACATGACAATCAGAGCATTGGTACTACCCTTTTGCCTGTATCCAGACACGACTCAGACAATTTTCACCCATTTCACATTTATATAATAGATATATATATTTATATATGTATCATCATCATCATAATTTTATGTCCGCTTTTCCCTGCTTGCAAGGGTGGGACGGGCCCTATTCAGCACAGCATCTCTCCACTTGTCACGGTCCTTTGTCATCTCCTCCGTGAGTTTCAGCGATCTGAGGTCTGCTCTCACCACCTCCGCCCATGTTTTTCGTGGTCTTCCTCGACTGCGTCTTCCTTCTACCCGGATTTATTGGCACTTCTTTACCCAGCAGTCATCCTCCATGCACATCACATGTCCATACCATCTCAGTCTTCTCTCCTGCACACCACAACTTACCCCTCTTATACCCAGTTTCTTTCTCAACTCATATACACCCAAATCCACTACCCTTACTCTCGTAGTGACATTTAAATATAATAATAATAATGAAATATAGTGTACAGTGCTCAGGTGCACTATTACTCATCAAAAAGTGTATGTATAGTACATAGGGTAATGCACAAACGTCAGGAAAATGAAAAGTGCATGAGTCATGAAATACACGTGTGCATGTGTATGGAAGGTGTACATCAGGTGTAGTTTTGGCGAATTTTGGGAAGTATGAGGGTTTTAAAGGATGTAATGTCTCGGCAGCTAACAACTGACGCAGGCAGTTTGTTCCATGCTTCAGCAACTCTGAGCGTCAAAAAATGTTTCCGAAAGTCATGGGAGCTGTGCTGTTTTCTGATTTTGTAGGCATGTCTACGTGTGTTAGACATATGGAGATCAAAAAGGTGCTCAGGGTTGTTGTTGGCGAGATCGTTAATAACTTTGTGGGTGTTTACCAAGCTATCTTCTTATCAGTATTAGTGAGGGTAAGTACACCATTATCATTACGGACACTTCTCCCCAACAATATCACGGTTTTCCTTGACACATTGTCTAACAATCCTGAATATATAATATATATAAATATATATATACAATATATTAATAAATGGAAACTATATTTATTTTATTATACATATTTCAAGGGCCACCAAGGCAAATTATGGTGCGCTTTCATCAGATAAAATACAATACAGATTAGTTTTATAAATAAATATTGACATACCCTGAAAAAAGACAACCTTAACGGTTAGAGCTTCCTGGATAAATATATATAATATATATAATTGTGTGTGTATATATATATATATATGTGTATATATATATGCATGTATGTGTATATATATATATATATATATCATCATCATCATCATCATCATCACCATTTTACGTCCGTTCTTCCATGCTAGCATGGGTTAGACGGGTTGTCCTGTTGTGGGCAGTGTCTGGTCGACTGACCATGCCTTGCTCATACAGGAACTGATTTTGGCTTGGTTTCTACAGCCGGATGCCCTTCCTAACACCAACCTCATTTACAGTGAGTGCTGGGTGCTTTTTTCCGTGGCGCCTACACGTCCACTTTACAGTGTGGGCTGGGTGCTTTTTTGCCGTGGCACCTCTACGACCACTTTACAGTGGGAGGGTGTGGGGGCATATTGTCTATATGCTTCAGCTTGTACCCATGCGAGGTCGGGTACTCTGTATTACTGCATGACGCCAGAGGTCACGGTCATGTGTCATCGCCTTTGAGAGGTATAATTGGGTAAGGTCGGCTTTTATCAACTCATCCCAGGTCTTCTTGGGTCTCCCCACTCCGCGGTTTCCATTGACTTCTAGTGCTATGCACATTTTTATGCAGCTGTCATCCTTCATACGCATCACATGTCCATACCAACGCAACCGCCTCTCCTGCACACAGCATTTGATTCCTCTTATGCTCAGTCTCTCTCTCAATTCATTTATGCTTTGCCGGTCGCGTATATTACTATTACACATCCATCGGAGCATGCAGGCTTCGTTTCTTTCTAATCTACGTAAGTCTTCCACCTTCAGCGCCCAGGTCTCGCTACCATGTAACATTGCCGTTCGTATACACGCATCATACAATCTGCCTTTCATTTTGAGGGAGAAGCCTTTTGCAGCTAGCAGTGGCAGTAGTTCCCTGAACTTCTTCCATCCCGTTCTTACCCTAGTTATTGTACTTTCTGAACACCCACCTCTGCTGCTAATTCGGTCACCTAGGTAGCAGAAGTTGTCTACTGTTTCTACAGAGCCCTCCCAGAGTTTGGTGGTACTTGTTTCCTGTGGCTGTTTGCTGCTTGCTGTCCCAGCACAGCTGCTACATGTGAAGCCTACATTCTTAATTAAGCTTCCTGAGATACCACTACATCTCTTGTGTACCAATTGTTTGCATTTGGGGCAGAGAATGGAGTTCCTACCTACATACTGAGCAAGGCCATTTCCCTGAGGGGATCTGGGTTCTGTTTTCTCGTCTACTTACAAGGACCTTAGTCTTTGTCAGGTTGACTTTGAGACCCTTTCTTTCTAGTCCCTGCTTCCAAGTTTGGAATTTCTTCTCTAGTTCTACCATAGATTCAGCTATAAGTGCGAGGTCATCTGCATACAGGAGTTCCCATGGGCATCCGGTCTTAAACTCCTCCGTTATTGCCTGCAGGACTATGATGAACAGGAGAGGGCTAAGAACAGAGCCCTGGTGGACACCAACCTGTACGCTAAATTCCTCGCTATACTCATTGCTAATCCTAACTTTGCTGACTGCTCCCCTATACATGGCTTGTACAGCTTTCACAAGCCATTCATCTACTCCTAGTGTTCTAAGAGCCCACCAGATTATAGCACGTGGAACTCTGTCAAAGGCTTTCTCGAGATCGACAAATGCCAGGTAGAGTGGCTTACTTTTAGCTAGGTACTTTTCCTGTAACTGCCTCACAAGGAAGAGGGCATCAGTGGTGCCTCTTCCTGGTACAAACCCAAATTGCATCTCATCTAGTTTCACCCAGTCCCTAATCAGTTGTGCTATAACTCTTTCTGTTACTTTCATGACCTGGTCCATTAGCTTTATACCTCTATAGTTTCCTCTATCTAGTGCATCATCTTTACCTTTGTAGCAGTTGACAATGATACTATTGCACCAATCTTTTGGTATGACACCTAGTATTACCTGGTTAACAATACGTGTGGTTATAGTGTGACCTACAGACCCAGATGCCTTCAGCATCTCGGCAGCTATACCCGATGGACCGGTTGCCTTCCCCATTTTCATATCTTTGATTGCCTTACTTACTACGCTGCTGCTGACTTGTACTGCTGGCCCCTCTATAGGGTCTACTTAGGGTAGGGTCTCTTCTTCCTATGCATTCTCCTCATTTAGTAATCTATCATGCATCTTTCTTCTCAGTACTTGTGAGGGCAAACTCACCTTTATCATTCCAGATACACTTCTCTCCAATGACATCACAATTCTCTCTGACACACTGCCTGACAATCTTGAACACCTGTTTCTGGTCCTCACGTTGCAAAACATGCTTGAATTTTCTATCCTCTGCTTCCCTCCTGGTCTCTATGTAATGTACCCTGCTTCCCCCGTTCTTCCATTCTTTCCATGCCTGTCTCTTGGCCTTAACTGCCTCATCTACCTTATTGTTCCACCATCAAGTCACTCTCCTCCTGCTTGTGGTCTTACTCCAGCCACAGATCTCATCCGTCGCCTCTAGTAAGTTATTTTTTAGGAACTCCCAGTGCTCTTCTACATTGAATGTCTCTATCTGTTCTTCTTTACTGTCGTAGGCGTTGAGTAAAATATCTTTAAATCTGTTACTGGCTGAGGGGTCTTTCAGCTTCCAGATCTTTCTTCTCCAGGTTCGTCTTATTCTGACCATGAGGTCGCTGACAACTAAGCTATGTTTGGAGGTACATTCCTCACTAGGGAAGGCTTTTGTGTTTACGACCGTCCATCTGTCACGTCCTCTGATGAGGATAAAATCTATCTGACTAGAATGCTCCCCTGATCAGGTGGTTGTCGGGTTTTTTGAAGTTTGTTACATATCGACATGTCATTGGCGTCGCAGAATTCTAGAAGTCTGAATCCTTCTTCATTTCTTGTGCCAACCCCATGGCCCCCATGGACTCTATTGAAGCTGTCACAGTGTTTACCTACGTGTCCGTTAAAATCTCCTGCGATGATTAGGAAGTCATTGTCATTTGTTAGAGCAGTGGTGTGCATTAGGGACTCGTAAAACCTATTCTTACGTTCGTCTGGCAACCCTGATTGGGGTGCGTAAGCTGATATTATTGTGGTAATTGTTTTATTCAGGACTAGTCTGAGTTTAATGATTCTTGCATTTACCCTGTACACTGAGATTACTTTATCTACCCACTTGTCAGTTAGTAGTATTCCTACACCACCCATCCCATTGTCATTTCCCACCCAGAAAAATTTGTAGCACTGACTTTTTCCTACAAGGACTCTAGCAGACTCCTCTCCATCTAGTCTCTTGCACACAGCATACATCAATTTCCTTTCGCTCTAGCATCTCTACGATTTCTCCTGCTCTTCCTTTCATTGTGCTTACATTGATGATACCAACTCGGAGTTTTGGGCATTTGTCAACATTCGTGGGGAAGGGTCGATTTTTGCAGGGGTGTGCTTGTGCTTCCTGTCTCTGAATTGAAGCTTCACATGGGTGCTTGGTAGCTCGCGGATTCATATTCATTTTCATTTATTAATTCAGGGTTGCTCCATTTATTCTCAGCTCATCCATACATAACGGTAGGAAAATTCAGGGCTAGAGGAACAGTGGTGGTGGTAATAATGGCAGGGTGTTTGGACTGGGACGGGGGAGGAGAGAGGTAGGTAGTAGTAGAAATGGCAGGGTTTGTTGGGGTTGGTAATGGGTGAGGGAGGCATGCTGAGGTTTGATTGGTCGAATAGGCTATGGTGGTGTGAGGGAAATTGTGAAATCATGGCAAAATAGATGGATAGGAGTAGATGACTTCGTAGAGAAAGCGAACTGATAAATAAAACAACACTAATAATAGTGTAAGAGAGAGGAGGAGAATAGATGACTTCGTAGAGGCAGCATGGTAGAGAAAATGAGGGTAAAAAATAAATGTGTTGTGGAAGCTAGCGAAGTGATAAATACAGCAATAATTGTGTGAGCAGAACATTTGCAATTGGGGAAATAGAGGGATACCTGGAAGATTTGTATGGATGGATGTCTGGAACGTGGTGAGCAGCTCTAGTGATTCATTTTAGCCTTTCAGAGTCAAGTGTGTCTTATCTCTTCAAGAACTTCAAGATGAGTGAGGAAGGAATGGGTGAGAGAGAAAGGGAGGTAATAGGTGGCTTAGAGATAGATAGAGAGAGGGAGAGAGAGAGGGTAGCTCTCATAGAGAGAGGGTAGCCATCATAGAGAGAGGGTCGCCGTCATGGCAAAATAACCGATAAGAGTGAATGAATACAACACTAATAATAGAGTAAGAGAGAGGAAGAGAGTAGATGACTTCGTAGGTAGCCAAATTATGGCCTGTAGCATCTCATGGCAAAATAGACGGATAGGAGTAGATGACTTAGAAGAGAAAGCAAACTGATAAATATATATATATATAGGAAGTTATTCCGGGTTGAATTGGAGGTAACCATAGTAAGTAAGGTACTCAATACATAGAGTATAAAAGTTTTAATAAAGATGAGATTCTACAGGACTAGAACTGTTTCATTCTTTAGAAATCATCAGGAATCATGACCTCCACCCATCCCACTCCCCACCCTCTCCTACCACCTGAAAAGATATAAATACCACAACATTTATTTTGGAAAGCCAGATTCCTGATGATTTCTAAAGAATAAAACAGTTCTAGTCCTGTAGACTCTCATCTATATATATATATCTATATATATGTGTGTGTATATATATATGCATGTATGTATATATATATATATATATATATATATATGTATATATGTATATATATATATATATGCAAAGTGGTCGTGGAGGTGCCACAGCAAAAAAGCACCCAGCCGACACTGTAAAGTAGACGTGTAGGCGCCACAGAAAAAAGCACCCAGCACTCACTGTAAAGTGGATGTGTAGGCGCCACGGAAAAAAAGGACCCAGCACTCACTGTAAATGAGGTTGGTGTTAGGAAGGGCATCAATCTGTAGAAACCAAACCAAATCAGTTCCTGTATGAGCAAGGCATGGTCAGTCGACCAGACACTGCCCACAACAGGACAACCCGTCTAACCCATGCTAGCATGGAAGAACGGACGTAAAACGGTGATGATGATGATGATGATGATATATATATGTATGTGTGTATATATATATATATATATGAAGGAAGTGTGGTAAGAAACCAGATGGACCATAACACACCAGAGTACTCAATACTTAGGGTAGTAGAGTGGGTAATAGGAAAAAGTTTAACCCCGATGGCAGAGCTCAAGCTGTTCCAACGGCTATTTCTGGTCCAGAAATAGCCTTCGAAACGGCTTGAGCTCTCCCATTGGGGTTAAACTTTTTCCTATATATATATATATATATATATATATATCATCATCATCATCATCGTTTAACGTCCATGTTCCATGCTTGCATGGGTTTGGACGGGAGTTTTCCCACTTGAGGCAAGAGTGGTTGTCTTGCTCGCATAGGACTGTCTGGCGGGTTTTCTACAGTTGGATGCCCTTCCTAACACAAACCACATTTACAGTGTGGGGCTGGGAGGTTTTTACCGTGTTGCCTACACGGCCACATTAAAGCGGGGACTGTCTGGCAGGTTTTCTACAGCTGGATGCCCTTCCTAACACCAACTACATTTACAGTGTGGGACTGGGACGTTTTTACCGTGTTGCCTACACGGTCACATTACAGTGTGGACTGTGTTTTTTTTTTTGTCGTGACACCTACACGATCTCATTTGTTTCGGCCTGGATTTTGTGGCACCAACATAACTTTACATTGAAAGGGGCGGTGTGGATGGGGTGTGGGTGGTGGGACGGGGGTGTATTTTGTTAGAGATGCCTACTGACTGTAGTAGGTTTTACTTTGTATTTAGTTAACGCGGGTCTTCTCTATTACTGAGTACCGCCAAAGCTCTCGGTCCAGTGACATTGTCTTGGAGAGGTGTAAGTGTGTGAGGTCGGAATTTATCAGCTCGTCCCAGGCTTTTCTGGGTCTGCCTACTCCGTGGCTACCGTCTATCTTTATTGCCCTGCACTTTGTTATACAGCTGTCGTCTTTCATGCGCATCACGTGACCATACCAACGTAGCCTTCTCTCGAGTAAACAACATCTGATCCCTTTTATTTCTAATTTTTTCCTTAGTTCGTTTATGCTTTGCCGTTCGCGTATATTACTATTACACATCCAGCGGAGCATGTAAGCTTCGTTCCTCTCTAGTCTGCGTATATCCTCTGCACACAATGCCCAGGTCTCACTGCCATGCAACATTGCTGTTCGTATGCAGGCATCATACAACCTGCCTTTCACTTTTAGGGAGAACCCTTTAGCGGCTAATAGTGGTATAAGCTCTCTGAACTTTTTCCATCCAGTTCTGACTCTAGCTACTGTACTTTCGGAGCACCCTCCCCCACTGCTGATTTTATCACCCAGGTAACGGAAGCTGTCCACTATTTCTATAGAACCCTCTGCGCAGTTGAAAGAGCTAGTATTTTGTGGGCACTTGCTGCTACTTATTGCACCAGAGCACCGGCCACATGTAAAATCTGTATATATATATATATATATGAATATATATATGAATATATATATATATATATATATATATATGAATATATATGTATATATATATATGAATATATATGTATATATATATATATATATATATATGTATATATATATATGAATATGTGACACAGAGGAGACTGAGGTTAGCTGGACATGCTCACTGACATCCAGAGTTGACATTGCACTCAGTGCTCCTGTGGGAGCTCCTACATGGACACACTGGAAGAGGAAGACCAAGGTTAACGTATGTTGATGCCCTAAGGACAGACATTGGTCTGTTGGAGACGCAGGACATGGCAGCGATAATGAGGGACAGAGACCGCTGGAGAGAACTCGGGAATTTTACCCGCCCTAGATATATATATATAAGTAAAGATTTTTTCTTAATTTGTTTGCTTTTCCCATATTTGATATTATTAGGCTCTGTTTCTGTTAATTTTATTAACTCTTTCATAGAACCAAACTCAGTATAAGTTGGACACTCGGTATGTATCTATATGTATCTATACTTGTATAGAGATATGTATACTTCTTTGTTTAATATATAATACACTCTCTGATGAAAATTTGGCGGAATTGAACAACCTATAAGTAGCACGTAGCCTGCCATCGTCCACTTCTACTACCCTCCTGCTGGTCACGGGTCACATAACAGTCATTTCATTCGAAATTTTCACTGACAACAAACACCTGGGAATTCTTCTCTTGAATTCTATTTTTGGACTGAGAAAGTTTCCTGATGATTTGGGATTTCTTGCCATACTCTACTCGCAGTATCATTATTTTCCCAATGAAACTGCAGTAGGGACATTAAAGTGAGTAAGTAAAGATTTTTTTCTTAACTTGTTTGATTTTCCTATGTTTGATATATATATATACATCATCATCATCACCGTGGAAGATAGACGTTAAACGATGATGATGATGTATATATACTGGCATATATGTAGTGATATATAAATACTGATGTACTTATACACTACTGTATAAGTACTGGTATATACACACTATAAGTATTGGTGTATATATACTGGAGTATATATACTGATGTATATGTACTGGTGTATATATATACTAATGCATATATACTGGCATATATGTAGTGATATATGAATACTGATGTATATACACTGCTATATAAGTAGGGGTGTATATATACTGATGTATATGTACTGGTGTATATGTACTGATGTATATATACTGGTATATATATTGGTGTACATCTACTGATGTACACATATACCAGTATATATGCTGGTGGAAATGTACTGATGAATATAGATTGATGCATATGTACACTGATATATATACTGGTGTCTAATTACTGATGTATATTTACTAATGTATATATATTGGTGCATATATACTGATGTATTATCATCATTTACATCCGCTTTTCCAAGCCTGCATGGGTTGGACAGGTCTTTTACAGCACACCATGCCTCTACTCATAACATTCTCTATCAGAGACTTGATATCAGCTCCCACCACCTCTGTCCAGGTCTTCTTGATCTTTCCCTACTGCAGCTTCCTTCCACAGGGATTTATTGACACTTCTTCATCCAATGATCATCATCCTTGCTCATCACATGTACATGTATATACATTGGTGTATGGAAAATAAATGTTAAACAATCATGTTGATGTACTGGTTAGTTTATAATGTAAGCAAAATGAACATTTAAAAAATCACTTACTTTTGGTCTTAAAACAAGGTCTTGCGTATCAGCCTTTGCAACACGCTTTCGCAGAGATTTATCATTTTTCAAAGCCTCTCGTAATGCACTAATATTGCTTAATTTATCTACAGAGAAAGGGAAACATTTTACAAAAACATTCACAATAATGGTATGAAAAGATGAAAGGCAAAGTTGACAATGACAGTATTTGAACTCACGACACGAAGAGCTGGAAGAACTGCTGCAAAACATTTAACCTGACACTCTAGCAATACCTTCAAATCATGTAAGGGAGGGGTGATGGTGATGAGGTTAAAGATCTTGGTGGTTGTAATGTTGTTGTTGTTAGTGGTGGTGATGATTGTAATGATGATGATGATGGTGATAATGGCAGGGATGAATATGATGATGAATGTGATAATGGCAGAGATGAATATGATGATGATGGTGATGATGATGATGATGATAATCTATAACTATGTAAATGTAAATAGTGATTTCTAAATATAGTCAGCACAAGGTGCAAAATTTCCAGCTGATTATATCACCCTCAGTACATGCTTGGTACTTTATTTTGTTGTCCCCTGGAAATATGAAAGTCAACTTTGGTATGATTTGAACCTAGAAATGTAAAAGAAGAACAAGAAATACTAATGGAACATTTTTGTTGCAGTATTTCTTACCTTTAGAAACAGAATTGCTTGTAACGAAATTCTTGTCATCAAAAAGTATTTCATAACCTTTAAATTTTGCTTTTAATGGATTATTATCAGAGTAATTTTCATTTTCTTCATTTTCATATTCATAGTTTTCATATTCAGCATCATCATCATTATACATGCCTTTGTCTTCATCATCTTTTATCTGAAATGGAGAGAAAAAAATGTTTATAACTTTCAATGGACGTTAAGGAATTAGGTCTGAGCACAAAAAGAGAATTTTCTTTAGAAAGATCATATAAGCTTAAACCATTTTCATTGAACCTACAGCAATAAAAATGAACATTTTTCAACACTGAACAATAATAAATATAATTGTTTCTACTTTTGGCACAAGGCCAGCAATTACCCAGTACATTACTGGTACTTTATTTTATTGACCCCCGTAAGGATGAAAGGCAAAGTTAACCTCAACAGGATTCGAACTCAGACCGTAAAGGGATGTAACTATGCTAGAAAGCATGGCGTCCAATCCTCTACCGATACTGCCAATTCTAAATATTATGTTAACTGTTTACAATGAACTTATCGAGATTAAAATGAATATATTTCACTGAACAATTGTAGATATAATGTTTACTGTTTATAATAAACCTACAGCGACCAAAGTGAACATTTTTCAACATTAAAAAATTATGGATATTGTCATAACTTCAAGGTGGAAAACTGTTTCAGTCAACAGACCATTTATAGACCAAAAGAATAATAATAATAGAGATTTTTGGAGTCATATAATTTATAAACACATATAATATATACAAAGCATATAAATAAATTTACAGTAGAATAACATAGTAAATATGTTTTAAATATATACATAAATAACATTACAAATGCTTAAATAACATTATAAATTGCTCGCAATTCTTTCAGGATATATTCTTTTAATTTAGTAATATTAAAGAAAATATAAAGGAAGGGGTGAACAACCGAGCCACCACCAGAGCAAAAGACAGCAGCATTGCGAGGAGTACTGGGAAACCTCTCTAATGATTTTTGAGGCAAGCCAGCACACTCGCAGTGTTGCCTCGGGTGATGGCCAGGCTGATGCGCTGGAACAACCAATTGCCCTCGCTAGATTCGCCAGTTACCTCTATTAGGCAAGCCACAAGTGAAGAGAGAAAAAGACCTGATGGCCTTACCCTGTGCCCCTGATCGAGAGGCAGGTGCCTTGTCTGGGACGCCACAGTTAGTGACTCTTTTGCTTCTTCCCACATCCTGGATGGTGCGGTTAGGGCAAGAGCACAGCTTCTGCAACCGAACGGAGCAAAACCTTAAAATATTGTGATCTGTCGGCTAACTACATTTTCCAGCCTGTGGCTTTCGAGACGTTCGGGGGAGTTGAGCTGCTGACTGCAAGTTTCCTCTCTTCACTTTAATATTGCAAGATTAAAAGAATATATCCTTCTGAAAGAATCGTGAGTAATTTATAATGTTATTTAAGCATTTGTCATATAATTTATACAAGAAAATATGAATTTAGCTAACTTTTTCATACTTAATTGTATTTGAAATTGCTTCAATGTGCTGGACATAAATTGTTGCTTTTATTTTAATAACATAAAAATATAAAATTTCAGAGGAGCTAAGAACCATCTGAGGTAGGCCAAAAGAACCAAATAATTGTTTCTACTTTTGGCACAAGGCCAGCAATTATCCTAGTGTATTACTGGTACTTTATTTTATTGACCCCGTCAGGATAAAAGGTAAAGTTAACCTCGGTGGGATTTGAACTCAGACCATAAAGGGCCGTAACTCTTTGCTGCAAAAGCATAGCGTCCGACCCTCTAACGATACTGCCAATCCACCGGAGGTAGGCGAAATAACCACTTGTTACAGACCTCTGTCTTAAAATATACCTGTTTTAAAATGGGACAGGCTAAAGAACCACGTTGTTAACAACCTGTTTTAAATGTTTACACAAAATAACAATTAAAAGTCTTCAAATATACCTGTGTTACAAAGAATGATGGGTTTTCTCGGGGAGGAGTCTTTCTTTTGTCAGGTTCTAATTTTTCTTTGGACGTTTCTGGTGTCAATATTTTCTCTAACAGAGTTTTATTCCTCGGTTTATGAGCTGATCGTCTTTGCAAAGAGACCTTTTTACATTCTTCATGTATGATTTCTTTAAAAACTGGAGCACCTTCTATTGCCATTAACTGATCAACTGGTACTTTAGGCACTTTTCGTATCAAAGATTGAATCTGTGAAAACAAAGAGGACACAACCATAACATCAATATCATAACAATATATTTTTCACTCCAACAACAAAAGTGGACATAAAATCGATGATGGTGATGATGAAGATGATGATGACGATGATGTTGTTGATGATGATGATAGTGATGATGGTGATGGCGCCGATAACAATAATGATGAAAATGATGGCGATGATGATGATGATGGAAAAGCAAGGAGCCGAGGGAAAAGGGATACTTACTTTCCGATTATCATTTGGTTGTATCTCTAGGTGATATTCGTTCAGCCGGTTGATTGGTTTACTGATGTAAGGGGAAATAACATTATCAGATTGGAGAAAACAAAAATTAAATAGTTGTATTTAATATAAAAATTTATATTGTCCCTAAATATGTCAATACACACACACACACACACATTCTCTTTGTGTATTTTTGGTGTCATAGTTTGTTTTTCTGAAACAAGCCAGGACTCTGAATTCTTAGCACTACTTTATAGATAGCAGATATATCCCTGTGATTATTGGGTTGTCACACAAGAGTCTGTCAATGGAATACCACCATTTCCATAATTTCGTCACCTCAGAAAGTGTAGTATAGACAAAAGCAGTCGCGGTTCTCTGGTAGCCATACTGGTTGTGACTCATGTTAGAGTTTTGTCAGGAGTGGGGTGTTGGTGTTGCCCTGCTGATGTATATCTTATATATATGTGAAGAGATGCTGATGGTGTTGTAACTGAAGTATCACAAAAAGATGTTAATCATATGTGATATCCGTCTAACCCATGCTAGCATGAAAGAACGGACGTAAAACGGTGATGATGATGATGATGATGATGATGTGAAGATGGAGCAATTAGTATTTTTATAAACATATATATATATATACACACATATATATATATATACATATATAAACACATATATATATACATACATACATATGTATACATATCGTCCTCATTAGTTTACATCTGTTTTTCGATGCTGTATATATTATATATAATGTATATTCTATTCAAATTGTTGTTTATGTGTGCCTTGAACCAACAGATCCATGAAGTGTAGGAAAATCTCTTTGACCTTGCATTGTGCAAGGCAACCTCTCTAGTGCTGGTGACATGATAAAAGACACTAAGTCATCTCTGTAAAGTGCTTATTGATCAAATGGTGATAAGATAGAGTACAAATGACCCTTCAGTTGCATCCAGGGTGTAATAACCTCTCTAGTATTGGTGTCATGATATAATGTACCCAGTACATTCTGTAAGGAGGTTGCCAATAAAATACTGACAAAGTAGGGTAGAGAAGACTCTTTAGTCATATCAAAGCCTTGAAAACCTCTGTGTTGGTACCATGATAAAATGTACTCAGTACACTCTGTAAAGTAGTTGATGTTAGGAAAGTTATCCAGCTATAGAAACCTTGCCAAAAAATTTGAATGTAGAAGCGAGGCATGGTCTTCAAACCCTTCCAGGAGGGCTGTAATTCTAAACAAGAACTAACATGGACTGTGTCAACCCATCCAACCATGACAATCATGGAAAGCAGACATAAAATAATAATGATGATGATGACATAGGTTTTGAGGTAGGGTCTTTTACTGGATGCCATTCCTGACACTAACCCTTTTAATTAACTCTTACAACATGCAGGGATGTCGTGTATCTGTTCTAAGTACCAGGATCCATGCGTACAATGTCTAATTGTATGATACAACATGGAGGCACATGGCTTAGTGGTTAGAGCATCGAAAGGTTGTGAGTTCAATTCTCAGACTGGGTGATGTGTTGTTTCCTTGAGCAAGACACTTTATTTCACATTGCTCCAGTTTACTCAGCTGTAGAAATGAGATGATAGGGACTGGGGTCCATATCATTCCACTGCAAAGTGGTTGTGAAGGTGCCACGGCAGAAAAGCACCCAACACTCACTGTAAATGAGGTTGGTGTTAGGAAGGGCATCCAGCTGTAGAAATCAAGCCAAAATCAGTTCCCGTCCCATCCTTGCAAGCAGGGAAAAAGCGGACGTAAAATGAAATGAAATGAAAATGAACCACAAGCCTACAAGAGTTAAAATTTGACCTCAAGACCCTGTTATCAGTCGTTTACAAACATTATAATAGTGTTCAAACTTACAAAAATTAACAAAAAAAACAATATATTTAATCATTATAATGTTGGTGAAACTTACCAAAAAATGTTGACACTAAGTTTTTCAGAAAGTTCTGTGGCCAACATGGAAATTGCTTTCTTTCTATTGTTGGATATTATTGGATTACGAAACAACAGCAACTGTTGAAACATTGGCCAATTTGTTACAGCCATTAAAGCTTCTTGAGAGAACACCTGAAAATAACACAAATAATGTAGAATGTTATCAGCAAGATAACCTGTCCAACCCATGCCAGCATTGAATATGGATGTAAAATGATGATGATGATGATGATAATGGTCGTGATGATGAGGATGATCATTATGATGGTGGCGGTGATGATGATTATGATGATAATGAGGACAATGATAGTAGGTGGTGGTGATGATGACGATGGTGAAGATCATCACCTTTATTCCTTAATTTTGTTTCAAATCTGGGCCTCATTAAAAGGGTCATGGTCACAACTTTTGCTTCCATCACAAATCAATAAAAAAGAACCCCCCTCCTCACGTATTTCCCCACTAATAATATTTTCCTTATTGTTGTACATTTTACTAATCAATACTAATTGAATTGTTAATATCTCATTTCCTCCTCTCATCTAACCAACCATTCCGGTAAATACAGGGTGGTAGTGGTGGGGTGATGTTGACAGTGGGGTGATGTTGGTAACAGTGATGATTGTGAGAGGGAGCAGTTGTGGTGGTGGTAGAGGTGGTAGTGGTAGGGAGAAGTAAAGTAAAGAAAAGGAAAAGATAAGAAAGAAGACAGAGGACGCTTACTGGCTGATATTTACAATGGTTTAACCCAGAGATGAGGAACCTGCGGCCTTAAGGCCGCATGCAGCCTTCTATGCCATTCTATGTGGCCTTTTGAAAGAATAAAAAATGTCCAACAAATTTAACATTTTTATTAATGTTTTTGTCTATCTCTTATTATTTTAATATAAACCATAAGATGAATGTATTTTAAATACCAAAGAGTAAAAGAAATCTCAACAAAATAATCCACACTGACAGACATCCAGAATTAAAAAAATAGTAGATCATAAGGGCCTCCATGTTGCAACCACATATCAAAATGCTTTCAAACAACAAGCAGTTACAACAAAGTCATTAAAAGGTAAGTTAGCTTCGAAATTAATTTTTTTCCATTTTTTAGATAATTAGTACAATAGTGATTACATTTTTACAAAATAGTGTAGATTTTAAGAATATACATTTATGGTTTCTTAAACATGGCCTTATTATATTACAAGTAACTTAATGTGGCCTTTCAACATGAAAAGGTTCCCCACCTTTGATTTAACTTATTTAATGGAGAGTTCATTATGACAGAACCTATAATAATTTGATAACAAACAGCAACAAAAGGTGAAGAATCAATTAGAGCTGCAGGCAATAGACCCCCCCCCCCCAAAAAAAAACCCCAGACAAAACTGAAGGATAACACCATTGAGTCCTTGCATGATATGGAACCAGACAAAACTGAGTGATAATTCCACTGAATTCTTTGTAGGACAGTAAACAGAATATTTAACAGAACAAAAAAGACGAAAGTAAAAAACATCAACAAATCTATTTTTGAAATATTTTTCTTACTTTTCTTTTTCTTTTATTTATATTTGTTTTGTTCGTCGCAATTGAGAATATATATAGTCCCACCTTTGCAAGCAGGGAAAAAGCGGACGTAAAATGAAATGAAATAAAAACACATTTATGTGTTTAGGGGCATGTATACACACACTAGTATATGTATATGTGTGTCTAGGGCTTTTAAAATAGGTACCCCATATCACTGCATGTTGGAAGTTTGATTGAAAGGGAAGGACATCTGGCTGTAAGACATTATCTCGAACCCATGCCAGCATGGAATGATGGATGTGAAAATGATGATGATGATGTGTGCATATGTACACACACACACACACACACATATATAACACAAACACACATATATATATTATGTCAGTGTGTGTGTGCCATGATAATGAAACAGCACACAATTGATATGTTTTTTTATTTGATGACAAATGAGGAGACATTAACAAAATTTTCAGATCCCTATAGGAAAATGTTCAGTAATGAGGGCAAATCATGTTTATACTGATTACACACATAAACATACACATACACACATATGTATACATACTAACACACACACACATGTCCCTAAACTATTGTTTTTTTGCTACAAAATTGGGAGGAATGCATATGTCTTGGGGATGGAGCTCCATGATATATACCAACCACCCAGACAGTGAGTGTAAAGTCTGCTGCCCATGCCCCCTTTCCCTTACCAGTACTGGACTTACCGGAGTTACCTATAAGCTAAAGCTTAGGGCTACACACTCTCGAGAGGGAAAGTAGCAGCTCATTTTTAAAATATATTTTTATTTTATTATTAGTTTGATTTTTTAACACTAAATCATCAAAAATTATATCTCTATAGATTATTTATTCTTTATCATTAACATTAATATAAAAAATAATAATCATATAATTATTTAAATTTTTTTACATGAATCTCTTTAGAGAACAGCCTCAAATTTCATATAGCATCAGCAGATGAATGTCCAGCCCTATCCCTTACATTCATTATTTGTATATTTTTATAGGGCGATGGATTGGCAGTATCGGTAGAGTCGGATGCCATGCTTTGACGCATAGACTTACGGCCGTTGCCATTCTGAGTTCAAATCCCGCCGAGGTTAACTTTGCCTTTCATCCTTACGGGGTCGATAAAATAAAGTACCAGTAATGCACTGGGAAATTGCTGGCCTTGTGCCAAAACTAGAAACAATTATTTGTATATTTTTATCCATTTTTTTTTTATTGCAAACATTATATAATTTATTTGAAATTTGTTTAATAAAATCGCTGAATAATGGAGTTAATAAATAAATAAACAAACATTTCTTTTAAAAAAAAAATCAAACCAAGAAACAAACCAAAAACTGAAGCTACATACATTATTGTTAGCTAAGTTGAGAACTGTGAGTTGTGAGAATGGTGCCAAATATTTTTGTTTTTTCACTGGTCGTGTGGTGTAACATTCACATCTTTGACTTTTCATCTGGAGGATGGTAGCATCACTAAAACCTGATTCCAGTTGAGAATATAAGGATTGGTCAGTGTACTCCAAGGAGTGTGCATCAGAGAGGATTTCAGGCTCTTCTGTGGGAACCACTTCAGTTTCCAGTTGAACATCTAATTCAGATTTTGTCACTTTTACCTCTACTTCCTCTTCTACCTCTTCCTCTTCTGCTTCTACCATAGAAGGCACTGTCTCTGCAAGTAGTGTGGCTGATATGTCCTGTTCACTCTCCTTCGGCACAGTTTCATGCTTTTTCCGACTTGCAAATAAATCTGGTGAAAGAAGAAGAGAGGGCAGGGAAAATGACTGTGTTATGTGGAGACTGGAATGGATATTCGGCTTGGCATCTGTGTGTATGTGTATGTATGTGTACATGTGTATATGTGTGTGAATGTATGTATGCATGTGTATAAGCACCAGTGTATGTAAGCGCAAGTGTGTGTGTACATGTGTGTATATGTATGATGCGTATGAAGGATGACAGCTGTATAAAAAGTCCAGAGCGCTCAAAATCGATGGAAGCCATGGAGTGGGGAGACCCAGAAAAACTTGGGTTGAGGTGATAAAAGATGACCTTGCCCAATTGCACCTCCCAAAGGCAATGACACAAGTCCAAGACCTCTGGTGTTATGCAGTAATACAGAAAATCTGACTTGCCACGGGCACAAGCCGAAGCATATATATAGAATGCACCACCCCACCCCACCCATGAGGACAGGTTGAAGTATACATCCACTGAAGCTTCCAGCCCATACTGTAAGATGGTCATGATGGTGACACAACAAAAAGCACCCAGTCCACACTGTAAAGTTATCATGTAGACGTCATGACAAAAAGGTCCCAGTACTCACTGTAAATGAGGTTGGCGATAGGAAGGGCATCCAGCTGTAGAAACCAAGCCAAAATCAGTTCTGTATAAGCAAGACATGCTAATGTGGAAAAATGGACGTTAAACGGTAATGATGATGATGTCTTTACTCGGACCTTTTTTCTGTTTCTCCTTTCTGATCCTGTCTCTATTTTGTATTCATGAAGAAGCGCTTAAGCCCGACACGTTAAACTTTCTTTCCTCTTTCCGATATAAAGCGTGAAACTAATAAGACTTTTTGTACCTCTGTTTGTTGTCTCCTTGAACTATATATATATACATATAAGTGTGTGAATTTTGTATATCTAATGATATACAGTATGTTTATGTATAAACATACATGTATATATACAATATATTAATAAATGGAAACTATATTTATAAAACCATAATTATTTTATTATATATATTTCAAGGGCAACCAAGCCAATCTTGGTGCGCTTTCATCAGATAAAATACCAAATTTGTTTTATAAATAGTGACATAACCATGGAAAACAACCTTGACGATTGAAAATTCGCTGGATAGTGTATTTGTATTTTATCTGATGAAAGCGCACCAAGTTTGGCTTGGTCGCCCTTGAAATATATATAATAAAATAATTATGGTTTTATAAATATAGTTTCCATTTATTAATATATTGAATATTTACTCCAGTATCTGTTGAATGCTCTATATCAGTTATAAACGTTTAAGTTTGTTGGAATCCCAACAAATTAAATATAACTTCAACATATTTATTTATTTATTTATTTGTATACACGCATACACACACACACATAATTATATGTGTGTGGTTTTGTATACCTATGGTAAGTGTTTTGCGTATGCTTGTGTATGTACGTATTTGTTTGCGTGTATGTATTTATTTATTTATATTAATTCTGTATTGTATTTATTTACTTTGTTCTTAACTTTGTAGCGGAGATTCATTCGGTCTTCTAGTTAGAATTTTAGTCTATGACTTCTGCTATACCATTTACGTGGTTTTGTCTTTGCGTGTTATTGTTCTCCACGCTCCACTTATGACGTATTATCTTCGTTTTTTTCGTTCATTGCCAGAGAATGTCTCTATGAACCACCTAAGAGAACATTAGTCTACGACCTCTTTTAAACCATTTACGTGGTTCTGTCTTTGCGCGTAATTGTTTTTCACGGCTCCTATTAATGACGTATTATATTCATTTTTTTCCGTTCTTTGCCAGCGAACGTTTCCACGAACCAAAGTATCGTCTTCCTGTCTTCCTCCGGTTGCAACGTTTTTTGAAATATCCACTTCTGCGTTTACAGATTGACTTTGTTAGTTTCAGAAGATCCCGTTAAGGGTGAAAGCAGCGATTCTTTGCTTAAACTTTAATCTGTTATTTTAATAAATATTTGCTCTACGGTTCTTATATATTTGATATATATTTATCCTTATCGAGCCCTCTTTGGATTTTAGTCTTCAAATTTATTATTATTACTATATATATATATATATATATATATATATATATATAAAATATATATTGATTATGTTACTCAACACAGAAAGCTTAATGAACATTAAACTCAGAGCATATTTTTTACAAATTTAAAGGATATATCAAAAAATCTTTTTCATATATTGTGTTGCAAAACAAAACCTAGAATTATGTACATATAGTACATATACAATGAATGTGTTCACCACCTCTGCCATATCTTTCAGGGGCAGCTTTCTCACGGCCCATTTCTGGTTGAGATTGGCCACTCTGTCACCTCATCCCAATTTCTGTCTATCTGGAGGTCACAACCAAACCAGACCCGAGCAATCTAACCAGCCCAGCCATCCAGCATCTTACGGCATGGACTTGCTCCTCCATGTGCCATGTTGCAAGCCCATGGATTTTTCATGATTGATTTTCACTCCTGTCAATGCTTCGTATTCCTTCAGAGCAGTGTCAATCACCTCAATGTGTTTGGTGTTTGACACTACGACTGTACCATCGTCAGCATAAGCCAACACAGATCTTCAATGTCCTAGTTTGCACAGGATGCCCCTCAACATCTCTAATTTGTGTAGTAGTGGCTCAAGAGTCAATGCATACAACAAGGATGAGAGAGGACAGCCCTCGTGGACTGAACGCATGATGTTGAATGGTTCTAAGAGGTGAGCGTTCAATCTGACCACAGAGCAGATGTCACTATGCATAGTAGCTATCCATTGTCTGAAAAACGGCCCAAACTCTGCTGCTTTGGAGACCACCACCAGGTACCGACGGTCGATGGTATTGAATGCTTCAGATTGATCCAAGTTGATCAGTGCCCCACCCATGTCAGGTTCTTTAGCCACCCTCTCTATGAGGTATTGCATGTGATGGAGGTTGTCGTGGATAGATCTCTTGGGAATAAATAGCACATATTTGTGCCTCCCCTACCAGACCGCCAACAACAAGTGCCAACCTCGTTGCTAACACCTTGGCCTAAAATTATCTATATTGTTCCCCTTGTTCGGGTCTTTTCTCAGCAGTGCCACCATTCCACGGCTCACAGTACTGGGAATTCTCCCGTTCTGCTGTCAGTTGCAGTAGATGTCTGCTAAGAGATCACCGAACAAGTCTGGCATGTAAACGTAAAACTCATAAGGCAGACCATCCAAACCAGGCGATTTGCCTCTCATGCAGTCAGCTAATGCCTCCTGTATCTCAGTGGCTATTATTGGCTTTTCGCAACACTCCGCTTCTATTGCCGACAGCCATGGCAAGCTGTCAAGATAGGTTGTGAAGTCCATCTCGTGATCCAACCCGCCACCGCTCCCAAACGCTTGGGATCGAGTATCATGTGCCCATCATGGTGTTCCAGAGATCGAATTGTGGCTTTGTTGCCACACCATGCCTCTGCCACTCAAGCCCATTAAATGGCTTTCATCCTCTCATGATTAAGATCACACACCTTAGCTCTGACCAAGCAGCCTTCATGCATAGCATTGAAGGACTGCTGTAGGGCCAAACTCACTGTTAGAACATTGGTTGCGATGCCTTTGCTAATTGCCTCTTCTAGTTTTTTAACTAGTTCTCACTCTACTCTAGTTTTCTCTTTTGCTACAGCTTTGCAAAATCTTGATACTACTTTAATCACCCTTTTCAGGGTGTACCACATGTTGTTGATTGAAAAGGGTGATTAAAGTAGTATCAAGATTTTGCTTAACTAATTCATTAATCCAGTCTCTGCAGGCTTTGTGAATTGTGAATAAGGCATTCAGCTTCCAGTAACCGAGTCCTTGCCTATTGAGACTATCTAGATCTACTAAACGTCACAAATTTGTGGTCAGTGTATTCAACTATTTGAAATTGTGGACAACTTATGTTATCTCTATCTGTTTCCCTAGAGAATACCCTATCTAGATACAATCTGGATGACTCAATGCAGTTTATCCATGTCCACATTGGCGCATTCTGAAAATCCAGTTACTATCTGTTGGAAGCGTCTGAGCAGATTTACGGGGCTTTTACACCTTCCGCCTCTATCCGTTAATCCCACACAATCCCAACGTGCATCAAAGATAATGTTCCAGTCACCCACTAAGACTAAAGAGTGAGACGTTTCCAGAAAGGTTTCCAGACGTTGGAAGAAATCAGTTCATCCTTCCCCTGTTAGATGGCAACTAACTTGAAGGTATGCTGTTCTCTGCTTGTCATGTCCAGCACCACCAATTAACCCTCCGAGTCCAGGAAGGCGGTCTGTATTGCGAGATCCAGGCCTTTCTGGAACAACACGACAACTCCGCCTCCAGATCCTAGACGGATTGGAGATGCGTACACCTTGTAGCCACCGAAAATTGGTGCGAAGGTTCATGCGTCGGAAACTCTGGTCTAACTAATGGCTACCACATCTATGTCCAGTGACGTGAGGTCGTTGAGCAGGTGTTTTGGGGTATTGTTATTTTTTCTGGTTTTGAAAAATTATTTTGTGTGATTGTGGTGTTGTGTTGTAAGTAATTTAAAAGTTTTGTATTGTTTGAGTCAATTGCTGTGATGTTTGTATCTTTTTGTTCTTGCAAATGTGGGTTGGGTTTTGCTTGAAATATTCTGTGGTGATTGTTGTGGTGTTGGCTGTGTGGATGTTTGTGGTGGTGGAGATGGGGATGTGGTTTTCTGGGGTGTTTGTAGTAAAACTTCCACTGCCATCTCCGACCGATTGTCCTTCCTTATTTGGTAAACAAAGGATTTTTGTGCTCACCTTAATGTTTACCGAGACAATGGCAAATGACCAAGAAATGTCTATTTCCTGTGGTATTTGGTTAATTCTAATTCTAACTAATCTCATTCTGCAGTAGAATGAGATGAGCAGAATTTCATCACTTTGTAGAGGCTTGAAGGAGAGATTTTGCCTCTTCTTTGGTGTTAAATCTGACTTCCACTGTGCCGAAACCTCTGCCCCTTTGAATGTAAATTTTTTTGGTCCCGACTGACCCCAAAGCCTTTTGAATCTGTAGTTCTTTCAATTTTTTTTGCTTTTTAATCCAATAATACGGTATGTCACAGTTTGATGTACCGTATCTTGGATCGAATAATTTCCAGAGGAGTTTTGAGACTGATGATATGGCCATTGTTTTAAACAAGACTCCTTGCTTTTACTATTTCATCCTCAGAAAAGCTTAGCTTTTTGAAGGATGACTTGATAACACCAGCAAAAGAAATTTTCTGGGTGCTATTGTTCATTGTGGATTGTGTTTCTTTGTTGTTTTTGCTCCCACTGGGATCATTGTTACTGTTATTGATCTTATTGTTGTTTTCGTTGATACTATTGCTGCTGTTATTGTTGTTGTGGCTGTTGTTGTCATCATCATTCTTATTGTCTTTCTCAACCTTATCGTTGTTATTTTCGTTGCTGTTTACATTTTTTGTTTCGTTGTTGCAGTTGTTATTAATGGCGTTGTTGCTGCTTTAATTGTAAAACAATATCATTAAAAATGCTATTGCTTTTTTTTCTATTCAAATATTATTTTCTGTAGTTGCCTTTGCTAGAATGCTGTCTTATTCAACTGTTGACAACAATGTCTCCCTCTATGTTGTTTTACAGTGCTCTCTCTCTTTGTAGTTGTATCCATGTTAAAAAAAGTAAGTTGATTGAAAAAATTTCTCTCTGTGAAATTTTACAAAGAACACACCCCCTGCAGGGGTGTCATAGTATTACAAGTGACCCACCTGTGTTAAGTGGGTCACTTGCTCTAAATTCTTATCAAGTTTAAAACTTGAATAAAGGGTTAGAGACAGTCGAAATAAATGTAAACAGTTGAAAAACCCTGGATCCAATATGAAGTATGGCTTCATCTTCAATTATAATAATAATGATAATAATGGTTTCATTATTAGCCACGCAGGGTTGATATTAAGAAAATATTAAAGACAGCACAGAATAGTAAAACAACAAACATATATGAATTAAAGGAAAAGAAAATTTCATAATAATGATACAAGCAATAACTTACTAATGTTATCCAGTGATGGAATCTCTTCAAGTAAGAGCATATCAGTGGCAGAAGAGTGAGATAGAATTAACTCATCACTACTGAAGTCACTGGAAATCAAAGAAACTCGTGATCCGGAACCAGCTATGAAAGATCCTTCTTGTACGCTGCTATATAATGCTTCAATAGTGAAAGCGGATCCATCCTTACTGCTATGAAATTCTTCCATACTACCATATAATACTTCTTTACTACTACTACATAACTCTTCTATACTGCCATGTGGTTGTTTCCAACTATCATATACTTCATTATCGTCTTCTAATATTTCCAAACTACCAGCTAATCCTGCTTTACTGCCCTCTAATCTTTCCAAACTACCAACAAATAATTCTTCACTGCCTTCTAATTCTTCGAAACTATTAGCTAATCCTTCCACATTACCAGATACTCCTTCATTACTGCCCAATCCTTCCACATTGCCAGGTAAACCTTCTTTACTGCCCTCTAATTCTTCCCTATAACCACTTAATTCTCCTTTAGTGTCAGGTAAATCTTCCTTACTGTCAGTCAATCTTTCCCCACCATTAGGTGTTCCATTTTTACTGTCAGGTAATCCTTCCTTATTGCCAGATAATCCTTCCTTACTGCTAGGTAACCCTTCCTTATTATCAGATAATCCTTCTCTACTGTTAGGTATTCCTTCCCCAATACCAGGTAATCCTTCTCCAACACCAGGAAATCTTTCCCTACTGTCAGGTGACCCTTCCTTATTGCCAGTTAATCTTTCTGGATGCTGATTTTCTCTGTTGTCTTCTGATATTTTGTTCACAAGGTTTGTGTCATCAGGGGTTTCTTCATCAAGATTTTTGCCCTGTAAACTTTCATCTGCTTTATCGTTAGGTTTCTTTTCTTCTATTTTTTTATCAGGTTTGGTTACACCCTTCATGTCCTTGCTCTTATCATCATGAACTACAATTAAAAAAATAAATGGATTTATTTCAAGTAAACCATTTTGTAGGTAAACCCAAGGAATGGGTAGAGCCAATGGTTAGATCTGATCAATCAACCAACTGACCAGACAGACCCAACAGGACACACCCAACCAGACCAATCAGACGGGACTTCCTAGACCAACCCAACCCAACTGGACCTGACCTGATTGGACCAATGCACTGAGCCAACCGACCAGACCACCAGACCGATGAACTGACCTAAGTGACCGGACCACCAGACCAACCAACCCGACTGACTGGATCAACACAGCTGAGTTGACTGACCACACTGACTGAGTAATTACACTATATGTTGATATGCAAAAGAAGTGGAAGTCAGGAAACTGCAAAGAGATTTTCTGTTTTATCACTTATTTGCTTTGCCAAAGTGATTGTTACATGACGACTGAATTTAAATATACACACATATACAGGCGTGTATATATTCAAAAGTAAGGTGTTTTTTTTTTATATATCCCACACTGATAAAAATATAGGAAAAAGAAGTTGAAAATATAATTGAAGTCTTTAAGAAAGTTTATTTACAATAACTTATAACTTTACTGGTTTCATAAGTTTCATGATTTTCAAAAATGAAGAGAAATGGCTATGCTGTCGCGTAACTCACATCTAACTTGTGTTGAGAACTTCATTCAGTTTGATGCATAAAAAGTGGCTTAAATTGCTATATGTTTAAAGTAAATTGCTTTGGTAGGCTGAGGATGATCACATGATTGGTGGCTACAAAAAAGGGAGTGCCATGGTTTAGTGAATATAGATAGTAGCAATCCCAAATGGTATTCATATCTGCGTTAAGTAGTCAAGGGAAATTGGTATTACTTTGTGGCAATGTCCAAAAATTACAGAAATTTTGTTTATTGGAACATCAGCGGCCCATCTGGGGAAGGTGCCCTGCGAGGTGGTGTAGTTGTTGCAGCGGATGTCAATGGCCATTGTCCGTGGGAATGCTTTTTGCGGCCTTGTCCATGGGGCGCAGCCCCTTTACCGCCGCGCCCTAGGCCCAGAGCCAATCATCCTCCCAATTCTTCTGTGACACTAGAGTCCTTGCCATTCCCTCCCTTTTCCATTTTTTTTTATTTTTCTCTAATTTCTTTATATTTTCCTATTTTACATTCCATTCTTCTCAATCCAAATTTTCTTTTTTTCTTTTTCTATTAAACTGTATTTACATGATATATTCCATAAATAAAATTTTTTCAATCCTGTGTGTGTGAATGTAGAACTAGTTTTTGGTTTCCTGCTACATCTGAATAATATTAACAATAATAACAACAACAATAATAGTAATAATAATTATTATTATTATCATTACCATCACTATCATAATGACAACCATAATAACAATCACACAATCAGCAAAATGAATAAGAATTATACATGACTCTGTGTGTGTGTGTGTGTGTGTGTGTGTGTGTGTGTGTGCATATGTGTGATGGTAGTGGTAATGATAATAATTATTACTATTATTGTTATTGTTGTTATTGTTATTATTCACCATAGTTCTTCAACCCATAACAGAGGAGTTTAAAACGGGCTCCCCATGGGAACTTCTCTATGTAGATTATTTGTTCCTGATAGCTGAAACCAAAAGAGAGCTGGAAAATAATTTCTAATTATGGAAACTGAATTTGAAATCAAAAGGTCTGAGAGTAAACTTTGCTAAAACTAAAGTGTTAGTGAGTAGGAGAGAAGATAGGATCTAGACTTCCCCAGGGAAGTGACCATACTCAATATGCAGAAAAGAAGTAGGCATAAACTCCATACAATGTACTCAATGTAAATCTTGGGTACACAAAAGATGTAGTGGGATAACGAGTTAGATTAACAGGAAGAGAGAACTTTGCTTGTAGAAGATGCACAGGAGAAATGGAGAGGAAGGCTGCTAATGATATAAACCTTTGCAAGTCACAGGAAGAATTCATGGACGTGGTTGATAGCTTCTGCTATCTAGGTGACCTAATTAGCAGCAGAGGAGAGTGCACCGAGAGTATAATAGGTAAAATAAGGATAGGATGGAAGAAGTTTAGAGAACTGCTCCCATTGCTAACAACAAAAGGTTTCTCCCTACGTACAAAAGGAAAGCTGTATGACGCCTGTGTGCAGTGTGCGATGCTGCATGGTAGTGAAACATGGGCTGTAATTGCAGAGGTCATGCATAGACAGGAGAGAAATGAACAACCATGTTTCATTGGATGTGCAATGTAAATGTGAGAGAAAGGCAGAGCTTGGACAAGCTGAGGGGAATATGAGATGGTGTGCAGAAGAGAAGACTGCATTGGTATGAACATTTGTCCCAGCCTTGCAAGCAGGGAAAAACGGACATAAAATGAAATAAAAAAAATGAAAAATGTGATGTGCATGGACAATCACCGATGGGTGAAGAAATGCCAGGAAATCCCAGTGGAAGGAAGCCACAATAGAGGAAGACCAAGAAAGACCTGGGTAGAGGTTGTGAGAGCAGACCTCAAATCGTTAAGACTGGAAAAGGAGATGATGAAGGAACACGATAAGTGGAGATGCCGTGCTGAGAAGGACCTGTCCAACCCATGCTAGCATGGAAAAGCAGACGTAAAAATGATGATGATTATGATTATTATTTGGATGTAGCTGGTAAAAAAAAAAGCAAGTCCTACACACATAAATTTAAAAAATTCCTGTACTTTTAAATTTTAGGGATTGTTGCAAAGACAATACCAATTTCCCTTGACTACTGAACACACAAAAACAGACATGAATACCATTTGGGATTGTACTGTCCATGTTTACAAAACCACGACACTCCCAATTTTTGTCGCGAAATTACCACAAAATTCGATCCCTAATCACGTGATCTTCATCAACCTATCAAATTTTACTTTAAACATATAGCAATCTCAGCCACTTTTTTGCATCAAATTGAAACAACTTCCCAACAGCTGTTAGATGTGAGTTACACAACAGCATAGCCACACATCTCTCCTAAATTTTGAAAATCATGAAACCTGTGAAACCGGTAAAGTTATAAGTTATTGTAAATAATACAGAAGACCCGCCTTGCCTAAGTACAAAGCGAAACCTACAGTCAGTAGGCACCTCTAACAAAAATACACCCCCGTCCCACCACCCCACCCCATCCACACCGCCCCTTGGATGATGATGAAACCTTTTTATGGACTTGAGAGAGAGAAAGTTCCAATTGCACATGCAATTGCTGGTAAGATGCACTTCAACTGCAACTGCACAACATATGTTGCATCTGAAATGGCCACAGGCCAGGCAAAATCTTTCTTTTCCCCTTGCTATTGTGGGTGACATACATGTGGTCTAAGTATTATTCCTGGTCTTTCCCTCTAATATCATCAGAGTCCACTCTGAAACAAAGAATTCCTTTATTTCATCATTCAGTGTATACGCATTACCTCAAATAATCAACTCTTGACTCCCATGTGAATCCCTAATAGAATTCTCCAACACAATTAGTTGCCATCTTGAACCAAGACAGCCAGCAGCCAGATTTTACATCTGCCCTAATCTTCACCCACTTCTGAAATTTCTCTCGACAAAAATCTTATAGCTTCAAAATTGCAACAAAAAGTAGCTGTTCTCCATTTACCTTTGTCATTGTTTGAAAAACCGTCTACGCCATAAAATATGGAATTTGCTGGAACAATTCTACCATTGTTTTTATCCCTCTGTAAGTGAGGAATATGGTAAATGGAGTTTCCTTCAAGGTCTAAATATATTAACCTACAAAAGAGAGACAGAAATAGAAAGACATATATATCATCATCCTCATTTAATGTCCATTTTCCACACTTGTATGGGTTAGATGGGATGTTACGTTGAGACAATTCAAGACCATGTTTTGCTCATACAGATCTGTATTTTGGTTTGGTTTCTACAGATGGATGCCCTTCCTATCACCAACCACATTACAGTGTGGACTGGGTGTTTTTTAATGTGGCACCAAAACGACTACTTAACAGATGGACTAGGTGCTTTTTGTCATGTCAACTGCACAACCACCTTACAGGATGGACTGGGTGTTTTTTTGTTGTGGCATGAGATTAGCATACATGGTGGACTTAGTGCTTTTGTTGTGGTAACAGCATTGTGTGAGATCAGATGTAGAGCATGTCCAGCTTTCATCTTTGTAGGTATGGGCTAGGTAAACATATATATACATATATATATACTAGCATTAAAGCCCGGCGTTGCTCGGGGTCTCTAAGTTACCAAAGTTAGGTTGCACCACACATTTTATGGCAGCACTATTTTGTCTGCCAGGCACTGGGTGAATGAATTGCAGACCTGGACTGCCGAAGCAGGAGCTGCATCAGCAGTGACAATTGTAGTTTCGCCTATGGATATTATCTCTGTGCAAAGAAGTGTTGAAATTTATTGTTTCACAGTACTTGCGCAACACGCGTGTAGACGATGCCAGCCGAACAACAGAGCTGCGATGGAGTTGTTCTGCATGGTTGTCTAATGTGTGTTTTCTAAATTTAAGACAGTAGGGAGTGGTGTGATATGGGGGAAAGTTAGCTAGGTTCTAGCAGGTTTAGTGACCTCATAGAGGATATTATTGTGAATGAACTGATACTTCTTTCTTCCACGTTCGTTGATAGATGTTTTAAAAAAGATTTATCGCTATTTTCTTTGTTGAATAAATTTATCTGTTGCTTTTGAATAATTGTTGTTTCGTATGAAATGTAATAAGTTCTCTTTGTCATTGAAGTAAATAAATGTTTGACCGTTCCACACTCAAAAACAAACGTTCTCTCTCTCTCCCTCTCACTCTCTTAAAGTTTGTAAGTTTAATCGTATATAAGAGAAAGTTGCAGCATGTATGTAGTTTTATCGAATTTTAAGGGGAGTAGAGACAGGTAAAGCGTCATGTATTTAGTTTTATCGATTATTTCCGTTATTGTGGGTGAGTTTGAATGAAATAAATAGTCGTTGACCCAAGTTAGACCATTTACAACATTCTTACAGACTTTGAGTCGAATCGGTTTGAAATTGTGCAAATGTATAAACATGGAACATGCACACACACACACACACACACAACAACAATCTGCCTTTTATAGATAATGATATATGGGCAATATGAAAAATTCAGGACCCCTGATGTCTGAGCTCCTGTGTTTCAACAGTTAAATCCGAACTCGGATCTAGCTGTTGAAACAGCAGGAGCTCAGCCATCAGGGAATCCCAAATTTTTCATATTACCCACTCTACTACCCCAAGTATCAAGCATGGTTTTTACCGCTTCCATTCTGATATATATACATATATATAAAATGTACACAATGCAAATCTTGGGTAACAAGAGGTGTAGTGGTATAGCAAGCAAACTAACATGAAAGGAAAACTATGTATGTAGATGTTCAGGGAAAATTGATAGTAGAAGTGTAGTTTTTCAAATGCAGGTAGGATCTATCGAGGTGGTTGATAACTTCTGATATCTAGGTGGTCCAATTAGCAAGGGAGGAGGTTGCTTCGAGGCCATAGTATCTAGAATAAGGACAGGATGGAAGAAGTTTAGGGAGCTGCTTCCTCTGTTGACAATGAACGGTTTCTCCCTGCGAACGAAAGGTCAGTTGTATGATGCCTGTGTGAGATGCGCGATGCTGCATGGTAGTGAGACATGGACAGCAACTGCAGAGGATATGTGAAGGCTGAAGAGAAATGAAGCAAGTATGTTCCGATGGATGTGCAATATCAATGTGCATGACTGACCAATCATGGAAGAGTTGAGAGAGAAACTGTGTATAAGTGGAATAAACTGTAGTGTGCAGGAGAGAAGACTACATTAGTATGGCCATGCAAAATGAATGATGACTGCTGGTGAAGAAGTGCCAAGTAATCCCAGTGGAAGGAAGACACAGTAGAGGAAAACCATGGAAAACATGGGCGGAGATGGTGAGAGCTGACCTCAGATCACTGTAGCTCACAGAAGAGATGGCAAAGAACCATGACAAATGGAGAGATGCTGTGCTGAAGAGGACCTGTCTCACTTTTGCAAGCAGGGAAAAGCAGACGTATGATGATGATGATGACATATGATTATATTACACTCTAAATAAATTGATCTCTGTTAATTCTTTCATAGAGCAAAACTTGGTATCGGTTGGATGTCTTCATATATTTGCGTTGGACGAAGCACGTCTCTAAAATTGTCAAGAAGGCCGAGGATGTCTTAGCATCACTCAGCAAGACCTTTGTCAGCCGCTCTTCAGCTATCTATTGTACAAGCTGTACATGGCTATGGTGCAGCCACACTTAGAATTTGAATCACCAGTCTGGAACCCCTATCTTGCTCAGAACATTGACCGCCTGGAAACTGTTCAGAGACATGCAACCAAGTGAATACCCTCCATCAGGCATCTTCCATACTCTGAACGCCTTGCTTCCCTGGGCATGGATACATTGAAGCTCCGACGCCTGGCAACTGACTTGGTAAACATCCACAAAATTGTTAACCATCTTGCCAACAACAACCCTGAGTACCTTTCTGATTTCCATGTGTCTAACACACGTGGACATGCCCACAAAGTCAGAAAACAGTACAGTTCCCATGACTTTTGGAAACATTTTTTCGCGCTCAGAGTTGCTGAAGCACGGAACAAACTACCTGCATCAGTTGTTAGCTGTCGAGACACTGCATCCTTTAAAACCTCCATGCTTCTTGAGATTCGCCAACACTACACCTAATATTCCCCCTCCATACACATACACACATGTATATCATGACTCATACACTATTCACTTCCCTGACATTTGTATATTATTCTATGTACTATACATGCACCTTTGACGAGTTGTAGTGCACCTGAGCACTTTACACAATAATTTCATTATTATATCTATACTTGTGTAAAGATATGTATGTTTCTTCAATTAATTTGTAATTTATTCCCCTATGATAGAGCATAAAATTTGGCCAAATCAGACTGTTTTTTCTAGCAGTCCGCCACGTGCCATTATTCACCTTCCACTACTCTTCGTAGTGGGTAACAAGAAAGAATTTTTCTGTTTTGAATTTTCTTTCTTGACTGAGAAGTCTCCTGAGGAGCTGAGCTTTTCACAATACTCAGAGTATTGATATTACTCAGCAAAACTGCTGTTGGGACATTAAAGTAACTATATATATATATAATGGAAAATTTGAACAGGAACAAAACAGAGAGGCAGTACAACGAATGTTTATTAATTTCACGCTCTTGAGAGTGAGGTGGTATATATATATGTGATGATGATATATATATATATGTATATATATATGAAGGCACATGGCTTAGTGGTTAGAGCACTGGCCTTGCAATCGAAAGGTTGTGAGTTCAATTCTCAGACCGGGTAATGTGTTGTTTCCTTGAGCAAGACACTTTATTTCACATTGCTCCAGTTTACTCAGCTGTAGAAATGAGATGATAGGACTGGGGTCCCTATCATTCCACTGCAAAGTGGTCGTGGAGGTGCCACGGCAAAAAAGCACCCAACACTCACTGTAAATGAGGTTGGTGTTAGGAAGGGCATCCAGCTGTAGAAATCAAGCCTGAATCAGTTCCCGTCCCACCCTTGCAAGCAGGGAAAAGCGGACGTAAAATGATGATGATGATGATATATAGGTGTGTCATGACTTCGTCCTTGGGGAGGGGAGAAAGTGATGTAAAAAACACTTTGTTAGCCAGTCAAATTGCAATAAATTGAAATATTAACTTACTGAGTTAAATTTGCCAGAGGTATGAAGATGTCAGGACTTTCTAGTTGGTTGTTGTTCAGTTTTAATACTTCTAGACGTGGAAATCGAAGATAATGGACATTCAAACTGAAAGAAGTAATTAATATTTACATATTTATTGATTTATCTCATATCAATGTCATACATCATCATCATGACATCCTCTCTAGTGTTGTTGCAACAATACACCCACTGCACTCTGTAAAGTTGTAGTGCTGATACCACAATAAAATACACCCAGTAAACACTCTAAAGTGATAGAGTTGGTGTGACAATAAAATATGCCTAGTACACTCTGTAAGGTTGTCATGTTGGTGCCACAATATAATACATCCAGTACACTCTGTAAAGTGGTGGTGTTGGTGCCATGATAAAACACATCTAGTGTACCCTGTAAAGTGGCAGTGCTGGTGCCATGATAAAATACACCCAGTACACTATGTAGAGTAGTGCTTCTTGTGCCATGATAAAATGCACCCAGTAAGCTCTATAAAGTGGTAGTACTTCAGCCATGATAAAATAAACCCAGTACACTCTATAAAGTGGTAGTGCTGGTGTTATAATAAAATACACCCAATACATGCTGTAGAGTGATAGTGCTAATACCTAAATATAATACACCCAGGTCACTCAATAAAGTGGTAGTGTTGGTGCCATGATAAAATACACCCAGGACTCTCTATAAAATGGAGTTGATTGAGCTACAATATAATACACCCAGTACACTCTGTAAAGTGGTAGTATTGTTGCCATGATAAAATACACCTGGCAAATTGTAGAGTTGTTGTTCTTGTGCCATGATAAAATACACCTCTGTAAGGTAATTGATCATTGAATGAAAAACGTTTAGGGTAAAGAGGACCCTTTAGTCATGACAAAATACACCTAGTACACTCTGTAAAAAAGTTGGTGTTAGGAAGGGCATCCAGCTGTAGAAAACAACATGGCTAGGAGGGTAATAATTCAGAATAAGAAGTAGATTGGCCTATGATGACTTGTCAAACCCATCCCAACATAGGAAGTAGACATAAAATGAAGATGATGATGATGTCTGCTTTTGACCATAATGGCGGTGAGCTGAACATGTGTCTCTCTCAGAATCTCACAATTTCTAAGCACCCTTTGTCATCTGAAATTTCACCAACACCACCTCCAACACCATTAACATCACCACCACCAACAACGCCATTAACACCACTGCCACCACCACCATGAACACCAGCACCACTACAAACACCAACACCATCACCACCAACAACAGCAGCACCAACACCAACACCACCACCAACAACACTAACATCACCACCACAATTAAAACTACCACGACCGTCATCATCTCTATAAGAAAGAAGTCTGAAGTCTGAAATAATGAGACTAAAAGACTGCAGAATACTGACCTTTCTTTCAACATGAAACATTTTGTTGATTCTATTGGCAGGAAGGATATGTTATTATTTCCTAGATTGAGATATTGCAGATTTGGTAGTAACCCTAAACACCGGAAACAGTCACCTGTCAAGTAGTTGTAAGAGAGATCAAGATACTGCAAAAAAAAAAGAAAAAGAAATAAATAAAAATAAAATAAAATAATGAAAAGAAGAAAGAAAAAAATATCACTATAAAAATACTCATTAAACTGTAATTGTAAATATATATTATAAATAGTATATATATACATATATATATATATATATATATATATTGTGGCTGTTAAGGCCAAGAGACAGGCATGGAAAGAATGGAAGAACGGGGGAAGCAGGGTACATTACATAGAGACCAGGAGGGAAGCTAGGCGACAAGTATACTTAGCTAGGAGGGAAGCAGAGGATAGAAAATTCAAGCATGTTTTGCAACGTGAGGACCAGAAACAGGAGGTGTTCAAGATTGTCAGGCAGTGTGTCAGAGAGAATTGTGATGTCATTGGAGAGAAGTGTATCTGGAATGATAAAGGTGAGCTTGCCCTCACAAGTGCTGAGAAGAAAGATGCATGGAAGAGCCATTATGATAGATTACTAAATGAGGAGAATGCATGGGAAGAAGAGACCCTACCCCAAGTAGACCCTATAGAGGGGCCAACAGTACAAGTCAGCAGCAGCGTAGTAAGTAAGGTAATCAAAGATATGAAAATGGGGAAGGCAACCGGTCCATCGGGTATAGCTGCCGAGATGCTGAAGGCATCTGGGCCGGTAGGTCACACCATAACCATACGTATTGTTAACCCGGTAATACTAGAAGGTGTCATACCAAAGGATTGGTGCAGCAGCATCATTGTCAACTGCTACAAAGGTAAAGGTGATGCACTAGATAGAGGAAACTATAGAGGTATAAAGCTGATGGACCAGGTCATGAAAGTAACAGAAAGAGTTATAGCACAGTTGATTAGGGACCAGGTGAAACTAGATGAGATGCAATTTGGGTTTGTGCCAGGAAGAGGCACCACTGATGCCCTCTTCCTTGTGAGGCAGTTACAGGAAAAGTACCTAGCTAAAAGTAAGCCGCTCTACCTGGCATTCGTCAATCTCCAGAAAGCCTTTGACAGAGTTCCCCGTGCTATAATCTGGTGGGCTCTTAGAAAACTAGGAGTAGATGAATGGCTTGTGAAAGCTGTACAAGCCATGTATAGGGGAGCAGTCAGCAAAGTTAGGATTAGCAATGACTATAGCAAGGAATTTAGCATACAGGTCGGTGTTCTTAGCCCTCTCCTGTTCATCATAGTTCTGCAGGCAATAACAGAGGAGTTTAAGACCGGATGCCCATGGGAACTCCTGTATGCAGATGACATCGCATTTATAGCTGAATCTATGGTAGAACTACAGAAGAAATTCCAAACTTGGAAGCAGGGACTAAAATGAAAGGGTCTCAAAGTCAACCTGACAAAGACTAAGGTCCTTGTAAGTAGACGAGAAAACAGAACCCAGATCCCCTCAGGGAAATGGCCTTGCTCAGTATGTAGGAAAAGTGTAGGTAGGAACTCCATTCTCTGCAGCAAATGGAAACAATGGGTACATAAGAGATGTAGTGGGATCTCAGGAAGCTTAACTAAGAATGTAGGCTTCACATGTAGCAGCTGTGCTGGGACAGCAAGCAGCAAACAGCCACAGGAAACAAGTACCACCAAACTCTGGGAGGGCTCTGTAGAAACAGTAGACAGCTTCTGCTACCTAGGTGACCGAATTAGCAGCGGAGGTGGGTGTTCGGAAAGTACAATAACTAGGGTAAGAATGGGATGGAAGAAGTTCAGGGAGCTACTGCCACTGCTAGCTGCAAAAGGCTTTTCCCTCAAAATGAAAGGCAGACTGTATGATGCGTGTATACGAACAGCAATGTTACATGGTAGTGAGACCTGGGCGCTGTCTGTGGAAGACTTACGTAGATTAGAAAGAAACGAAGCCTGCATGCTCCAATGGATGTGTAATAGTAATATACGCGAACGGCAAACCATAAATGAATTGAGAGAGAGACTGAGCATAAGAGGAATCAAATACTGTGTGCAGGAGAAGTGGTTGCGTTGGCATGGACATGTGATGCGTATGAAGGATGAGAGCTGCATAAAAAAGAGCAGAACACTAGAAGTCGATGGAAACCGCGGAGTAGGGAGACCCAAGACCTGGGATGAGGTGATAAAAGCCGACTTTACCCAATTACGCCTCTCAAAGGCGATGACATACGACCGTAACCTCTGGCGTCACGCAGTAATACAGAAGACCCGATCCCCCACGGGTACAAGCCAAAGCTGAAGCATATAGACAATATTCCCCCACACCCTCCCACTGCAAAGTGGTCATGGAGGTGCCATGGCAAAAAAACACCCAGCCCACACTGTAAAGTGGACGTGTAGGCACCAGGGAAAAAAAGCACCCAGCACTCACTGTAAATGAGGTTGGTGTTAGGAAGGGCATCCAGCTGTAGAAATCAAGCCAGAATCAGTTCCCATATGAGCAAGACAATGTCAGCCGACCGGACACTGCCGACAACAGGACAACCCATCTAACCCATGTTAGCGTGGAAGAACAGACGTAAAACGGTGATGATGATGATGATGATATATTATTCTTCAATCTTCGAAGCAAGTCAGTATTCATTGATTCATTCACAATATTCTTATAATCTTCATCTATATCAGCCATTCATAGACAGATAGACTTCTTGAATTTTAGAGCTCAATGTATTTATTTCTATAATTCTCTATTTTCCTAGAAACAAATGCACTATAATTCATTCTTTATATTTCTATTATTTTCTATTTGTCGCGATTTATCTCACAAACCCCTTCAATCATTTTAACTAGATAACTGAACAACAGCTTTTTGATGTCGGCAGACATCTGTATGTAAACAAACAATGCATGAAGCCAAATTTTCATCTTTTGAAGCACTGAGCATATATGCATGTATATAAGTATAAAGAAAGTGCTCAAGCATAGAAATGCTATAAAGATAGCTTCAGCCAATGGCAACTTCTTCCATCTTTTAAGGGTCTTCACTCTATTTTATAAGCTATCTTTATAGCATTTCTGCACTTGAGCACTTTCTTTATACTTATCTATATATAAATGGAAAAGAATGAAACAAAATTTCATTTCTCACTCTTAGTACGGCTGATACCTAAATATAAGTATGTATACGTACATACATATATGTATACAGACGTACAGTAGTATGTATATATATATACATACATGCACACATATATATATGTACGTATGGGTTTACCGAACATTTATTATAATGTTTGGTTTGTTTGTAAACAAACCTCCCGAATTATGCCTTACAGTGCTCGGCAACCATCGTCGCCCTTTTGTTCAACACTCACGATTAACTCACTCGATATGCAAATTAGGCTGCTCAGCCGTTAATATGCATAAGGAAAGTATATACTTTCAAACGTTCAATCATCTGACAGAAAGGTATACGATGCTGACGATAGCTAAAACTAGTACATCATTCCTGTGTCAGTGTTGAACAAAAGGGAGACGATGGTTGCCGAGCACTGTACGGCGTAATTCGGGCTGTTTGTTTACAAACAAACTGAACATTATAATAAATGTTCGGTAAACCGATACGTATATATATATATATATGTGTGCATGTATATATATATATACATACTATTGTACGTCTGTACACATATATGTATGTACGTATACATACTTATATTTATCTATATATATATATATATATATATATAATATATACACAGGGTATTTCAAAAAGTTTGCTACCATTTGAGGCATAAATATCCCAGTAACTACAAAACCTATGACAAGACTTAATTTTGAGCAACATAGGATTTATTCTTCAACATTTGTCAAACAACACTAATTCACAATATTTAGTGGTAGTTTCTGAGATATTTACATCTCAAATAATATTTAATTTATATATATATCAATGTCCTTTTAACGTCCACTTTCCCTGCTAGCAAGTGTTAGACATATATATATATATATAAATTTAAAAGCCATACAATGCATTAGAAAATTACAAGGTTGTATCATTTACATAATTAATGCAATTGAAACATGCATTTTCCCTGCTATCAAGAGTTAGACTTGTTGTCACAGACCTGTCAGTACTCAAGCAGAACCTTTTCTGACCTTCAAGTGGGTAAGGGCTCTGAGCTCTACTGAGTACATTTTATTGTGGCAACAACACTAGAGAAGTTGTTATGTTTATGGCACAGCTGAAGACTCCTCCCACTCCTTTGTTTGGAAAGTTTTCTATGGATGGATGCCCTTCCTATCACCAACCACTTTACAGAATGTACTGGGTGCATTAATCATGTAAATCACTAACACTAGAGGTTGTCATGACTATGGCACAACTAAATAGTCCTCTTGCTTCTTTCTTTAGCAAGTTATCATTAGCTGGATGCCCTTCCTATCATCAACCACTTTACAGAGAGTATTGGGTCATCCAGTTCACCAATACTAGAAAGGTTGTCAAGCCCCTGACATGACTAAAGGGACTCCTAGACATTTTAAGCATGGTTTCTACATTGGTAGTTCCCTTCCTAACACCAAGCACCTTACAGTGGTTGGTTAGGAAGGGCTTTTAACAGTAGAAACCATGCCAAAACTGGAATGTATGTAAGCAAGACATCATCCTTTAATTCATCTACAAGGGCGATAACTTAGCATTTACATTACTCTATATATACTACTAGCAGTTTAGCTTGGCGTTGCTCGGGTTTGTTCATTTGCTATGAAAAGTTACATACAGGTAAACGTGGCTTGAAAGCAAATAAGCTTATCAATTAAGTGCATAAAGCAGTTGAACTGGTTATTAAAAGTTACGAACCAATTAGCATTTTGGACAATCAATGATGGGTTAATAATCCTCCAATAGCGAATTTAGCAGACCAAAGTTGCAAGATGGTGGCCCTGATGCCGCTGGGTGTCAGATCTGTCCGCCATGGGTGACCCTACCAGGAAATAGTTTTCCAGACGGCATAGCTCCAACACCTGCACCAACATCTATAGCACCTCTTTGTAGACGATATTGCGTGTCATCCCTTGAGGAGTGTAAGCAAAAAGTCCATTCCTGCTCCCTACGCGGGAACAGGCAACATAAAGTTGACCATGGGAGAAGCATGGCTCCCCCAAATAGATGCCCGTCACCGACAATGTTTGCCCTTGTGACTTGTTAATGGACATGGCAAAACATGGTCTCACCGGGAATTGGGATCGCCGGAAATTGAACGGGATATCTGATGCCAAGGGGAAAAGGTTCATCCTTGGCAGTGTATTTGGCAGAATTGCCAGAAGTACAACACTATGGGTGTTGTCATATTAATATTTAACCAATGAAAGTGGTAAAAAATAAATAATTTAAACATTCCGATTCATATGTCTATAGCATTAATCTGTTAAACCTCAAAGCATGGAGAGAGTAAAGCAGTTAAATTATAGAGAGGGGGAATGATCTATTATAGAGAGAGGGAAGAGCGACGGAGAGAGCGTTATGACTATGTTTGTTGTTATATAAAATGATGTGTTGCCTAGTTTTCAAAGTTTATGTCGCGTTCCTGAACGAAGTTTTGTCACTGTTAGGTAGTAGAGAGAGTGAATAAGTTTTTGGCAAAGTTTATTACGCGTTGACCATCGTTGGTAAATTTGGAGCACATTGGAAAAAAAATCATCAAAGTCGGTAGAGAAATGTGGAAATGCATAAAAATCATACACACACACAGACAGACATCTTCCGTTTTATATATATAGAGATAGAGATTATATTTTCATGGTAAAGGCTTTATCTCGCATAATTATCTCTCATAAAATCGAATCTATGAGATTTTGAAAGTATTTATTTTGAGAACAATACCTTAACATCAGTTTGAGCGACTGGTTACAGCCAGTTTCAACAGAAAGAGGTAGAGAATTCTGGCCGGTTTTGGCCGGTTTGAACATTAAAGGGCTAAGTACTGACTTAGTCTTTAATGACCTGTCCAACCCATGCCAACATGCATATTCATCATTATTATTATCGACCCTGTAAGGATGAAAGGCAAAATCCCGCCGAGGTTGACTTTGCCTTTCATCCTTACGGGGTCGATAAAATAAAGTACCAGTAATGCACTGGGTAATTGCTGGCCTTGTGCCTAAAGTAGAAACAATTATTATTATTTAATGTCCACTTTCCTTGCTAGCAATGTTTCAATGGATCTTCACAGACCGAGTCAACACAGAAGTAGGGCTACTTGACCTCCCAGGCAGGTCAGGGGTCCACATCATGAGTAATCAGTCCCCTAACTTGTTAAGTATCCCAGTGTAGAAATAAAATGAGAATGAAGGTGATGAAATTGTCTTCACTGACCTGAAGATGTGGAAATTCCCCAAGATCCACATTTAAATTTTTTAATTTGTTTAATGGTAATTTCAGTTGTGCCAGGTGGTTGAATTCTGAGAATATTTCTAAAGGAAGTAATGAGAGGAAACAATTAGAGAGCTGCAATAATAAATAGATGTTATTATTGTAGTAATCACTTTAATGCTTTCATTACCATATTTATAATGAAAGGCACTGCCAATGATTTTCAAATAATTTTGAAAATCATAAAGAATTTGGAAGTATTTAGTAATGTAACTAATTTGCTCATTATTAAGCTGGTGTTTGAAACATTACTTAAGGTTTCTTAGACAAAATTATGATGGAAGGTTTTTAGATAAATATAAACATAAATATAATAAGACCTTCACACTTGCTATCAAGAACATTTGTGGTTCTCCTCTCTGCAGAGAGGTGCATCCTCGCGAGGTAGAGAGAATACTTTGCTGATCTCCTAAACCTGATTACAACAGCATGTACACAAGGTGCATCTGGAAGTAGTAACTAATCTCTCAGAGACTGAGGTCACAAGGGCAGTTAAAGATCTTAAATGTGGCAAGGCCGCTGGGAAAGATGAAATCCAGCCCTAGATGTTAAAACCTTAGAGAAGGTATTTTCTGGCTGACATGTGTGTGCTGAGTGGCCTGGATCTCTGGAAAAGCACCTAAACAATGGCAACCAGGAGTGATAATTCCAATTTTCAAAAACTGAGACAAGAGAGATTGTTCCAATTATAGAGGGATCTCTTTGTAAATCCTCCCCATTAAAGCCTATGCTAAGTGTCTGGCAAAGAGATGCAGGGAGATTGTCGAGTCCAAGCTAGCTGATGAACAGTGTGGTTTTTGCCCTGGAAGCAGCACAGCCAACCTAATATTTACACGATGGCAGGTCTACAAGAAATCGTGGGCGTATTACCAAGAGGTATATTCTTGTTTTGTTGAACTTGAAAAGGCATATGATCATGTTCCTCAGAACCTGCTGTGAATGGTTGTGCAGGAGTATGGGATTGATGGTCAGCTTCTTGCTGCCCTGATGTCTCTATACAAATGCCCAAGTATCTGCATTCGGATAAATGGTGCTAAATCGAAACCATTCAAAGTGGAAGTCAGACTCCGCCACGGGTGCATACTGCCACCCCTCCTGCTCATTATTTACATGAACAGGATTGACATGCACAGCCAGGTTGGAAGTGGTATGACGACTGGCAGGTGTAAATTCACAAACGACATGGTGTTACTTAACTCGATAGAAGGTGATCTCTGACATGCACTTGATAGGTTTAATGCCAAGTGTTGCATGGCTGGAATGAAAATCAGTGCTGCAAAAACTAAACTGAGACACTCGTCCTCTCAAGGAAGCCCATGCAATGCACTCTATGTGTGAATGGAGTTCTACTGAAGCAGGTAGAGAACTTCAAGTATCTTGGGGCTGTGTTCATGAGTGATGGAAGGCAAGAGGCTGAATTAAGTGCAAGAATTTCAGAAGCTGGTGCATTACTGCACCAGCTTCAGCATTTAGTAATTAGAAAAAGGGAGATAGGTGTAAAAGCCATACTCGCTATCTTCAATTCGGTTTTCATGCCAACCCTTACCTATGGTCATGAATCTTGAATAATGACCGAAAGAATACGATCGCGAATACAAGTGGCTGAAATGAGGTTCCTCCAAAGGAACCTCCAAAGGGAATTTTATCGTATTTATATTGATACAACAGCTGGAGAATCTAATAACAATTTTATTTAACATTAAAAAACATTATATATGACAAAAAGAACATTACAAAAAATCCCATATTTATGAATAAACACTATACAATTACTGATTTCCCAACCCCTCTGTTTATAAGAATTTAAGCGAATGTCTAATCCCACCGCTTATTCCAACATCCCCTATTATTTGGGACTCGAGAGTAGCTCAGAGATCAGAGTCACTGCAGGTAGAGCTGCTACTTCTCCGAATTGAGAGCCCACAGCTCCGATACTATGGACATATGGTTAGAATGTCTCAGGAAAGAATTGATAGACAGATTTTACGGGCAAAACTAAGTGCCAGAGACCCAGGAGCCGACACTGAGCAAGATGGTTTGGATATCATCCATGAGCTGGTCTTGCTTGGGGATCCAGCCAGAACAATTGGAGACAGCTTGAAGACATGCCTGAGGCCTCTGCTCCCACAACCCTCCTCGGAATATGTGTGAGAAGAAGAAGAACATTTAAATCACTTGTATCATAGCTATAAATTATGATACTTATATCTTAGTTATAATTTATAGTACATACGTCTTGGCTATAATTTATAGTACATATAACTTAGCTATAACTTACAGTACTTCTTTCTTAACTACTTATGCTACTTGTATCTTAACTATAATTCATAGTACTTCTATCCTAGCAATAATTTATAGTACACATAACTTAGCTATAATATATAGCAGCAGTCGTCAACCTTTTGGACCTCACAGACCACTAAATTCATAATTTTAAATCCCGTGGACCACTAATATGAATTAATGGTTAATGGTCAATGGTCAAAACAATACTGAATCGTACATGTATCATATTGTCAATAGATGATACATGCGTGTAAAATTATTTCATGGATGTTAGTTCTTTACTGAGGAGAAACATTTTTTAGGGAGGTTATAAAATATATTTTAACTAAATATTATTTTTGTTTTATTATTAATAAAACATAAAAATTGCAAATAATGTCAACATTTTTCTGTGGACCACCAAAACATTCTCTCAGCCACCGGTTGGCAACCACTGATATACAGTACTACCCTCTCAGCTATAATATATAGTACTTGTATCTTAGCTAAAATTTATAGTACATATGTCTTATATATATAGTACTAGGATGTTAGTTATACTTAATAGTATTTCTATCTTAGCTTAATGGTATCTCTATCTTAGTTATAATCTATAGTACCTGTATCATAATTTAAAACAGCTAGAGTGAAGGTAAAAATTGTTATTACATACCAAATTGCAACAAATTATCTTCAGCATCAATGAACATCAAGTTAGTGAATAAATGAAAATCTTCAGTATTGGCAAGATTTAGATGTTTGTTTTGTATCTTTAAACAAAATATTTCCTCTGGATCATCAGCATTACAATGTTTCATCTTGATTACAGCATAAAAACAGGGACAAATTCACGAAAGAAAAAAGAAAAATGTTATTTTTTTTTACATATTAGTTTACATTGTAAAGAAAATATATAACACAAACTACTATATTATAATATAGTTTTACTAACTATTTCTATAATGTACTATATAACACTAACAATTTCTATATCATACTATAGTTACACTAACTACTAGTTTATTACACTATATTTACACTAAGTAATTCTATATTATACTATAAGCACAAACTACTTCTGTATTATATTATATAACACTAACTGCATCTACTACAGTTTAGTTACACTAACTACTTCTATCATCATCACTGTTTTACGTCAATATTTCCACGCTAACATGGGTTAGACAGGTTGTCCTGTTATGGGCAATGCCAGGTCAGGTGACCATGTCTTGCTCATACAGGACTGATTTTGGCTCAGTTTCTACAGCTAGATGCCCTTCCTAACACCAACCTCATTTACAGTGAGTACTGGGTGCTTTTTTACCGTGGCGCCTACATGACCACTTTACAGTGTGGGCTGGGTGCTTTTTTGCCATGGCACCTATACAACCACTTTACAGTAGGAGGGGCGTGGGGGCATATTGTCTATGTGCTTCAGCTTCGGTTTGTACGCGTGGGAACTCAGGTCTTCTGTATTACTGCGTAACGCCAGAGGTCTCGGTCCTGTGTTATCGCCTTTGGGAGGTGCGATTGGGCAAGGTCAGGTTTTATCACTTCATTCCAGGTCTTCTTGGGTCTCCTCACTCCAAGGCATACATCGACTTTTAATGCTCTGCACCTTTTTATGCAACTGTCATCCTTCATACGCATCACATGTCCATACCAACGCAATCTCCTCTCCTGCACACAACATTTGATCCCTCTTATGCTTAGTCTCTCTCTTAATTCGTTTATGCTTTGCTGTTCGCATATATTACTATTACACATCCATCAGAGCATGCAAGCTTTGTTTCTTCCTAATCTATGCAAGTCTTCTACACACATCACCCAGGTCTCACTACCATGTAACATTGCTGTTCGTATGCACGCATTATACAGTCTGCCTTTCATTTTGAGGGAAAAGACTTTTGTAGATAGCAGTGGTAGTAGCTCCCTGAACTTCTTCCATCTCGTTCTTACCGTGGTTACTGTACTTTCAGAATACCCCCCTCCACTGCTAATTCGGTCTCCTAGATAACAGAAGCCGTCTACTTTTTCTCAGAATTTGGTAGTTTTTGTTTCCTGTGGCTATTTGCTGCTTACTGTCCTGGTGCAACTGCTACATGTAAAGCCTACATTCTTAGTTAAACTTCCTGAGATCCCACTAGATCTCTTGTGCGCCCATAGTCTGCATTTGGGGCAGAGGATGGAATTTCTACCTACACGTTTCCTGCATACTGAGCAAGGCCATTTTCCTGAGGGGGTCTGAGTTCTGTTTTCTATATTATACTATATAACACTAATTACTTCTATATTATACTATATAACACTAACTATGTCTATATAATGCTATATAACACTAACTACTTCTATATGATACTATAAAGTAACTACTTGTATATTATACAATATAACACTTACTACTACTATAATATACTACAATACTTCTATAATCAAATATATAACACTAACTATTTCTATATTACTTACACTAAGTACTTTAATAAACTATAGATGCCTCAATTGTTTATATATTAAACAATACAACGCAAAATACTTTTATATTATACTATAAAACACTAAATACTACTATAATATACTATGTACCACTAACTACTTTTATATTAATCTATAGTTACACCAAAAATTTTCTAGATAATAGTATAGTTACATTATATAATATAATTATATGTGATAATTATATAACACAAATAATGTAATAATTATATAACACGAACTACTATAATACATAAAGACTAACTATATTATATCATACAACACTTGTATATAATACTATATAACACTATCTAATTCTATAATATATGAGGGTCAGCTGAAAAGTTCATAAGCTGATGGAATGTGAGCAAATGAGGTTTATTTTTCAACGTAGTCCCACTTGCGGTCCACACTCTTCTTCTATCAATGCTTGGATCTCATTGGTGAAGAAGCTTTCATCCTGGTTGGTAAAAAAATCATCAACAGCCGATACAACGTCATCATCACTGCAATACTGATTCTTAGCCAAGTGATTTATCATGTTGGAGATGATAGTCACATGAGGCCAAATCAGGAGTGATCAACCAATTCAAAGCTACAGTTATACACAACAGCCATTGAAACCAAGGACTTATGTACTGAAGCAGTGTCCTGATGAAACAGAACCCCTTTTGTCAGTTTTCATGGGCGTTAGGTCTTCAGAGCCTTTCATAATTGCCTCAGCAAGTCGGCATAGTACTCTCCATTGATGGTTTGGGCCTTTTGAAGATAGTCAATAAGCACAATGCTTTTGCATCCCAAAAAACTGAGGCCATCACCTCCCCTGCAGATGAAACAACCTTAGCCTTCTTTGAAGCAAGTGAAGAGGGGTGTTTCCACTGCATGGATTGCCTCTTTGTCTCAGGCTCAAAGTATTGAACCTAACACTCATCTTGGGTTAGGAAACGTTCGAGGAAACCAGCTGGATCTGCCTTGTGATCAGCCTGGTGTGCTTTTGATTAGTCAGAAGCAGAAACCTTCATCATGTCAAGTTCATTGTGCAGAATATTCTCAACTTTCTCACAGGATATACTAATAGCATTTGCTATTTGATTATTGTCTGTCATCTATCAACATGTGGTGAACACAATCAATGTTTTCCTCAGTGGTGGCAATTGCAGGACGTCCAAAGCTTGGGTCATCTTCAAGACCCTTCTTTTCCCTCTTAAATTCAACTGCCCGATTTTGTACTGTTGATAAAGCTGGTGCATCATCCCCTAATGTAGCAACCATGTCAGTATGAATGTCCTTGAGGGCTAAACCCTTTTTCTGCAACTACAGAATGCCAAATTTTGTCCATTTTCAAGAGAAGTCACTACTAGTTACTTTTGAAGTCTTCTTTGAACAGTCAGATGTCAATTTACCTGAAAAGAAACAATACAGTTATTAATAAGAAGCGTTGAAATTAATGCATGCAAGATTTCACAGCTCTAGCATCACTTCTTCATAGTCAGCCTATGAACTTTTCAGCCCATCCTTGTACTGTATAACACTAATTGTGTCTATATTATAGTATACAACACTAGTTACTTCTATATTATATTCTAGTTACACTAATTATTTCTATATTATACTATATAGCAATAACTGCTTCTATATAATTGTTTCTACTTTTGGCACAAGGCCAACAATTACCCCAGTGCATTACTGGTGCTTTATTTTATCGATCCTGTAAGGATAAAAGACAAAGCTAACTTCAACGGGATTTGAACTCAGAACGTAAAGGGCCATAACTCTATGTTGCAAAGCATGGTATCTGATGCTCTACCGATATTGCTAAAATGCTTTATATAAACCCATGCAAAACAATGGAACATCTTAAGATATATGAAAACTATGCTGTAATACGAGGTTTGATTTTTTCAACTGCTGCCCCCACTCGCTGAAAAACATCCTACATAATTGGAAGAACCCTGGATAATATCTAAATGGCCACAACCCTGCACTCAAGCTTAACATCACCCTTGATTTATATATATAGGGAATCTAACGTCCAGTTACTGTAGGTTCACCCGAGTGAGCACTCGATGATTAGTTTCCAGTCGGTATAGAGGTGTAGAACTAAGCAGAGTGTAGTTATAATAATAATAAAAAGGATGATTTGTTATGTCTTCATTACGTTTATTGAGTAATGACATGTGTTACGTTATTGATCAGCTCAAGGTTCGATCTGTATTGATCTAGCTTGACTCTGGAATCAAAAGCTTGATTGTCTGACGAACGAACTGAAATGAAATAATTATATTGTGTAGCTTATTATGTAATTAAATATATATATGTGTATGTATGTGGATATATATATATATTCCCTTGCAAGCAGGGAAAAGTGGACGTAAAATGATGATGATGATGATATATATATAAATTGCTTCTACTTTTGGCACAAGGCCAGCAATTATCCCAATGCGTTACTGGTACTTTATTTTATCGACCCTGTAAGGATGAAAGGCAAAGTTAACCTCGGTGGGATTTGAACTCAGACTGTAAATGTAAAGGGGCGTAACTCTATGCTGCAAAACATGGCGTCTGACCCTCAAACGATACTGCCAATCCAATATAATGCATGTGTATATGTCTATCTCTTGAAGGAGATGCTCCAGCATGGCCACAGTCTAAGACTTAAAATAGTAAAAGAATAAGAAATAAAAGATATATTAACAAATCTTATTATACAACTTACAATATAAAAACCATCCAGAAGAAAAGAGGTCTTTGGAGCATTTTCCTGAAGATTTCCTTTATTTATATATTGTTTGAGGTCTGCCTGGATTTCATCACTAGATTTAATCTTGGTACGTAATACAGTGTTGAATCGCTGCAGCTGTTGGGCCCTGTAAGACTGTAGCCATGCGGCTGATAAAACATTAATGGAGTAATTTACATGTAGGCATTTTGACTCTTTAGTATTTACATTATTCTATATATATATATATATATTTTTTTTAAATTTAAATATATATATATTATTAGGACAATGGGAATTATGAGTTAATATCTGTATACAACAACTACAACGGTACGTGATGGGGCCCACCCACAGCCCCGGCGGACAGAATGGAGAAGGCGTTTCCCTGGAGGACGGCAAGGGAGACGCGCTGGAAAAGCCACTCCAACTCGCGGGGCTCACACCTGCGGCTGGCCAACTCAGCGCCTATGGTGGTGAGTAAGGAGGTAGCCCTGGGGCCGAGGACACCAGAAGTCTCCACTGCCAGGGGTACGACCACAAACCTGTCAGAGAGCGACCGGTATTATTGTATTTTCATGGTAAAAGCTTTATCTTACATAATTATCTCACATAATATTGAATCTATGAGATTTTGTTATTATTTATTTTGAGAACAATACCTTAACATAAGTATGAGTGACCAGTTACGGCCAGTTTGAAAAGAAAGTGATGAGAGAATTCTGGCCGGATATGGCTGGTTTAAATGCTAAAGGGTTAATAACAAGCTTTAGATTTGTTGGTGATCAAAGTAAAGACGTTGAGAGGAAATGAGTGTGTGTGTATAGGTACACACACAATTGGTAATGGAGTGTTGTGTCATGCATGTTGGGTGTAGAGGTGTTATTGTTACTGCTGCTGTTGAAATTGTTTTAATTGTTATTGTAATCCTCCTCCTCCTCCTCATCATCACCATCACCATTGCCCTCATCACCATCTTAAGTTGGTTTTCTATGCTGGCATTAGTTGCATGTATTTTCATGGTCTAAGAAAATACAGGGTGGATAACCACATCATGCTTATATATTCCATATTTTGGCATGGTTGCTATGGCTGGATGTCCTTCCTAACCTCAACCACTTTACAGAGTGTACTGGGTGCATTTTATCATGGCACAAACACTAGAGAGGTTGACACATGTTCAAAAAGATTGAACAGTCCTCTCTACTCTATATTTTCTCTGTTTGATCAGCAATCAATTTACAGAGTGTAATGGGCATATCTTATGGCACCAACATTAGAAAGGCTGTCAAGTCATTCCTAGTACCAACCACTTTACTGAGTGTACTGGGTGCATCTTATCATGACACCAACATTAGAGAGGTTATCAAGTCCTCATCATCAGTTTATTAGTTTCTTACAATAAAGTTAGGGATAAAACAGTGTTGTAGTTTTCTTGAAGCATTGTATAAACTCTACAAAATAGTGTTTTGTTTGAAAGTTACCATAACATTAGTTGGACGGTAAATGTTAAAAATATGATAACAATGATGTTGGGGTGGTGGGGTATTGGAGGAAAGGACTGGGTGTAGTGGTTAGTACAGGATATGGGTGTATCTTCTTTAAGGGAAGGAATGGCCGTAGGGGTTTGTGTATGACATGGGGCGTGTTCTTGACAGGAAGGACTAAGTGAAGAGGTTAGTGTATGACATGGGGAGGGGTGTGTTTTTGGCAGGAAGGACTGGGCGTATGGGTTAGTGTATGACTGGGGGGGGGGGGTATTCTTGGAAGGAGGGACATGGAATTTGTGTATGACATGAAGGAGAAGTGTGTTCTTGGCAGGATGCATTGAGAGTGTAGTGGTTAGTGTGGGACCTAGGGTGTGTGGATACAACATGAGTGATAAGAGGTGATTGTTAACTACACAGCCATACTTGTACCCATCTTTTTTAGTAATTGTTGACATTGGAAAGAGAGTGACATATAGACAATTACTGTGCCACAACCATGTCACAGATGTGAAGACAGTAACTCTGAATAAGTACCGACTTGGTCTCTGACAACCCGTCCTCAATGGCTGGGCCGGAAGAAGTTCTTTGTGAACAAAACACAGTCACCCGATCTAACTTGTCTCACAGTGGGACAAATTGTCTGGCCCATGGAGAATGGACGATGATGATGATATGTGTGTGTGTCTGGTAATTTTCCCCTGTTGTAACATTAGATAATGTTACATAGATTAAGAAATTATAATTTCATGGTTCTTATATAAACTAATGAAATAAATAATTTTTTTTTAAATTATAGATGTCTAGTAATAAGGGTGTCTCTGCTGGAAAGAGAGAGGTATATAGACAACTATAGCTGTTTAATAAGGATGTCACTATTTGTTAGAAATAGAAGCCAAATCTCACTTAAATCACAGTCTGCCATCTTTAAAAAAGGAAAGATATATTAAATAATGTAGTTTTAGATAGACTATGGATGTGGTTAGATTTGAGGTGGAGGTATGGGTGAAGCAGCAGAGGTTTTGTGAAACATCAATCAATTCAACCTCCAAAGAATTTAACACTAGTAAATTGATAAAAAAAAATTGTGTCTAAAATGTTTCGACTGCAGATTATCCCAGACTCTCTGAGTTCATTTATCTCCGTTTCTGGAAATGAAAACAGAGCTCCATTCACTACAGTAAAGTTTAATCATCCACTCTGTAACACACAACATAATCGATATGTAACAAATCAATATGTAACATAATATAGAACATAATGAATATGCAATATCGTAACATAATATGTAACATAATAAGAACATAATCCACATGGAAAAAATCAATATGTAACATAATATAGAACATGATCGATATGTAATAAAATAAACAACATAATCAATATGTAACATAATATAGAACATAATCGATATGTAAGATAAAAACACAATGTATATGTAATATAATAGAAAACATAATAATCAATATGTAACATGATATATAACATAATCGATATGTAGCATATTATAGTATGGTAATCGATAAGACATGTCACCAGTAATTGATAACATAATAACAATGACGATTATTCATGTGAAACAACATAAGAGATAAGAATCAATATATAACGATAGATAAATATGTATCTTAATGTACAATACAATTAATAGGCATAATGTGTGTATGTGTGTGGAGGTCATTAAAATATATCTATAAACAGAACTAAATGTGATGTGGTTTGATAAGAAGGATCGATAGACTACATTAATGGACATATCTAGAAATATCAGCTCAGGTAATAGCCATTAGTTACAGGATGTTGTGAATATTGTAGAGGTAAGGAGAGACATACTGTTGAAGTCAACACGGTGAAATATGAAGGGAATCTCATTGGGGGGAGCTGTTATGACATGGACGAAGTTGGACACGAGCAGAGAAAAAAGAAAAAACAATTTAATAATATTGATTTCTTACATTGATTTATATATACAATGATTTATAACAAAATAATAATGTTTTGTAAGAAATACGCACCGCTATTTAATAATAATTTTTTTTTCTACTTTAGTCATAAGGTTAGCAATTAAGTGGGTGAGGAAAGTAGATTAAATCGATCCTCGTATTTTATTTATAAACCCCGGAAGGATGAAAGGCAAAGTTCATCTCGACTGGAACGAACCTTAGCCCTAATTCTAACGTGAGTATAAGGTGAAATGATGGGATATTTTTGTTTTCTTCTTTCGAACTATGTTATCAAAGATTGCCCGTGTTATGTCACACCAACGTATTTCCTACTCCCCATAAATTCACGAGGCATTGTGGCTAGTTAAAGACTGATACAATAAAGGCTGTGTGTCTAGAAAAATTGTCAATACTACGAGAACATCCTGAATAAAGTTGGGGTTTATGAATGCTTCCATGAAGAAACTAACCATGAGAAATGCCATCAATTCGCTTTCTTATCGGGAAATATTTGCCTACATGAGGTGTTTGTAGAGTAACGTGTCTTCTATTTTTGCTGCATTCATTCGGAATATTTGGTGACTGCATCGACGCCATCTTGTATTATTGTTTATATAGCAACCAATTAACAAATGACCCAGACAACAATCAACAATAACAACAACAACAGTAACAATAACAGACAACAACAGCAGTAACAACAACAATAATAAAAATAACAGGAATAAACAACAATAAAAATAACTGTAACGAACCAGTAATATAAGTAGTGTGGTCAATATGATGGAGTAAATGAAGCAGTGACCCACCATGACCGAAGTCTAATGACTATAAACTTTGTAGACAGAAACTGTATGGAAGCCCGTCAGTCAGATGGATTGTACCTGTAATCCTTGTCACACACCGTCACGCCGAATCTGCCCGAGAATTATGTTGTGTAGACGTGTTTATGGAATACTCAGCCACTTAAAGTTAATTTCACGAACTTACTGTTCCATTAATCGAACAACTGGAATAGTCATCGGCGAAACGGGGTCTATTTAATCATGACATTTTGGTTTGTAATAAAATCATGAGCCATACACTTAAAATACTATTATATTCATGTTGTTGTTGTCATTGTTGTTCTTACCGCTGTAGCTGTTGTCGTTGTTGTCATCTTCGCCTTTGTTGTTGTTACGGCTGTTTACGATCTTAGTTCAGATCCAACTTAGGTCAAATTTTGTTTTCGTTTTTGTTTTTCTGGAGTCAATAGATTAAAATACCAGTCAAGTACTGGAGTCGATTTAATCAACTTCAATTCACCCGGCAAAATTGCTGACCTTGTAAGTTCGAACCTGATATCACATAAGTGCAAAGCAAATTTCTCAAGCCATTCAATTATGTTGCATCCCGTCTACTACCATTCTCCTGCCTATTCTTATTCCACAGATAATTTTTTTTCTCTCTTTAGCCAAAACAAGATTAATAGAAAGTCGAGTAATTTGGCCCATTGTACTAGATTCCTGCCAGACTCAAGGTCAACTTTTGTGGAGGACCATTTAGTTATGAGTTTGTTTCATGATAGAATCACATTAAGTCATTTAAAATACTGTTTTGGCAGATGTTTACTGTAACAGGCAGCAAAATAGGAGAATTTCCAGTTATGTGAGCCGAGGCATGGTAGTGCTGCTGAGAAAAGTGTGGTTAGAAAAAGCTACTTCACTTACCGCTTTCGCTGGCACCGCTAATCCAATGGTTGGTTTCTCCCCTCCCACGTGCGTACAATCCAACTCGTTAACCGGGAGCTCCAAAACTGACGTCCACCACGTTCGCTGACCACCCTAGAGAGAGGCAGACCTGCTGGCCCTTCCGATCGAGCACCCTTCCGGTCAAGCACTCTTTCGGTCGAACACTCCCCAGCCTCCGGCCACCGCACACCACACCATACCCACAACTCGCAGCAAAATAGGAGAATTTCCAGTTATGTGAGCCGAGGGATGGTAGTGCTGCTGAGAAAAGATGCGGACAAGGAATGTGTAGCGACGTGGTTAGTCAGTCTGGTCACTACTTCTGATCCGATCCGAGAATAGCCCTTAAAAAAGGACGAGCAAGGCGAGAGATGTAGTTTCGGTCAGCTATTTATTTTCATACATGAATTGACGATACAAAGGTACAAGGCGTGTGTGAGTGACAAAGCGTGGCAGAGGAGAGGAACAATGATACGCGAGTTGACTCTGCCAAAGGTTGACTGGCGAAAGTGTTTGGAATCACTCTAATCGTTTGATGTTTAGCCGCTGCGTAGGCGTTTTATTTTGGTGGCTTTAAGGATTGTTTGTTTCACGGTGAGGTAGCTAGCTAAGCAGATAGATGTAGCTGTTTATTTCACAGATGTTATTTCCGGTGGCTATACATTAGCCCCCTGCCAGATCTGTTGTACAACAAAAGAGCGAAATATCGTATAGTAATGAGCCAGTGGTGCATTTGTCATGACAATAGCCCAAGGAGTATCCAGCACGTTTGGTGATCATCGAGTATAGGACAGAGTCGATGTAGAGATGATATGGCAAGATGTGTGTGTCAGGAAGAGAAAAAAGAAATAAACTATCAAATGACTTTGACCAGATTTATGCAGGCGTGATGAATGAGCCTGTTGCATTTGGGTTGAGCTGCCTGTGAATTGCGTGACAAAAAGTCTAACAGGGCAGTGAAAATAACCGTAATGTGTGAACTGAATGGCCGTAAGCATGCTGCCTAAAAGTAACAGTTTGCTCCAAAGCATATGACTTGAGCGAATTCATGTGGTAAAAAATAGCGAGGCATTCTCGAGCTATAGAGTGAATGTGTACGTGAAAAAAGAAGGCCAGTGTTTTGAGGATGCGATTTGTGAAATGCGTGATCAAAGAGAAAACATTTTGTAGTGTAAGAGTTAGAGGGACAAAAATATCTATTGCTCAGTGTATGAACCAAAAGGTGAAACAAACGTGGTTGTGTAGTGTGCATGAAAAACAGAATATGTACACGCCTTGTATGTATATAAAAATTATGGCAATTACACAATTAATGTTGCAGAACAAGAAAAATAAAAAAAATTTGCAAAACAAGAGAGAGAAGAAAAGAAAATGTTATACACAATGCTATACACAATGTTTGTTCTTCAATAGTGTTTGTAATAGATAATGTTCATAATAAATAATGTTCTTCGTGACATGAGCACATGGTCACTAAAAATGGCAATTGTTCAAGCAGAAAGTTCATTGTATTTGAAACTGGAAATAGTAAACACAAGGAAAATGGGAATGTTTTGCAAGAAGAATGATTAAGAAACTCACTTGAGGTTAACGGTAATTCACATATTGTGCCAACTTGGCGGGCCAATGGACACGTCGTCCACTTCTCGTGACTGGAGATGAAACAGGTGGCTTGCTGGGACAGCAATCTGTTGGAGTTTCTGGTGTAGAGACTGTAACAGTATCCATGATGGCTTTTTTTAATCTGTCAACGCTGACAGAATTCTGTTTACCATCTAGATCGAGAATAAAATATTTCGGATATTTTTTTAGAACACGATAAGGGCCAGAATATGGAGGTCGAAGATGAGCTGAGATGGTGTCGTTTCGAACGAAAACCTGTGTCCAATCTTTAATGTCTGAAGGTACGTGTGTGGCCGTGTTCTGTTGACGGGTGCTTGCAGGAGCAAGATGAGACATATATTGTCGAAGACGGTGTACGTATGATCCTGGGTCTGAAATATCCTGAGGAGAGATGGGAGCAACCATCTGACCAGGTAGAACCAGGGTGGTGCCGTACACTAATTCTGCAGGTGTGTGTCCGAATTCCTCCTTAATGGTGGATCGAATGCTCAGAAGGATGAGTGGCAGGTATTCAAACCAGTGGGTCTTCTCTGGATATGCTTTTATTGCAGCTTTCAATTGGCGATGGAATCTTTCCACGAGACCATTAGCTTGCGGGTGATAAGCTGTCGTGCGGATGTGTTTACATCCTAACAGGGGAGTCAGTTCCCTGAAGAGGTGGGAGTCAAGCTGGCATCCTCTGTCCGTTGTTATCTTCGCTGGGGCGCCATAACGTGATACCCAGTGTAAAACCAAAGTTTTAGTGACTGTTTCCGCTGAGGTATCACTTATGTGAAAAGCCTCAGGCCAACGGGAAAAACGATCTATGTAGGTGAGCAAGTGTGTGCAGTTCTGTGATGGTGGTAGAGGTCCAACGATGTCGATATGCACATGATGAAAACGTGCATCAGATTGCGCGAATGTGCCGAGTGGAGTTTTGATGTGTCTGTGGCCTTTGGCTTTCTGGCAGGCAATTAGCTCCTGGACCAGTAGCGCACGTCCTTGTTAATGTTAGTCCACACAAAACGAGCAGAGCTGAGTTTCTGTGTAGCCTGGATTCCCGGATAAGACAAGCAGTGTCAAGCAGAAAAAAACTTGTCGACGATGCATCTGTGGTACGTACAGTCGTTCATGGCCGGTAGAAAGGTCGCACCAAATTTGTCCCGGAGAAGAAGGAATGGGAACTTGCTGAAACTTGAGGGATGGCGAATATCGGAGCTTGATAAACTCTTTATCAGTCTCTTGGTCAGCTGCGATCTGTTGAAGGTCGATGCCTGAATGCACATGTATTGTGTTCAGCTGGATTCGGGACAGGGCGTCGGCTGCTACGTTGTCTGATCCCTTGATATGCCGAATATCAGTTGAATATTGGGAGACAAAATCCAGGTGGCGGAGTTCTCTCGGTGAATGTCGATCAGGTTTGGTACGGAATGCATAAACTAGTGGTTTATGGTCCGTGTAGATCACGAAATCCGATCCTTCGAGCATGTGACGAAAATGTTTAACCGAAAGGTAGTTTGCCAAGAGTTCGCGGCCAAACGTACTGTATTTGGTTTCTGCAGGTTGCAACCGCTTAAAAAAGAAGGATAAGGGTTTCCAAACGCCGTCGACATGTTGTAAAACGCCTCCAACCTCCGTGTCTGATGCGTCCACTAGCAGCGAAAGGGGAGCGCCAGATCTGGGGAAAACGAGCATGGAAGCGTTTGCCAACATTTCCTTCAGGCGGTTAAAAGATGTTAATTCTTCCACGTTTAGAGTGATCTCTTCGTTTTTGCGAGTCCGGTTGCGAAGAAGGTCCGTGAGGAGTCTGGCTGCGTCGGCACAATGAGGGATGAAACGCCTATAAAAATTCACCAAACCAAGCAATTCACGCAGTTTCCGAAGTGATGTAGGTGCCGAAAAATTACGGATAGCTTCTACTTTCTCGGGAAGTGGACGAATGCTGTCTTTATCAATGATGTGCCGAAGAAAGGACAGTGAAGGAACGCTGAGAAGGCACTTGCTGGGGTTGATGATAATACCGTACTCGGCCAAACGTTGGAAAAGAAGATCTAAGTGCTTCTCGTGTTCTTGCTCGGAAGTACTTGCTACTAGCACGTCGTCGATATACGCGTATACAAAGGGTAGATCACGTAACACGGTGTCAATAAACCGCTGAAAAGTTTGTGCAGCGTTGCGCAGACCAAACGGCATTCGCAGAAATTCAAATAAACCGAACGGTGTTGTAATTGCGGTTTTCGGAATATCTGCAGGCTCCATAGGTATATGGTTATATGCATGTACCTAATCTATCTTGGAAAAGATGCGTGCGCCTTGCAGAGAGGCAGAAAAGTCGTTCAAGTGAGGTACAGGGTAATTATCGGGTACTGTAGAATTGTTAAGTACACGATAATCCCCACATGATCGCCAATCATTCTCGTTTTTTTTAGGAACAAGGTGTAGGGGTGCAGACCAGTTGCTGGAGGAAGGGCGAATGATTCCCAGGTCCAGCATGTGTTGAAACTCCTGTTTGGTGATTCTCAATCGGTCTGGAGGCAGTCTCCTTGGTTGGGCAGCTGTGGGTGGTCCTCTTGTCTCGATTTGGTGTGTGACACTATGTTTAATAGGTCCATCCTTAAATACCGGGCGAGTGATGTCTGGGTAATTCTGAAGAATGCCGTTGTAACGCGAAGGCTCTGGCTGGCAAATTACAGGGCTCACTGTGGATTGCGTGGTAAATATACCTCTCACAGTGAGGTTTGTGGTGCTATCAATAAGCCTCCGGTTCTTCATGTCCACCAGAAGGTTGAAGTGGTGGAGAAAATCGGCTCCTAAGATAGGGGTCGGCAGGTCTGCCACGACGAACACCCATTGAAAACGACGCCTCAGGCCTAAATTGAGGGTCAGTGATTTCTCCCCGAAAGTTGGAATTGACGATTGGTTCACTGCCTGCAGAAAGGACGCGGTGTTGGATGTCTTTTGCCCGAGACTAGTGAAACAAGAATAACACTAACCTGGGCTCCTGTATCCACGAGGTAACGGATGCCTGTCGCTTGGTCGTTGATAAAAAACAGACGACTTTTCTTCTCAGTACCAGGGGTAAACGTCGTCGCTAGGCCCTGGGTGGTATTCTGGAAAGAGCACTTAGATGCCTGTGCGCCGAATTCTGCGTGATACCAGCAGAGGTTGCCAGACACACGATTTTGACTGGGACTTCTGGATCTTCGACTGTGAAAAGGCCTGGATCGTCTGTTGCTGCGTCACCGGTGTGTTTGAAAGGTCAGGTTCTCTACTTGATTTGAGAGGGCTTTAATTTGACCAGCCCGCTCTCTGATTATAACTGCAGCTCTGAAATCTCGGCCTCTGTCGTTGGTTATGATATGTCCATGTTGGTATCTTCTTAGGCCGCTGTCTGGTTGCGTGTTAGAATCACGTCGGGGTCACCAATTGTAGCGACGTGGTTAGTCAGTCTGGTCACTACTTCTGATCAGATCCGAGAATAGACCTTAAAAGGACTGTTATCGCATACGGTCTGATCGGATCTGAGGGTAGCCCTTAAAAGGACTGTTGTCTCATACGGTAAGGATGAACAGATGAAAGCACAAGTTGAAAGGACGAGGAAGGCGAGAGATGTAGTTTCGGTCAGCTATTTATTTTCACATGAAGCGACGATACAGAGGTACAAGGCGTGTGTGAGTGACAAGCGTGGCAGAGGAGAGGAACAACGATAAGCGAGTTGACTCTACCAAAGGTCGACTGGCGAAAGTGTTTGGATCACTCTATTTATACAGCCGCTGCGTAGGCGTTTTATTTTGGTGGCTTTAAGGGTTGTTTGTTTCACGGTGAGGTAGCTAACTAAGCAGATAGATGGAGCTGTTTATTTCACAGATGTTATTTCCGGTGGCTGTACAAATGTGTAATGGATAATTTCCGGTTCATAACTTCGCTAAATCCAGAATTTAAGATTTTGGCCAAATGTATTAGCAAAGATGTCGCTTGTCATCGGTAGTTTGATCAGGAAACTGCAGACATAGGTTATTGTGAACAGATCTATCAATGACACCCTCCATTTTCATGGAATACATCGTGAAGTGAGTTTGTAATGAACCTGACTCCAATGGTGCTCAGATCAATTTCCATCAATCGAAAGCTTTCAATAGGTTTGACAATCAATACTTGGCGGCCGCCATCAAGAGAGCCGGCTCTGGTCTCGTTTTCAGACGTCAGGTCACTTCAATGCACAGTAACATCCGTTCGGTGGCTAGAGTAAATGACCACCTTCCCAAACCGTTTCAAATCGCACTCTGTCCGCCGAGGTTATCTTCTTTAATTCCTTCTGTATGTACGTTGACGGGTAACCCTCTCGAACTAGAGCTTAGAAGGGCTGTATCGGCATATGTGAACTACGTCATCTTAATGGTGTTTGGACACAACGATAATTATGGTGGTTGTTAAAGGAATACGGTGATGACTGGGGGGAAAAACTGAATCTAAAAAATATCGGTGGGCTTTCAGTTCGTGATATGGAGAAGCAGGTCCATGCCGTACGTCAATATCGTAGGACGCTGGAAGTATGGCGCTATCAAATTGCTTGTGATCCGATTCGGTTCAGGAACTGGGACGAAGTTACAAGATGGGTTACCAAGATAAAACTGCCGCCAGATACGAGAAGACAAAAGTCATAACAACGCTGAGAAGACAAAAGTCATAACAAACAGCCCAACCAAGACATAATCGATACCAGTCACTGTGAAGGACCAGGAGCTTAAGACGATTGATCAGTTCAAATCCGTAAGCAACGCCATCACCTAATAAATCCTGTCAAGAACTGCCCAAATATCATCATCATGAACAAGGTTAAGACCAGTATGACAAGAACAAAAGAATTAATACTAAACTTATACGTGATCTAGTAATTTCTATCGTTTTATATGCATCTGAAATGGAGAGGCTCTCAGTGGAATTACGGAGAAAAATAATGACATTCGAATGGAAATGCTACATAAACCTCATGGCTATCTTCAATATGGAACACATAAACAACGAAATCATTCGCTCGACAAGGCGACATGTAGACAACAAGGAAGATCAGCTAAACACTGTAAAGATGCGAAAAACGTGACAAGATCTGAGTGATTGACCAAGACCATCTTCCTAGGAACTTTTAAAATAAAGCAAGAATGTCTGAAAAAGAAATGAACGGTTAATAACAAGGAATGGACCGGTAAGGATTTTGTAACAGCAAAAGACATATTTCTCAATCGAGAAAGATGGTGATAGGAGGTATACTGCTTCATATTAGTTTCCCCCCCACGAACCAGGAGGGTAAAGAGAAAAGAAGTAAAGTGTTTTTTTGTATAATTATGTGTATATATATATATATATATATATATATATACGCAGATAAATCTATCAAAATATACGGTAGTGTCCAATCCGTATGAAGAACTCAATGTAATCCAAATATCATGAAAAGAGAAGATGTATTCAAAAATTTTCGATAAAAATCATAGGAAAACAGAGTCAAGATAAATTAATAAAAACAATGAAATAAAAACAAAGAACAAGTTCCTTATATTAAAAAAGTCATCATTTTACGATCGTTTCTAGGATGTATATGTGTGTTGGTATGTATATCATATAGATCTATGTAAAAAATATTACAAATTTTCAGAGGAAATATACATACCTTCACATATACATGCTGTCTTCATATATATATATATGAGCACTTCATGCTATAGCAATGTGAATATATCAAGTTTAACACAATGAAGTCTCACTTTCAACGTTTATATTTATCATTGACCGTTATGTACGTTTCACAGATGACTGGATCAAGGTCCACATAGATATCATGGACCTGACTCAAGTATTGATCGTGTTGATTTGGCTAAAAACAATTCACACACACACACACGAATACACATGTAAAATTGGCAACAAATACAAAACTCCATGGTAATCGGCCATTGAAATGAACGTACACAGTTTCAACCCCTGCTAACGATACTGCTGATCCATCCGAAGTCACAGTGTCTGACAAAATAGTCAAACACTATCCTTGGATTATTAAAATACTTTGTATTGAATTAAATGTACGACATTTGAGTCGTGCAATATGTGACGAAAATGGTCAATTAGACCTGGAGACGAATACCATCTCTCTCTCTCTCTCTCTCTATATATATATATATATATATATATATATATATATATATATATATATATATATATAGGAACGAGTAGGACCCCGACGGCTGAGCTCAAGCCGTTTCGACGGCTAATTCTGGACTGTGTTCCTATTACCCACTCTACTCGTTCCTATTACCCACTCTACTACCCTAAGTATTGAGTACTTTGGTGCGTTATGGTCCATCTGGTTCCTTACCACATTTCCTTCGTTATATATATATATATATATATATATATATATATATATATATATATATATATATATATATATATATATATATATATATATATATATCATATATATATATATATCATATATATATATATATATATATATATATATATAGAGAGAGAGAGAGAGAGAGAGGGGGTATGTGCGTGCGTGTGTGTGTGTGTGTATGTGTATGCCTGCGAGACCTGGGTCACATATCGACACCTTAAACAATTGAAGCATTTCCATCAGATATGTCTCAGACGGACCCATCAGTGATGTCGAGATTTTGGAAAGCTCAGCGGGATTTGAACTCAGATCGTAAAGGGACGTAAATAATAATGTATTTTGTTGTAACAGGAAAGGTATGGTCTGTTATATCAATAAATGTAAGTTGAATTGAGGTTCGGCTGTAAGTCTCAGGTTCTGTTGCTGCTGTGATAATAACTCTGGAAGGAATCTTTCCATATCACATTTAAAGGCTATGGCTGTGTAATAGCATCACAAGACTTTACAACGTTTTTACCTAATTTATTTACAAACCGATTACAAAGATTGAGCTGGCATGCCAAAACAAATGAAACAAATTAAGGGTCTAGAAGGTATGGTCTACTGGCTGAGGTGTTGGCCAGGCCCGTAGTTATATTGTTGTCGTTACATATTGGCTAATGGTTTCACGGCAAAAGATTAGGCGGAAGTTGAAAATACATATCTGTGCGCGGCTCACGATTGGCCTGACTTAGCCAAATCACGCACGAATAGCCTATAAATGCGCCAAAAGAAAGTAGCTTGCTACATGCTTAAGCAAAGACTCCGATGGAGTGGTTACCTTGCCAGGATGAAGGTTTCTAGAATACCGAAACAACTCTTTTATGGAGAGTTAGTTAAAGGAAAACGACCTCCATAAGGATTCGTTGAAAGCCTCTTTGAAACACGCTAACATCTCTGCTGATACATGGGAAAACGTAGATGCTGATCGTAATAAATGGAGAAAGACTGTATATGAGGGGAAAGTTGTCTTTGAGGCATCTCGAATCGCATACGAGAAAGTAAAAAGTGATGTGAGGAAGGACATTGCTGTTGCATTTCCAGACAGCGAAGGTCCTCCTATGGTGCTGACATGCAGCATCTGTGCGAGACTCTGCCTCAGCAAAGCTGGACTCGAAAGTCATCTTCGCAGTCACAAAGTGAGACCAGTGGTTGACTACCAGGCTACTGTTGTAGATGCTACTCATCATGCCTGCCAAGCATGTGGAAGAGAGTGTAGACCAGCAGGAGGGCTCAAACAACATGCACAAGAAAGCTGACTACTGCCAGTGGATGTTTTGATTGCTAACTCTGTGCAAGAAATTGGCTGGGCTAAAAAGCCACATTCGATCGCAGCACCGTTAATTGTTATTGTGTGTGTGTGTGTGTGTGTGTGTGTGTGTGTGTGTGTGTGTGTGTGTGTGTGTGTGTGTGTGTGTGTGTGTGTGTGTGTGTGTGTGTGTGCGTGTGTGTGTGTGTGTAGATATGTATATGTGTGTGTGTGTGTGCGTATATATATGTATATATATATATAATTTATTATTATTATTGTGGCTAATGATGCGCAGACATGCGTTGAGGCTGCGACATCTCCAGATATTCTGCCTAAACGGTGAACAGGTGTGGTCGCCGTTTATCAGACGGGCCTTTCCGCAGTTCATTTCTTTGACTGAGCTGCAGTCCTGGGTCAAAAAGAGACCGAGACTGGGTGACTGGCACCTGGAATGTTGCCAGGCACTCACTGCCCTCTACCAAGCGGGCAATACGATCAGTGGAACTTCTACTCTCGAGTTCTATAGAGGATTGGTGGTGGGCAAGTGCGATGACGCACTCGGAGAAGCTTTGGGCCTCGACGAAGTCCAACTGACCAGTCTGTACCGGAGGACTTTTGAGCCGGGGACGATGGACGATTTCCAGAAATCCCTCGCTTGGCAGTGCTACCGGGGGGCACTGCCGGTCCGGGATAAACTCTACAGGCACGGAAGTGCTGTCAGACGGACCTGCCCAAGATGCGCACAGAACGACGAAACCGTTCTTCACGCACTTGTCCAATGTCCGTGCATTACTGACTTGTGGAGTTATGTCGAACACCTACTGTCGCGTGTGGAACGAATCCGGCTATCGGCCGAGTCCATAGTGAAGATCGATCCACCGCCTTCCTTAGGTCAGGAAGAGCAGGAAATTTTCCTCTGTCTGGTGGCAGTTGCGAAAGAGGTTATATGGTGGACCAGGTTAAAAGGACTGAAGACAGACACTTTTCTCTTCGGCCAATCCTTCATCAACTTCTTCAAGTTTCACCTGGAAAGGAAGTTGAGGGTGGAGAGGGAAGTGCTGCCCCCCAGTACATTTGCTAAAAGGTGGGTGAATGTGGCGAGAATGACTCGTGTGAATGGGCCTACTCTGACCATGCGCCTATAGGCGAGCTAACTTGAAGAGAAGGGTGCTCTCCCTGGGTGCCCTAGAAGCGCAGGGTGGTTCAGGATTAGTGGGGTAACCAAGTCACCCCAGGGTCGTCCACCCCCTATCGGGGAATTTATTTTGTTATATTTATGCATAGTTTATTTTATATTTTTATATTTTCATTGTTAAACTAGTCTTGCCATTGTGCACTTTTACTCGACCTTATTATAAACCCCCACTGTCCTTGTCTTTGTATCGTCCCCTACATGTCGGCCCTTGTGGCTAATAAATGAAATCATTATTATTATCATTATTATTATTCAAATCTCGTCGAGGTTAACTTTGCCTTTCATCCTTACGGGGTCGATAAAATAAAGTACCAGTAATGCACTGGGTATTTGCTGGCCTTGTGCTAAAAGTAGAAACAATTATTATTATTATTTTAACTTTGCCTTTCATCCTTATGGGGTCGATAAAATAAAGTACTAGTAATGCACTAGGGTAATTGCTGGCCTTGTACCAAAAGTAGAATCAATTATTATTATTATTATTATTTTCCTCTTCGGCGAATCCCTAATTAACTTTTTCAAGTTTGACTTGAAGAGGAAAATCAGGATGGAGAGGCAAGTGCTGTCTTCTAGCAAGTTTGTTGAAAGGTGGGTAGCGAGAATGGTCCGAGTGAACAGGATCGCTCTGAATATACGCTTGTAGTTTGAGGAATGGGAAAAAAAAATTGAGAGAGGGCGCCTGCCCTGGTGGTCAGGGTGGCCGTGGTCTTTTGTGTGGTTTTCGCCACGAGTAACCCTCGGAGGTTTCCCCTCTATTGGGGAATTTTTCATTGTTTCAATTTTCATTTTTATTGTTTTTATATATATATATGTTTCTAAGTCTTTTTTTTCTTTTCTTATATAAATAATAAAAATCTTTACACGCACAAAACCCACATCGTACCGTCCTGTGCCGTCTGTAATGTTTTTCTTGATGTCAGCCCTTGTGGCCAATAAAGAAATCATTATTATTATTATTATTATTTGCCTTTCATCCTTACGGGGTCGATAAAATAAAGTACCAGTAATGCACTGGGTAATTGCTGGCCTTGTGCCTAAAGTAGAAACAATTATTATTATTATTATTATTATTATTATTGTTGTTCTTTGAGTCTCAGTCATTGATGTTATTTAACTGGAAAGTTTGTCGAAATGAATATCAAGCCGCTACCTGCAGCCTCAGATATTCAGGACGTATCGGAGGGTTCTTGCTGTTCCCAGCAAGCATGCCTGTTGAAGTGTTCCAAAAAGCGGGGCTGGACTAATCTTCTTTAACCATCCTTGGAAACTCTTTGAGATTGTACCTAGTGCACCTATGACAATCGGGGCGACCTTGACTTCATGACAGTTCCAAATCCTTTTAAACTCCCACTTTAAGTCCTGGTATCGGTTAATTTTCTCCCTCTCCTTTTCTTGCACTCTTGTGTCAAATAGGCAGGCTACATCTACAATCAATTAATTATTATTATTATTATTATTCTCTTCCGGAGAACTTTCAGCCCAGGGCCTATGGATAACTTCCAAAAATCCCTAACCTGGCAGTGCTACCGGGGAGCGTTGCCGGTTCGAGATACGCTCTACAGGCACGGAAGTGCCGTCAGCCGAGCCTGTCCGAGATGCGCGCAGAGCGACGAAACCGTCGTGCACGCACTCGTTCAGTGCCCGAGCATTGCTGACTTGTGGAGCTATGTCGAACAGTTGCTGTCGCGTGTAGGACTGATCCGGTTATCGACTGAGTCCATTGTGCAGATGGTCTCGCCGTCTTCCTTCGAGGAGGAAGGGCAGGCGGTTTTCATCTGCCTGGTGGCCATGGCGAAAGAGATTGTGTGGTGGACAAGGTTAAAAGGGTTAAAGACAGATACTTTCCTCTTCGGCGAATCCCTAATTAACTTTTTCAAGTTTCACTTGAAGAGGAAAATCAGGGTGGAGAGGCAAGTGCTGCCTTCTAGCAAGTTTGTTGAAAGGTGGGTCAATGTAGCGAGAATGGTCCGAGTGAACGGGATCTCTCTGAATATACACCTGCAGTTTGAGAAATGGAAAAATTGAGAGAGGGCGCTTGCCCTGGTGGTCAGGGTGGCCGTGGTCTTTTGTGTGGTTTTCGCCACGAGTAACCCTCAGAGGTTTCCCCCCTATTGGGGAATTTTTCATTGTTTCAATTTTCATTTTTATTTTTTATATATATATATATATATGTTTCTATGTCTTTTTTTTTCTTTTCTTATATAAATAATAAAAATCTTTACACGCACAAAACCCACATCGTACCGCCCTGTGCCGTCTGTAATGTTTTTCTTGATGTCAGCCCTTGTGGCCAATAAAGAAATCATTATTATTATTGTCGTTGTTATGTTTTTTTTTGTGTTTTTTCGTGCAATGGCCATACTCGATAACGAGGGGCAAGCCATCATGTATGTATATATATATATATATATATATATATATATATATATATAATACAGTAAAGAGAGATAAACACGGATATATAACTATATGTGTTCAAACCACAAGGGGCATAAACTGCCAGGGTGAAGAAAATACTGATTAAAATAGTATGATTCACAGAACCCAATGAAAAGGATAAACTGAGATATACGAACCTACCATTACAACTATCATGTACAGTTTATGGGTACAATTGTTTCTCAAAATTCAGTGAAGAGAATTACTGGTGTAGTGCTTTTCAACGGACACCCACATCGATATTCACCTCACTACTAAGTTTCAAAGAAGACTCAATAACACATGTGCGTTAAGAGAACACATGGTTATTACGTATTTTCTTCACTCTGGCGGTTTCTGCCCCTTGTGATTTGAACACATATACTTATATATCCGTGTTCGTCTCTCTTTATTGTATTTTAGTGAATTGGCCATAGGGTTATTTACTCCAGTAAATACCACTACATACCAACCACTAATTTAATTTGTTTAGAAGATGTAAAAGAAATGAAGATGTAGTAATTGAAACATGACGAATACTTCGGAAAAGTGTATCAGTAACGATTTACATTTATTGAAGTAGCTTGTTACAATTTTGCTAGTGACACGTACCTCGTGCCATGATGTGGTGTGATCCTGAGGTATAGGATAGGATTAGAAAAAGTTTAGCATCTGTGCTTGGTGTGGTCAGTTCTAGAGCCGTTGATGAAAGAAAGGTAGATTGTCCTTTACTCCTTCTTTTATAATCTCTGAAACGGAAGTTCAAGAAGTGTTCTAGAAATTCTACGTGAAATAAATTTGGCTACTTCCCTTTGTCTAGAGAGCGCTTCAAGACTCCCCTCTCAGACGAGAAGTCGAATAACCAGCCGAAGGTCATTGTAGCGTGAACCCGTAAGAAATGAGGAGCAAAGCAAAGGTACAAGAAGGTGCATGAATAAAATATAAGCTCGCAACTGAAGCAAATACCAAAAAAAAAAAAAGCACAAAACAAGTAAATGCATTTGACAAAGAAAAAATGTAAATGTAACAAAACTGATAATTCAAAGTTAACATAAAGGAGCAGAGAAAAAATTAATGCTCAATGGTAAGTTCAAAGTTTCTTTAAAAAATAGTTCATACATCACTAGTGTGAAAACGCTGAAAAAGAGCACATCAATCAAAAATATGAATGAATGAATGAATGAATGAATGCAAGAAGAAAATTATGAATGAGGCGCTAAGGGGCCAGTGTTATGTATGCCGCTGTGTCAAATGACTGGCTGTTTTCTATTTATAACATGACCACCCAGGGTCTAATAGAAAACAAATAAAGTCTGACATGGGCGAAAATGTGCAAAAATGTTTTCAAAGTTGCTGTTCTTGCATTAATTGTTATAAAAGTTGTTGTTGGCGGTGGCGGTAAAAGTATGAAACTACCACTTCTGTTATGTTGCTGTGAAATCGCCGTTGGTGTTGTGGTAAATGTTTTACCAGTAGCTGTTGTTGATGATGATGCTGTTCATGTCCAACGATTCCAAGGTAGGTTGGTCAGTTGCAATGGCAACTAAATCAATATGTGCAGGAGACGTAAGAGAACACACAGAAAGTCGAGATAGTGCGTCTGCAGGTATGCTGGAAGTTCCAGCTATGTGACGAATGTCACTGGTATACTGTGAGATGAGATCCAGATGCCTATACGCTCTCGGAGAGTACTTGTCGGACTTGGATTGTAAAGCGAACGTTAACGGTTTGTGGTCCGTGAATATCGTGAACTCCCGCCCCTCCAAAAGGTGGTGTAAGTGCTTCACGGAAAGATAAATCGCCCAAAGTTCTATGTCAAAGGTGCTGTATCTCTGTTCTGCTGATTTTAATTGGCGAGAGAAAAATGCCAATGGTTGAACTTGGTGATCGATTACATGATGCAAAACTGCGCCAACAGCACGATTAGATGCATCAACAGATAAGGAAAGTCTCGCATTTGCAACAGGATGGGCAAGGAAGGAAACTTTAGCTAGCTCAGACTTGACGGATTTAAAAGACTGCAATGCATCGGCAGAAAGTGAAATTTTTTCATCTTTCTTTTTGCAGCCCCTAAAAAACTGTATCAAAGGGAATAACTTGTCCGCACAGTTAGGAATAAAGCGACGATAAAAGTTAATTAATCCCAAGAAATGGCGTAATTGTTTCAAGGATGTTGGTGGTGCTAATTGCTGAATCGCCTCTACTTTAGCTGGCAATCTGGAACAAGTGGTCTGGGTGAGCCAGTAGAGATATCGCAGAGAATTTTTCCTTCAAAAGATGGAAGAGGTAAATATTCCAATTTGCAGCAGAACTGGTCAGAGGAAATGTCCAGCGAATCCAAAGTAGGTTGATCAATGTTGAAGAAAACCAGTTGAGCGCAGTGATCTTAGTAAGTCCAGATAAGTTTCTTTTAAGTAGCTGACCCCAGAACGAACGTGCATAAAAATGCCCAGCAAGTGACGTCAATTTACGACGCAAGGTGTCGCAATTTTTTTTACTGGCATTAATAAAGTAGCTCGTGGTCGAACTATTCTTTGAGATGAATAGCAATGAGTGTGTTGGTAAAATCCACCGCGCGGGAAAATGACGAAATGAAGAAGACAAGATGGTTGCTCGAAAATGAAAGAGGAAGGCAGCAGTCGCCATATTGGTCGTTGGTCTTAAACAAAAGCTTGGTTGAACGAGAAAGACACGAGGTGTAATTTTCAGAAAAAAAAATATCATGTTAAAAAATGAAAGAGTCCACTTTAATGAATGGTTCGTAGTAAGATGTAGCGAAAGTATAAACAGCCAAGTTAGAAGCATTTGAACGTAGTCACCACGTAAAGTGTATCAGTAACGATTTGCATTTATTGAAGTAGCTTGTTACAATTTTGGTAGTGAAACGTATCTCGTGCCATGATGTGGTGTAATCCTGAGGTATAGGATAGGATTAGAAAAAGTTTAGCATCTGTGCTTGGTGTGGTCAGTTCTAGAGCCGTTGGTGAAAGAGAGGTAGATTGTCCTTTGCTCCTTCTTTTATAATCTCTGAAACGGAAGTTCAAGGAGTATTCTAGAAATTCTACGGGAAGTAAATTTGGCTACTTCCCTTTGTCTAGAGAGCGATACAGTATTATAAGGCTCGGAAATATTTTTTTTTTCCTTGAGCTATTTTAATTATAGGGGACTATTGTGAGATTTTAACTCAATATATACTTTTACACAGCTCAGGTCAACACTAAGAGAGAAAGAAAGAAAACTACAGACAAAAATGTGAACTTTTCTCTTTATATATGTATGTAAAAACAATTTTTCCCCCATATACTTATTGTTCTTATTAATATGTAATTTAATTGCATTATACACTTCCGTCGTGTGAAAAAGCCTTCAAGCTGAAACCAGTACAAATAATGCGGACATTCCTATTTTGTAAATAAATGTTTTGATGTCATTCTGAGAGAAAATCCCTTTAGCATTTTCGACTGTCTTTTTTTCTTTTTTTACTATATATATATATATGTTGTTATACTTTGGGCGGGTCATATTGTTATAATATTGCCAGAAATAATAACAGAACACACACACACACACATAAATATAGTTGAACAAATAAAGCAAAACAAACACAGGGATGAAAAAATACAATGTCTTATTAGGATCACACTTAGAGGCAAGTGGGGGAGGTTTCGCACTTCGTCAGGAAATGGAGAGTTCGGATAGGGAGAGAACAGGTAGGTACATGAAAATTTGGAAAAGGTTTTTAAGAAGATTGGGGGTGGTAGGTGAGGGGTCCGGCATTCGAGAGTGGGCGACGATGTGGAGAGTCCAGATGTGTCATGGGTGTAGTTGTGTGTGTTTGCTGATGGGGTGGTACAGGGGGGAAATATAGTAGTAAACGAGGTTGTTGGTAGTTAGTTGAGGTGGGTATGTGTGTATTGGTGGTGGAGTAACGGGGAGCGAAGGTAGATTGTTAGTAGTATTAGCCGGTGAGGTGGTTCGAGTGTGTGTGTGCGCGTATGGGATGACAGAGCGGCAAGTGTGGAGGTAGATGGGAGTTAGTGTGAGTGGTGGGTGGTGTGGTATGTTCCGTTGGTTAATTAGTTAGTGCCGTTGGTGGTGTTAAAAATTAGCTTACAGATTTCGAAGGGCCCTAGACAAGCTCAAATTAAATATCAAAGTAGTTGAAAGACCAGGTATTCCCATAAAAACTCTAATTAGTAAAACATACCCATTTCAAAGATCTCCCTGTACTGATAGGAAATGCATAGTCTGCAAACTAAGCCCGCAAACTAACTGCAAAACTGGGAATGTAGTACATAGCATAAGATGTACTGAGGGACAGTGTAGGAATAAGAATATAACATACATAGGTGAAACAGCCCGTAGAATAGAAGAACGAATAAGTGAACACTGGCGAGAACTCCAGGATGGGAAAAACATTAACATGCCAAAATAGAACATAGGGGCACATTAGAGAACACAGAGATAAAAATTATATCCACACACAGAAAATATGCAATGATCAGACAAATCACAGAGGCGACAAGCATAAACAAACTCCAACCAAAATTAAACAGAAAACGAGTGGAATAGCAACATCATAATTAGTAATTAAGGACAAAATGAAGACATACAGACACACACAAAAACCAAACTAACAAAACAAATCAGACACACAGATAGAACAAACAACCAATTAGTGACAAGTAAATAAACACATAAATAAATAAACACACTGGATGTAACGCATGTACAAACTAAACACACAACACACAAAAACAAGATGGTGTAGAACAGAAGAAAGGAGAGACACAAAATAAAAACCTAGTCACTGAGGAGGTCGCAGAATGTGTGACGAAAGAGCTTTGACAATATATAAATAACCATCCGGTTATCGAACCAACCAAACAACCGGAAATTTATAATAAACTGAAGTGAACACCAACAGGTGCGTGTGTTTTTATTGGTAGCATGACCCTCCCAAAGTATAACAATATCTATTTCAACACACATTTTCAGGTAAGAAATCTTTCTCTTTTTTTTTTTTAGGACTTAGATCTAATTAGGTTTATTTACAATAGTTTATAACTTTGCCTATTAATCCGTATGGTGAGCAAATGTGGTCCTACGTGTTGGCCTTCCCACAGCCCCGGCGGACAGGATGGAGAAGGCGTTTCCCCGGAGGATGGTAAGGGAGACGCACTGGAAAAGCCATTCCAACTCGCAAGGCTCACACCTACGGCTGGCCAGCTCAGCGCCTATGGTGGTAAATAGGGAGGTAGCCCTAGGGCCAAGGACACTAGAAGTCTTCACTGCCAAGGTCACGACCGCGAACTTGTCGGAGAGCGACCGGTACTTGGAGAGTTTGGCCTCCTCAGCCCGACGTGCAGCAGAACCTGGGTTAGTCGCAGACTGCACCAGGTTGCGGCTGGAGAAAGTGTCACTGCAAGTGGCATCCCAGACGAGGGGTTTGCCACTGTGGAACGGGAAGGTGGTCATACTGTCTGGCCTTTTGCTATCCCCTCGGTCTAGCCCCACCGGTTCGAGCTGGGAGGGGAAGTCTGCAGCGTCCAAGCCATGCTTAATGACCTCGTTGAGGGCAGCATGGCGTGGAAGGCGGCCAGGAAAGGTGACAGGAAGGCGGTGACAGGAAAGCGGATGGAGTCCGAAAGAGTCCACGGTGGATCCACTGCGACATTTATGTGGCTCGCAGATCCGGAGTTCAAGCCTCAAGGAAACGTCGATGCGCAGGCTATCGTTATCCAGCTGCGTGCCAGTGGAGAAAGAGGGCAAGGCATGGAACCAGGCACCACTGTGGGGTTTGGAAGCCGCGCGAAAACAGGCAAGGCGGTGCTGTCGAGCTGGGTCGTGAACATATCTGAGGCCAGGCTGCACTGGATGGCATCCCATACGCTTTGGGGGGGACTTGACGTCAGAAGGGGGAGAAGGAGGAGGGACGTCTACTGGGCTAAGTCCCAGCCTATCCCACATCTCACAGGCGACCTCATGTTCCCTGAACACAGAGGGTTCTATTGTGTTTTGAAGAACCCTGCTGACGAGGATGCGACATGAGGTTTCCGATGAAAGAAACGCCGGCAAAGCCAGGGAGATCGGGGACCGGAGGCCAAGGCCGCCATGTCTGACAGGTAAAGTGGTCTGTTGCCAGCCAATGTCATCAAACTTGACGTTGCATATCTGCTCAGCTGCCGCTCGGATACAAGTATCGAGTTCAGCGAGGAGAGATTCGTGACTGTAGCACGGAGCGCTGCGAAGGGTGTAGAGGAGCTTCGGCATGGCGAAGCAGTTCCTCAACAGGAAGAGAGCTGGGTGGCCATCGATCAAGTCCAGTCGGCTCGTGAGGGCCTGGAGTTGTTGGAGCCTAGACCTGATGGTGGAGCGGATGGCCGGCGAGTGGATCGGTGACCCTAGGATGAAGACATCCTCTTTGGGGGGTCACCTGTACCTGGTGGACAATGGACCGCACGTCCAAGACGGAGGCTGCAAAGCTCTCAGCATCATGGCTGACATTTACCACCTCTGACTTGAACGAGTTAACCTGAAGGCCGATTCCCGCCAGGGCAGGAACCACCGATTGAAGGTCATGGCAGACAGTCTCTACGGGCCCGCCCATCATAGCATCATCCAGGTACCAAACGTTGAGAGGGGCCGTGATACTCCGGGCAATGTGGTCTATACCAACGGCGTCAGCAGCAAGGAGCATGCTCGGGCAGCAGCAAGGAGCATGCTCCATATGACAAGTAGGCCAGCGGGTAGGCGGAGGGGGCTCGGCTGAGGGGGCTCGGCTGAGGCAGGCATTGAGGTCCTGGCGTATGCAGTTAAAGGCATTCCTCATGTCAAGCTTGACAATGAGGTGCCTGGAGTCCCTGGATGCCGGTTCTGGTGGGCAGCCATTGAAGAACTGCCTGGTTGCATGTGCGGCCCCCTCAGCCACGGACACGCCGACACCCAGTTGCACCGGACTGAACTCCTCACCCAGTTCTGGTGTTATGGACCTGCAGACCACCTTAGCAGCCAAACTCCGGAAGACATTGTCCACAGCGATGGGGCGTATGCCACCCTCTTTCTTCCTGAGATCGGTCAAGATAGCCGAAAAAAGAGGCATCGGGCGTGAGGATTCAAGGCGCCATGGATAAGTCTATTGGTGAGTGCCACAATTGCACTCAGAAAGCGGCGCCCGGCCTCAGCGGAGAGGGGAGATAGCAACTCCTTGAGGTCGCCTGGTCGGAGACCATCAGCACCTCCGGTGCTGCTAGCTGGGAAGGACTTGATGGCAGACATCATGTCTGCGTCGGAAGCCACAAGGAGCAGGTGGGAATCGGGTGGGGGTATGGGTCGGAGCTCAGCGGGTGGCTCAGGGTCTTGAGTAGCAGGGCAGCCAGGACCTCCTCGATGGGTTGGAGGACAGTGTCCTCTGAAGCAACCACTCTGACTGCGGCCTTGACACCACCCATGATAAGTTTAGCGTTTACGCGGTCACGCAAACGCTTGACGCTGGCCTCAGTGGTGTAAGATTGGAGGCACCCAAGAGCAGGGGTTGTGACGTCCTTCGGCACGCTTGGAATGGGCGCTTGCCGAAAGGACGAAACATTGGCCTTGACAAAGGCTGCTGTCGACCGGCCGCCTCGGTCAACGCCAGAGCTGGGGAGGCCGAGAGTGAGTGGGGCGAAATAGAAGAGGCGCTCCCAGTCGCTGGCTCGATTGGAGTCCAGAGCACTCTCGATCGAGGAAGCGAGGGCATCGGCTACCAGCACCCGAGCCGCTCTCGGGATCCTGAACGGAATTTTCCGGGGCCGCCTGAGCCGAGCGATGTTAACCAGCGAGGCTTGGGCATCAGGCAAGCTCGCTGTTTCATCTGGTGGAGTACCAGACGGCCGTGGCTGGGCAGACGAAGGGAAGAGACAGTTTCTGCATCTCCACGCTGCGAGGGCACTGGAAGCTCGACGCGTCAAGCCAACACAGGTGGAAGCAGCCGCACCCCGAACACTTTCGGCCCCTCCTCCGTCTGTTCGTGGTGCTGCAAGTGCTGCAGATGTCGACTGGTGGGGATAGAGGATGGGGAGTGGAGCCGGGGACTGGGGCACCAAGAGGAATGAGGGGTGAGTGACTGGTTGTCATCAGCCTAGGTGCGAGGCACAACTGCACGTGGGTGGAAGGGAAAGTGTTAGTATGAGCGAGGCCTCATAGCTCACCTACATTGATATGGAGGCGACAGAAGACAAGATAAAAGGGAAGAGGGGGGTGCATCGAGGGGTACACACACGAAAGTAGAAAGTTAGCAAATAAATAAATGAATGAATGGATGAATGTACAAAAAGAAAACCGGGGGTTGTTCCCAGCGGAATGACCCAAAGGTTATTATTATCACTGATGCTGGAGTTGGCTTCCTCCTGTTAATGGTTGTGGTAGTGATTGCTGATAAGATGTTGGCGTATACACATATATGTTGTTGTTATTGTCACTGCCGCTGTCGTATCCTTGCTCTTGTCAATGGTAGTGGTAGTTGATACCGATCGCCATTTCGGCTGCCATGCTGGTTGCTGGTGCTCGAATGCCTTCTTTCACCCAAGATGCGGGGTTGTTGTTATTGACACTGTTGCTGTCCTTGCTTTCCCCTTGGTAATGGTAGTGATAATTGTTGGTGCTACCTATCTCAGCTGTCAAGCTGGCTGCTGAATCAGCTTCTGTTTACATTTTCGCATACATCTTAACGATATTCTCAATGGACGCCCTTACAATATTTGAATATAACTGAACCGTCGTATCATTTAATTTGAAAAGGGGAGTAAAGTAAAAGGAGAATAAAGTGAATTTGAAGTGTCAATCCCTTGCTTTTTTTTTTTTTTTTCTGACCGCTGGGGCTGTGGGGAGGACAGTGCGTGGGGCCCCATTTGCTCACCATACGGATTAATAGGCAAATTTATAAACTATGGTAAGAAATCTTGCAAGACAAATTCAAAAATAAAGTATATATGGTGTGTGTGTGTGTGTGTGTACACACTAAGGCATATAGTCTCTTTTCTCAGCACAATCTGAGTTTCTAAATATCAACCCTCTTAGTTTGCATATTAAAATGTATATGCTTTGAGTTTTATTAAGGTGTAACTGTCAACATAATTGTTTCTACTTTAGGCACAAGGCCAGCAATTACCCAGTGCATTACTGGTACTTTATTTTATCGACCCCGTAAGGATGAAAGGCAAAGTCAACCTTGGCGGGATTTGAACTCAGATGTAACTGTCAACATAATATTACAAATAGAGAGAGAAAAAATAAAAGAAAAGGGAAAGGAAAAAGGAAAGAGAAAAGGAAAAAACACAAGCAGGTAATACACACATCTAGGACCACATAAAACAATAAGTAAGCAAAAGATAACAATATCGCGAGGAGCACTGGAAAACCTCTAATAATTTTTGAGGCAAGCCAGCACGCTCGCAGTATTACCTCGGGTGATGGCGAGGCTGATGCGCTGGAACAATCAAGAGCCCTCACAAGCATCGCCAGTTACTTCGGTTAGGCGAACCGCCAGTGAAGATAAGAACCTCGCAGGCAGTAGCCCAACTCCCCAAAACGTCTCGAACCCCACAGGCTGGAAAATGTAGTTAGCCGACAGATCACGGTATTTCAGGATTTTGTTCCGCTCGGCTGTGGAAGCTGTATCTCTAGCTCTAACCGCAGCATCCAACATGTGGGAAGAAGCAAAAGAGTCACTAACTGTAACGTCCCAGATAAGACACTTGCCTCTAAACCACGGGCTCAGGATAAGAGCGTCAGTCTTTTCCCATCAATTCTGGATAACTCAGACGGTTCCAAAATTGAGTGGATGTCAACCCTTTATACTAAAGATTTGTTTTTCAAGAAAAGACACTAGCATCTTTATTTGCAGAAATATTCATACAAAGCAATAAAAAAAAGAAATATAACGATAGAAGAAATTAAACAACGAAAGGAAGGGAAAGAGGGAGGGAGCTACAGACTCTACACCCTAGTCTGTGTGATATCTCTTGACTGCGTCCTACGGATAAAATGGCGAAGGCATTGCCACGAAGAACGGCCAGCGACACTTGCTGCAAAAGCCCCTCCCTCCACGGGGCTCCTTCCTTAGACGGGCTGCTGTTTTTCCGAAGGAAAATAGTAGTTCTAAGACCTATGACAAATGGAGTCTCGCTGGCAAGCAGTCTGCCAAACCCCGGTATTTTGGCAATTTTCCTCTCCTCTGCATCGTGAACGGCAGTGCCTGGCTTTGCGACCGAAGCAACAGTGGCATCCCAGATTAGGGATTTACCTCTCCAAATGGGAAGAGAGTTATTCCTCTCAGCGCTTACCATCCCTCCACAATGGGTGGGAAAACCCTTCTTCCTCAGAGTTTCTCCCACTAGCAAGGGATTGGCAACAATTCTTAGCCTTAACCACACCAATTTCACCCAATGCATGAACCTCTACGTGGTTGCCATACCTGCTAGAAATAGCAACCAAATCTCCATCAAATCACGTCATACCGCCATAAAGAAGAACAAAAACACACTAGATAATAAAGTCCTTGGTGTACACTATACCAAAACAAAATAAAAAAAAAAACGTTTGGTAACTGCTGGAAACGATTTCGATCATGTGTCTGTTCCGTCATGGCTGACCTGGGGCTAAACAATACAACAATTATTAATGCCTCCTCTTAAGGATGCTCGTGTAATAAACTCTATTTGTGTTTATCCCATGTCATTCTTTAAAAGCTAAAATCTCATTGGGATTTGAAATAGAAAATATGAGGTAACTGCTTCCATTTAATTAACCAGCCAGTAGCAAGCACCTACTATTCAAAGGGAGACAATTCAGGCAGTTTACGTCTTCTACACGTGAAAATATATACAACAGCACGGATCACCTCCGATCATGAAAGGCTTGGAAAAAATTCTAAAAGGAATTATAAAATATCAGGTTACTGATAAGCTTCGGATGAAATTAAGCCCCCAAAATGTAATTGAATATCCATCGGTAAGTGTAACACATTGTACTGTTATTGTTTCGTGTTGCTTTCATTATACAACGGTGTCTTTCAATATAGCACTGCTAACTTGATAATAGAAGTGTTTCAAAACAGGAAAATGTGGAATGTGTGTGTTAAGGTAATGGTCCAAACTACTTCAACTCAGCTTAATTCCATTGCAATAGTTGCCGGCACAGACTATAATAAATACTAACGAGCTTACGACAATTAGTTGTGGCGTGTGTATATATATAATGTATGTAACAATTAAACAACATTGTGTCCCGTTAACGAATACATCAGTGACCGCTGGGGAATCCAAGTTGCTGCTTCTACAAGAATCGACGAGATAAAACCAATTCGTAATCACTTGGAATATTAGCCTAATCCCCCCTAAACATATAGCGGCTGCTGAACACTTTTTTTTTTCGTCTTTTTTCGAAGCTATTGTTTATTGCAATCGATTGTGGTTACAGTTATTTTCTGCGTTCGGGATTCCTATTTTGCTACAAAAGGATTTCAGAATTTATCCAGTGCTTCGATAGTTTGTATAGAATGTTTCTCTCTCTATATATATATATAATACACACACACACACATACACGGCGTCCCTCCAAAATGTATACACATATTTATTAGAATGCTGTTGAAGTGTGTATACATTTTTGGGACACCTTGTATATATACACATACATACATACATACATACATAAGTTGTGGTGGTCATGTTTTGCTTGATCAGGGCCGATTTGAGACTAAACAACTAGTATTTTAGTTATTTTATGAAATATCACGAAAGTTTATTATATGTTGAATCTGTGTAAATTAATTGTGAAATGAATCAACAAAGTTTGCATGCAATTTATATAATGTTAATGATTTACAAGTGAAATCAATAAATAAAAGTATCAGAAATAAGAGAAATAAAGAAAACATGTACGTCCCTTCAGCTACATACTACAACAGGAAATGATGGTGTTGCCCTCTAAATATTTTTAGGCAACCCAAAACACGATATTACCGGGTGTGTTAGCGAGGCTAGGCCGCTGGAAGAGCCAAGTACCCTCATCGAAGCCATCATAGGTTTCGTACGTTTAAAACTGATTGATGTGCTAAACACAAGGACCTTAACTGCTAAATTAAACATATATGTGGGTAAATGAGCATCCGGAATTTAATTGATTCTTGCTAATGCTTCAATGTTGATTTTCTGCTAATGAAGCTGCAGCGAAAAGTACAACTTGGTCGTTTATACAACATTGAAACTGAGTAGTTTAGATTCTCACCTCACTTTGACCCCCTTCCCCTTAGTTGCCTTCAAGTACCCTACATAGTTCCACGCAATCTCACTCAGGGGGTGTTCCACTTCATATACATAGCAATCATCTACTTTCAATGTCACATCTGTCCTACCTACACGCTACATTAAATGATTTTTGTCCCAGATTTAATCAAGATAACTGCTTTCTAAACACACTGTTACCGCAGTCTCACAACTCGTAAATATCCATCCTCCCCTATCACCCACCAATACTATCACTCCACTACACACACCCGCCAACAATCGCCTCATAATATTGTTTTCGACCTTCAAAAAGTTTTTACTCTCTCTTATCAAAATATTTCGTCTTCGTTTTCCTTTTTCTTTGCTTTCATTTCTGAATGTTCTCCACTGGCTTCAGTGTTGTCATTGGATCCAATTTATCGTTAACAACAATTTATATAATTCGTCCTGTGATCAATAATGCGATGCATATCCAATGTCTTTATGAATATACCTATGTATACATAGATGAATGTGCGTATATGTGGGTGTAATTGTATCAGTCAGTTCGGGTTTTCAATAGATTTCGTGATTTCTTCAGACAGCAAAAATTGATTAAAAGGTAACATTTCAGAGGCAATTTTGAGTAGAAGCGAGCGGACTAAAAAAAATGTATGTTTTTGCTTTGGGTGTCCGATCCCTTCTTACTTTCAGAACACCCTGACAGCCCTGCGCAGTTACAGAGGTGTAGGTGGCTGACCACTCAACTACCACCTAGAATACTATCAACCTTATTTGTTCACTCTAGCCACCAGTCCTCCACCACCTCGGCCGACATTATATGGTCAGTGTGAGTTCAAGCCAGCCAAATTTGTAAACTGCTAGCTTTGGTGTCCAGCAGAATTTCAGTGTATTCGTACCCGCTACCTGTTTATGGCAGGGTAATATACAGACCATCAACCCCAAAGTGAGAAAGTTACTTACTGCTATGATTAATATAGCTTATAGAAAATATTTAAGGTTTCACATATATATGTATGTGTATATATAGATATGTATATCATCATCATCATCATCATCGTTTAACGTCTATCTTCCACACTAGCATGGGTTGGACAGTTGAGGCAAGATTGGTCGAGTGACCGTGTCTCGCTCGTATAAGACTATCTGGCAGGTTTTCTACAGCTGAATGCCCTTCCTAACACCAACCAGATTTACAGTGTGGACTGGGAACTTTTTACCGTGTTACCTACACAACCACATTACAGCGTGGACTGTGTGTTTTTTTTTTTTGTTTTTTTTTGTGACACCTACTTTAGTTTGGACTGGATGTTCTGTTGTACCAACATAACTTTACAGAGAAAGGGTGGTGTTGGTGGGAGTGGGAGGGTGGAGTAGGGGTGGTGCGTTGGGGGTGTATATCTGGTTAAGAGGTGCCTACTGACTGTAGGTTAACTTTGCACGTAGGGAAGGCGGGTCATCTGTATTACTGCGGAGCGCCTAAGATCTCGATCCAGTGACATTGTCTTAGAGAGGTGCAAGTGTGCAAGGTTGGAATTTACTATGTCATCCCAGGTTTTTTTGGGTCTACCTACTCCGTAACTTCCATCAATTTTGATCGCCCTGCACTTTTTTTTATACAGCTGTCGTCTTTCATGCACATCACGTGACCATACCAACGTAATCTTCTCTCAAGTAAACAGCATCTGATCCCTCTTATTCCTAATTTCTCACTTAGTTCATTTATGCTTTGCCGTTCACGTATATTAGTATTACACATCCAACGGAGCATGCATGCTTCGTTCCTTTCCAGTCTGCGAAGGTCCTCTGCATGCAACGCCCATGTCTCACTGCCATGTAGCATTGCTGTTCGTATACAGGCATCATACAATCTGCCTTTCATTTTTAGAGAGAAACCTTTTGTGACCCACAGCGGTATAAGCTCTCTGAACTTTTTCCATCCCGTTCTGACTCTGGCTACTGTACTTTCAGAGCACCCTCCACACTGCTGATTTTGTCACCCAGGTAACAGAAAGTGTTCACTATTTCTATAGAACCATCTGGGCAATAGAAGGAGCTAGTATCCTGTGGGCACTTGCTACTTATTGCACCTGAGCATCGGTCACATATAAAATCCGAAGGCCCAGCTGCCTTGCCTGTCTTCATATCTTTGATTGCCTTACTTATTATACTACCGTTAACTTGCACTGCTGGTCCTTCTCTTGGATCGATTTGGGGCACACTATCTTTTTCCCATTTATTCTCCTTATTTAATAGTCTCTTGCAGTGTCACTTCCAAGCTACCTTCTTATCAATGAGGGCAAGTACACCATCATCATTACGGACACACAACTCTCCCCGACGATATCACGGTTTTCCTTCACACATTGTCTAGCATATATGTATATATATGTATATATATATGTTTATATATATATATGTATATATATGTATATATATATGTTTATATATATATATGTTTATATATATATGTATATATATATGTATATATATATATATGTTTATATAAATATGTATATACATATATGTATATATATGTATATATATATATCTTTATATATGTATATATATGTATATATATCTTTATATATGTATATATATGTATATATATATGTTTATATATATATGTTTTTATATATATGTATATATATATATGTATATATATATATGTATATATATTTATGTATATATATATATATATATATATGTATATATATGTATATATATGTATATATATGTATATATATGTATATATATGTACATATATGTATATATATGTATATATATGTATTTATATATAAGTATATATATATGTATATATATATGTATATATATACATATATATATATATATATATATATATATATATATATATATATATATATATATATGAAAAACCACAGACCCTCCATCTCAACTCTACTTTTGAAAAGCAGAAGAACTGCGAAACCGGTAAAGAAACCAAATAAATATATATATATTTTTTTAAATAAGGCTCCAGTTGCATTTTCGATTTCATCTTTTTTTCTTTCTCTCTCTCTCTCTCTCTCTGTCTCTCTCTCTCTCTCTATATATATATATATACATATATATATATATATATATATACAAGAGATGTATCAGGATAGCAGGCAAACTAACAGGTAGGGAGAAATATGTATGCAGTAGATGTACAGGGAAATTAGACAGTA
>OZ024741.1:105953367-105988367 GCA_964016885.1 Eledone cirrhosa
ATATATATATATATGTATTTATATATATATATGTATGTATATATATATATGTATGTATATATATATATGTATGTATATTTATATATATATATATGTATTTATATATATATATGTATGTATATATATATATGTATGTATATATATATATGTATGTATATATATATATGTATATATATGTATGTATATATATATATGTATGTATATTTATATATATATATATATGCATATTGCGCAATTTGGAGTGTATCTTTATGATTCCTAGAAACCAATCGAAGATATTTATATAATTGTTTCTACTTTTTGCACAAGGCCAGCAATTACCTAGTACATTACTGGTACTTTGTTTTATCGACCCCGTAAGGATGAAAGGCAAAGTTAACCTCGGTGGGATTTGAACTCAGACTGTAAAGAGACGTAACTATGTTGGAAAACATGACGTCCGACCCTCTACCGATACTGCTAATCTACCGCCCATCATATTTATATAATATCTATCGATCAGGTCCAGGTTCATCTTTAACCTGTTTGTATTTTCTTTGTTGTGGTGGCTTTTGTGGCAACATCTCTCCGGCCACAATTACACCCTGCTTAGTTCTATCCCTCTATATCGACTGGAAACTATGCGTCAAGTGCTCACTCTGGTGAATCTACAATAACTGTAAGTTACATTCCCTTGCCTACACAAGAGCAATAATGAAGAGTTCATTCTACTGACATGGCTATAAAATTGAAGCTTGTTTGCACAATCGCCATGTAGAGCGAACATTTTTTTTTATTTGAATTTGGCAAAGCTGGCCATTTATCGCTCGTATACAGGAAACTGACTGGCCAGTCTGCTGATATGCAAATTTGGCTGATCAGTGGATCTGCTAATATGCAGATCTGACTGATCAGCCAGCCTGCTAATATGCAAATCAGGCCAATCAGTCACTGTGTATTTTTGAAAATATTTTCACTAGCTCTAACAGTTTGGCAGGTGAACAGTGAGCTGTAATGATGAATGGTGATACCCAGAAACATTAATGTCTGCAGTTCTGTTCACAAGCCAACACAAGAGCAAGAATTAAGATTTCATTCTACTGACATGGCTATAAAATTGAGGCTTGTTTGCATAATTCCAAACGAATCGAACGTTATTAATAATATTCGTAAAACTCAGATTACATTTATTGTATTCAGCCATGTAGAGCGAAAATTTTCTTTTTTATTAACTATATATTTTGGGTTTCGAGGTTCAAATTCGTCTACAGAACAGGTTTGAATTTTGAAATTTAAATCTGTCCAGGAATCATGGCCGTTGCCAATATAAGCTTGTCTTTATTGACTTATATCGAGACAGACAAATTGTATTCACTTTAATTAGTTTATTTCATTAATGGCTAACTTTGTCTGTTGCAATATAAACACATTTCGTGTTTATCATATATTTTAAATGTATTTAACTGCTCGGAAGAGCCCCTTCCTGGAGCTTAATTATTGTAAACGACTGAGAGTTTATTCTCAAAATATAATATAATATATATATATATATTAACTTTATATTTATATATATATATAAAGCTGGAGGAATTCATGAGAGTCAATGGTTATCCAATATATATATATATATATCATCGTCATCATCATAACCGTTTTATGTACGTTCTTCCACACTAGCATGGGTTAGACGGGTTGTCCTGTTGTGGGCAGTGTCCGGTCGGCTAATTCTGGCTTGATTTCTACAGCCCTTCCTAACACCAACTTCATCTACAGTGAGTGCTGGGTGCTTTTTTGCCGTGGCACCTCCACGACCACTTTGCAGTGGAATGATAGAGACCCCAGTCCTATCATCTCATTTCTACAGCTGAGTAAACTGGAGCAATGTGAAATAAAGTGCCTTGCTCAAGGAAACAACACATCACCCAGTCCGAGAAGTGAACTCACAACCTTTCGATTGCAAGTCCAATGCTCTAACCACTAAGCCATGCGCCTTCATATATATATATATATATATATATATATATATATATATATATATATATATATATATATATATCATCATCATCATCATCATCACCGTTTTACGTCCGTTCTTCCACGCTAGCATGGGTTAGACGGGTTGTCCTGTTGTGGGCAGTGTCTGGTCCGCTGACCATGCCTTGCTCATACAGGAACTGATTTGGCTTGATTTCTACAGCTGGATGCCCTTCCTAACACCAACCTCATTTACAGTGAGTGCTGGGTGCTTTTTCGTGGTGCCTACACGTCCACTTTACAGAGTGGGCTGGGTGCTTTTTTGCCGTGGCACCTCCACGACCACCTTGCAGTGGGGGGTGTGGGGGCATATTGTCTATATGCTTCAGCTTGTACCTATGGGAGGTCGGGTACTCTGTATTGCTGCATGACGCCAGAGGTCACGGTCGTGTGTCATCGCCTTTGAGAGGTGTAATTGAGTAAGGTTGGCTTTTATCACCTCATCCCAGGTCATCTTGGGTCTCCCCACGCCGCGGTTTCGATCGACTTCTAGTGCTCTGCACCTTTTTATGCAGCTGTCATCCTTCATACGCATCACATGTCCATACCAACGCAACCGCCTCTCTGCACACAGCATTTGATTCCTCTTATGCTCAGTCTCTCTCTCAATTCATTTATGCTTTGTCGGTCGCGTATATTACTATTACACATCCATCGGAGCATGCAGGCTTCGTTTCTCTCTAATCTACGTAAGTCTTCCACCTTCAGTGCCCAGGTCTCACTACCATGCAACATCGCTGTTCGGATACACGCATCATACAGTCTGCCTTTCATTTTGAGGGAGAAGCCTTTTGCAGCTAGCAGTGGTAGTAGTCCCTAAACTTCTTCCATCCCGTTCTTACCCTAGTTATTGTACTTTCTGAACACCCACCTCCACTGCTAATTCGGTCACCTAGGTAGCAGAAGCTGTCTACTGTTTCTACAGAGCCTGCCCAGAGATTGGTGGTACTTGTTTCCTGTGGCTGTTTGCTGCTTGCTGTCCCAGCACAGCTGCTGCATGTGAAGCCTACATTCTTAATTAAGCTTCCTGAGATCCCGCTACATCTCTTGTGTACCCATTGTTTGCATTTGGGGCAGAGAATGGAGTTCCTACCTACACCTTTCCTACATACTGAGCAAGGCCATTTCCCTGAGGGTATCTGGGTTCTGTCTTCTCGTCTACTTACAAGGACCTTAGTCTTTGTCATGTTGACTTTGAGACCCTTTCTTTCTAGTCCCTGCTTCCAAGTTTAGAATTTCTTCTCTAGTTCTACCATAGATTCAGCTATAAATGCGACGTCATCAGCATACAGGAGTTCCCATGGGCATCCAGTCTTAAACTCGTCTGTTATTGCCTGCAGAACTATGATGAACAGGAGAGGGCTAAGAACAGAACCCTGGTGGACACCGACCTGTACACTAAATTCCTCGCTATAGTCATTGCTAATCCTAACTTTGCTGACTGCTCCCCTATACATGGATTGTACAGCTTTCACAAGCCATTCATCTACTCCTAGTTTTCTAAGAGCCCACCAGATTACAGCACGTGGAACTCTGTCAAAGGCTTTCGCAAGATCAACGAATGCCAGGTAGAGTGGCTTACTTTTAGCTAGGTACTTTTCCTGTAACTGCCTCACAAAGAAGAGGGCATCAGTGGTGCCTCTTCCTTGTACAAACCCAAATTGCATCTCATCTAGTTTCACCCGGTCCCTAATCAACTATGCTATAACTCTTTCTGTTATATATATATATATGTATATGTATATATATAATACAATATATATACTATACACACACACACATATATTATCAGTGACACTAACATTACGTGGTTCATTATAGAATTGGTAAAAGCTGATATAGGTTTTGTGTATGAAACATCAGCTAGAGATGCTTATTTGCATCATAATCATCATCTTATGAAAGCAAATGCAATATGATCATTTCACAGCTATCTCAGTAGGCAGTGACAGTGCCAGAAACATGTTTCTGGATTTTACTCCTTCATCAGTGACATTTAATCACTCAATTCTGAGACAAGAATTTGCAAAAACTGATATAGTTTTTGTGTATGAAAAACATCAGCTAGAGATGCTTATTTGCATCATTATCATCATCATCGCTTAATTTCTGCTTTCCCTACTAGCAAGATTTGAACTGGTCTACACAAACCAAGTCAGTACTACCACCCAGACAGGTTGGGGGTCTGCATCTCACTTATATACAGTCTTGCATATAGCATAAATATAGCTGGCTAGGATTAACTTGTAGTAACACGCACATAGCATGGTTCATAATAGGAGTGTATATGTATCATATATGATATCTGAAATCCACTGTGTTTTGTTAGAAGTATGGTAATGAAAGGTTTTTAATAAAATATTGAAAAGTTACTCCAATATTATAAAACTCTATTGTATTTTTTCTTTATTTTTCTTTCAGCCCAGTTTTCTCTTCATTTCATGCATTGATAATCGTGTTTTGCTGTCACAAGTGACCAAAATAGATTTTGGTGATGCTTTTATCGTGCGAAATGCAGGTAATCTCTTTCCTTCAGGAGAAGGCATAACATTTAATAGTGTGACAGCTGAAGCTGGAGCAATTGAAGTAGCTTGTCACCTTCATAACGTGCGACATGTTTTCGTATGTGGACATTCTGACTGTAAGGTAAGTTAGCCCCACTCATAGATCCAGGAAGTTTTAAATGTTAGTTGAGATAAGCTTCATACAATAGTTAACTAATCCAAGCTTCATTGCTGATCACAAAGAAACTTCATTGCAGATCCAAGCTGCTTTGAATCCCAATGAAGCTAAGATGCATACATCATCATCATATGTTTGCTTTTCTATGCTTGCATGGGTTGGATGAGTCTTTTCAGTGCACCATCCCACCACTTGTTGCATCCTTTCATCATCTCCTCTGTGAGTTTCAGAGATTTGAGATCAGCTCTTACCACCACTACCCATGTCTTCCTTGGTTTTCCTCTACTGCAGCTTCCTTCCCCTTAGATTTCTTGGCACTTCTTCATCCAGTTATAAGCATCCATGTGCATCACATGTCCATACCAGAGCAGTCTTCTCTCTTGTACACTGCATGTGATTCCTCTTATACCCAGTTTCTCTCTTAGTTTATCTATGCTTTATCATTCACACACATCCAACAAATCATGCTTGCTTCATATAATAAATAGCCAGCTAAGCCAAACTTCACTGTAGATCACAAAGAAGCTTCATTCTGCATACAGTAGAATCAAGCTTCTTTTCAATCTAGATCAGTGTTTCCCAAGGCCAACTTTGCCTTTCATCCTTTTTGGGATTGATAAAATAAACTATTTCTCTAGTACAGGCCTTTATACAATTCACTTTTGGCGGGTGAGAGTGGTGTGCATGGTTCGAGTGAATTAACCTGCTCTGAGTATGTGGCTGTAAATTGGAGGAGGACAACTGGGAGAAGGCATTTGTCCTTATAATCAGAGTGACCATGGCATTTTGTTGGCTTTCTCCATGAGTGACCCTAATGAGGGATTTGTTTTTGTTTGATTTTTAAATGTTTATTTCATTTTTAGTTTTTGTTATAACCTTTTTTTTTACACACAAAAACCCACACTGTATTATCCTGTGCTGTCTCTATTGCTTGTTTAATGTCAGCCCTGTGTGGCTGATAATATTATTATTTATTTATTTCTAATTTATTTTTCCAAGGCTATGAATCTTCTATACAGTTTACGGAACCAATGCCATATACACACGGGAAGCCCTCTTCAGATGTGGCTTAAGAAATATGGTGTTCCAAGTGTTAGAAAATTTGAGCAACTGGACAGTAAATTTATTGGACCTCTTACTTTTCAAGGTAGATTCAGTCAACTTAATTTCCAAGTGAATATTGACCCAGAAAACCAGTTTCCTGTTGAAGATAAATTCTCCCAGGTTTGATATTATTATTTTAAATTCATTTTACATAATTTTTATTCTATATATAAAGAGATGAATTGACAGAGTCCTATTGTTGGTCATCCATATGATATTTTGTAATATAACTAACCTTCTCATTATTAAACTCGTGTTTGGAACATAACTTAGCAAAGGTTCTTTCCTAAAATTATGATTAAAATTATTTGAGATAAATATAAACACTTCAAAACAAAGTTTTCTATTGTAGAACCAGAGGCTGTTTCAGGTGGTTTGGAACATAAGTTAACAAAAGTTTTTAGATAAAATTATGAAGGAAGGATTTTAGATATCAAACCCATGCTAGTTGGAAAATGGACATTAAACCATGATGATGATAAACACTTTAAAACAAGTTTTATATTGTAAAACCAGGGGCTGTTTGGTATCAAAAGGATTAAGCTATTCCTTTGCTTGTTTTCCAGGTAAGCTGTCTTCAGCAACTACAACATGTAGCCAATTTTCCCATTCTACATGACAAGTTGTCAAAGAATCAAATTCGCCTCCATGCCATCTGGGTTGATGTTCGAACTGGTAATGTTTACATCTTCAGCCGAGACGAAAAGCAATTTGTCGAAATTACTGACCGCAACTATCAGCAGCTTGTACGTGAGTGTTTTCCTGTTGATTAGAACTCCACTCCTCCATCTTCTTCTTATTCATCGGAACCAGTTGCCCAACCAACTCACAGACAATACATATTATTGCCTCCCCCTCCACTCCAAAACTGATGGGATTGGTTTTTTAACCTGATGTCTCTACCATCATTCTATGTTGTTTGATTTCTTTTTATTCATTGTATTAGTGGAACTTAATGCAGTGATGGTATTTCACCAGAGATACTAGAAAACTGAAACATTAGAATATATTCCAAGATTTAATATTAGTAGAAAATGGTGATAGAGATAGAGAGAGAAAACCAGATAGACAACATCATATTTAATTCTTTATTTCACTGTCATAGACATGATTCTTTTATGGGGAGAAGGAAACACTCACTATTTTTTCTAAAAATTGTGACGGGGAGGGGAAACATTATGAAACTATTATTGATAATGTTTTCTAATTTAGGCACAAAGCCAACAATATTTGGGGAAGGGCAAAGTCAATTGTACCGATCCCAGTACTTTACTGGTACTTTATTTTATCAACTCTGGAAGGATGAAAGGCAAATTTGACCTGAGTAGAATTTAAAACCAGAATGTAAAAAGCCATAACCAAATCTATCAATACATTTCATCAGATGTACTAATGATTCTGCCAATTCACTTTTCTGAAGCTATTAATAATAATTGTTTCTACTTTTGGCACAAGACCAGCAATTTGAAGGGAAGGGAAAAGTTAAGTAAATTGACTCCTGTGCATTACTATAAAGATAAATAGCAAAGCTAACAAGCTCAGAACATAAAAGGTTGTAACTATATTTTACAAAGCATGATGTCCAATGCTCTACTAATATTGCCAATCCACTGCCATTAATAATATTAATAAGGATACTTTAAAGATATTTTTGAAAACTTATATCATGTGCGTTATCTTTATTTAAAACTAAATATCATGTACATTATCTTTATTTTTCTTAATTTTAAATCCCAATAATTGATTCTCGTATCTAAACCAGTGCTTCACAACATTTTCATTACCAAGGATCTCATTCACTTGAAAGAATTTTCCTCCCCAGACCTCAGATTTTTGAGAGGTCTCTTTATTTAAACTTTCACAGACCCCATAAAACAATTTGGGGAATTTCTCTCCTATCAACAAACTCATTGATTCCCAAGGCCTAGAGTACTGTGGAGGGCTAAAGGTTTGAAATCACTGATCAATATCTCCAATTGATCTCTAAGGTCCTGTGTAGGACTAAAAGTTTAAAATCACTGATCTATATCTTCAATTGATCTCTAGGGTTCTGTGGAGTACTAAAATTTTGAAATTACTGATCTATATCTACAATTAATCTCTAGGGTACTGTGGAGGACTGCAGGTTTGAAATCACTGATCTGTATCTCTAAGTGATCTCTCAAGTACTGTGAAGGACTTCAAATCTCTGATCTATATCTCCAATTGATGTAATTCTTTTTCAGAATATTCTAGAATCATTAAACTATAGGACAAAGTGCTTAGTAGCATTTGTTCCAGCTCTTTACATTCTGAGTTCAAATTCCACCAAAGTCAACTTTGCCTTTCTTCCTCCCAGTATCGATAAAATAAAGTACCGGTTAAACACAGGGGTCAAAGTAACTGATGTTCCTTTCTCCCCAAATTAATGGCCTAGTGCCTAAATTAGAAAGCAATATTTTAGTAATAAATTACATATTTAATGAAATAAAGCCATTTCAACATAGAGTTGATAAGAACTAAGAAACTGTCTTGAGATTAAATTCCTCGAGGCTTTTATTGATATATTTTTTTTTGTTTCCATATATGGTAACAATCAAAGCCATTTTACTGGGTTTAAAAACACAAAACCCCATAAAACAACCATATCTCTTGTCAGCTTTTCTCACTCTAAAACCTGACAATTAACACTTTATTCAACTTCTCATCATACTGCAGGGATACATCTCTCTCTCTCTCTCTCTCTCTCTCTCTCTCTCTCTCTCTCTCTCTCTCTCTCTCTCTCTCTCTCTCTCTCTCTCTCTCTCTCTCTCTATATATATATATATAAATTGATAGATATATAAATTGATAGATATATAAATGTGTGTATGTTTTATATGTTCGTTATCGATTTTGTATTTTCCTATTAAAGAATGGAAAGTCTTGTACTCTTAATGCCACATGAAATCATGAGAAATTTTTAGGCTCAAGAAAAACTTTAACTTTTACAAATGTGGTTGGTGTTAGGAAGGGCATCCAGCTGTAGAAAACCTGCCAGATAATCCTATACAAGCGAGACACGGTCACCCGATCAATCTTGCCTCAAGTGTGACAACTCCCGTCTAACCCATGCTAGCGTGGAAGATAGACGTTAAACTTTTTCTTGTAGCTTCGATTCCATAAGTATTTCAATAAATTTATTCTTCATCCACTTAAAAATCAATAATATACACCACTAGGCTACCAGTAATATATTGGAGTTAATTCATTTGATTATAAATAACATTGGCTTTATCACTTGACATTTAAAGAAAACAAAATTAATGCTGTCTTGCAATTTAATTTAGAAAGTATTTTCCCAACATTTTGAACTTCAGTGTTTTCCAAGTGTTTTTCTGCTAGCTGAATTAACAAGTATGTGTTATGTATGTGGTTCCCCAATCTAAGAAGACAATGGCTCTCATTCAGTACTGACCTAGCTCCCCAACAGAGGACACTTTCTCTGATTAAAAGCTGTGGTTCCCTAACTTAAGAAGTCACTAGCTCTGATTCAGTATTGATCAGGTCTGTAACAGCTTGTCCAACCCATGCTAGCATGGAAAAAAATGATGATGATGATTTCTGAGGGGCCTGGTGTTTAGAGATGAAGCCCTACATCTGATGAGTAAGAACAGGAAATTGAGGTTCTGTCAAAGTTATGCTAAGGATTTTTATATAATAGGTGGTTTGGAGGACTTCTCTATTTCTGGAACCAAATCCCATATAGTGAATCTCTAAGATAATTAAGATAACTTGATGACAAATATTTCTGGGAAAAGAGTCAAAACCAGTCAGTGTTATCTTCAACAGCTATGCTTCAATAACCAGGGTGATGTTAGCAGGCTATGCTTAACTGAAGATACTTGGCAAGTGTTGTCCATCTAGGTGATATCAAATGGCTATACTTAGATAGGCCCACTTGAATAATGACAGCAGGCTGTGGTTAGCTAGGATGACTGGCAAATGTTGTCCATCTAGGTGACATAAAAAACTGTACTTAGATGAACCAATCTAGATGACATGTACTCATCTAGATACTATTTGCTTAATGAGTTCAGCTGGGTTAACACCAGTCCTGCTGTTTCTATCTTCAAGTTGTGACACTGGCTAGTCATACCCCTTCTTGGTGACTTCAGCTAGTTATGTTTAACTTGGGGACATCTACAACATGTACTCCTTTTTGAAGGAGAGTCATTATCAATTTGTGCTGTTTTGAAGAACACCAACAAGCTGTGGCCTTTTGTGAAAGACATTTACAAACTGTGTTCTATTTGGAGGACACACCCACAAACTGCGTTGTATTTGGAGAACACACCCACAAGCTGTGTTCTATACAGAGAACACACCCACAAGCTGTGCTCTATACAGAGAACACACCCACAAGCTGTGCTCTATACAGAGAACACACCCACAAGCTGTGCTCTGTTTGGAGGACACACCCACAAGCTGTGCTCTGTATAGAGGACACACCCACAAGCTGTGCTCTATATGGAAGACCTACCCACAAGCTATATTCTATATGGAGGACCCACCCACAAGCTGTGCTCTATACAGAGGATGTGCCTATAAGTTGTGCTCAACAAGGAAATCATGTTTGACTAGGAAACTGATGTATTGTAATATATTCAGAACATGTGACACCATTTTAATCAACAATACAGAAAATAAATAAAAAATGAAACAATGCTTTATTTATTTTCAAATAATAAAGAATTTCTGTTCTTGGAAAATGTTTAGAAATTCTTCAATAATTTTGACTCTTCTCCGGTTTATCTTGTTCTCAAGTAGAGAAGAACATGTCTTGTCTTTTAACAAATAAACATTTACTGTTTCACAATTCTCCCCTTAAGAGTGAATGTGGAAATGGTCTTCAAGGAGTTTACATCCTCAATATATATATGTGTGTGTGTGTGTGGAGAGTGTATGTGTGAGAGAGAGATAGAGAAATCAGAATTATACTATTTTTAAACTAGCAAGACCATAATTCAGCTAAGTACTCGATACTTGGGATAGTAGAGTGTATCTGTCAAAACGGCAAGAGCTCAACTATCGGATCCTGACTCACTCTTTATTTTATATATATATATTATTCTTTGTTTGTTTTCTTTTATGTTTGTTTCTGTAAAATTCTTGATTTTAAATCTTGTGTTGAAACATTGTTATAGAAAATAGTGGGGTTTTTAATGTAAATAGGAAATTAAACATTAAAAATAATAGCAAAGTTGTTGAAGGTGTTTAGTTCTTAATATTTCTGGACAAAATCTCTTCATCAAAATATTAAGGACTAATTCAACTCCTCCAAGGTAACATTCCAACAACTTTGTTATCTTTATTTTTAAATTTTAAAGTCCTATTTACATTACTGTAGCTCTCTAAAAAGAAAAACACTATTTTCTACATTTGCCATGATGCTTCAAAAGAAAACTATAACACCCTTTTAGATATAGTTGTATTTTGGAGGGTCATGCTACAAATCAAAATACATGCCACGCATATATACATACACACATTTACATTACTGTAGCTCTCTAAAAAGAAAAACACTATTTTCTACATTTGCCATGATGCTTCAAAAGAAAACTATAACACCCTTTTAGATATAGTTGTATTTTGGAGGGTCATGCTACAAATCAAAATACATGCCACGCATATATACATACACACATATGTACATGTATACATACACCTACATGCATACATACACACATAAATATGTACATACATACACTTATATATGTACATACATGTACACATATGTATGTAGATGCAGAGACACACACATGTACATATATACATACATAGCTTACATGGTTGGGAAGTAAAGATTTTGGTGTAATTGGTTCAAATTTGGCAATGGCAGCTATAATTCTGGATCATTCCGATGTTGACAAAGTCAGAAAGTAATCCAGCTATAACACTAAAAAATTACTATAATTAATAATAGTAATAACAATAATAATAGTAGTAGTAGTTGTAGTAATGGTAACAACAATAATAATAATAAAATAATAATAATGATAATAGTAATAATAAATATGATTGTGAAAATGTAACAAATGTATTGTTTTTTTAATCCATATTTTGATTTCAATTAATTTTTATTTTGTTTATATATTTAATTTATTTTTGATAAAATTACCAGGAATTTAATGAAATCTGAACTGTCTCAACAGTAATATACATGGGTCCATTTTCTGGTATATTTACACATCTCAAAGGTATTTTATGATGCCTTCAATAGCATGGCTTTGTTTTTGTTTTTTTAAAATCAGCCGAAATGTTTGTCTATTTATTTCTTTAAGTACCAACCCACTTGTGACTGCCTCTCATTTTTAAAAATGTTCATATTGAAATTAAAAACTCCTATCAATATTTTATGTTATATTCTGAACACCAAATCCTTAATTATTTTGAAAGATGATTGAAACATGTAGAGTATGTATTTCATAAGATAAAGAAGTGAAATGGCTCATCTAACAAACGATTTTGTTGTGTTTATGAAATAAATTGTTTTGATTTTTATTTTAGATGTTTGCTAACCAAATTTTATATATTGCTTCCTTTATTTAATGCATGTTATGAACATTGCCACAGTACATTGTTCTTATATATAAAACATATTGTATATACATTTATGTATATACAGTTTATATACATGTCCATCCCCAAATATAACAAATACTGTATATACTTGTATATAATGCAGACACAGGTTTGGCCGAGTGGTTAAGAAATTTGCTTCGTAATCATAAGGTTCTGAGTTCAACCCTATTTTGTGGCATTTACCACAGCCCTGGTTTGACTCATGCCTTATCAGTGAAATTGGGTAGACATGAACTGTTTGGAAGCCTATTGGATGGACTGTACCTGTAATTTAAAGTACCAACCTTAATGCTGAATCTTCCTGAGAATTATGTTATGGGTACATGTGTCTTGGATGCTCAGCCACTTGCTCATTGATTTCACAAGCAGGCTGTCCCATTAACTGAACAACTAGAACACTCATCATCAAAATTGACAGAGGTCCATTTTTTGCCATTCCTCTCATATATAAGTTGCACTTCCTTCACAAAACAATACCACCAACAACAATGTGTGAGTCAAATAGTGTGTCAAGAATATTGTATGTAAAATAGGGGTGTGACTTATACACGAGTATATACAGTAAATATTTTGTTATTAGCAGTGGCAGGTAACAATAGAGAGCTAATACCAGTTCACTTTCTCTTGGGAAAGACATGAATAGCACAAATTAATGAATAAACTGTTCTTAAGATCAAACAAGTTGACAAATGCTGCTTCTGATTTTTGTTTGTTTTCTAAAATAAATTACTTATAGTCTTCATCTATAAAATATTCATTTCACATAACAATTGATGAAAAAAACATTTGAATTTGACTGAGAAAACACTTGAATTTAGCTGAGAATATTTCATCTAAAAAACATTAGCTGAGAGTATTTGATTCAGGAAAAAACATTTGAATTAGCTGAGAGTATTTGGGTTTTCTGGTGTTCTTTATTTGGTCAAAAATATTTTCAATCTTTGCCAATGCTGGATCAGAGCATGATCAGATCATGCTGGATCAGAGTATTTTGTTGAGAATCTATTTTCTAAAATAATATGATCGATGGAAATGAATTTAATCATTGATAGAGATTTAGTTTTTTATAATTTAATCAGTGAGCAAGGTACAGTGGCCATGACTTATCATCCTACATTACTGAGATTGATGTGACTGATGTTCAATTTGACATCTGTAGGCCATTCTGTGAAGCGAGAGAAAAAAATAAAATGAAATGAAACATAGGCACAGAGAGAGAAAGAGTTCGGGGGGGGGGGGGTCTGAAGAGAGGGGAAATGACTGGAAAATGAATTTAGTGAGCCAAAGTAAGTGGGATGGGATGAGAGACAGATGAGAGAATGTGTGTAGCTATTTAGTTCAGAGGAGCATAGGTTGTTGTAGTAGTGGTAGAAGAAGCAAAGAAAGGCAATACATTATGGCACTCTTGTCATGGGTAGAAGGTTTAGTGTGTGTAGATATATATATCGTTCAAATATGTGTTAATTGATCTTCACAATCAATGAACTATGGTGTAATCATTCAAAAGCACTCAATGTCTGCAGTGTCCATATAAGTAAGAATTGGTATTACATGTATGGTATCCGATGGAGTATTGTTATGTTATTAAAAATGAAGGATAGGTTCCATTTTCATTCTTCAATTTATTATACTTCATAACATCCGTAATGCACATTTCAAAGGTATTACATAATGGTTAAGTAAGTCTAATATCTCATCATCAGACAAATGTAAATATTGTCTATGATGTGGGAATAGTTGGATGTAAGATGTTCATTGCCTAAAGTCTGGTTGCAATATGGTATGTAGCAGAAAAGTCATTCCATTCACTATATCAATTTATCATGATCAATCAGCCTTCTGAAACGATTGTTAAACAATGAACTAATTAAGCACTAAACTTCACCTTTTGTTTTCACTGTTCAACATGTGTGTGTGTGTGTGTGTGTGTGTGTGTGTGTGTGTGTGTGTGTGTGTGTGTGTGTGTGTGTGTGTGTTACTGAAATAAAACTAGTTCAGTAGATATATTACATGTGTAACAACATTGGTTGTTGTGGTTGTATTACAGGTTGTGCTTGTGGTTGTGGATGTAGTAGCGATTGTGGCTGTAGTTGTGGTTGTTGTAGTTATTGATGTAGCTGTGTTGGATGTTAGATTGTGTACCTTTCTCTACAAGAACTAGTAATGTTCCATAAGACCTTTTTTTGATTATTAGAACAACATTGACCATTGTCTATAGACCAGTGGGACAATATTGACCATTGAAACAACCTTGACGATTGGGACGAGATTGTAAACATCTTCACTCATTGTTGTACATTAACAAGATTTTATTGTTAACATATATATCAGTATTTACTGACCTTGTCATTACCAAGGACCCTCTTTATTGAAATGATTTACTCCACGGATCTCAGATACAATTCCCAGAAGAAGGGATATCCATAGTGTGTGTATATTATGGAAGAATCATTTTAGCTATAAAAAAAAAGAATTAAAAACACATACACACAAAAAAACTATTAAATTCCCTTTACACTTATTATTTATTTCTTACTGTCAACATTCTTGTTGCAATGTCTGTGACTTGGTCACTGACACAGTTCTACTGCAAATGTGTATATTGTGGTTTTAACAGAGTACTTGGAATTTTAAACTTAGCTCACAGATCGCCAGTATTACCTTGTGAAGCTCAAGTTAGGAATTACTGATATAAAGTGTTAAGTATTAACAGAATCTGTCTCAGACTAAAACATATTAATTAATGTTCCATGCTTTCCATTTTGGCATTCCTCCTTATCTTTCATCCTCTCTTTCCCTCACTTCCCCCACTCTTTCTCTCTCTTTCTATCTTTCTTTTTCTTTCTTTTTTTTTGTTCCTAACAACCTTCAATGGCAACTAAAATTTGTGCCTAGACTTGGAAATTATATTTCAAATAATTATCAAAACGAAATTATTTTTCACATGTTTTTTTAAAAATATATTTCAATATTAAATATATTTAGTTTTATCAGAATCATCTTTTTTCTTTCGTATCTTTTTAATTTACGAATCTATAATAATAACAACAATAATAATAATAATAATATTTTAATATATATTTCATTCTGGAATAAAGATATTACATTTGGTGTTAATACTTGTTGTGTTCTTTCTTATCCACATCTATCAATTACCAAACATTTAATGTTTGATGTTTAATAATAATTGGTTCTAATTTAGACACAAGCAGTTGAGTGGGAAGGGATATATGTCAATAACATCAACCCCAGTATTTGACTACTACTTTACTTTATCAATCATGGAAGGAGAACAGGTAAAGTTAACTTTAAAGAATTTTGAACACAGATTGTAAAGGGCCAGAAGAAATGTCAAAGAGGAGTTATCTTGCCACAATTTAAACCGAATATCAATCTTACCAGTCATCCAACACAGCTGACAAAAAGAAAAAAAAAAACAATTTCCTTATACCCTAACTTTTGCCAAACCATCGTCCTCATTATCATTTAATGTCTGTTTTCCCTTCTAGTGTGGGTTGGATAGGTTTTCACAGACCGACTTTACTGAAGTGAGTTTACTGATCTCCCGGTTAAAGTAATCATCTCACATACAGTCATACTCTCTACCAAATGCCTTTTATTATCTCGCTAGCAGTAGTAAGGTTGTCATGTCTTTGATATAACTGACGGTGCTTCTCAATTTGTGTGGCAAGTTTTCTACACATCTGATTATGTCTAATAATGGTTTCTGAATTAGGCACAAGGCCAACAGTTCTTTTTTTTTAGGAGAGGGGAAAGTCGATTAAATCGACCCCAGTGCATTACTGCTGTTTTATTTTATCGACCCTGTAAGGATGAAAGGCAAAGCTAACCTCGGTGGGATTTCAACTCAGAATGTAAAGGGCAGTAACTCTATACCGCAAAGCATGGTGACCGACACTCTATCAATACTGCCAATCCACCACTGTCGAATAATTTACAAACAACTGTACCAATTTCATCAGTCTTGATCCCTGACCTTCGACATCAATTAGATATTCTGCAGGAAAGCAGAAAATTTCACTTGTTTTCATTTTAGCTTAGCTTTTGATTTTTTTGTTTATAAAATAATAACTCTTCTGATACCAAACCACTTGAAAGAATCTCTGGTTCAACAATACAAAGCTGTTTGTTTTAAAATGTTTGTATTTATTTTTTTAAATCTTCCATCATAATTTTGTCTAAGAACCTTTGTTGTGTTATGTTCCTGAGACCAACTTAATAATGAGAAAGTTATATTACTAAATTATTCCAAATCCTTGATTATTAGCATAACTATTTAAAAATAATAGTGTCTTTCTATGGTAACAAAAAGAGAGAATGAGTGTTATTTGGAAGTTAAAAAAATAGTAAAAAGACTACAAAACGGGCTTTGTTTCCTACCTGTTAAATATGCTGTATTTAAAGAAAAATGCTGTGGAATCATTTAATATATAATCACAAACTTTGTATGGAAGAAGCAGTACTTTACAGGAGAGCACATAGCAATTTAATAGAAAAAGATTTGCTTATGAAAATATTCAACAAATCAAACTTTTACCTGGACTAATGTTGTTATGCTTCCCATTGTTTTTCATTTATACTGCTCTTGGCTACTATATTCTATCTTGCCCTTTTCTCGCTGACTTTGTTGTTTCTGTTTCTTAATTATTAGACACTTCGGGTCTTTTCAGGCTGAATGTTTGAATTAAACAAATTGGAATTATCTCCCTTAGTTCCCTTACGTCACAAGTAACAATGGTTTTCAGAGTTATCTCCCACTAAAAATTACCTAATCAAGACTTTATAATATAAATATACATAACTAGCAGTGTATCCCGGCGTTGCACGGGTAAGAACATTGGTAATAGCAGCTCCAATGAGAAACATTTATGTCTGGCTGTCTGCATTACGACATTATGAAAACATAGCAGCGTCTGAGCCCTTATTGATGTACTTGCAGACATATTTGAAGGATTTCACGGAGTTACAAAACTCTACGTTGACGTGAGCGTTGAACGCCTTGGACAGAATAGGGCAGTACGGCACTATCCACCTGTTGTCTACTTCGTATGGCCCAATGTGCACTGTAAACCCGCAATCTTCCGGCTTTCTTCGTCTGTACAGTGGGTGTCTGTCTTTGCCGGTCTGGGTCTCTCGAAGAAACTGCTTTTTCTGTTAGACGTAGGGCACTCTGTTCTGCACTCTCAGCAGCTCGAGTGGCAGCAGTTGATGCAGCATTTTTCCTTAGACGCAGGTAACCATGTTCTGCAGTCTCAGCAGCTCCGGCAACGGCTTTTAATGCAGCATTTCGTGATTTTCGCAGCACACACTAGTCGTCATTCTCAGCAGATCGGACGTCGGTTTCTGATAAATCATTTGTTGCCGGTCTAAAGTCACGCTGTCCGTCACTCTCAGCAGTTCGGGCAGTGGGTGTTGATGCATCGTTTTGCAATGGGCTAATAGCAGCTTCTGGGGATTGTTCATTTGCTCTCCCCCTTTTCAGTCTTTTTGAAAAGGGCGTTTTTCTTGCGAAGCAAACTCTCTTCTTTGGGGTCTAAGGCATGCACCGAACCATTCGCCGAACCGTGACAGCTTCGCAATGTCTATCAAAAAATCTCAGGGTCAGACCCTAGCTGTTCTTGGTCTTCTTTTGGAAGAGTCATGTTTTTCACACGGGCAACTATACGTTGGCTGCTCAAGACTGGGAAGCAAGACAAATCTCTTTGCATATGCCCGACACGGAAGAACAAGGAACATTGTGTACAAGGAGGTGCTACAATCACTGTTTAGGTAAACGAATCAGAGGGGGATATACACGATTTGCTGAAGAAGGACGAGACTGTGTTAGTAGTACGACCAACAGCAGCAAAAACAACAACAAAAACGAGAGGGAACGCAATTACATGCTTTTGAAAAATCTTAATGGAAAATGATTTGCCTAAGCACAAAATGTTGACACCATTCCCGGCCGAGATATTCCGTACTTCTCTATACTGTTTCAGAAAGGAGGGATAAAAATGCCAATCTATGTTTAGAAGCCCGAGCAACGCCGGGCCATTCTGCTAGTCTATACATATATATAAAACCGAAATTGTGTGCGTGTGTCCCCTAATTTTTGCAAAGTCTATATAAATCCACATTTCTACTCCGATTAACTTCAAACTTGCATTTATATATTCCTTGCGGTCCAAAGATATTAACTGCAGTTTTTATTCAATTTCCTGTTGTTAAAGGGGTGTTAGTCGCCGGTTAGCGATCTCTCTCTCTCTCTTTCTGAGTCTGTCTTTTTAGATAGATACATAGCTATAACGTCGCGCCCTTATAATATATGTCTGTATGCCTGGCTGTCTGCATTACGACATTATGAAAACATTGTCCTCATTGCTGACGTATTATCCTCGATATTTTCCGTTCATTGCCTGGGAACGTCTTGACGAACCAAAGTTTCGTCTTCCTGTTTTCCTTCGGTTGCAACGTTTTTCGAAATATTTACTTCTGCGTTCACAGATTGATTTTTTAGTTTCAGAAGATCCCGTTAAGGGTGAAAGCAGCGATTCTTTGTTTAAACTTTAATCTGTTATTTTAATATATATATATATATATATAATATATATATATATATATATATATATAATTATATATTCGTGTACAGATATTTTTGCATACACAAAAATAAAATATAAACAAACTTATTTATTGCACGAAAGCACAGACGGCTTATTGTCATTGTTACTGCCGATAAGCCACCCCAAAAGTCCCACTACTTTTGGCACAAGGCCAGCAATTACATAGGCAACAGTTCGGCGTTTTTTTCACTAAAACTTTAAGCCGACAATCCCAGTTGCTTTAATATTTTTTTGCTGGCGTTAAGCGGTAATTTCTATCTATCTTGGTACATAAGCGAGGCAAGCCAACCCAATTAACAATTACACTTGAGAATACCTTTCCGACGGTCGGTTTATTTTTCAATCAGCAAGTGTCATATACTAATTTTTTTGCTAACAATCCTGAGACATTCCCACTTACCCCAGTTGCTTTAATATTTTTTTTGCAATACTTCCTGAGACATAATCACTTACCCCCGTTGCACACATTATTATTGGTGTTAGTACCAAGCCATATGCCTCATTACATACATAGATAGAAATAGTGGATCTTTTTAGAAAGACCCCGCCAAAAAATATCCCCACACCTATGTTAAAAATCACATACGCTGGCGTTAAGCGGTAATTTCTATCTATATTGGTACATAAGCGAGGAAAGCCAGCCCAGGTTACCAATTACAGTTGAGATTACCATTCCGAAGATCGGATTATTTTTCAATCGGTAAGTGTCATTTACTAATTTTTTGATAACATATCCTGAGACATTTCCACTAACCCCAGTAAATAGAAATAGTGGATCTTTTTAGAAAACCCCCGCCAAAATAGCCCCACACCTATGATAAAATCCCGTACCCTGACGTTAAGCGGAAATTTTTTTATTTTCTTTACCAATTACCAACTAGGAATAAATTCGTCAGTATTTTCATAAAAGACTTATGATTAGTTTATTTTACATAATTTTCATTAATTGTACAACGGTGCATGCCTTACCCTGCCTCCACCATCCTAAAAAAAAAGCCTTAACCAAGTTCCGTATTCCCCAACCGTGAGGCTTCATTTTGAAGGTTCTCTGCATTTCGGACAGACGATACAGTGCAGAGGGGTGGGATAGTGTTAAGGCAAACTGTCTTAAGTTAAGTTGACAATTGTAGTTGTTGAGGCACTGAAGAAGGGTATAGGGTTAAGGACTGATGCATACACTTACGATGGTTCGACAATCGGTCACAACTAACCTATTACCCAAGTGAGTTTTAGACTGAAAACTATTAACCCCTTCTACATCAACTAACCTAAGCATAAACAGATACTCAAACTTACTAGCCCACCTTGCACCTGTTTTTCTGCAACCACGAGTTATACGTTGTTGTTTAATATATCCTAGGCTATGCCCCCAAAGAAGAGAGTTTGCTTCGCAAGAAAAACGCCCTTTTCAAAAAGACTGCAAAGGAGGAAAGCAAATGAACAGTCCCCAGAAGCTGCTATTAGCCCATTGCAAAACGATGTATCAACACCCACTGCCCGAACTGCTGAGAGTGACGGACAGCGTGACTTTAGACCGGCAACAAATGATTTATCAGAAACCGACGTCCGATCTGCTGAGAATGACGACCAGTGTGTGCTGCGAAAATCACGAAATGCTGCATTAAAAGCCGTTGCCGGAGCTGCTGAGACTGCAGAACATGGTTACCTGCGTCTAAGGAAAAATGCTGCATCAACTGCTGCCACTCGAGCTGCTGAGAGTGCAGAACAACGTGCCCTACGTCTAACAGAAAATGCTGCGTCAACTGCTGCCACCCGTGCTGCTGAGAGTGCAGAACAGCGTGCCTTGCATCAGGCAAGAGATGCTGCATCAACTGCTGCCACCCGAGCTGCTCAGACCTCCGACGGGATCGCCTGGAGAGTATCGCCCAGCGTAGAAATACTTGGCAGTGTTTCAAGGCCATGTAGTTCAAGATGGCTACTAGAAGCAATTGAATATAGACCCGACAGCGATTATGCTAACCATCCAGACGTCAATTTCCAGTATGCGAGATACTTGCAAATTTTGCTTTGCGAATAAGTGGCTAGGAGAACCAGCCGGCATGTATTACGCAAGTGGAAAGGTAAAATTACCCGCTCTAGAGGATCCGCCCCAGCCATTGCAGCTGCTTCTTACAGGCACAACCCCAGAATCAAAGCATTTCCTAAGTAATACCAGAAAGTACAACTGTGCCTTTCAAATGACTTCTTTCGGGGCGAATATCGTCAGGGAAGGTGGGTTTATGCCTACGTTTAAAGTCCAGGGGCAGGTTTACCATAGGATAGGACCACTCCAGCCCGTTGCGAACCAAGAGCCTCAGTCTCTTCAACTGTACTTCGTTGGCAGCTACCAAGAACAAGCGACAAGACGAAACACTATATCACCCAGCATTAATTTCGAGCTGACATTGCAACTCCAAGAGATGTTACATGCAAAAAACAGTTATGGCAGAATTTTAAGTATGCGTTAGAAACAACATCCCTCCCCAATTTTAATGTTGTCATTAATGCTGACAAACGGCTATCTGGAGAGCATGCTGGCCACTATAATCCGCCTACATGCAACGAAATCGCCATTGTGCTTGAAGGTGAGCAGCAAAATCCAAGGAACATCGTTCTCACGTGTCGCGACAACACTCTTAAGCGAATCAGCGAAACCCACAGATCCTACAACACGCTACAATACCCCTTGCTCTTCGTGAATGGAGAAGACGGTTACCATTTGGGCATTCACCAGCGTAATGACCACAGACCAGACGAGTGTAGCAGCAAACAAGTTTCCTGCATGGAGTTCTACGCATACTGCTTCATGACCCGAAGCAACTGCCTGAATCATCTCCACAGTTCACGCGATCTATTCCATCAATTTGCAGTCGACATGTACGCCAAGATGGAGTCCGAGAGGCTGCGCTACATCAGGTACAACCAACAAAAGCTGCGTTCAGAGAGTTACATTCACCTTCGAGATGGTATCACCAATGACGTTGCTCCGGGAGGCTTAGGTTAGGTGTACATTTTGCCTTCCAACTTCACCGGGGTCCGCGGTATATGCATGAGAGAACGCAAGACGCCATGACATATGTGCGCCATTACAGTCGGCCCGACTTATTCATTACCTTTACCTGCAACCCCAAGGGGAAGGAGATCGAGGCTGAACTCTTCCAAGGTCAGAAGGCCAAAGACAGGCATGACCTTCTAGCCAGGGTCTTCCGACTAAAGTTACAGAAACTTATGGACCTTATCAAGAAAGGACATGTATTTGGGCCTGTAAAATGCGACATGTACACAGTTGAGTGGCAAAAAAGGGGTCTGCCACATGCCCATATTCTTATTTGGATGTCAACAAAGATTAACTCCATCAACATTGACAGGCTTATCTCTGCAGAACTCCCAAAGACCTCTTTGACATAGTGCGGGCAAACATGGTTCATGGTCCATGCGGGCGTGGATTTAACCAACACTCACCATGCTTGAGAGATTCAGTTTGCAGCAAAAAATTTCCGAAGCAGTTTCTTCGAGAGACCCAGACCGGCAAAGACGGATACCCCTTGTACAGACAAAGAAAGCCGGAAGATGGCGGGTTTACAGTGCACATTGGGCCATACGAAGTAGACAACAGGTGGATAGTGCTGTACTGTCCTATTCTGTCCAAGGCGTTCAACGCTCACGTCAACGTACAGTTTTGCAACTCCGTGAAGTCCATCAAATATGTCTGCAAGTACATCAATAAGGGCTCAAACGCTGCTATATTTGGCCTGCAGCAAGACGGCAATCGGGACGAAGTTACACAGTACCAAGCGGGTAGGTACATAAGCAGTAACGAGTTTCACCTTGCATCAAAGGCACCCACCCATCCAACAACTTGCTGTTCACCTTGAAAACGGTCAACGCGTATACTTCACTGCTTCCACTGCTGCTCGATTGGTCGAGGAATCGAAAGACACTACCCTCACTGTATCCACAGGTGTCATCCTACTACATCTGGGAAAAAAAGAAATGGCAACGGAGGAAGAAGGGTCAAAACGTTGATGGATACCCTGCCATTAAATTTGACAGTTACCTCGAGAGAGTTTACACAGTTATCCAAGCCAACAAGAGTGTTTCTACCATCGTCTGCTACTTCATGAGGTTAGGGGACCGACGCCTTACCAACATTTGAAAACAGTCAACGGTCGGCTTTGCACTACTTTCAGAGAGGCCTGCTTAAGACATGGACTCTTAGAAGACGGCGCACAGTGGAATGCTACTCTCGCGGAGGCTGCCGTTTCACAGTCGCCGAAAAGTCTCAGGGCTCTCTTTCCAGTGCTTCTGCACATTTGCGAAGTCTCAGATCTCATCTCTCTGTGGTTGAAGTATAGAGATGCCCTAGCGGAAGACTTTTACCACCAAGCACAATTGCTCTATCCTAGCCTTGATGCTGCCAGTGACGACGTCTACAACTGTGCTTTGATTGACGTGGAAAACAGGACTGTTTCACTGGGTGGGAATACTTTTCCAACGTACGGGCTCCCGCAACCAGTACGGACAGGGACGGATAACCTTCCGACAGAGCTCATTCGCGAAACAGCCTATGATATTGACGCTCGTGCCCAATACGTTCGTGAAACAGAGCCAAAACTCCTTCCGGGACAGCAGTGTGCCTACAACACTATTTTTTGACCATGTGCGAAACCGGAAAGGGGGAATCTTCTTCCTAGATGCACCTGGAGGGACAGGAAAAACGTTTGTAACTAAGCTTTTAGCCAACACAAGGACATCGCGTTAGTCGTAGCATCCTCTGGTATTGCTGCAACTTTGTTACCCGACGGTAGGACATCGCACTCAGCCTTTAAGCTCCCCCTGAACTTGGCACATCCGAAACACCGTCCTGCAACATTAGCAAAACTTCGGACAAGGGACTGGTTCTACGATGGTGTCAGCTCATAATGTGGGATGAATGTACCATAGCCCATAAACGAGCTTTGGAAGCACTAGACACTACTTTGCAAGACATTAGAGACTGGCAGACTGCTATGGGAGGTGTCACCCTTCTCCTATCCGGTGACTTCCGACAGACCCTTCCCGTTATTCCCAAGGGAACCAAGGTAGATGAAGTCCGGGCGTGCTTCAAGTCCTCTCCGTTGTGGAAAAAGGTAACCAACTGGCAGCAGAGTTTGCTTCGGATATTTTGTCACTTGGCGATGGCAAGATTACTCTCGATGGAGATGGCAAATTATCACTCAGTCCGATTTGTACCACTGTCAACACAGACGAGGACCTCAAGGCTCAAGTGTTTCCCAGTCTTCCTGATAACTACCACGACATGAATTGGTTATGCGAAAGAGCTATTTTAGCTCAAAAAAACAGCATCAAAGAGCAACTGTTGCAATCTCTTCTTCGATAGTCGATACAGTCCCCGACTAAAACCAAGCGGTAAACTACCCTGTTGAATTCCTCAATTCGCTAGAACCTCCTGGGCTGCCTCCTTATAGACTGGGATTAAAAATTGGAACTCCAATAATGCTTCTTAGGAATTTGGACCCTCCAAAACTTTGCAACGGCACACGTCTGGTTATAAAGATGGTAATACAGCACGTCGTTGAAGCCACCATTATTTCAAGGTGTGGAAAAGGAGAGGATGTGTTCATCCCCAGAATACTACTCATTCCATCAGGTGCAGAAATTCCGTTTACCTTCAGACGCCTTCAATTCCCGCTTCGCATAAGTTTTGCCATGTCTATCAACAAGTCACAGGGGCAGACACTTTCGGTGGCAGGACTTCACTTGGAATAATCATGCTTCTCACACGGTCAACTATACGTAGGCTGCTCCAGGGTGGGGAGCAAAGTAAGTCTTTTCGCGTACACTCCACGAGAGAAAACAAAGAACATTGTCAACCAAGAGGTTTTACGCCAAGATGCCATGTGTGCTCAAACGGACTAAATCAATTTCGAATTTACACCTTCATATTACCATTCTTCCTTCAATCAGGTATAAGTCAGGAATTTGGAAACAACCGCAGGCAGAAGGAATTACCAGAAAGAGCTCGCATGAAACCTTCCACAGTTTTCCACTACATCAAACGGCGGCCACTGCTATATGCTCCGCAGTTTGACACGGTGTAAGCAATGTCAATGTTACTGCTGCTACATAGGACTCACATTACCACTGAAATTTCACTTTTACGTTCTGCATTTCCATCCGCAGGCCAGCATGGAATGGTTTTCATAGTAGTCAGTTTATTGAGGGAGAAACAGAAGGGTCTCGAATTTGCTGTCCAAAAAACCCATTGACAATAACGAAAACCGCCAACATCAACGCAGAATGATACATTGTAGGTTGCTTTAACCCGACTTTTATTAATCAAAACACTTCTTGCCAATAAACATTAACCTTTTGTGCGCCATTCATCTAACTGTAGAGCAACAAATACCAAGTAAACGGAGCGTTGACAAGAATGATGGCGAATGAATCTTCGAGGTAAGCAGTTTCCTCCCGAGCTGTTAGTTCACGCGGGATTCTCTGCTACACCTTTTCATAATAATACCGAACAACGTACTGCTGGTCACTCCTTCCTCCAAAAGCCGTACAAAGCGGACATGTGTATCGGGCAGATGGATCGGGTGCAAATCTACACCAGGCCTACGCGAGAAATTCGCAAGGGATTCACCGAGAGAGATAGGGAGAAAGAGTAACTTAGTGGAAAGAGTGTTAATGAACTTTTGAGGTAAGTAGCCTACGCCTTACTGCTATGGCACTGGAACCTTCTGCCAACTTAACCTGTGACTTTCTTTTTCACATTTACTCCAATAGGCCAAAACAGAGTGGAAACGCCGGGGGACAACTGTCACAGAAGGAGTATGAAAAGAAGGGGCTCAACAATATTTCTATGAACAATGCACGTAGACAGCTAAACTGTACTTTCAACTTCTTAATTTTCTCCAAATAAAACAAGTTTTCTGTCGGCATATTTTAGTGAGTTTTTAACAGGCACTCACAAATAAACGTTTCTCATTAGAGGTGCTATTACCAATGTTCTTAACCGTGCAACGCCGGGATACACTGCTAGTATATATTGAAATAACAGATTAAAGTTTAAGCAAAGAATCGCTACTTTCACCCTCAACGGGATCTTCTGAAACTAAAAAAATCAATCTGTGAACGCAGAAGTAAATATTTTGAAAAACGTTGCAACCAAAGGAAAACAGGAAGACGATACTTTGGTTCGTGAAGACGTTCCCAGACAATGAACGGAAAATAGCGAAGATAATACGTCAGCAATGAGAACAATGTTTTCATAATGTCGTAATGCAGACAGCCAGACATAATGTTTCTCATTGGAGCTGCTATTACCAATGTTCTTACCCGTGCAACGCCGGGATACACTGCTAGTTATGTATATTTATATTATAATGTCTTGATTAGGTAATTTTCAGTGGGAGATAACTCCGAAAACCATTGTTACTTGCGACATCAGGTATCTAAGGGAGATAATTCCAATTTGTTTAATTCAAACATTCAGCCTGAACAGTCTAATAATTAAGAAACAGAAACAAGAAAGCCAGCGAGAAAAGGGCAAGATAGAATATAGTAGCCAAGAGCAGTATAAATGAAAAAAATAAGGAAATATAACAACTTTAGTCCAGATAAAAGTTTGATTTGTTGAATATTTTCATAAGCAAATCTTTTTCTATGTGCTGTCCTGTAAAGTACTGCTTCTTCCATACAAAGTTTGTGATTATATATTAAATGATTCCACAGCATTTTTCTAGGAAACAAAGCCCCTTTTTTAGTCTTTTTACTATTTTTTTAACTTCAAAATAACACTCATTCTCTCTTTTTGTTACCATAGAAAGACACTATTAGTTGTTTGTAAATTATTCGACAGTGGTGGATTGGCAGTATTGATAGAGTGTCGCTCACCATGCTTTGCGGTATAGAGTTACTGCCCTTTACATTCTGAGTTGAAATCCCACCGAGGTTAGCTTTGCCTTTCATCCTTACAGGGTCGATAAAATAAAACAGCAGTAATGCACTGGGGTCGATTTAATCGACTTTCCCCTCTCCTAAAAAAATGAACTGTTGGCCTTGTGCCTAATTTAGAAACCATTATTAGACATAATCAGATGTGTAGAAAACTTGCCACACAAATTGAGAAACACCGTCAGTTATATCAAAGACATGACAACCTTACTACTGCTAACGAGATAATAAAAGGCATTTGGTAGAGAGTATGACTGTATGTGAGATGATTACTTTAACCGGGAGGTCAGTAAACTTACTTCAGTAAAATCGGTCTGTGAAAACCTATCCAACCCACACTAGAAGGGAAAACAGACATTAAATGATAATGAGGACGATGGTTTGGCAAGAGTTAGGGTATAAGGAAATTGTTTTTTTTTTTCTTTTTGTCAGCTGTGTTGGATGACTGGTAAGATTGATATTCGGTTTAAATTGTGGCAAGATAACTCCTCTTTGACATTTCTTCTGGCCCTTTACAATCTGTGTTCAAAATTCTTTAAAGTTAACTTTACCTGTTCTCCTTCCATGATTGATAAAGTAAAGTAGTAGTCAAATACTGGGGTTGATGTTATCATCATCATCACCGTTTTACGTCCGTTCTTCCACGCTAGCATGGGTTAGATGGGTTGTCCTGTTGTGGGCAGTGTCTGGTCGGCTGACCATGCCTTGCTCATACAGGAACTGATAATAATAATAATAATATATATTAAAATATTATTATTATTATTGTTATTATTTTTATAGCTTCGTAAATTAAAAAGATACAAAAGAAAAAAGATGATTCTGATAAAACTAAATATATTTAATATTGAAATATATAAAAAAAAACAGCCAACTTAAAGAGGAGTGGGCTGCGTGGTTCACCTTGCTGGACACCTGTGGTAGAAGTGATGTTGTCTGCAGCAATAAGTGTGCTGGGCTTGTTATAAGAGAGAGAGAATAGAAAAACCCATCTTGTACACATCTCCAAGATGTTAAAAATATTTCACATGTCCAGCTTCACCACGAGTTGAGGTGATGAAGGGGGCGCAGGCTTCATTAAGTGTCTGGCCACTTGAGCAGAAGCATTAATATTGTCCATCAACCAGATGAAAGACTATTCATTTTTGTGACACTCATATTTGGAATACCAATGGCAAAGAAGGTTTTGGTCCCCTCTCTGACTCTGAGGCTTGGAGACAACATTGCTTCCTTCTGCCACCCCCTCTAACTAGTCTTTCCCTTCTCTTCTGCTGCTCACCTACGCCAATGCCACACACACACACAGTACTCTTCTGAGTGTATGAAATGTCTCTGTGACTGAGTTAATTGTTAACTATTTGAGGGTGGTATTTCTGCTGCATTGTATGTGCTGGCTTTGAGTCAGATGTCCTGGCTACTCTGCTTTAAGCATCTGGAACCCATAGGTTAATATCAGAGACTTCCAAGTTCCTTCCAATGACTTTACCTTCACCATGTCCAGTGAAGACAAGATAGCTACCCTTAGATCCTTCCCAGGGAGCAGCAGTGGTGGAGTAGATGACCTGCAATCTGGCCACCTGAGAGATCTAATATTTCAACAATTTGCTGAGGCTTGAGTGTGTCTGCTTTGTCTCCCCAACAAATTCCTTTGGAGAATAGATTTCCTTTAATGAAGAGTAGTTTGCTTCCAACAGGGTTTAATTAAATCATTTTGTCTTCTTTTTTCAAGAGTAATTAGTGCTAGTTTCTTTAATCTTTCTTCCTTTTTATTTACCCCATCTGTTTTTAAGGCAGTATATGAGAAAGATTTGGTAGCTATTTCAAGCAGATTAAATGACTATATACTACTTCTTTAACGAAGAGTATTATAGGAAATTTTTAAATGGATTAACACGGTTATTAGATGAAATAACAATAATAATAAGAATAAATGATTTGGTTTATATATGGTTTATTTCACGTGAATCAATTAAAAAGTACAATAAAACAGTTACCAAGAGTTGAGAAGGTTGACAATGTTTTTGTTGTTGATGTGAAAACAGTGAATGACCAGCTAAATTTGTTTGTGGTTAAAGTTTGTTGCAGTCCGACATAGTAGTCCTCCTGAGTCTATATTTTTTTCTCTCTTCCACCGGCTATTTATATACCCAGCTTTCTGTCCCCTGCCTCGAGGGATCGTCCACGCATCCACCTGTCAACGCCAAAAGGGTGGTGACCTAGAATTTGACTTTTAGGTGTCATCCAGGGTTCGAGGTGTGGACAGGTTTCGCTACACTTCTCTCTCTCCACACTAATTGAATATGAAATATTGTATTTCAGGATTATAGACCTAACAAACGGATTAAAAGTGTTAATTAAATTGCCTTCTTTAACCCTTTAGCATTTAAATTACTCTATATATACTATTGTATTTTAGTGTTAAAGGCTTTATCTTACATAATATCGAATCTATGAGATTTTGATATTATTTATTTTAAGAACAATACCTTAACATAAGTATGAGTGGCCGGATACAGCCAGTTTGGACATAAAGAGGTGACAGAATTCTGTCCGGATAGGGCTAGTTTAAATGCTAAAGGGTTAAGTCATCTTTCTTCATGAGTAATTAGTTTTCCTTAATTTTTTCGTTGGATAGTAGTTGCTGTAATTCAGCAAGGAGGTTTGTAGCTCTTCTTTAAAAGTTTTCAATTTTGTCAATATTCTTACTTAGATGCAGAGACTATATTTCAACAGTAGATTCCAGTTGAAGCCTTACATACATCTTGCACAATATAACAAATCAGGCACATAGTCTGCTGTTATAGGAGCTCAATTTGGTGGAATTGTTAGAACATTGTATATTATTTTGGCTCACTGCACCTTGAGTTCAAATCCTGCCAAGGTCCAGTTTGCCTTTCATACATTCAGGGGTTGATAAAGGAAGCACCAACCCAGTGCTAGTGCTGTTCTTTTATTCACCAGCTGTTAACAATCTGGATGTTCTGCTGGATCAATGAAGACAGGGTCTAGAGGGTGTCTGTGCCTGAGCATTTGAAACTCTTAACAAAAGAATAGTATATACAACTAAGTCATCCTCAATTATGTGTTGGCTGTGGAGTCTTGTGCTCTATCATCTCGTTTTGTTTTACTTTGATCAGTCATTGAAGCTGATACCAGTGTTAGACTTACTTATTGCAGATTTTCAGCTCTCACTTCTAGGAGGTAGAATCTTTTTGATTTTTCAAAGTTACCACCAATTCGGTATTTGTGCCAACCCTTACTTATGCTCATGAATCTTGGGTAATGACCAAAAGAATACAATCGTAAATACAAGCGGCCGAAATGGGGTTCCTCTGAAGGGTGTTTGGAGTAATGTTACTCAATAGAGTGCATAGCTCAAGAATCAGAGAATCACTCCAGTTGGAGCTGCTATTTCTCCAAATTGAGAGATCACAGCTCTGATACTTTGGGCATGTGGTAGGAATATCTCAGGAAAGAATCACTGGACAGATTTTACAGGTAAAACCAACCGGCAAGAGACCCAAGAGTAGACCCTGAACAAGATGGCTGGATAACATCCATGAGCGTGACTGGTTTCACTAGGGGATCCAGCCAGATCAGTTGGAGACAGTTGCTTCTGTCAGGACTCGCTGGAAGGAGTGTTTGAGGACTCTGCCCCTACAACCCTCTCAGGAATTAGTGGGCAAAGAAGAAGAAAAGGAAGAAGACCATCAGAGTTGTCTTTAATTATGTAAGACAAACGCATCATAGAATATCAAGGGTTTGGCGATACAGCCCACACCTGTGGCTATATGATTAATGAGCTTCCTTTCAGGAGTCTGGCTATGTGACTCACACCTGGTTATTTTACCTGACTCTTAGCTTGCTTGGTAAGGAGAGTAATTTTTGGACACCCTGTGGGATGAAAAATAAAACCCAACAAAAGGCAGAGGATCTCAGGTGAGTCAACAGCCATGTAATATGGGTAGACAGAGCTCGTTAGCCTTAGTTAGCAGTCTGTCTAGAAGGATCACTCTGATTTCAAAACCAGGATAGATGGGACACCATGATGACAACCTTTCAAGTGGTCAATGGTTTCAGCCTTGTGATAAAGGTAGATGAGCTGCAACTTGGTAGCCAGATTCAGAGAAATGGTTGCATAAGGATTTGTGATCCACCAACTTCACCTTTTTCCCCAATGAGAATTATGGACATTGGTGGAATTGTCCCATGGTTTCCAACCCTGAGGATTGGAAGAGACTTATGGCTATGTGCCTAAGAAGCTACCTTCAAAACCACATGGTTTCAGGTTCAGTCCCACTGTGTGGCAGTTTCACTAAGTGTCTTTATACTGTAGCTTATGGCTGCCCAATAGCTTGTGAGAAAAATTGGAAGATGAAATACTGTAGAAAATCTGTCTTGTCCAAGCCATGCCAGAATGGGAAAACAGACATTAAAGCAATGGTGATAATAATGAGACCTACTTACCTGTTACAGGTGTGCTCAAATACAACTAGTGGGATGGAGGAGGAGAGGTACAACAACAAAATTAGGGAAATATAAGTACTGGTTATTGAATAGAGACAATACAACCTCTCTAGAACTGGCACCACAATAAAATACACCTAGTATACTCTGAAGTGGTAGTGCTGGTGCCACAATAAAATACACCCAATAAACACTGTAAAGTGGTAATACTCATGCTATGGTAACGTGCAGCCAGTACACTCTGTAAAGTGATACTGCTGATACTATGGTAACATGCACCTAGTACACTCTGTAAAGTGCTGATGTCAATAAAGTACACCCAGTATACACTGTAAAATGGCAGTGCTGATGTCAATAAAATACACCCAGTATACACTGTAAAATGGCAGTGCTGATGTCAATAAAATACACTCAGTATACACTGTAAAATGGCAGTGCTGATGTCAATAAAGTACACTCAGTATACACTGTAAAGTAGCAGTGCTGATGTCAATAAAGTACACTCAGTATACACTGTAAAATGGCAGTGCTGATGTCAATAAAATACACCCAGTATACACTGTAAAGAAGCAGTGCTGATGTCAATAAAGTACACTCAGTATACACTGTAAAGTAGCAGTGCTGATGTCAATAAAATACACTCAGTATACACTGTAAAATGGCAGTGCTGATGTCAATAAAATACACCCAGTATACACTGTAAAATGGCAGTGCTGATGTCAATAAAATACACCCAGTATACACTGTAAAGTAGCAGTGCTGATGTCAATAAAATACACCCAGTATACACTGTAAAATGGCAGTGCTGATGTCAATAAAATACACTCAGTATACACTGTAAAGTAGCAGTGCTGATGTCAATAAAATACACTCAGTATACACTGTAAAGTAGCAGTGCTGATGTCAATAAAATACACTCAGTATACACTGTAAAGTAGCAGTGCTGATGTCAATAAAATACACTCAGTATACACTGTAAAGTAGCAGTGCTGATGTCAATAAAATACACTCAGTATACACTGTAAAGTAGCAGTGCTGATGTCAATAAAGTACACCCAGTATACACTGTAAAATGGCAGTGCTGATGTCAATAAAATACACTCAGTATACACTGTAAAGTAGCAGTGCTGATGTCAATAAAATACACCCAGTATACACTGTAAAATGGCAGTGCTGATGTCAATAAAATACACCCAGTATACACTGTAAAGTAGCAGTGCTGATGTCAATAAAATACACTCAGTATACACTGTAAAGTAGCAGTGCTGATGTCAATAAAATACACCCAGTATACACTGTAAAATGGCAGTGCTGATGTCAATAAAGTACACTCAGTATACACTGTAAAGTAGCAGTGCTGATGTCAATAAAATACACCCAGTATACACTGTAAAGTAGCAGTGCTGATGTCAATAAAGTACACTCAGTATACACTGTAAAGTAGCAGTGCTGATGTCAATAAAATACACCCAGTATACACTGTAAAATGGCAGTGCTGATGTCAATAAAATACACTCAGTATACACTGTAAAGTAGCAGTGCTGATGTCAATAAAATACACTCAGTATACACTGTAAAGTAGCAGTGCTGATGTCAATAAAATACACTCAGTATACACTGTAAAATGGCAGTACTGATGTCAATAAAATACACTCAGTATACACTGTAAAGTAGCAGTGCTGATGTCAATAAAATACACTCAGTATACACTGTAAAGTAGCAGTGCTGATGTCAATAAAATACACCCAGTATACACTGTAAAATGGCAGTGCTGATGTCAATAAAGTACACTCAGTATACACTGTAAAGTAGCAGTGCTGATGTCAATAAAATACACCCAGTATACACTGTAAAGTAGCAGTGCTGATGTCAATAAAATACACCCAGTATACACTGTAAAGTAGCAGTGCTGATGTCAATAAAATACACCCAGTATACACTGTAAAGTAGCAGTGCTGATGTCAATAAAATACACCCAGTATACACTGTAAAGTAGCAGTGCTGATGTCAATAAAATACACCCAGTATACACTGTAAAATGGCAGTGCTGATGTCAATAAAGTACACCCAGTATACACTGTAAAATGGCAGTGCTGATGTCAATAAAATACACCCAGTATACACTGTAAAATGGCAGTGCTGATGTCAATAAAATACACCCAGTATACACTGTAAAGTAGCAGTGCTGATGTCAATAAAATACACTCAGTATACACTGTAAAGTAGCAGTGCTGATGTCAATAAAATACACCCAGTATACACTGTAAAGTAGCAGTGCTGATGTCAATAAAATACACCCAGTATACACTGTAAAATGGCAGTGCTGATATCAATAAAATACACCCAGTATACACTGTAAAGTAGCAGTGCTGATGTCAATAAAATACACCCAGTATACACTGTAAAATGGCAGTGCTGATGTCAATAAAATACACCCAGTATACACTGTAAAATGGCAGTGTTTGTGCCATGATAAAATACATCCAGTGCACTGAAAAGTGGTATTGCTGGTGCCATGATAAAATACACACAATACACTCTGTAAGATGGTAGTGCTGGTGTCACAATAAAATACACCCAGTAGACAGTAATGTAGGAGTGCTGGTGTCATGATATAATACAGTCAATACACACTGAAGTATTTATTTACTCTGTGTATCTTAGTTTTAGAATAGGTGAACTGTATACCTGCTTGTCGTAATATGTGACCAAAAGGGATGGAAAGGAATGCACCTAATACATTCTGTTAATTGGTTGATGTTAGGAAGGGCATCATCTGTAGAAACCATATTAGAATATGGAACATGTGAGCAAGAAATGGTAATCTTGTCTCAGACTGTAATGATCCATTCAACCTATATCAACATGGAAACTGGGTGTAAGATGAAAAAAAAAAATGATTTCAACATGCTTCAACCCACCCATCTGAATGTCAACCCTAATACTGCCTTCTCTCCATGTGCTAACCTCTCTTGGAGGGAGTGGGTGTCCTTGAATCGGCTATGTACAGGTCTCAGCAGATTCAATGCAACTATGCACCGATGGGGGCTGTTTCCATCAGTAGCTTACCACTGTGGTTAGCCAGAGCAAACTGCTCAACATATACTGAGTGAGTGCTTGAATCTCTGCCTATATGAGGATATGGACCTCACACACCTTAATCCCACTACAGTGGGCTGGTTACAATATCTAAAGGACATCACACACTTGCAACTGTCTCAAAAAGAAAGAAATAGAAGTTGAAGAAGACTCATGATACAACAAAATTCTTGTTAATCATAACATTTATTAATATTTGGGGTATTTTTACACAGAATCCTTGGCTCAGTATTATTTCTCTAAATTGGTTCTCATGTATCACAAATATGTGGACAAAAAAAAAACTGAACAAAAATAACTTCTATTAACGTGTATATGAGTATGTTTAGTACTACAACTGTAGCCATGATAAATATATAAGACGTTGATCTAGCTTGGATTCTAATGTAAGAGCTGTAAAAGAGAGCAATGGTGGGATGGGCGAGGAAATAAAAATGTACCCAAATA
>OZ024741.1:105998367-106030867 GCA_964016885.1 Eledone cirrhosa
CCTTTTTCTAAATAAAGAATTTAACAGTCCTCTTGTAAGAACATTTGATCCACCACTCACACCCCTTTTCCCCGAGCTATGTTCTCATGCCTTTCTCCATGTTATCTTTCTTTCTAATTTAGGCTCAAAGCCAGCAAATTTGGGAAAGGGCAAAGTTGACATCAGTGGAATTTGAACTGAGAATGTAAAGTACCAGAACAAATATAGTAATAGCATTTTATCAAATGCACTACCAGTTCTACCAATCAACCATCTACCTTTTTCTCATTTATATTAATTTACCTCATAAGCTCTAAATATTTTCTAGATGAAGAATAATAAAACAAGAGCTCAGTAGTTGAGTTTGAGCATGTATCATGTAAGTGGTTTGTTGCTGTTGTTTGTCCTTCAGAGTTGAAGATGACCTCACAACTTCAATGTTAGGTGCAGGATATTTGGCTGTGGGTATGGATGTGACTGGTGAAGTCAATCCAGGCCCTGCAGCACTTACTCACATGTGGTTAAGTACTGCAATGACCTTGCATATGGAGCACTTCCCCCGAGCCTCTATAATGCATCTGGTTTCTGCTGCACATGATCCCTTAAAGATTTTGCTTTGCCATCTAAGGCAATCCAGGGCAAGTGATTCCTAGATATTGATTTTGAGGTTTTTGAGGAACATTTTGTCTTTAAATGTTATTTACTGCTAGTAAATCACTCATCTGTAAACTAGTCCTGCCCACTCCCTCCTATTTCACATAGAAGCCAAACTGGTTATGGTGGAGGTCTCATAATGATAAAGTGAATGTCAGTTCGATTCCAGGATGGGAGCATTGCATTCTTGAGCAAAATATTTCATTTGACATTGGCCACTCAGTGTACCAACAGACTGGCATTATGTCTAAACAAAGGTACGGTGGATTGGCAGTATCGGTAGAGGGTCGGACGCCATGCTTTCCAGCATAGTTACGTCCCTTTACGATCTGAGTTCAAATCCCGCCGAGGTTGACTTTGCCTTTCATCCTTACGGGGTCGATAAAATAAAGTACCAGTAATGCGCTGGGTAATTGCTGGCCTTGTGCCTAAAGTAGAAACAATTATGTCTAAACAAAGAGTCCCATACTCTCATGGAACCAGGATAAACTCTGGGCTGATTAACATCTAGCTTCAAGAAAGACTTTAATTTCACATTTTCTGCACTTTTTATATTTTATAAAACAATAATTATGGTTCACACATCATTTTGATATTGTCACTGGCATATATGACTGCTTTCTCTCTCAATACACACATACCTGAGCACTGTACACAATAATTATCATTATTATTATTACTTTATATATGTATATAGTCAATTCAATAAGTTGATTAAAAAATATACACAGATATACATGTACGTACCCACAGATACATATACACACATACCTACCTATATATAAATATATGTATCTATATATACTTGTCATATACATATATATACATACATATACATACATATACATACATACATACATACATACATACATACACACACACCTACATACATGTCTTAACAAGAGATCTAGCAATGACTGGAAATATTGAAAACAATATTAAAAAGTATAAAGTGATCTGTCTGATGTATAAAGTTTGAAATATGACAAATGAAAACAAATAAATTACCAAATAACTTGCTAGATTTAAATTTTTTCTTTTAAAAATAAAAAAAATGCCAACATATTTTACTCAATTAAGTAAATGTTCCCTAGTGTCCAAAAATTCTACTTCAAATTTTTTTTCTCCCTTTCAATAGTTTGTGGATGTATTTTTGGTCAGATTTTATTCATATCAGATGAAATTGTTTTGAATATATTTTCTCCATATGTTTCTATGTTTATTTATTGTTTTTGTTTTAATTGTTTTATTTTGCTTGTTTCGCCGTAGTGAAAAACCATTTGTTTGCAACAATACTAATAACAATAATAATGAAACACCACACACATTGATGAAAATGAGTTCAGTTAGACTGCAGTGATTTGCAGTGTGATGTGTGTGGTGTGATATGTGTGATGTGTGAAGGGACATGTGACATGATGTGATGCAATGCAATGGTAGTATGTTGCAATTGTGTAATGAGGCAACACCAATATATGAGCTTCCAGCGAGGAATTCAAGAGGTTTCGATGACTTGGTTTGTACCGCAGGAATATTCTATCCAATTTGGTAAACTGAAACGAGAAAAAAAATTTAATTAGAACACTGATAAATATATCAAAGCTGTGAGGCAAAGGGTCAGCTTTGTCATAATTTAATTGAAATTTTTTCAATAAATTTTTTCTCATTTAAAAATGTTGTTGTAACATCTGATTATTATACTGAAAATATGTGTGTATATTGCTTGTTTTCAGAGTTCAGTGGTTAAAAGTAGGGAGGATGTGACCTACTTTCACAGGAAGGGCATCATGACATATCAAAATTCACTGATTATTTAATTAGTTAGCATTTAAAAAAAAGCTTGCAACTGGACACTACAATTTGGATGCTAATGAGAGCAATGGCTGAGTTGGCCAGAATAATAATTGTTTCTACTTTTTGCACAAGGCCAGCAATTACCCAGTGCATACTGGTACTTTATTTTATCGACCCTGTAAGGATGAAAGGCAAAGTTAACCTCGGCGGGATTTGAACTCAGAATGGCAAGGGCCGTAACTCTATGCATCAAATATGGCGTCCGACCCTCTACCGATACTGCCACCAACTGAAGGGTCACTAAGTTGCCTCATAACCAACCCTGTGTTATATCTATAAATGAGAATAGTATCTGGCACACAGAAAACTACACCTACTCAGTGGCTGCCTACCCTTTCCCATATATATCCTTCTCACATGCAGCATCAGGAGATGATCCACGAGGGAGTACTTTTTACCAAGTTTAAGCTCAATCTTCCCATCCATGAAGACCTGGAAAACCTTCCCAACATGCACTTGAAAGCATGCAAACCATTCATCATCATGTATCATTGTTTAACGTCCATTTTCTATGCTGGCATCTGGGAATCAATGAAGACCCTTTAAGACAATAACTTTGATCTGAAGGAAGAGTGGTGAAGATCATGGAATGAGTCCAAATTTGCCATCCAAAACCTTATTCAGGACCCCACATCTAAACCAGCTGGCTTTAACCTTCCTAGAAAACAATGGATGTCCCTTAATCAGATATGCACATGTCAAGACAGCCCATCATCTCCATCGATGGAAAATGAAGGACTGTGGGAAACCTGACCAGACAGTGCTGCATGTTTTTCAGGATAGCTCCCACAAACGTTTTCCCGGCAGCCTGGAGGCAATCCATAATACTACAAATGATGCCTTAGTCTGGCTCACCAATCTCAATATGTCTCTCTAACCATTGTGCATATGTCATATGACAAGAAGAATCTATAAACAAGATAATTAGCTGCTATTGGCTTGGTCAAGTTATTTGTAAAAAGTGACCATGTAGAGTTAGATAATTTACTGTTGTATGTACTGAGCGGATTGAGTAGTTTCTATGTATTAATACTTTTTAAAAAAACTGTGTAAAGAAAAATGATAATGTTAACACTATCATCCCATGTCTATTGCAAACATTAGATCGATGTTGGTTTATAATCTTAGTGGACAGAATTGTGAATGTTAGTAGTACAGGACTGGTACTTTATTTTTTAACTCCAAAAGAGTGAAAGACAAAATTTACCTCCAACAAGATTTGAACCTAAAACTCAGAGGATACCACAAATAATTTTATCCAATACCCTAATGACTCAGTTGATTCCCAATTGAGAAATATGGCAGAAAATACGTAATAGAAAAGACCTCAACTTACATAAAAGAAGATTTGTTGTTTGCTGTGACTGTGAATTCAATTTGTTCTGAATATTTTGAAAATGGTTTTGACATACTAAATCCCAGCATATCATCCACATTAATATTGTCTGCAATAAATGAATAAGAAATATGTATTATTTTTATATTTAGACATTTTAAAAATCTAGCAATAGAAACTCAGCCAAAATAAAACGTAGGAGCAAGACAGGATCACCTGAACTGTCTGGTCATAGAATATAACAACCTAAACCAAATGTAGAAATTTATTGCTACTACTGTTGTTTAGCCCCAAATTAGTTGTGTTGTTCAGCTCTAGGTGAGCTCTGATTGTGCAGAGTTAATAGTTGTTGTTTAGCCTTAGGTCAGCTGTGATTGAGTAGAATGATTATCAAAAGTGTTCTGACCATAACCAACACATTTTTTTAGATATCAGGGTAAAAATTGTCTGCTGTATCGTCCATTATTTAAAATCTAAATGGAAGTGGCATAAGACCAGCCAGAGCGAAAGAGCAGAGGCTATTGTAGTAGTGATAGAAAAACAAGGTGGCGACAGCAGATCTGAAGGCAAGAGGCTGGAGTGTGTTAATGATTGACCTTATGTCAACTAGATGAGGGTGACATCATCATCTCCCTCTTTCTGTCACATACACACACTCTCTCTCTAAACAAATAACGTTCATTTTCTATATATATACGAGGGCAACGTCATAACTTTCTATCTAGCTACTTCTTTCTGTCACCTCGAAAACACATGGTGATCCCTTTTCTCTCTCTATCTATGTACATATCTCTCATTTGGTGCTCCCTCTCTATATAGATGAGGGCAATGTCATAACTTTCTGTCACCTCAAAAACACATGGCATTCACTTTTCTTTCTCTATGTACATATCTCTTACTTGGTGCTCCCTCTCTCTATATAAAGTGAGTGTGATGGAAGGATGGACAGACAGACAGTCCTCTTATTATAATATAGATTAGTCAAGTGGCTTCACTCTGCATGTGGTGAAGAATGTTGGTGTGGGTGGCAGCAGCAGCACAGTCCTAGATGTGGGAACAATATACCATTGTGGGTCTTGCCTATGTTTGTAGAGTGCAATTAAGTGTAGGAATATGAAGTATTTTCTGGCACTGTAGAGAAAGGAATCTCGCTAGTCTTTGAGATGCAATCCTGGCAATGTTAAAGCATCAAACAAGATGTCCTGATACAGCCTACAAGGATGGTAGACTTAATTTGTCATATGGTTTAGCAACACTGCACCACCAGGTGCTTGGGTACCTTTAGTAGAGTCCACTTTGTTGCAAGCATTCAGGCCAGGCCTTGAAATGAGGATAACTTCCACCCTCTTACCCACCCATCACAGAGGCCTTATAAAAGGTAATGGGCACTGCTCTTTCCTCCCCGACTAAATCATAAAATATATATATATACATGCACATAAACATTCACATATATACACACACACACTCATTACAGCTTACACTTGCACATGTTTCACTAACCACGTGTGAGGTTGCATCTCAAATGGTTTGTTGGGTGTTTTTAATAATAAAGACCCCAGTCCTATCATATGCAAATGCATATACACCCATCCCACTTAGGTTCTAAACAAAACAAAACAAAAAAAATAATTACCTTCACATTTGAAATTGTTTTCAGATCTTTCTAGATTGTCTTTCATGTTGTAAGAGAGCAACCTATGAATCCACTTTTCTGATGTCCAGTTCCCATTCTGCAGCGCTGACACAATCTGATTATGCAGCATATAGATTCGTTTTAACTGCATTTCATGGTAATAATTTGAGTGATTTTCCTGTAAAGCTTCCTTGGTTCTGATATCAATGGCAGCTGTTTGAATAAAAACAATATTGGCTGTTTACAAACTATTCTTTTTTTTTAAATAAATTTTATCAACCCTTTTCACACCAAAATATCTGAAACTGCCTCTGGTTTTACGATGTAAAATGATTTGTTTCATAGTGTTTGTGTTTATCTAAAAACCTTCCATCTTAATTTTAGATAAGAATCTTTATGTTCTAGCCAGCAAGTTAAGGCCCCTGATTATAGAATTAATTATTTTCAAAATGATTTTGAATTAACAGGCAGTGTTTTTTTAATTAGAAATATGGTAATGAAAGGGTTAATGATATTTCATAAATACAATAAACAAAGAAAAACTTAGTGTGTCATAGAGATGTTTTATGGTCCCAGTGGACAAAAAGATGAATGTTGCATTGGATGTGAGGGAGAGGACCTAAAAGAATCAGCCCTAGTGGTTTTCATTCTTGCATATGGCTACCTCCATCCAAACATTGATCTCTTCTGATTGAAAGGGCCTGTGAAGGCCATGGGCACTGTCCTTCCTCTAGACATTGGTCTCTTCAATCTGAAAGGACCTGTTAAGGCCATGGGCACTTTCCCTTCCTCTAGATATTGATCTCTTCAGTCTGAGTGGACCTGTGAAGGCCATGGGCACTGTCCCTTCTTCTAGACATCGATCTCTTCAGTTAGAGGACCTGTGAAGGCCATGGGCACTAACCATTCCTCTATACAGCAATCTTTAAAACAATATACCATTATAACATCATCATGATATGTACACTTCCGTTGGAATTAACTTACCATTATTAAGAGGTCCAATTTGCTGTGCCTTTGATAAGAGCTGATCAATGGACCAGAACTCTGGAATTTGTGGAAAAATCCTTTCTGAGTCACAGTTTGCGTAGAAACCCAGGTGTTTGAGCAATGTCTGAAAGTGGGAATCTTCCAGAGCAGCAGCTTGTCTACAGTTGTAGGGAATAAGGGGTACAGGCCGGTTTTGAACTACAAAATACAAAAGGAGGATAGGGAAGAGAAAAGGATGGAGATAATTATAAATCAAGGAAATACATTTTAAAAAGTCACCTATTCACAGACCACAATTAAGAAATTCCATTGCTTCCAAGGAATTCTTCCAAACATAAATTAGATCCATTGTCCTCAGTTTTGCTGCTACAATTCTAAAAAGAGCAATAACTCTTTTCTTTAAAAAAAAAAAAACAGACTTAATCCATCATCCAGTTTAACACCGCCATCAGCCGTTGGGTGTGTTTAGTGGAGTTGACTCTGTTGCAAGGATTTGGGCTAGGTATTAGGGTTTTAGGATACTTTCCTTCCTCCTCACTCTCACATCAGTTTTGGATGCCATGAAAATAGTTATGGCTACAGCTCTCCCCAATTTCCCTTATGCTGTATTATTTTATGTATTTTCATTTCTTATAGAAATTTCAGGTTTTGGCTTAAAAGTTCATTTGATCTCCCCTGGGTATTGATATATTGGCTACTTTGGAAACCCTTGTACTAGAGGAAAGTGCAGTAATAGTGGACAGTAAGATTTAGTAGGATTAGAGGTGACATTTCACAGAAGACAGGGAGATTAGAGAGAGAGAGCAAGAGGGAGGTGGGGTGGGTGGGGGAGAGAGAGATTGGAGAGAAATGGAGTGAGATATATGAGATATATGAGAGAGAATAAGGTAGAGGATATAGAGAGATGTGATAGAAACCATAGTACTTACGGGAAAAATATAATGGTATTGGTTCCTCCATCTGACATTTATCATTGGTAGCTCCAACTATAAACATAAACAAACAATATTATACAATACTGTACACGAGCAGACAATACTGGACAATGCTGTACAATACTAGACAATACTATACAATATTAAACAATGGTATGCAATGCTATTCAATAGTATACAACATTACATAACATTATATAATACTGTGCATTATTATAAAAACGCTGAGGATGCAGCATATGTGTATGTTTAACCCTTTTGATGCTAAACCACCTGAAATCCATGTTGGTTCTACGATACACAACTGTTTATTTTAAAGTGTTTGTGTTGAACTAAATACTTTCCATGTTAATTTTATATAAAATCCTTTGTTAAATTATATTCCAAACACCACTGATATAAGACAAGTTATTTTACTAAATACCCCCCAATTTCTTTTCATTTTTTAAAAGAAATTATTTAAAAATCATAAGCAATGTCTTTCATTAGAAATATGGTAATGCAGAAGGTTTAAGAAGTTTGTTTTGCAATCATAAGGTCCCAAGTTCTCATTCTACCCAGAATACACCCTAGTCAAAAATGGTGGGACTAATGAAAAGAGGCAAGGTAATTGAAATGGGGTGGAACTAATGGAAAGAGGTAGGGCAACTGAAAAGTGGTAAGACTACAGAAAAGGTGGGACTAACATGAAAACTGTTCTTCCTATTTCAAATAACAAATAATAAACAAAACAAAAAGAAAATTAATCAAAGATTAAGTTTCTTAGACAAGTCTTTCAACTCCCCCTAATGTATTACACACACACAAACACATACACAGAAACAACACCTTTTATAGGTGTCTTTAAAAAGCAGTAAATTTTCAGACTACTAAATACTAACCATATTTCACAAAATATGTCTCCAAAAGAACAGTCTGGAGCCAGAGAACTTGGTAAGACATCTTTTTCTCATGCAGTTTCTCAATACAAAACTGAATAACAGCCTCATCACTCATGTTCTGAGTTTGTCTTTCCAGCAAATCTTTCTCTTTGTCAGATTTATCCGAATCATTAGAATCCTCCTGGAAACAACAATTAAAATATTCATTAAAAATTTAAAAACTAAAAAAAACAAAGAGAATAGAGATGACTCTTTAGTCTTAAGTACATGACAACCTCTTGGGTGCTCACACAAGAAATGATGAAGGAACACGACGTAGGGAGAGATAGCATGCTGATAAAAGGCCATCCAACCCATGCAAACATGGAAAAGTGGACATAAATAGTAGTAATGTTAATGATGGAAATAGTGGTAGTGGTGATGATGTGGCAGTAAGTTTTGAATCAGAATAAAGTGGAAAACAACAATAACAAAACACAAAAGATCTTACATTTAGGTAGACAGCATTAGGACAGGCAGCTCCATGTGTGAGAGGGGAAAAATCAGTGTTGGAACACATAGACACATCTGATTTATAATCCTCTATGGAAGTTTGGTCAAGATCAACACTGCAAAACATCAAAATCAATCATAGAAAACATAGTTCCAAATCAATAATCAATCATAGAAAACACAGTTCCATTCTGGGGCAGTTAGTTTAGTTATCAAAAAAAAACACACAAAATCTGTTAACTTTGTTTTACACTTATTTATATTTTGGTGTCTAAACTTTCATCACACTGCTTGTGACCTGGTCACTGAGACAGTTCCATAACAACTGGTTTAAAACTTAGTTACTGGACCTTTTTTTATTATCACTTGTTGAATTATATATAAGTACATACTTACACACATACACGGACACATGTATAAAGTACAAACACATGCATGCCCATACACACACACACACATATATACATACAATTGTATATGTGGGTCTGTTATCTTCTTACTATTTAATACTTTAATATCAGTAATCTTTAAATTTATAATATTTTTATTTATTTTATCTGTTGGTCTGAATAAGTCAATAATTATTATTGCCATTCAAAAGGTCTTGTTATCTATTGTCCAGGGGAAAGTCTTGTATTCTCAGTCACTTAACATCATTGGAACCAGCATAAGCTAAGTTTCAAGTGGTTTAATATCAAAAGTGGATAAATCAAAGAATACAAATTAATGTGAACCTTACTTGATGTTATTAGCATCCATACTAAAGAGATATTTTGCGCACAAACATGGATCTTCTGCAGCAGTGACCATAAACTTGTGCATTACATATTCCATCACATCACTGGCTTCCTGAGAAAAACAAAGGAAAATTACACATTATCATTTATTTTACTATTATTATTATTTTGTGTTACTGCATTACCAAGTACAGCTCTATATGGCTTGGGTACATACATTGTCATTTTGGATGTTATTTCTACTGTATTTAGAGTACCCTTTGTAATATGTGTGCAGTGCCTAGTAGTGCTATTTTATATGTTGTCTATATTTGTAAGTACTAGAGTTTTGATTATGTATCTGTCTGTGTTCTTTTTATCAATCTGAGAACACCTATTATTATCGATATCGTTTTTGTTTTCATCAAAGACATTTGGATTATTATTATTATTTCTTTGGTAGTTTCGTGTGAATTTCTACAGCATTACATGGTACAGCTCCGTGTTTCTGAACTGTGTGCAGTATTGTGTTCTTATTTTTGTTGGGGTTGGAGGAATATAAACTCTTCTTCCTGTTAATGTACTGCATCAGTCTTGTTTTGTAGAGTTTAGCTAGTAGCTTCTGGCCTTATCTCAGTGTTTGTTCTGTTATAATGATGCGTAATGTGAGTTATTTTATTTGGTAATAATCTTGAGTATATTTTGTATGAGTTGTGTTGCTATATCCTATTAAGTGCCTATTGTAAAGGATGTGAAGATTGTTTTATTTGAATTATGTTATTGAATTGATAATATCTTGAACAAGATGTGACCTGTTCCTAGCAGAGCTATTTTGGGGATAGTGTGTATTATTATCATCATTATCCTTATTATTATTTGGCAGATTTGTTAGAGCATAGATAAAATGGTTAGTAGTATTTTTTCTGGCTTTTTACATTTTTAGTTACACCCAATACTCTAATATGAGCTACACTCACTACTCTAGTGTGAGGGACAGGACATCAAATGATGAAGGCCAGAGTGTTTTGTGACAATGAAAAGGAAGCTATGTTTAGGGTGCAGTTTTGATAATTATACTCCCATACCATTCTTTTGTTTAAATTAGTGTCATACTTTACTGTGCTGCATCAGTAAAAACCCTTTAAAATGTTACTGACCAAAAGTATAAGACCCCAGCCAAAGTTATCAAGAAAGCAATCAAAATACCATGACACATTACCAAATAAATTGTGACCAACAGCTGGTGTTGTGACTAAGAACTGAAAACAAGAGAATCGAGTTTGGACAATTTGATCAAACCAGTTTACCAGAATAACCAGATAGGTAAGACAACATGGAGAATGTTTCATTACCTCACTCACATAGATATGAGAAAAGAGGTGAGTGAAGAATGAACTTACATTAGAAATAACTTTATTATCATCACAAAGATTTGTGAACAGCTTTAAGATAGGCATCTGCATGAGAACTTCAGGACTTTTACAGTCACCAGCAACATGGTGCATCATAGTAAATATACTATCATTGACACAGGGACTGTTTTTGTTAAAATTCTCCAGCAAGGAACCATATCGCTGCATCACATCGATTGTGGAAAATCTGAAAAAGAGACAAAAGTCACATTATATATATAATTTGCTTTTGTTTGTTTTGTGTTTTCATTGTGGTCTGGTGTGGTCCACATGGGGATAAACAGCAGACAAAGGTGAAAATATTAGCGAAGTTAGCAAAAACAAAAAATGTATGTTTGTTTTAATTGTTATTGGTGTTGTTGTTGTCATTGTTGGTTATTAACTGACTGATTGATCGATGGACTGATTGACAAACACTGATCTGACAGACATAGATAGATACATAGACAGAGGGGAAGAGAGAGAAAGAGAGTGAGAAATCAGAATATAGAGGTACATCTCCAATGTAATTGTTACAAAATCTAATAAATAAGATTAAAGATTAATATCATTGGTAAGATTAGTTATTAGATGGATTAATTGATCCAAAACATGAATTACTCTTGCTGTTGTTATTGTTGTGACTGTTGTTGATAACAGCTAAAGTACGTATGTACTTTTTAAAGTCTCTCTCTATATATAAATCAATATCTATCTCTCTCATACTCCATCTCTCTCTCCCCAATGTAGATCAGTAGAAAAACAAAACAAACCATATTTTAACTTATAAACATGATGTTATTGTTAAAACCAAATTGAAAAACATTTGACTGGATTGTAGAGGAAGGGGGTGGGTGCAGCAGGGTATCAGAATATAGATAATACACACCCTGTACTAAAAACAATACACACTGCCACCCAAAGTAATTGATATTGGTATAACAGATCTTCAGACATTTGCTGGCAACTTGTCCAAGGACCTAGACTGTTCCTCCAAAAAGTGTTCTATGCCTTGGTCAACCAGGTCCCAGACCCAGAATAATTAGGCTGTCGTTCACAAACTCTGAGGGATATGCATACCATTTAGCCTCTGATAAGGCTAGGCATGAAAATCAAATTATCTTTCAAACCCGTCCTAGCTTACCACCTGATATATGATCAAAACTACATGCTGTACCTTCCTTAAATCGCTACTCAGCATCACATGAAAGTTTTAGCCTATGCGACCATGGTTAAATATGAAAATTTGTTAAGTCTGGTGAGACCCGGAAAAGAGATACGAACTGGTCTGAGCATAGTATACCTACAATAGCTGGTAATGAAAAAGATGTGGGAAACTAAACAAGAACAACCTGCCATCCCCTATATATCATCATAAGCTGAAATCCAGATACAAATTATTGTCCTTAAATGCTCATAGTTTATGCAACAAGATCCAGATTTTTGATTCTTACATCAAAAGTATTGACTGATTTCATTACAGTCATGGAAATATGGGCACATTTTTTACACTATGGTGGTGTTTTTAGCATAGCTGATTACAACTTGTTTCGCAAAGATCACAGTTTGTTCAAACTTTTTAGCAATTCCTTGTAATGATTTGAACCAATCACAAGAGGTATTTTTTCTGTGATATACATATAACCATGTCAACATTTCTACTTGGAGTTGTTTAGCCCCCTCCCCCTTTTTTTATATCCTCAGAACTGCTGCTAGGAAAACAGTCACTTATGTTTTCATTGCAAGTGACTTCAATTACCCTAAGGTTGATTGGAAAACCTTTCGTTGGGCACAAAGTGTAAATGATTTCCTTGAGTTAGTGCTGGATTCGAACTGGTCCCAAGTAGTCACCTCCCCCCATAAGAGGTAACAACACTTTGGATCTACTCTTTACCACTACTCCTGTAATGGTTATTAGTGTTACGACTGAGAAACCTTTAGGTGACTGATCATGCTATGGTCATTGCCAATCTGTTTCTTATGGGCAGTAACAAAAACTATAACCATCTCCAAACTGCTCACTTTGATTGAAAGAAAGCAGACTGGAATTCTTACTGCCCAAACTGGCTTGAATTTTACGACTCTGGGGATGTGAATACATCCTGAATTCAATATGGACAGCACAAAAAACATCCCAAAGGTGCAATTTGATAAACTGCAGCAGTCCAACTTGCCAGGAAAGAATGTTGTGATGCTGAACAGGAATATAGAGTACATAGATCAGAGGATAATTGAAAAAAAGCGCAATAGACCATCTAACCATCTCAAGTAGGTGGCACAAAACAGTGCATTCAAAGTAGTGACTCACTTTGCAGTTGGTCCTCTTCGCAATCCCCACACAGGCCAGATTACTGATGATCCCAAAGAAAGCACAGAACTTATTGCTGAATGCTATGCAGGCATTTTTATAGTTGAAAATCAAATGTACCATCTCCACACCTCTGACATCAAATTCTATAGCATCCTTATCTCTCTAGCAAGATTCTAGTACTTTTCAATCTTTTCCTGCTTCTAGTTGGTCATGTTTGTGTTAGCAGGAATGGCTATGTCAACAAATACACATACTTGTGATGCTGTATCTATAATAACTGTGTCAGGTCTCCTAGCATTTGTTTGTGATCTGTCTAGGTTATTATTACTATGAAATAAATTCTCTCATTTACAAAAGAATAGATGAACCAATCCAAATGACAGTTGTAAAAGCAAAGGATTCTCAGCTAGCAGCAAATATACATTATGTAAATTATACTGGCTATTTCATAAACTAAGTCCTAGTTTATGTTTGATATAAATAGTGTTTGGCTATATTTATCATATATAGTGAATTATATGGTACATAGATCTCACTCATACCTTCTCTCCCTCCCTGATGGGACATTGGAAAGTGGCTCTGTTCTGTATATATAACAGACAAACACATATATTCACACATATACACACTTTCACACAAATACACATGTTCACATATACACCTACTTTCACATAAATGCACACACATACACCCACACTTACACTTTCATATATCACCCACTTTCACACACTAATACACACATGTTCACAAAGACTAACTGTCAAAACTGATATAGAGATAGGAAGGAAAACTTACTGGTTTATATGTTGAATCATTTCAAAGTTCTGGGTACTGGGAACTTGTCGGTGCCATTGATCAAGAAGCAAGAGAAAAGTATGGTTTGTAACAATAAGGTCTCGGAGAAATGAATAACTTTGGTTTTCCCAAGATCGGATGAATAAGAGAAACATTTGTCTCAAGTCTGTCATATTGAGGAGAGCACCTGTAAAGTTTATAAAAGAAAATCAATCAATATGGGATCAATTGTAGTAATGAAATAATCAACTAGCTACTACCACCTCTCCTGAATGAATAACTCATTCTTACTTATAGATAACAAAACTACTGATCAATTCAGTCTTATAAAGAACTAAAGTTGATCAACTCAATCTTACAGAGAACAAAGCCATGTTGAGCAACTCAGTCTTATAGAGAACAAAGCCATGTTGATCAACTCAGTCTTATAGAGAACAAAGCCATGTTGATCAACTCAGTCTTACAGAGAACAAAGCCATGTTGATCAACTCAGTCTTACAGAGAACAAAGCCATGTTGAGCAACTCAGTCTTACAGAGAACAAAGCCATGTTGATCAACTCAGTCTTACAGAGAACAAAACCATGTTGAGCAACTCAGTCTTACAGAGAACAAAGCCATGTTGAGCAACTCAGTCTTACAAAGAACAAAGCCATGTTGAGCAACTCAGTCTTACAGAGAACAAAGCCAGGTTGATCAACTCAGTCTTACAGAGAACAAAGCTAGACAGATTATCTCAGTCTTATAAAGAAGAAAGTCAGATTGATCAAGGCAATCTTATAGAGAATAATGCCAGACATCACTTTCACCTTTAAGTATCAGACCTGGATTCTGAACAAAGCTCAGGAGATGAAATTTCTTTAGTGAGTTGATGGCAAACGAGAAAGAAGCAGATCAGAAATAATGATATTAGACAGATGGTTAGTACTATGCCTATCAACCAGCTCATAGCTCATCAAAGCATTAAATAGGTCTCATCCTCTGATTAGAATTAAATGTCAATTAACCAGCTAAACTGACCAGTGAGTATAAAAATAAATAGTATACCGATACCAGTATAAAAATAAATAAAATGAGTATCAGTGTTATTTACATTTCACAGACTCGAGCAGCTTGATATCATCTCTGGACAACAGAACTGAAAGATGGTCGTCATAGATTTCTATTGTCTTCAACATCTCTTTGATTGATGCTACAGTGAAATGGAGCCTGAAGATAGAAATAAAGATATTACAGGACATTTAACACAGACAGTAATAGTAGACAGTTGGAGCATCAATAATAGTCAGTGTGTGAAGAGGAGTAGGGATGAGAATGAAAAAGGAGAAAGGAGGAGGAGGAAGATGAAGGAAGAGAAGGGAGAAAGATGAGGGAAGAGAAGGGAGGAGGAGGGGGAAGAAAAGAAGAGGGGCGGAGTTATTTAATTTACCTTTTTTTCTTTGTGGCAGTTTCTTGTTTCTTCTGGATTGATATTAACATTTCTTCAAATGTATCAATTCCTTGGTAGACCAAGAAACCAATTATGTCAACACTGACAACTTCTCTGCAACAAACAAAAAACGGTAGAGTTATAGATAGAAGCATTTACAAAGATTCCAGTTGGTTACAAATGTCCCTAATGGTATACATACACATGTTTATGTAACTATATACACACTCAGAAATACATGTGTGTTTATGTAGATACATATATATATGTTCGTGCTGACACAGATATACACACACACACAACTTTATGCAAATGCATACACATGTTCATGTAGCTATATACATACACATTCACACATATGTTCATATAAATACATATACACACATTCATATATGTTCATGTAGACACACACATTTATGCAAACACATACACATGTTCATGCAAACACATAAATACACTCACGTTCATATAGACACATGCATTCACAGACATTCATGTAGACACGTATACACAAACATTCATGTAGATACACACTCGTTTATGCAGACACACACACGTTTACACAGACACACACACACATATTCATGCAGGCACATAGATGCACACACACACGTTCATGTAGACATGCACATATATACATAAGAGTTTATATATGTCAGAACTCACCTTATGCAGGAAAAATCCATTTCCTGAGTTCTTGCCATTTTCAAGAAGAATATTAAAAGCCACATGAAGTAGGAACCATCCAGGTTACAGTCTTTTGACAGCAAAATCTCCTTAAAGAATGGAAAATGATATAATAATTAGTCTGTTAATCAGTTGATGAAATGGTCTATCAAAGTTCTTTCATCACAATCTGTGACCTTATCAACGACTATGTTTCCACCACCATTTTTTTCTTTTGAAAGTCCCAAACAAGCTGTGAAGCCACTTAGTGTAAGGGACTATGAAGAAGGAGGAATTAAGGTGAATGGAATGAATTTACTTTAGTTCGGGTCATAAGGAGGAGGAAAACAATGAGATTGAAGAGAATTCTGAAGTCCGGCAGCTTGATGGAAAAAAGTTACGACCATAGAAAGATCTCCTTGTTCACATTTACTCCATGTTCTGAGAACTCTGCTCCCACGACCTCTGCCCCAAGAATATGTGGGCAAAGAAGAAGGAGGATGAAAAGAAGTGTGTATCAGTTTCTGTTCTCCTGCTCACATTAATTTGCAGAACCCAAACAATTACACAGTGAATTGGAAGAGTTGTTAGATTATATACCATGTATTTGTTCCAGCTCTCTACACACTGGGTTCAAATCCTACCAAAAACCAACTTTGTTTGTCACCCTTTCAAAGCTGATAAATAAAGTACCTCCTCATGGCAGTGGATTGGCAGAATTGTTAGAACATGGGATGTTTTGTGGTAGCTGTGCATTCTGAGATCAAATCCTACCCCATGTCCCTGTAAAAATGGGGACCCTATCTTTACAATAACCAAGAGATTCTTTGAGATGCAACCTCACAGAAAGCTGGCTAAATTTGCACAGTTGTCAGCCATAGCAACAAGAAGAATGGCATATCAAATGACTTAGTGCAGAAATAAATATTTCAGTTTAAACATTGAAGCACTGTCTTAATCCGTTTGATACCAAACCACCTAAAATTGCCACTAGTTCTATGATATGAAGCATTTTGTCTACATTTATCTAAAAACCTTCCATCATAATTGTATGAAAAAAACCTTTAACTTAAGCTGAAAAGTTAGTTTTATTTTTAAATCCCTCTAGATCCTAGATTATTTTCAAAATTAATTGAAAATCATAAGCAGTGCAATGATATGGTAACAAAAGGTTATTTTATGGAAGAAATATTACTAAAAAAAACCAAATCGATAAATTGAAAATGCTTTCATTAGAAATACGACAACACAAGGGTTAACTATGATCTTTTATGAAAGAAATATGAAGAAATCTTACCTTTAAGTCTGAGATAAGTGGAGAAAATCCAGTAAGGAGAAATTGAGAATTAAAAGACTTCAAGATTGTTCTGAAAATAGTAATTATACATTTATTATAGCATCTGTTTCAGTTGTATTACTTTTCTATTTAATCTCTTAAACACCAAACTATCCAAAACCACATCTGTTTCAATCCCGTTACATCTGTATCATATCTGTTTTAATCCAGTTACATCTATATCACATCTGTTTCAATCTAGGTACACCTGTATCATATGTTTCAATCCAGATACATCGCTATTATTTGAGATAAACTGAAGTTCTATCTATAATTCACTGAAAGCAGTTCTATTTCATATTGCTTCAGGCTATTCAGCTGATAGAGACCAGCATTAGCAGCAACTGGGAAGTTAACCTTGCAAATGACAGCTGTTCTCCCTTATACTCTCAGTCATTTAAAGTTACATGAAACTGGGATAAGTTCCAGCCTGATGAATGCACCCAGTACACTCTGTAAAAGTGATTGGTATTAAGAAGGGCTTCCTTGCCAAAATATAGAATCTAGGCGCAAGATGTGGTTCTTCGACCTGTCTAATCATGAACTGTGACAACCCACTCGATCCATGCCAGCATTGAAAACAGACATATGATGATGATATTGGGGAAACTGTAGTTAAAGTTAGCAAACCTTACATATATCACAAACAATTGGGGGAACTGTAGCTAAAATTAGTTTACCTTCCATATGTCAGAAAACAATTAAAAGATAATTTAATTACTTACACAAGCTGTGAACGGTTGGTGTTTTCAATAGGGATTGAATTTGCTATATTTCTGTCTGTTTCAGTGAAGACATTCATGACCTCTGAAATGTCAGAATTAAACATAACCTCATCAGACATTTTGCTCCCCTGAGAGTTCAGGCCACCAAGAACTATCTGAAAAGAGACAACATTCAGAAAACAGTAGAGAATTAGTAATTGTTTCAATATTAAAACAAAATCACCAACATTTAAAAATAAAACATTTCTAATTTTTGTTTACAATTTAGGTAAAGAGGGAAGGGCAGAGTCGATGACCCCTTTTATTTTATGGAGCTTACAAGATTGGTGGGAAGGAAGCTGGAAGATATCCTCAAACTGCAGGCCTGTTGACATATTGAGGTTCTCATAAGAAGGTCAACAACTTGTGGGGAAGGAGAATGTTGATTACATTGATCCTAGTACATAACTGGTAGTATATTTTATCAAAACCAGATAGATGAAAAATTAACCTCAATGAGATTTGAACTTAGAACATAAGGCACTGTAACTAAATACTGCAAAGCATTTTGTCCAATGCTCTAATGATTCTGTCAACCTACTACATTGATATATATTATATATATGTATATACAATATATACATACCTGATCTGTGTATAAAAGTGACAGTAGCTGTACAATGTTAGCAGACCAACAGAACTGAAATGAAAGAGAAAAAGATAAATTAAAAAATAGTTTAGATTATACTAAAATAATAGTAATTTCTTCTAACATTAAAAAGCCAGAAATTTTAAAAGTGGGGAGCTGTATAGTCCAGTATGCAACTGGAATTTATTCTATTGAATTCCAAAACACCAAACAGCTAAAGTTGGCCACCACAGTGGAATTTGAACTCAAAATATTGAACTAAATATGTGGCTAATGTCACCAGCTTTTAAATCATTAAATGCAATACACACCATTCTCTGGTGCAGTACACACCATTCTATGATGCAGTACATACCATTCTATGATGCAGTACATACCATTCTATGATACAGTACACATCATTCATTATATAATTCACAAATTCAGTAAAAAGAGCAAAACAAGGAGTAAATACTTACTCTAGATGGATGTATAAGGAGCGTTAAAATAATTTCATCGAGTCCACATTCAAACATATTTCTGGGGGAAAAGAAAGAAAATAATACAATAGTTTGACATGAGTATCTGGACACTAGAGGAGATAATCACACATTGGTATAACAATATTTGATAACAATAGCAGGATATATAGACAAAATAATTATAGATTGGTTCTACAAAATATGAAATATAAGTGAAAAAGCTAGATAAGAATCGTCCCACATTAGTATTGCAACATATGAGACAGCAGGGGAACTTGTATATAAACAACAGATACATTGATTCTACAACAGATGAGACAACTAGGGGACTGCTATATAAACTGCTCAAGCTCTTCAAAATACAAGTCAAATTTCTCTCAATATATTTTCTATGACCTTAAAATGAAGATCCCACACTGCATGGTTTATTTAGCCATTATAGATAAAACAGTGATTGACTCTTTCGTTACCATATTTCAAATAATAGACACTGATCACGATTCAAACACCAGCTTCATCATCATCATTTAATGTCCAATTTTTCCATGATGGCATGGGTTGGATAATAAGAAAGTTGGCTATATTACTAAATCTCTTAAAATTCTTGATAAATTTTAAAATTATTTCGAAATCATAATTAGTATCTTTTATTAGAAATATGGTAACAAAAAGAATAGAATGTTAGTGGAAAGAATAACAGTGTTACATAGGTAGAAGGGTTAATAAGGGAAGTAACTGAAATAGAAACCACTCATACTGATGTTAAGGTATTGTTCTCAAAATAAATAATATCAAAATCTCATAGATTAGATATTATGTGAGGTAAAACCTTTACAGTGAAAATATAATTGTAAATATAGAGTAATGTGAATGCTAAAGGGTTAAACAGATACCAATGGAGGACTTACTTGATAAATTTGCACTGAATATCTGTAGACCCCATATCTCTGTTCCAGACTTGAACATATAACAGGTTACGTACAAGTAACAGGAATTGGTTGATAAATTCTTTGTCTTCAGCCTGAAAATAGAATGGAAATGGAAAAACTTGGTAGAGAATGTCATAAAATGTATGTGTGGTTGTGTGTGTGTATATGTATGTATTGTGTGTTAGGTGTGTGTGTAGTGTCCGTATATATGTGTGTGTAGTGTGTGTATGTGTATGTAGTGTATGTGTGTATATAAATATATATATGGGGATGTGTTAGGTGAGGTATTTAGAATACATTTTACAAAACAAATCAATGGAGAAAACACTGAATTGCTTGTGAATCACCATCACCACTATCTTTACAGGTTTTTCCATGTTCACATGAGTCCTCTCCATTACAGCATCCTTCCAATTGATTGTTTCCTTTATTATCTCTTCTATGAGGTTTAATATCCCGAAATTAGCTTTCATCACTTCTTCCTTCAGTTTGGAACTCCTGGGATTTTTTCATTCAATGATCATCATCCATAAATTACATGTGTATATCAGTGTAACTATTTTTCTTGCATTCTGCATATGATTCCTCTCATAGACTCAGTTTTTCTCTCAACACATCTGTGCTCCATCATTCATACAGGGTAACATTATACACCCAACAGAGCATGCTTGCTTCATTTCTTTCTAGCTTTTTAACAGTCTACAATCAATGCCCATGTCATAATACCATACAGCATCATTGTTCAGACACATTCAACAAACTATCCTTAACACACACACACAGAAACTGATGGATGAGAGAAGGAGAGGCTTTTCTTGGAAACTTAACTGAAGCAGACTGTATCACATCCAGAGTAAAGTTGACCTCTTATTTAGTACTACAGAGAAGCCTGATGGATTACTGTGAGTTGTGATGAGTCAAGTTTTTACTTAAAATCTATCAACAAAATAAAAATTACTTGGTACTGCTTAGTTTGACATGTTCATTAGTTTGATGGTTGGTTTATTGAGTTGGCATGTGGCTCCTTAGTTTGATATGTAGTTTATTGGGTCAACATGTGGCTCATTGGGTCAACATGTGGCTCATTGGGTTAACATGTAGCTCATTGAGTCAACATGGTTCACTGGATCAACACAGTTCATTGGGTCGACATGTGGTTCATTGGGTCGACATGTGGCTCATTGACTTGACACGTGGCTCATTGCCTTGACATGTGGTTCGTTGGGTTGACAAGTGATCAATTCCTACTCCCCTTGAATATGTGACCAGAAAAAGAGCTAGACTTGGTTTCCTTTCAAACTTGTCAGTCATTGATATAGCTCTGGTTATGAAAAGCCAACTGATTTAAACATCAAACAATGGATAGATAAATTGACAAAGGAAGAAAGACCCACTTCTTAATTTACAGAATTTTTACTAACCTTCTGAATAATTGGTTTGACCTGAGAAAAGAGGAGGTCAAGTGATTCCTGTTGGCAAAAGAGTAACTTGATATATTGTAAATGTTGAATGATCTCATTGACAATCTCGCTGTTATGACTTTCATGGCGGAAACTATTTGGGAAAAGACATTCCAAGGGTTCTGTCAGCTGGGTTAGAACTCTGGAAACACAACAGATAGAAACAGTTTAAAAATAAAGACAAACACTAACACCTACATAAATACATATTGTCTTAAAGATAGCAAGTTTGGCACTGAGATTGGTCATTAATTAGTCCATATTCTTCTGTGTATGTCACGTTTTATATTGTATATGTATGCAAAAAATAAATGAAAAACAACACAAGGGAAGGATACAGTACAATGAAGATATATATTAGTTTAAAACTTAATATAGTAGGAAAGGTTTTAACGTTTTTGGCATTAATCCTTCATCAGAAAATAGAATGAGAGATAAAAGAAATAGAAAGATGAGAGTAAGAAGAAGAAATGGAAAAAAAATGTATTTTCGGAGGAAAGCACATGGAAGTTTAATCAGATGGCGTGTTTTTTAGAAGGCTACAGAAATACAAATAGGACATTAAATGTTAAAAATAACAATAACTGAGTTGTTGGAATGTTACCATGGAGGAGTTTAATTAGCCCTTATATTTAGTGATAAAATCCCTTCAACAACAGACTAGACCTCAACACTCACTACCATACTTCATTAAACTACAATAGATACAGGGTTAATTTATATCTTATATTTGTTTATTCTTTTACTCTTATTCCCCTAGGTCTGTTTTCACAATCTATGAATTAAATATACATACCCTTTAACTTCTGTACTGAAGATAATGCATTTTATTTATTACACCTAGAACCAGCCCATTCCGCATAACCGATATTAACTAGCAAATATTTCTAATAGATAAAGCGAACATCAGCAAAGTCAAAGTATTATAAACTTATATGTAATTGGAACTGGGGACAAACACTGACAATCAAATCATACAGCCAGGGTCAATATTAATTACCATCAGTTCATAACCTCATACATCAGTCCAGGTCCGACAACAGAAACTACCACAATCCTCAAATAGGCAGCTAATAGAAAATACATAATCCACCCCTTCTTATCCCTGACTACTATAACATTCCACCGAGTGAAAGCAAAGCACATACTAAAATGAGGATCTAACGTTTATGTAGCACAAACAAAGAAAACCACAAAATCATCTGAAACACTGTTAACAAAATAATTCCCAAGGAGCTTATTGACAAATAGAAAGGATTACATCTCGGTCCTTTTTGGTCAACCACTTGACATCACTAAAGCACTAACCTAACAAATTGTGAATGATGTTCTACCAATAATTACAGCCAATTTCACAAGGAAAGAACTTGAAAATTGCATCATACAAGCAGCCTTTCATTCCTTTTGTTATCAACAGAAATAATAGCTCCCTGAACTGTTTTCATTCTCTTCTTATTCTAACTACTATACTCTCAGAGCAGTCTCCTTCAATGCAAATTATATCACCTAAGGAGCAGAAGCTATCAATACTATATTGATCGTTCATGGGAATGAAAAAATAGTTTATTACACTGATGCAAGCAGGGAAAATCAAACGTATGATGATAATGATGCTTTTAATACCAACTACAACTGTGCATCTGCCACATACAAAGTCTATGTTTTCTGTTAGTCAACCTGCTATCCTGCTACACCTCTTGTGTACTCAAGTTTTACATTGTGTACATTAGAGTTACTAACTACTCTATTTCTAAATATCAAACAAAGCCACTTCCCTGATGAGAACAGGGTCCTGTCTCATTGCCTACTTACTAAAACTTTGGTTTTCCCCCAAGTTTGCTCTAAGCCCTTTTGATTCTAAGTTCTATTTCCAAAGCTAAACTTTCTTCTCTAGCTCTTCTACAAATTCAGCTATAAGAAGCACATCACTAGCACTTCCCATGGGCCATCAGTCTTAAACTCCTCTGTTATGGCCAGGAGATCTGTATATATATAAAATTAAGTATGTGTGTGTGTGTCTGTGTATTACCTATAGGGGCCTACATCTTACAACCGATTTTCATGAAACTTTACAGGCTCATAGATTAGTCATCGGGGAGTGTTTTCTATATATCAACGTATCGGTTTTTTATTCCGGGGTCATTCTGCAGATAAAAATCTATAGGGGGCTCACCTTTTTTTAGGTATCGAAAAATAAGATTTTTGGCTCTAGCTCCCACATTTTGCCACCGATTTTGTTCAAATTTTAAAGCAAAATAGAATTTATCATTGTACATCCTGTAATGGCTTTATATTTTGCATTTGTTGTTTAGGGATGGCGTGTCAGCCACTTAAATATTCAAAAATACCACTTTTAGACTTAAATTTCCACTTTTTCGGCTCTAGCTCCCACATTAATCAACTTACTTTGTTCAAATTTTACACTACGCTAGATCTGATTATTTCACGTCTTAAAGTGGCTTTACATTTTGGACTTTTTGTTCAGGAACGGCCTGGCAGCTGCTTAAATATTCGAAAATACCACCTTTGCGCTCAAATTTCCGCCTTGTATATATATATATATATATATATATATATATATGCCTTCATGTATATATATATATATATATATATATTATATATATATATATATATGCCTTCATGTATATATATATATATATATATATATTATATATATATATATATATGCCTTCATGTATATATATATATATATATATATATATATATATATATATATATATATATATATATATATATATATATATATATATATATATATATATATATATATATATATATATATATATATATATATATATATATACATGAAGGCACATGGCTTAGTGGTTAGAGCATTGGCCTTGCAATCGAAAGGTTGTGAGTTCAATTCTCAGACCGGGTGATGTGTTGTTTCCTTGAGCAAGGCACTTTATTTCACATTGCTCCAGTTTACTCAGCTGTAGAAATGAGATGATAGGGACTGGGGTCCCTATCATTCCACTGCAAAGTGGTCGTGGAGGTGCCACGGCAAAAAAACACCCAGCACTCACTGTAAATGAGGTTGGTGTTAGGAAGGGCATCCAGCTGTAGAAATCAAGCCAGAATCAGTTCCCGTCCCACCCTTGCAAGCAGGGAAAAGTGGACGTAAAATGAAATGATGATGATGATGAATGATGACATACAAGCATGTATATATGTATATATAAATAGATAGCTATAGTTACAAACATCAGTTTATGTATGTTAGTTACAGTGTGATGTCAAGATATAAGCTTCAACAACAATATAAGCATGTATAAAGATCATTAAGTACATTTATGTCACAATATATAGACCACACACATGTACACATGAAGCTAGATGTCAGGTTAAATACTTTAATCACACCGACGTCAGGTTAAATACTTTAATCACACTGACGTCAGGTTAAATACTTTAATCACACTGACGTCAGGTTAAATACCTTAATCACACTGACGTCACGATATATAAGCCAAAATTTAATGGTTTAGATTAGCATATGTCTGAGAACAATCATTAAGCAGATTAAACTTTTACAGTATATTAACCTCATGGTATTATATTGATATTGAATAACAAGACATCAAATTTTGATTGAATATTAAACTCATCAAAATGTAGATACAATTATTGTAAATATACACTCTATAGTGAATGTTTTATCTATATACACATCCAATGTCAGTGATTGATTATTGAACTGATCAAAATATAAATATACTGTAAATATAAACTTTAGAAATGAATGATTTATCTACACATCCAATAAGATACATGACAGTGATTGATTATTGAACTGATCAAAATGTAAATATATTGTAAATATAAACTTTAGAGATGGATGTTTTATCTATATATACATCTAGTAAGATACCTGACAGTGATTGATTATTGAACTGATCAACACGCAGATATAATTATTGAAAACATACACTCTAAAGATGGATGTTTTATCAGTTTAAAGTGAAACGTTCAGTTCTTCCTGTGGATATAGTTTGGAAAGGGGTGAACTCCACAAGGTTAAATTATATTTACAACAGACTAGTGTCCTATCCCTGAGGAGAATTATTCCATATTCCACATGAAGAAGACAGGAAATAAACTCTAGTTTTTAATATTAATCCTTGAATAATATTGTCATTTCTTCACATTATTTTTAATTATTTAATATTCACATGAAATCTATTTCTATTTTGTTTTATATTTTTTGTAATATAAGATATGAATTTGAAATGAAAGAGGAGAGAGAGAAGGAGGAAGATAAAAATATGCTAAGGAATCAAAAGTTTGTATATATTTTTTAGATTGCTTCTTATGAACAACAGATGGTAGCATTTTCTGGGAATTATCCTACGGCGATATATAAATGGTAATATTCCAACATTTCTATATTACTCGCTTTCTTAACATTAAAAAAATATATATATTTACATATGAATAATAATTGTTTCTACTTTAGGCACAAGGCCAGCAATTACCCAGTGCATTACTGGTACTCTATTTTATCGACCCCGTAAGGATGAAAGGCAAAGTCAACCTCGGCGAGATTTGAACTCAGATCGTAAAGGGCCGTAACTATGCTGCAAAGCATGGCGTCCGACCCTCTACCGATACTACCAATCCACCGCATATGAATAATAATCTTAACTAAACATTTCCAGATTTGGTTATTTTATCAGAAGTTACCTCAATAAACTGCAAATTATTTTAATGGCATGGAGCCAGCCAGCTTGGCTATATTTACCTTTCTCATGCTCATTATTATACTTCACAGAATGACCAATTCTGAGAACAGCTATTAACACTTTCTTACCAGCCAGTCCTAACCCAAATCGGCCATTTTTATTTAAAACACCCAGGACTTTTATTTAAATCAAAACCCACCAACATAATTCTATATAAGAACATTTTAAGTTATGTTAAAGCCTTCAAATGTTTCATTACTTAATTGAAACAATGTATTTGTGCTTAGAAGTTTGGTCATGAAAGGATAGAGAAAATTATGTTTCCAGAGTATCTCTGCTAATACCTGAATGTCTCATTCCTAGATGTGTATATAATTAGGGATTTTAGTTTATAATGTATCTACACATTATTTCTATATAATCCATCTCTGCTAGTACTCAAATGTCTCATTCCTAGATGTTAGTATAACTGGAGTGTCCAGGTGTCTTCTTCCTAGATGTCTATACAATCCCTGACTAGATTCTATGTAGGAAGATTTATTTTTAAAATTATTACTAAGAATCTTATTACTTTTAGTTTAGAAATAAAGGTTCCTGGTTTCAATCAGGTCTGGGATATCATTATCATTGTTTAATGTCCATCTTCCATGCTAGTATGGGTAGGTTGACTCTTAGCTCATGTTTAGCTCACCTGGGGCAGATTTTGGCTTGGTTTCTACAGCTGGATGCCATTCCTAATGCCAACCACATTTACAGTGTGTGCTGGGTGCTTTTTGTTGTGTCACCTACACGACCACATTACAGTGTGGATTGAACACCTTTTGTTGTCGCCGACATGACCACTTTACAGAGTAGACTGGGCGCTTTTGTCTTGGAACTAGGGAGGGAGGAGGAGGAAGCTTGGGGAAATTGTGGACATAGGTAATAGAGGAGGGATGGTTACCACAATGGTAGGTGTATGAGAGGGGAGAAGGTATTGCCTATTAGATATATGCCTCAGCTCAAGCATATATATCGAATAATAGGATACCTTTCAGTGATTAATTATTGAACTTAGTTACTGCTATTTAGATTGGCAGAATTGTTAGTGCCAGACAAAATACTTTGCTGCATTTGTTGTTTTTTTTTATGTTCTGAGTTCAACTTTGCCTTTTATCTGCCCAAGGTTAATAAAATAAAGTACCAATCAAGTACTGGGGCTGATTTAATTGACTTTCCCCTCCCCACAAATTGCTGGCTGTGTGGTTAAATTAGAAATTATTATTATTATTTGGTAGAATTGTTAAAGAGGACAGCGAATTAGGAGAATCAATAGGGCACCAGATAAAATGTTTAACAGTATTTAGTTTCATCTCTTAAGTTTTGATTTCAAATCCCACCAAGATCAACTTTATCTTTCATCCTGTCAGAGTCAATAAAGTAAAGTACCAGTTAAGTACTGGGGTTGATTTAACCGATTCTTCCCCTCACAAAATTTTTGGCCTTGTGCTTAAATTTGAAACACCACAACTAAACATTCTGAATGGATTATGAGAAGTATGTACAGAAGATACTAGACTCTAACAGCAAACATTTTGATAAGCTTAGCCTTAAAAATTTCTAATTTTATTTTAATTTTGTTATTTGATTTTACATGTCATTTCTTCATTTTTATGTTTTCCCTTCAAATAATATACATAGGTATAGACATGACTATGGGGTTAAAATTATCGCTTCACAACCAAGTAATAGATTCAGTCCCACTATGTAGCACCTTGAGCAAGTGTCTTTTACTATACTCTTGGGTTGAATAATGTCTTGGGAGTAGAATTTGATAAACAGAAACTGTTTGGAAGCCACTTCATTAAGCAACAACAATGCTCAATAAAATAATCTACCATATTAATTCACAAACAAAGACATTACAGCAAAATATACTTACTTAACAATTAACATAAAGATGTCATCTGTTACGTCAGAACTCTTCAAAATTGGAATTATATCCTAGAAAAGATAAAGAAAAGAACTAAATGTCAACAATACAGCCTATTATGATAATAGATTTAAGGTTGTGGATCATGTTAATGTCTTTCTCAAGCCTAGTCTCATCAGGCTGGAACATATCCCAGTTTCATGGGGTATTAAGTGACAGAGTACAAGACTTTCCCTGGATAGGACACCAGTCCATTGCAGCGGTAATACCAAGCTTCATCAGAGTGGAACATATCCCAGTTTCAACTGGTGTTAAGTGACAGAGTACAAGATTCCTTCCTGGATAAGACACCAGTCCATTGCAGAGTTAATACCCAACTGTTGCTGTTTGTTTTAAATGGATGGACTGAAGCAACCTGGGATGATGTGACTTGCTCAATGACAATGCACTGCCCAGTTGAGGGATTGATCCCACATTACTATTATGAGCCCAATATGCTAATCACAAGGCCACATGCTTACCCCAATCAACCCATTTTTAATTGTTATTTTAGAAATAAAAGCTTGCTTACTGTGTTAATCATATGATATATGCTCTTCTGGCGCCGAAACGATCTGATGTGAGCATCTTCATTCTTCAGTTTGCCAATGATTTCTTGTAAAGTTTCTGAAAATATATTTAAAACAAACTTCAGAGTTGTGTTTGTTTGGTAACGTAACTTCATCTGAGACTGGTCAGTTGAAAGTAAAGCAATCACTTCATAGCAGAACCCTTTTAAGCATTAAAAAACCACACATAACTGTTATATTCTTTTTTTCATTTATTTCATAGCCAAATGTAATAGAACTGTAATAAGTGACTAGGTCACAGAGTGTGTGATGAAAATGTTGACACATGAAATACATTTAAAAGTGAATGTAACAGTTTTTGTCGTGTTTTTTTTTAATGGCTAAAACAATGACTAAAATGTACAAGCTTCTGTTTCACCACAAAATACAATAAAAAATATTTTAACTATATCTCAATCCACCTTTCTTAGTTGTGTAGAATTTATCAAAAATAAGAAACACAAACTTCTCTAGTACCTAATAAAGATATTGTTTAATCCTTTCATGACCATATTTCTAATGAATTTCAAATAATTTGATACTAAACCATTCAAACCTCAAGTCAAATATATGGTACATATAATACTGTGAGTATCTCAGTTTTTAGAATAGGTACACTATATCCCTGCAAGTCGTACAAAGTTACTAAAAGTGTTGATAAAAAAGCTTAATTTCTAAATTTTTAAATATTTTTATATCAACTATTAACATGCTGAGGAGTGGCCATGAGAAACATTTTAAAGACCAACTGAAGCACATCCTCACTGTTTGTGCAATTCCTGCTAAAGATCTTGAAAGACTTGCTGTAGATTGGAAGGTGTGGAAAAGTGTTACCTACAATGGTGTGCAGCAGTTTGAAGCTGAACAATTTAAGCAACCAGATTATCAAAGGACAGCAGCTTGTCATTATCTCCAAATTCACTCTCCTAACATCATCATCATCATCATCGTTTAACGTCTATCTTCCACGCTAGCATGGGTTTAGACGGAAATTGTCCCACTTGAGGCAAGATTGGTTTGTCTTGCTCGTGTAGGACTGTCTGGCAGGTTTTCTACGGCTGGATGCCCTTCTTAACACCAACCATGTTTACAGTGTGGACTGGGAGGTTTTTACCGTGTTACCTACATGGCCACATTAAAGTGTAGACTGTGTTTTTTTGTCGTGACACCTACACGACCTCATTTATTTAGGACTGGATGTAGCAGTACCAACATAACTTTACAGCAAAAGGGGTGGTGTAGATGGGGGTGGGGGGATGGTGGTGTATTTTGGTTAAGAGATGCCTACTGACTGTAGGTTTCGCTTTGTACTTAGGCAAGGCGGGTCTTCTGTATTACTGTGTAGTGCCAAAGATCTCGGTCCAGTGACATTGTCTTGGAGAGGTGTAAGTGTGTAAGGTCGGAATTTATCAATTTGTCCCAGGTTTTTCTGGGTCTGCCTACTCCGTGACTACCGTCTAGTTTGATCGCCCCGCACTATTTTATACAGCTATCGTCTTTCATGCGCATCACGTGATCATACCAATGTAGTCTTCTCTCAAGTAAACAGCATCTGATCCCTCTTATTCCTCATTTCTCACTTAATTCATTTCTGCTTTGCCATTCACGTATATTACTATTACACATCCAATGGAGCATGCAAGCTTCGTTCCGCTCCAGTCTGCGTAGATCCTCTGCACACAATGCCCATGTCTCACTGCCATGTAACATTGCTGTTCATATGCAGGCATCATACAATCTGCCTTTCATTTTTAGACTGTATCAGTAACAATGTTTTTGTTTTTTATTCTTTGTCCAGCTTGTTCTTTTTTCTATCACATATACTTGTGTCATATTTGTGTGCTCATCAGGCTGTGGTTGATATAAATAATAGGGAGAAGCAACATCATCATCAAATCAATAAACTGCCATGAAATATATGCAGTTTATGCCTGGTCAGAAGAGAAACATTTAGGCCAAAAGAGATGGGACCTCTGTCAGACTTTACAATGAGCATTCAGTTATTTGATCAACTGAACAGTTTGTTAATATTTAAATGTCTGAGTTATCCACAGACATATATCCTTAACGTAATTCTCAGGCAAAATCAGTATGACATAATATGGACATGAGACCTGGTAATTGTGAAGCAAACTTCTTACTAACCCAATCATGCTTATGTCCAAAAATAGTCAATATCTGCTAACTTACCTTCACATTCATCAGCAATAATATATTCATCGTCCAACAGACAACCTAAACCCGAATGAATGCTTCGGATTCCATCAACATTCATTAAATTCCACTCCATAATCATAAAATCCGTTTTCTTGATTCAAGATCTACAATAGAAAAAACAACAGCAGCATTAACAATAAGAAACCAAAGGACAAGACATTAACTGAAAATGTTAAGATCAAGTAATACACTGGCACATTGTAATTGTGATGTAGTGATTCTTAAAGTGATACTACTGGTGGATGTGGTGATGGTGGTGGTGGCAATAGTGAGCTGTGGTAGTGGTGGTTGTGGTAATAGTGATGGTGGTGATGTGTTGTAGTGGTGGTGGTGGTAATGGTGGATCAATGTAAAGGGAATGGTGATGGAGAAAAAGGGTTCAAAGAATACAAATTAATGGCTAATGCTAAAAACTATCACCATTAATTATTAAAGAAATGCTTCAATAAAACAAAGACATTTTAAATTTAATTTTTAAATCTAATTTCTCATGCATATTTTTTATCAACTTTACACTGGAGTAGAAAGAAGGACTAATAAAATATATTCTTTAAAAGGGGACTGTAGTCCAAAATGTTCAGAAACTTCTGCATAAACTAATACTAAAATAAACACATGTACTACTATTATAGCTAATAGTAAGTACTACTACTACTACAACTAACAACACCACTATTGTAATTGTGATGGTATTTGTCAGGAGCTTACACATCTCACCTAATGATGGGAGGGGGGTACTAGCTGGAGGGAGGAGAGCTTATATTTCACATCTGACCTGAGCCTATTATCAGTTTTGTCAGAAGCCTACATTTCACATTGGACTTGGTGCCTATTATAAACTTTAGATATCTACATTTCCTGTCATGGCCTTTTGGTAACTGTGTGAAATAGAGATGCGGGTTGTATAACTGACTAAACTCTTAAGAGAGTCAGACTAACAGCTGAAATAACAAGTCTCCAGTGCTGTGTTGTGTTTCTGTAATTCTTTCTCGGCCAGTCTATCTAGGTGTACGTAAAATACCTACATCATAACTAGTTACAGCTCACTTTAGTAATGAACAGGGACATTGCATAATTGATAAGTATTTCCATTAGTTGACATTGAGCCTTGCAATATGTATCATATTTAGAAGATATACACCGAATCACTGTGTGTCCTAATAAGTGACTAAAATTATTGCACCAAGATGGGCATCTGGCTATAAAACAAAAGTACCCCCATGTTGAGTCTACAGTCTGTTCTGAGGTACAAAAGGGTAAACCCTGCTTTAATAAGAAAAATGACCTCAAGACATTTGTGTGTCATTACATTGGGTGAAGATAAGAAATTATTCCAGTGGTGAGTCCCAAGTTCCAATTATCTCAGTGAACCTTCACATGTGGGAAGATTGCACTGATACAGACATGTGATATACATGAAGGTTGACATTTGGGTATCGAAGTATTAAGTGACTC
>OZ024741.1:106043367-106084336 GCA_964016885.1 Eledone cirrhosa
TTGCAAGCAGGGAAAAGCGGACGTAAAATGATGATGATGATATATATATCAATGATATTAAATAAAATATCCCTTTTGCTTATATACACACACACATATGCATATATATATATACATACACATACGTATGTGTGTGTGTGTGCATGTATGTATGTGTATATCAATCATTCCCGGCTGACAAGGGGTCTACATAGAGCAAATCAGTACTGAAGCTAGGCTACTGATCTCCCAGATAGACCGGGGAGCCTGCATCTCGCTTAGGTACAGTCATACGTTCTATTGACAGCACAGGAAAGGTTGTCATGTCTTGAAACAAACTGAAATGTCCTCCCAACTCCTTGTTTGGCAAACTTTCTAGGGTTGGATGCCCTTCCTAGTACCAACCACTTTACGGTGTGCACTGGGTGATTTTATCGTGTAGATCACCAGCACTAGGGAAATTGTAATGACTAAACTGAAGGGTCCTCCCAAACTTTCTACGATTGGATGCCCATCCTATTACCAACTACTATAAATGTGTACTTGGTGCGTTTCTCGTGTAGATCACTAACATTAACGAGGTTGTTGTCTTCGACACAACTGAAGGGTCCTCTCGACCCTTTTAGGCATATTTTCTGAAAAGGGATGCCCTTCCTGTCACCAACTACCCTTACGGGGTGTCCCCGGTGTATTTTCGTGGTACCACCACCAATAATTCATTGAATCACTTATATTTGAATATATATAGATATTTTCAAATAATTTTTTTTAAATACAACAAGCAGAGTATTGATACGTAACAGTCAATTCTGTAGATGAAAGCATTTTGAGAGGAATTAAATAAAATAAGTGACTTTCTCATCATATATATGAGAAATTTAGAAGCTTCATCGAATTTTTTTTTTACTATAGGAAAATAGTCTTAAAATAAGTAAATTTTTTATGTTAAGGGGGCTTGCATGCTCTATTACTTAGACTATTTTTCTATAGTATAAAAACAGATTCGATGAAGCTTTTCGGTTTATCGTCAATTTTATATTTCGGTCATCGCTTCTAAAACACGTTTTTATATATATATATATATATATATATATATATATATATATATATATATATAAAACCAAACTATTTAGACATGTACATATTCATATATGAAAGGCGAAGTTGAATGTACATATTCATATATGAAAGGCGAAGTTGACCTCAGCGAGATTTGAACTCAGAACAGAGAGAATCGGAACAGATACTGCAAAGCATTTTTTCCGACGTTCTAATAGCTGTCAAATCTTCGCCCAGAGTCGCATGGTGACTTGATGAATATAACACCATGAGTGACGAATATATTATCATATATATATATATATATATATATATATATATATATATACATGCTGTTAGAAAAACAAGAGCCGGGTTAATGACCCCACTAAAGAATTGACTCCCTTAGTAATCTTACCAATATTACAGTGCTGTTGTGAAGTGGGGGAGGAGGATCGTGTGCCTGACCAGATAAACTGGTTTATGTTCACTAATGCCAACAACAGTGACGAGAATAGAATTTGAAGTGAAAAAGATTCACACGAACTATGAGAAAAATTGATCGTTTTCAGAATGCTTTCATCTACACCCTTACATTGCCATATTTCTAATGAAAGACACTACCTATGTACTTTCAATTAAAATTAATTTAAAAAGCAGTGTCATACGTGATATAGACAATTTGGCAGATTAAAGCGATCTTGAAAGGAATTTACTAAAATAAGTTTCTTATTATTAAGTTGATATTTGGAACATTTCTTAATTATGTTGGTTTTTAATACAAGTATGAACGCTTTATTAGGAATAGTTTTGTATCATAAGCCAGGTGTGTTGGTATCATAAGGGTTAATGTAAGACGAAGCTTGCACCGAGGTAGAATAAAATAAAATATATAGGACGTATCAAAACTTTTTAAAATGAACATCAGAAAAAAGAAAATATCTTTTAGTTTAGTTCCTTATATCTCTAAAAATGTATATCTAGCTACCAATCTACCTGTCAATCTATATCTAACTGTATCTATCTACCTGTCAATCGCTTTCTGTGTGTCTATCTCACTAACACACACACTCGCACGCATTCCTGCTGTAGCCAAATTAAGGTGCAAACTGTATAGATATGTCCACAGTTACACACAGAACTACACGGATTACGCTAGCGAGGGGTTAGAAATCACGCCGAAGTCAACTTTGCCTTTCATCCTTGTGGTGTTGAATCTTCTACCCCTCCTCTCTCTCTCAAGAAGAAAGCGGCTGTGGTCAAACCCGGAGAATGATGGACACTGCCAGGTTTGAAATGCCCAAGAGCTGATAGGCACCCCTAAGACTCAATGAGGAGTTATTTGTGCAGGGATCATATGTAATGTGTGTGTAAAACATTAAGCAATGTGCAGTTAAATGCAAATATAAACACCACATAATACATGTAATATATTTTAAAATATTAATACCAGAGAATATATAATATATTTAAAAATATAAACACTATAGAATGTATGTAATATATTTAAAAGTAACTTACGTTAAATGTATCCAGGTATAATGTATAAAAAATCAATTGAAAAAAACAAAATGCACAAAAACAATCAGTTCGAAGTAATGAAAGAAGAAATAATTGGTAATATATTGTTGTCAGGAAATTGTTGTGGTCCGTACAGTGGCATTCTGTAATACGTTATGATAAGAATCGTAATAAAACTTCAACATGAGTAGCAGAGAGAGGCAGTGTCCTGTTATAAATGGGAGAAAAATGCGAGAGGAGTGGAAGAAGTAAAGAATATAATGTAAGTAAGACTGAAGGGGAGGTAGAGGAGCAGGTGTATGTGGCTGCTGCTGGTGTTAATGCAAATAATAATTACTTATAAATGATTTCTTCTTTATTAGCCACACTGGGTTAACACCAGGAAAATATTAAAGAGGACGCTACAGTGAACATGTATAAAAATATTTTAAAAACAATCTAAAAAGATTTTTAAACAAATATTTATGTAAACTTTCATTAACAATAAATCACTACCTATACACACACACATATATATATATATTTATATATATATATATATATATATATATATATATATAAATAAAGTTATCTGTGAGTATGTATATAAATATATAAAGTTATCTGTATGTATGTAAATATATAATTTTATCTGCAGTGAGTTTGAATTATTTTCCCCTATCTTACGTTAAATATTTTCCATCTTGACGTCATAGTCACATATATTATGAAATACTGTTGGCTTCTTGCTCACATTAATTTGTCTATTTTCATATATATATATATATATATATATATATATATATGCAGACGTTATATTTAATTTGTTGGGATTCAACAAGCTTAACAAATTTTATAACTGATATAAAGCACTCAACAATTTAGTGGAGTAAATATACAATATATTAACAAATGGAAACTATATTTATAAAACCATATTTATTTTATTATACATATTTCAAGGGCCACCAAGGCAAATTATGGTGCGCTTTCATCAGATGGAAGTGCACCATAATTTGCCTTGGTGGCCCTTGAAATATGCATAATAAAATAAATATGGTTTTATAAATATAGTTTCCATTTGTTAATATATTGTGTGTATATATATATATATATATATATATATGGAAGAGCATTGGCCTTGCAATCGAAAGGTTGTGAGTTCAATTCTCAGATCGGGTGATGTGTTGTTTCCTTGAGCAAGACACTTTATTTCACATTGCTCCAGTTTACTCAGCTGTAGAAATGAGATGATAGGGACTGGGGTCCCTATCATTCCACTGCAAAGTGGTCGTGGAGGTGCCACGGCAAAAAAGCACCCAGCACTCACTGTAAATGAGGTTGGTGTTAGGAAGGGCATCCAGCTGTAGAAATCAAGCCAGAATCAGTTCCCGTCCCACCCTTGCAAGCAGGGAAAAGTGGACGTAAAATGAAATGATGATGATATACTGAACCACCTATATAAATGTATCTAAGTTTATATATAATTTTATCTGTAATATATATATATAAATGAATTTATCTGTAAGTTTATAAATAATATAAGTATGTATACGTACATACATATATGTATACAGACGTACAGTAGTATGTATATATATATATATATATACATGCACACATATATATATATGTACGTATTGATTCACCGAACATTTATTATAATGCTCGGTGTGTTTGTAAACAAACATCCCGAATTAAGCCGTACAGTGTCTAGCAACCATCATTGCTCATTTGTTCAACACTGACAAAGGAACGCTGTACTAGTTTCAAGCTTATTAGCTATCGTCAGCAACGTATACCTTCCGTACTAAGAGTGCTAAATGAAATTTTGTTTCATTTTTTCCGTTTATCGTTTTCGGTACCCTGGTCGATTAACTCACTCGATATGCAAATTAGGCTGCTCAGCCGTTAATATGCATAAGGAAAGTATATACTTTCAGACATTCAACAATCTGGCAGGAAGGTATACGTTGCTGACGATAGCTAATAAGCTTGAAACTAGTACAGCGTTCCTTTGTCAGTGTTGAACAAATGAGCAACGGTGGTTGCTAAACACTGTACGGCTTAATTCGGGATGTTTGTTTACAAACACACCGAGCATTATAATAAATGTTCGGTGAATCCATACGTACATATATATATGTGTGCATGTATGTATATATATATATATATATACATACTACTGTACGTCTGTATACATGTATGTATGTACGTATACATACTTATATTTAAGTAACACCCGTACTAAGAGTGAGAAATGAAATTTCGTTTCATTTTTTCCGTTTATAAATAATACTATCTGTAAGTCCCCCCTGCCCTATATATATATATATATGTTCACTTTCTTGAGTGAACATTATATTTTGTGTTGTTCACTTTCTAATTAAATAGCTTTGTTCTATACATAGAGCACTCTTTTTTTCCCTTTATATAATATATAGGTATTAAAGTTTGAACACGGAAACCTTTTTCTTTAAGTTAACTGTATTAATTTTATTGATAACCCTGGTTAATTTGTTCAATTATTTCCACTACACTAGGAAATCTGTATGAGTATACTCAGTTATCATTGAGTAAGATAACATTTGGCACGGTATTACAATGCCATAGGTACGCAAAGCATCATGTGATTTTGTAAATTTATTTATATATATATATATATATTATATATATATATATATATATATATTATATATATATATATATAATATATATATATATATTATATATATATATATATATATATATATTATATATATATATATACAGAAACACATACACATAAAGTTAATGGATGAGAAGAAATTGCCAGTGAAAAATATTTAAGCAGTGTGTTTATGCCATTACAGATAGAATATAGAGAAGTGCCATTTAAGAGTATAAGAAAGGTGGCATATTTAACAGCATATAAAAACAAATTGAGATGACAGATAAAGGTTCTTAAAACGTCTAATTCTTTACAATTGTTTCAACACATTCCACACTACTATTCTCATTCTTTCTCTTCATAATCTTGGACTACATTCTGAGAAAGTCCATGGATAACTCTGGACATGGCTTAAAATGGAAAAGTGTGAAACTAGCAGATTTAGACTTTGGTAGCATTCAGACAGCAGATGGCAATACTGAAGCTGACATAAAACAAAGGATAGCCAAAGTTGCTGGAGTATTTGACAAACTCCAATCAATATGGCAATCACAGAACCTCACATTACAAACAAAATTAAAGGTTATTCTAGTCAATTATCTCATCAACAATCTAGGCTACTGACACATCGAAGAGTGCTGCTGACACATGGAAAAGCAGCTTGATACTTTCCAACAAAGATGCCTCCGAAAAATCCTGGGCATCAGATGGTAAGACATGATAATAAATGAGGATGTACTTCAAAGAACCAATGCCACATGTCTGAGTCTTATCAAGGGCATAAGAATGCACCTGGCAGAACATATCCTATGAATGGGGGAACAATATCCCAGCAAGAACTGCAATAACATGGTTATGAGCTGGTGGGAAAAGACCAAAGAGTTGGCCAAATGAGACCTGGAGATCCACTCTAAAAGATTACCTGCACAGCTATGGCACAAATTGGTTTCAAGCCCCAACTCTGTCCAATGACAGATGACAGAAAAAGATGGAAGAGTATAGTGGTCCGTTGGCGTGAAGCTGGAGGAACCAGATGAGCATATATATATATATATATGAGTATATATATATATATATATATATATATATATATATATATATATATATATATAATCTTCATCATCATTTAATGTCCACTTTCCCAGCTAGCAAGGGTTAGACGAGTCTTCATCGACCAAGTCAGTACTGAAGCGGGATATTATACAATATCCTCGATTGGTTTCTATGAATCCAAAATCAACAATCCGACTTGCGCAATATGCAAGTTTGTGGTATTTGAAGGCTGAAATGCAGACTCACGTTATCAACAGGTTTCCATTCTGTGCCTCATTCCGGTGTGAAACATAGCAGTAAACTACTAATAGTAGCAGACACTACGTCTCTGTCACATGTTCGTTCTCCAACAGGCGGGAAATAACCTCCGGGTTTTTGGCGGGCAAGTACATATATATATAAAGAGAGAGAGAGGGAACTGAGGTGTATATGAAAGCATATACAATATGTTTATGTATAACAAACATATATAAGTCAAGCTATAAATGTTGTAATCTATAATCATGTCACAGCTATCACAGTAGCCATGTGAAAATGCCAGACACTAGTGTTTCGGGATTTTTTATCCATCATCAGGGATGTTTACTCACTCAGTACAGAGATTACAAAAAGCCACATCTTCTATTCTTTTTGCTGCAGATTCTCATTTGCATTCAGTGCATGCTTGACTTGACTGGGATTAATTAGCAGTGGTACTAACATGGTGTGATTCATAATAGAGGGATATATGAAGGCATATATGATATATTTATGTACAATAAACTCATAAAACTTGCTACGAATGTTTTAAGCTGTAAATGTTAAAAATATGATAACAATAATGTTTGGGTGTTACATTACAGTTCTTTGTAGGTCCCTATTTTAAGGGAGAAAATCCATTAATCAAAAGAAAAAGAAAAAAGTTTGCAGCTGTATATATTTTGTCGCTTTTAACCCTTTAGCATTCGCATTACTTTATATTTACTATTGTATTTTCGGGGTAAAGGCTTGACATTCACTTAATTATCTCACATAATATCGAATCTATAAGATTTTGATATTAATTTTGAGAACTGCACCTCAATATCATCATGCGTGACTGGTTACAGCTAGTTTGAACAGGAAAGGTGAGAGAATTTTGGCCACATATGGTCGGTTTAAATGCTAAAGGGTTAAGCTGCTATTTTTTTTAATGCTGCAAGTGGTGGATGGATCACGTACATGGTATGTGATCTAATCTATGTTCTAATCTAAAGTATTGTTGTATTATTTTTTAAATGGAATGAAGTGCTATCTGTGTATGTCTATGTTAGCCACTGGGTGTTGAGGTCTTGTCTATTGTTTTACACAGCATTAAAGTGATTTGGTGTTGCTATGACAATAATTAATACAGTTTTACATATTATAGTCATTTGGTATTGCTAAGTTGATACTTTATACACTACTGTCATTTTTACCATGAGAAATAATGTTAGTCTTATTATGTTCTATCTGGTGGTCTGTCTGTATGTTAATCATTTCATTACCATATTTCTCTTGGAACAGATTGCCTCTATTTTTCGAATAATATTGAAAATAATTTTAAAAAAATAATCAATTGAGTAATACAACTATCTTTCTCATTAATAAGCTGGTATTTGAAAACATAACAAAGTTCCTATATAAAATTTTGATGAAAGGTTTTTAGATAAAAATAAACAACAAAAAGCACCTAGTCCACCCTGTAGATAGTCATGCTGTAGATAGTTCACCCTGTAGATATCACAATGAAAAAGCACTCAATCCACCCTGCTAGATACTCGTTTTGCTGCTATGATAAAAATCACCCAGTCTATGTTATAATGTGGTTGATATTAGGAAGGGCATCTAGCTGTAGAAACAAAGCCAGAAACAGTTCCATATGAGCAAGACATGATCACCTGACCTGATATGTCTCATATTGTGACAATCTGTTTAACCCATGCAAACATGGAAAATAGACATTAAGTGTTGATGGTGATGATAAACAATTTAAAATATACAGTTTTGTAGTGTAGAATATGGGCTGGTTTCAAGTGGCCTGGTATTAAAAGGGTTAAACTTCCTTAGTAATTTTCACATTGTTATTTTCTAAGAGAGGCGGAGCTTCGTTCTTGCAGCAGGTGAAATTTGGATACTAGACATATGTAAAGCAGCCTTGTTATGTTATGCTGTATCTTCAAGTATATTTTATCAGATGTCAGATCTAGTGTGAGAGATCTTGGTACAATATGGTGTATTGTCTCCATGAACGTACCACATAGGTAACCTTTATCTAACTTCTGACATTATCTCAGGAAAAGTACCACATAGGTGACCTCTAACCTCTGACATTGTCTCAGGAAATGTACACATAAGTGACTGCTAACAGATCACGGATGACAGCTGCACCAACAAAATATCAGAAATAATCAGCAACAACATATGCAGCATCAACAACAACAGTGGTACTGCATCGGCAACTGGTACTGCAGTAATAATAGTAGTACTACAGCAACAACAGTGGTACTGCAACAATAACAGTGGTGTAGTAACAACAGTACTACAGCAACAACATCAACAACAGTGCTGCAGCAGTTAGTGCTACTGCAGCAAGACCACAATCAGCAGTGATGCTGCAGTAACAATAGTGGTAATGCAGCAACAGCAGCAGCAGCAACACAATCAACAACATTACTGGAGTAGCAACAACAGCGACAGCAACAGTAGATGCTGCAAAGAATTATGTCAATTGCTTGCAAATATACTTACTATGCATACTCCCCCATCACCACCATCATCATCATCATCATTATCACTACCTTCGTAATCATCACCATCATCACCGTCATCATCACCATCACCATCATCATCATCATCATCACTATCACCACCACCACCACCACCACCACCACTATCCATCACTAATATTAATACCACTACTAATAACATGACATCATATTTAATACTGCCCATCTTCACAACCATCATCACCATTACAACAACAACCATCATCACCATTACTATAACCACTACCACCATTACCAAAACACTACCATCACCTTTACCACCACCACCACTACCATCAAGTATAACCCACCATTACCATGACTACAACCACTTCCATAACTAACATCACACCATCACCCCCACTATTACTACAAACACCAACAACAACTACAACTGCAGCACCAACACTACTGCCACCAGCCACAACAATTACACCACCATCACCACCACCAAAGCTACCACAGCCCAAACCACCACTACAAACAACAACAACAATAATATCTTCATCCTTCTATTGAAGAACAGACTCAACTATTACAACCAACCTGTACTAAATTCGACCAACACGTGAAGATCAAGCACGTTACAAATTTGGCTCTTCCATTTCCTATCTCTCACTCCCTGCTACTGTTTCACTCCTGTCTGAGACGAGATTCTCTATTCCCACTGTGTATCAGATAGACAGTTAGTAGCATGTTACCTTCGCTTGTGTACTTATGACATAGATAGAGTGTTGGTAGGAGTGTTGACTGTGAGAATTAGAGAAAGGTGGGGGAGCACAAGTTAGCTAGAATCTGAATTTGGATTCTATTTTATTATTTAATTTGATTTCAGAGCAGTAGATTTGCAGTATTGGTAGAGCATTGGAGAAAATGCTTTGCAGTATTTAGTTATAATTTTCTACATTTTGAGTTCAAATCCTGTTTTCCCTTTCATCTTTCAAGAGTTGATAAAATAAAATACCAGTCATCTGCTGAGATTGATGTAATCAGCTTTCCCCCTCCCTACAAACTGTTGACTTTGTGCCAAAATTAGAAATCCTTTCTTTATTTGATCTCTTTGTTGGTGAAGCAAAAAAATACAAACTACCGTTTTTTCTTTTTTTTTTTTTGTAAACTGAAATTAAAATATAGCCACACACTGAACTCCTGATGAAGTTATAATGGTATTGTCATGTAATACAACATATCGTTGGCAGTTGAACCTGATGAAGCCCGTCCCTCTCCATGTCTGAACACAACCAATTACTTTCTGAGGGAAAGAAATTAAGAAAGAGAAGATAGAGGAAGAATCGATCTCATTACTAGATTAATATATTATTTATTGACTTCAAAATGATGAAATAAATATAAAGTTGACCTCAATGGGGTTTCAGCACAGAGAGCCAGAACAAATATGACAAAGCATTCTATCCAATGTTCTAACAACTCTGCCAATTCACTGCCTATACACACAGATATGAATATATATTTGTATATGTATACAAAATAAACAGGTTTATTATTCAGAAATGAAGATTTTAAGCTATCAACTTCAAGGTTGATTAATCTTTGGAGATCAAATGGCAATAGTAGAAGTTTTTGAAATTATTTACATATGGTCTTTAAGAAACAACTGGCAACCCAACTACATGCACCAAAACAAACATTACTATGTGCCCCAACACAAACACTACTACATGTTCCAACACAAACCCTACCTAAAGAAAGGGTCTCAAGACCTCAAAAGTGCCATTACATCCTGGGCACAAGTGAGATGAGGGGAGTGGCATGATTTCCACCAGTTATAATGCTAACCTGCAATACAGCTGATAGGCTGCTATTTATTTTTATTTTATTTTATTTTATTTTATTTTTTTCATCAAAGTGAATACCCATGATCATGAAATATGTGAATTAGTACAAAATTTAGGGGAATAAATTTTGTTTCAAATTTTCTTTAATTCTGTTTATTTTTGAAGAATTCCCTTTTTATATTTTCACTTTTGATAAATTCTGTTTTTTCCATTTTATTATATTGCAGGGGTAAATTGCAATAAATTGCACTATAAATATTAAAACGTGGAAGATAAACTCTTCTGCCACATGCCATACAGAAATAGTTTGCAAACCCTGAACTTACCAAACCTGAATCACACAGAACTAACACAGACTGTTGCTCTACTGTAAGGTCTGCCAAATACATGACACTATACAACAATGGTATAACTAAGACTGGTGTCACCCCTGTCTTTCTTTCACTCTCTCCTATGTACTATACTGTTCTTCCATAACTCTCTCCTCTGTACCAGATCACTGATGGTGTCACCACTGTCCTTCCATAACTCTCTCCTCTGTACCAGATCACTGATGGTGTCACCACTGTCCTTCCATAACTCTCTCCTCTGTACCAGACCACTGATGGTGTCACCAGAGTCCTTCCATAACTCTCTCCTCTGTACCAGACCACTGAGGGTGTCACCAGAGTCCTTCCATAACTCTCTCCTCTGTACCAGACCACTGATGGTGTCACCAGCCCTTCCATAACTCTCTCCTCTGTACCATCACTGATGGTGTCACCACTGTCCTTCCATAACTCTCTCCTCTGTACCAGACCACTGATGGTGTCACCAGAGTCTTTCCATAACTCTCTCCTCTGTACCAGATCACTGATGGTGTCACCAGAGTCCTTCCATAACCCTCTCCTCTGTACCAGATCACTGATGGTGTCACCAGTGTCCTTCTATAACTCTCTCCTCTGTGCCAGACCACTGATGGTGTCACCAAAGTCCTTCCATAACTCTCTCCTCTATACCAGATTACTGATGGTGACACCACTGTCCTTCCATAACTCTCTCCTTTGTACCAGACCACTGATGGTGTCACCACTGTCCTTCCATAACTCGCTCCTTTGTACCAGACCACTGAGGGTGTCACCACTGTCCTTCCATAACTCTCTCCTCTGTACCAGACCACTGATGGTGTCACCACTGTCCTTCCATAACTCTCTCCTCTGTACCAGACCACTGATGGTGTCACCAGAGTCCTTCCATAACTCTCTCCTCTGTACCAGACCACTGATGGTGTCACCAGAGTCCTTCCATAACTCTCTCCTCTGTACCAGACCACTGATGGTGTCACCAGCCCTTCCATAACTCTCTCCTCTGTACCATCACTAATAGTGTCACCACTGTCCTTCCATAACTCTCTCCTCTGTACCAGACCACTGATGGTGTCACCAGAGTCCTTCCATAACTCTCTCCTCTGTACCAGATCACTGATGGTGTCACCAGAGTCCTTCCATAACTCTCTCCTCTGTACCAGATCACTGATGGTGTCACCAGAGTCCTTCCATAACCCTCTCCTCTGTACCAGATCACTGATGGTGCCACCAAAGTCCTTCCATAACTCTCTCCTCTATACCAGATTACTGATGGTGACACCACTGTCCTTCCATAACTCTCTCCTTTGTACCAGACCACTGATGGTGTCACCACTGTCCTTCCATAACTCGCTCCTTTGTACCAGACCACTGAGGGTGTCACCACTGTCCTTCCATAACTCTCTCCTCTGTACCAGCCCACTGATGGTGTCACCAAAGTCCTTCCATAACTCTCTCTTCTGTACCAGACCACTGATGGTGTCACCAGAGTCCTTCCATAACTCTCTCCTCTGTACCAGACCACTGATGGTGTCACCAGCCCTTCCATAACTCTCTCCTCTGTACCATCACTAATAGTGTCACCACTGTCCTTCCATAACTCTCTCCTCTGTACCAGACCACTGATGGTGTCACCAGAGTCCTCCCATAACTCTCTCCTCTGTACCAGATCACTGATGGTGTCACCAGAGTCCTTCCATAACTCTCTCCTCTGTACCAGATCACTGATGGTGTCACCAGAGTCCTTCCATAACCCTCTCCTCTGTACCAGATCACTGATGGTGCCACCAAAGTCCTTCCATAACTCTCTCCTCTATACCAGATTACTGATGGTGACACCACTGTCCTTCCATAACTCTCTCCTTTGTACCAGACCACTGATGGTGTCACCACTGTCCTTCCATAACTCGCTCCTTTGTACCAGACCACTGAGGGTGTCACCACTGTCCTTCCATAACTCTCTCCTCTGTACCAGCCCACTGATGGTGTCACCAAAGTCCTTCCATAACTCTCTCTTCTGTACCAGATCATTGATGGTGTCACCAGAGTCCTTCCATGACTCTCTCCTCTGTACCAGATCACTGATGGTCTCACCAGAGTCCTTCCATAACTCTCTCCTCTGTACCAGCCCACTGATGGTGTCACCAAAGTCCTTCCATAACTCTCTCCTCTGTACCAGACCACTGATGGTGTCACCACTGTCCTTCCATAACTCTCTCCTCTGTACCAGCCCACTGATGGTGTCACCAGAGTCCTTCCATAACTCTCTCCTCTGTACCAGATCACTGATGGTGTCACCAGAGTCCTTCCATAACTCTCTCCTCTGTACCAGCCCACTGATGGTGTCACCAGAATCCTTCCATAACTCTCTCCTCTGCACCAGACCACTGATGGTGTCACCACTGTCCTTCCATAACTCTCTCCTCTGTACCAGATCACTGATGGTGTCACCAGAGTCCTTCCATAAGTCTCTCCTCTGTACCAGCCCACTGATGGTATCACAAGAAGTCCTTCCATAACTCTCTCCTTTGTACCAGACCACTGATGGTGTCACCAGAGTCCTTCCATAACTCTCTCCTCTGTGCCAGACCACTGATGGTGTCACCAGAGTCCTTCCTTAACTCTCTCCTTTGTACCATATCACTGATGGTGTCACTACTGTCCTTCCATAACTCTCTCCTCTGTACCAGACCACTGATGGTGTCACCAGAGTTCTTCCATAACTCTCTCCTCTGTACCAGATCACTGATGGTGTCACCACTGTCCTTCCATAACTCTCTCCTCTGTACCAGACCACTGATGGTGTCACCACTGTCCTTCCATAACTCTCTCCTCTGTACCAGACCACTGATGGTGTCACCAGAGTCCTTCCATAACTCTCTCCTCTGTACCAGACCACTGATGGTGTCACCAGAGTCCTTCCATAACTCTCTCCTCTGTACCAGACCATTGATGGTGTCACCAGCCCTTCCATAACTCTCTCCGCTGTACCATCGCTGATGGTGTCACCACTGTCCTTCCATAACTCTCTCCTCTGTACCAGACCACTGATGGTGTCACCAAAGTCCTTCCATAACACTCTCCTCTGTACCAGATCACTGATGGTGTCACCAGAGTCCTTCCATAACTCTCTCCTCTGTACCTGCCCACTGATGGTGTCACCAAAGTCCTTCCATAACTCTCCTCTGTACCAGATCACTGATGGTGTCACCAAAGTCCTTCCATAACTCTCTCCTCTGTACCAGATACTGATGGTGTCACGAGAGTCCTTCAATAACTCTCTCCTCTGTACCAGATCACTGATGGTGTCACCAAAGTCCTTCCATAACTCTCTCCTTTGCACCAGATCACTGATGGTGTCACCAGCCCTTCCATAACTCTTTCCTCTGTACTAGATCACTGATGGTGTCAACACTGTCCTTCCATAGCTCTCTCCTCTGTACCAGACCACTGATGGTGTCACCAAAGTCCTTCCATAACTCTCTCCTCTGTACCAGATACTGATGGTGTCACGAGAGTCCTTCAATAACTCTCTCCTCTGTACCAGACCACTGATGGTGTCACCAAAGTCCTTCCATAACTCTCTCCTCTGTACCAGATACTGATGGTGTCACGAGAGTCCTTCAATAACTCTCTCCTCTGTACCAGACCACTGATGGTATCACCACTGTCCTTCCATAACTCTCTCCTCTGTACCAGACCACTGATGGTGTCACCAGCCCTTCCATAACTCTCTCCTCTGTACCATCACTAATAGTGTCACCACTGTCCTTCCATAACTCTCTCCTCTGTACCAGACCACTGATGGTGTCACCAGAGTCCTTCCATAACTCTCTCCTCTGTACCAGATCACTGATGGTGTCACCAGAGTCCTTCCATAACTCTCTCCTCTGTACCAGATCACTGATGGTGTCACCAGAGTCCTTCCATAACCCTCTCCTCTGTACCAGATCACTGATGGTGCCACCAAAGTCCTTCCATAACTCTCTCCTCTATACCAGATTACTGATGGTGACACCACTGTCCTTCCATAACTCTCTCCTTTGTACCAGACCACTGATGGTGTCACCACTGTCCTTCCATAACTCGCTCCTTTGTACCAGACCACTGAGGGTGTCACCACTGTCCTTCCATAACTCTCTCCTCTGTACCAGCCCACTGATGGTGTCACCAAAGTCCTTCCATAACTCTCTCTTCTGTACCAGACCACTGATGGTGTCACCAGAGTCCTTCCATAACTCTCTCCTCTGTACCAGACCACTGATGGTGTCACCAGCCCTTCCATAACTCTCTCCTCTGTACCATCACTAATAGTGTCACCACTGTCCTTCCATAACTCTCTCCTCTGTACCAGACCACTGATGGTGTCACCAGAGTCCTCCCATAACTCTCTCCTCTGTACCAGATCACTGATGGTGTCACCAGAGTCCTTCCATAACTCTCTCCTCTGTACCAGATCACTGATGGTGTCACCAGAGTCCTTCCATAACCCTCTCCTCTGTACCAGATCACTGATGGTGCCACCAAAGTCCTTCCATAACTCTCTCCTCTATACCAGATTACTGATGGTGACACCACTGTCCTTCCATAACTCTCTCCTTTGTACCAGACCACTGATGGTGTCACCACTGTCCTTCCATAACTCGCTCCTTTGTACCAGACCACTGAGGGTGTCACCACTGTCCTTCCATAACTCTCTCCTCTGTACCAGCCCACTGATGGTGTCACCAAAGTCCTTCCATAACTCTCTCTTCTGTACCAGATCATTGATGGTGTCACCAGAGTCCTTCCATGACTCTCTCCTCTGTACCAGATCACTGATGGTCTCACCAGAGTCCTTCCATAACTCTCTCCTCTGTACCAGCCCACTGATGGTGTCACCAAAGTCCTTCCATAACTCTCTCCTCTGTACCAGACCACTGATGGTGTCACCACTGTCCTTCCATAACTCTCTCCTCTGTACCAGCCCACTGATGGTGTCACCAGAGTCCTTCCATAACTCTCTCCTCTGTACCAGATCACTGATGGTGTCACCAGAGTCCTTCCATAACTCTCTCCTCTGTACCAGCCCACTGATGGTGTCACCAGAATCCTTCCATAACTCTCTCCTCTGCACCAGACCACTGATGGTGTCACCACTGTCCTTCCATAACTCTCTCCTCTGTACCAGATCACTGATGGTGTCACCAGAGTCCTTCCATAAGTCTCTCCTCTGTACCAGCCCACTGATGGTATCACAAGAAGTCCTTCCATAACTCTCTCCTTTGTACCAGACCACTGATGGTGTCACCAGAGTCCTTCCATAACTCTCTCCTCTGTGCCAGACCACTGATGGTGTCACCAGAGTCCTTCCTTAACTCTCTCCTTTGTACCATATCACTGATGGTGTCACTACTGTCCTTCCATAACTCTCTCCTCTGTACCAGACCACTGATGGTGTCACCAGAGTTCTTCCATAACTCTCTCCTCTGTACCAGATCACTGATGGTGTCACCACTGTCCTTCCATAACTCTCTCCTCTGTACCAGACCACTGATGGTGTCACCACTGTCCTTCCATAACTCTCTCCTCTGTACCAGACCACTGATGGTGTCACCAGAGTCCTTCCATAACTCTCTCCTCTGTACCAGACCACTGATGGTGTCACCAGAGTCCTTCCATAACTCTCTCCTCTGTACCAGACCATTGATGGTGTCACCAGCCCTTCCATAACTCTCTCCGCTGTACCATCGCTGATGGTGTCACCACTGTCCTTCCATAACTCTCTCCTCTGTACCAGACCACTGATGGTGTCACCAAAGTCCTTCCATAACACTCTCCTCTGTACCAGATCACTGATGGTGTCACCAGAGTCCTTCCATAACTCTCTCCTCTGTACCTGCCCACTGATGGTGTCACCAAAGTCCTTCCATAACTCTCCTCTGTACCAGATCACTGATGGTGTCACCAAAGTCCTTCCATAACTCTCTCCTCTGTACCAGATACTGATGGTGTCACGAGAGTCCTTCAATAACTCTCTCCTCTGTACCAGATCACTGATGGTGTCACCAAAGTCCTTCCATAACTCTCTCCTTTGCACCAGATCACTGATGGTGTCACCAGCCCTTCCATAACTCTTTCCTCTGTACTAGATCACTGATGGTGTCAACACTGTCCTTCCATAGCTCTCTCCTCTGTACCAGACCACTGATGGTGTCACCAAAGTCCTTCCATAACTCTCTCCTCTGTACCAGATACTGATGGTGTCACGAGAGTCCTTCAATAACTCTCTCCTCTGTACCAGACCACTGATGGTGTCACCAAAGTCCTTCCATAACTCTCTCCTCTGTACCAGATACTGATGGTGTCACGAGAGTCCTTCAATAACTCTCTCCTCTGTACCAGACCACTGATGGTATCACCACTGTCCTTCCATAACTCTCTCCTCTGTACCAGACCACTGATAGTGTCACCACTGTCCTTCCACGACTCTCTCCTCTGTACCAGCCCACTGATGGTGTCACCAGCCCTTCCATAACTCTCTCCTCTGTACCATCACTGATGGTGTCACCACTGTCCTTCCATAACTCTCTCCTCTGTACCAGACCACTGATGGTCTCACGAGAGACCTTCCATAACTCTCTCCTCTGTACCAGACCACTGATGGTGTCACAACTGTCCTTCCATAACTCTCTCCTCTGTACCAGATCACTGATGGTGTTACCAGAGTCCTTCCATAACTCTCTCCTCTGTACTAGACCACTGATGGTGTCACCAAAGTCCTTCCATAACTCTGTCCTCTGTACGAGATCACTGATGGTGTCACCACTGTCCTTCCATAACTCTCTCCTCTGTACCAGACCACTGATCGTGTCACCAGAGTCCTTCCATAACTCTCTCCTTTGTACCATATCACTGATGGTGTCACTACTGTCCTTCCATAACTCTCTCCTCTGTACCAGACCACTGATGGTGTCACCAGAGTCCTTCCATAACTCTCTCCTCTGTACCAGACCACTGATGGTTATACCTCTGTCCTTACATAACTCTCTCCTCTGTACCAGATCACTGATGGTATTACCTCTGTCCTTCCATAACTCTCTCCTCTGTACCAGACCACTGATGGTGTCACCACTGTCCTTCCATAACTCTCTCCTCTGTACCAGATCACTGATGGTGTCACCGCTGTCCTTCCATAACTCTCTCCTCTGTACCAGACCACTGATGGTGTCACCAAAGTCCTTCCATAACTCTCTCCTCTGTACCAGCCTACTGATGGTGTCACCAAGTCCTTCCATAACTCTTTCCTTTGTACCAGCCCACTGATAGTGTCACCACTGTCCTGCCATAACTCTCTCCTCTGTACCAGATCACTGATGGTGTCACCAGATTCCTTCCATAACTCTCTCCTCTGTACCTGCCCACTGATAGTGTCACCAAAGTCCTTCCATAACTCTCCTCTGTACCAGATCACTGATGGTGTCACCAAAGTCCTTCCATAACTCTCTCCTTTGTACCAGACCACTGATGGTGTCACCAGAATCCCTCCATAACTCTCTCCTCTGTACCAGATCACTGATGGTGTCACCACTGTACTTCCATAACTCTCTCCTCTGTACCAGACCACTGATGGTGTCACCAGAGTCCTTCCATAACTCTCTCCTCTGTACCAGCCCACTGATGGTGTGACCAAAGTCCTTCCATAACTCTCCTCTGTACCAGATCACTGATGGTGTCACCAAAGTCCTTCCATAACTCTCTCCTCTGTACCAGCCCACTGATGGTGTCACCAGAGTCCTTCCATAACTCTCCTCTGTACCAGATCACTGATGGTGTCACCAAAGTCCTTCCATAACTCTCTCCTTTGTACCAGACCACTGATGGTGTCACCAGAATCCTTCCATAACTCTCTCCTCTGTACCAGATCACTGATGGTGTCACCACTGTCCTTCCATAACTCTCTCCTCTGTACCAGATCACTGATGGTGTCACCAAAGTCCTTCCATAACACTCTCCTCTGTACCAGCGCACTTATGGTGTCACCACTGTCCTTCCATAACTCTCTCTTCTGTACCAGATCACTGATGGTGTCACCAGAGTCCTTCCATAACTCTCTCCTCTGTACCAGCCCACTGATGGTGTCACAACTGTCCTTCCATAACTCTCTCCTCTGTACCAGACCACTGATGGTGTCACCACTGCCCTTCCATAACTCTCACCTCTGTACCATCACTGATGGTGTCACCACTGTCCTTGCATAACTCTCTCCTCTGTACCAGACCACTGATGGTGTCACCAGAGCCCTTCCATAACAGTTTCCTTTGTACCATATCACTGATGGTGTCACTACTGTCCTTCCATAACTCTCTCCTCTGTACCAGATCACTGATGGTGTCACCAGATTCCTTCCATAACTCTTTCCTCTGTACCAGACCACTGATGGTATTACCTCTGTCCTTCCATAACTCTCTCCTCTGTACCAGCCCAATGATGGTGTCACCAAAGTCCTTCCATAACTCTCTCCTCTGTACCAGATCACTGATGGTGTCACCAAAGTCCTTCCATAACTCTCTCCTCTGTACCAGATCACTGATGGTGTCACCACTGTCCTTCCATAACTCTCTCCTCTGTACCAGATCACTGATGGTGTCACCAAAGTCCTTCCATAACTCTCTCCTCTGTACCAGCCCACTGATGGTGTCACCACTGTCCTTCCATAACTCTCTCCTCTGTACCAGACCACTGATGGTGTCACCAGAGTCCTTCCATAATTCTCTCCTCTGTACCAGACCACTGATGGTGTCACCACTGTCCTTCCATAACTCTCTCCTCTGTACCAGATTACTGATGGTGTCACCACTGCCCTTCCATAACTCTCTCCTCTGTACCAGACCACTGATGGTGTCACCAAAGCCCTTCCATGACTCTCTCCTCTGTACCAGATCACTGATGGTGTCACCAGAGTCCTTCCATAACTCTCTCCTCTGTACCAGACCACTGATGGTGTCACCAGCCCTTCCATACCTCTCTCCTCTGTACCAGATCACTGATGGTGTCACCACTGTCCTTCCATAACTCTCTTTTCTGTGCCAGACCACTGATGGTGTCACCAAAGTCCTTCCATAACTCTCTCCTCTGTACCAGATCACTGATCGTGTCACCACTGTCCTTCCATAACTCTCTCCTCTGTACCAGCCCACTGATCGTGTAACCAAAGTCCTTCCATAACTCTCTCCTCTGTACCAGATCACTGATGGTGTAACAAGAGTCCTTCCATAACTCTCTCCTCTGTACTAGATCACTGATGGTGTCACCAGAGTTTTTCCATAACTCTCTCCTCTGTACCAGCCCACTGATGGTGTCACCAAATTCCTTCCATAACTCTCTTCTCTGTACCAGACCACTGATGGTGTCACCACTGTCCTTCCATAACTCTCTCCTCTGTACCAGCCCACTGATGGTGTCACCAGAGTCCTTCCATAACTCTCTCCTCTGTACCAGACCACTGCTGGTGTCAAAGTCCTTCCATAACTCTCTGCTCTGTACCAGACCACTGATGGTGTCACCAGAGTCCTTCCATAACTCTCTCCTCTGTACCAGACCACTGATGGTGTCACCACTGTCCTTCCATAACTCTCTCCTCTGTACCAGACCACTGTCCTTCCATAAGTCTCTCCTCTGTACCAGATCCCTGATAGTGTCACCAAAGTCCTTCCATAACTCTCTCCTCTGTACCAGATCACTGATGGTGTTACCAGAGTCCTTCCATAACTGTCTCCTCTGTACCAGACTACTGATGGTGTCACCAGCCCTTCAATACCTCTCTCCTCTGTACCATCACTGATGGTGTCACCACTGTCCTTCCATAACTCTCTCCTCTGTACCAGACCACTGATGGTGTCACCAGAGTCCTTCCATAACTCTCTCCTATGTACCAGATCACTGATGGTGTCACCAGAGTCCTTCCATAACTCTCTCCTCTGTACCAGCCCACTGATGGTGTCACCAAAGTCCTTCCATAACTCTCTCCTCTGTACCAGATCACTGATGGTGTCACCAGAGTCCTTCCATAACTCTCTCCTCTGTACCAGCCCACTGATGGTGTCACCAAAGTCCTTCCATAATTCTCTCCTCTGTACCAGACCACTGATGGTTTCACCACTGTCCTTCCATAACTCTCTCCTCACTGCCATATCACTGATGGTGTCACCAAAGTCCTTCCATAACTCTCTCCTCTGTGCCAGACCACTGATAGTATCACCACTGTCCTACCATAACTCTCTCCTCTGTACCAGACCATTCATGGTGTTACCATAGTCCTTCCATGACTCTCTCCTCTATACTAGACTATCCTTACATGACCCTATCCTCTGTCCTGCACCACTGATGGTGTCACCATTATCCTTCCATAACTCTCTCCTCTGTGCCATATCACTGATGGTATTACCTCTGTCCTTCCATAATTCTCTCCTCTGTACCATCACTGATGGTGTTACCACAGTCCTTCCATAACTCTCTCCTCTGTACCATATCACTGATGGTGTTACCACAGTCCTTCCATAACTCTCTCCTCGGTGCCATATCACTGATGGTGTCACCACTGTCCTTCCATAACTCTCTCCTCTATATTAGGCTGTCCTTACAGGACTATCCTTTGTACCAGAAACCTTAGTATTTTTGTGTATGAATCACTTACACATTACAACTATTGGGTACATGCTCTCAATCACTGAGAACAAACACAAAAATAGGAATGTGTGGACAAGAACACACCACCAATGCTACACAAACCAAAAAATGTTCTTAGAAGCAGCAACTATATACATGCTCCATCTGTTCATTGAAGATGTGATACATAAGTGCTTCTGGACACTTCTTCACTAGATTTGAACTCCAAGTATATATTGCAGAACAATTAACGTCAACTACTTAATCTGAAATCTTAACCACTCTTACTGATTGATAGTCCAAGTTTTTAAGTTAGAATATAAATACCAAAGACTACATTTGCTATAATTATCTTTTTTTGTGTATAATTGTTTGAATTAGTATTTTAAGTGAAAGAACTCTGTCATTCCATTGTCCTTTAACTTCTAAGGTTGCTGTAGTAATATATGGCATTTCTTGAGCAATTTAACCCTGTAGCATTTAAACTGGCTGTATCCGGCCAGAATTTGTTCTTACCTCTTTCTGTTCAAACCGGCTATAACCGTCTGCTCATACTGATGTTAAGGTATTGTTCTCAAAATGAATAACATCAAAATCTCATAAATTCAATACAATAGTAAATATAGAGTAATATAAATGCTAAAGGGTTAAACATAGTGGAGCATACTTCTCCATGACTGAACACAGCTGATTTCTTCTAGAGAGAGATAGTGGGGAGGGGCAGAGAGAGAAAGAGTTATAGTGTAAGAATCGACATCAGTGCTGGACTGGTACTTTATTTATCGAGCTGGAAAGGATGAAAGGCAAAGTTGATCTTGGTGGGATTTGAACTCAGAATGTAAAAAGTGGGAACAAATATTGTAATGACATTTTATTCAATGCTCTACCTGCTCTGCCATTCCCTTTACCTACAGTTAGTATAATATTTCTCCAATTGCGGTAAAATAAAATAAAGTACCAACCGAAAGTGGTGGGTGGGTGGGAGCAAGGGAGTGGGGTGGCAAAACTATTAGAGCACCATATGAGATGCCTGCTATATTTGTTCTGACTCTTAGCGCTCCAAATTCAAATTTTACTGTGGTCTATTTTGGTGGTAGATTTAATCTGTCACCCAGTTTAACACCACCACCTGACCCTTGGGTACCTTTAACAATAACCACTCTGTTAAAAACATTTGGACCAAATTTCCAATCTGAGGTTAACTTCTTCACTCCATCTGTCATCCTCACAAGTCTCAGAAGCCCTAAAAAAAGGTCATGGACACTGCCCCTCTCTGACTAATAAGAAGCGTTTTTTACTTGCTATAGTGAGATATTACCCTCATTTGTGACTATAATGCATCGCTCACTGTGAGGTAAATATATATAGAGAGAGAAAGAAAGAGATTGATTGTGTGATGAGTGAGGGAGAGGAGGAGAAGAAGAAGGGCCTTTAACTCATGATGAAGTCATAGAGGTGCTGTCTTGACACACAGCATGTCTTGGATATTTTTTTAAAACCTGGCAGAACCCATTCCTCTCTGGATTTGAACATAGTCGATTTGTTCTAGAAAAAGAAAGACAGAGAAAATGATGAGAGTTAGAGGGAGAAAGAGAAGAATTGACTTCACTACTGGACTGGTACTTTATTTATTGACTTTGAAAAGATAAAAGATAAAGTTCACTTTGATGAGATTTGAACCCAGGAGCGCAGTGAACCGGAACAAATACTGTTTTATTTTTAATCCAACTCCCTAATAACTATACCAATTCACCACCTTATTCCTTGACTAAACAATAACAAAAAGAAAGACGATCAAATTATAGAAGTATAAAAATCAGAATTAATTAAATGAAAAGTGAAACCGTTAGGTGAGCTCTTAATCTAGGCTAGCGCAAAAAAAAAAAATTATAGAAATATAAATTTGAATTCTAAATATAAAATCTGAATATAACTAAATTTAGAGTGGGTGGGATTTATGCTTTTTTAAAAACCGTTTTATGGTCATTTAGTAAAATATGTCTCCACTCACTATCATTTCCCCTCAGAACAGGTTTCTTCCTTCAACGAGCAGCTCTCTCAATGAGATTGTTACATGTGGCTTGGGTGTAGCCAGTTTCTCATCACAGCTGTGACTGGCAAAGTTAAATTGAGGGGATGGCAAAATCTTTCCACTCCAAGCTGTAGCAGTCACTGTACAAGTCACTGAGTATTCCACAGACACATGCACCCTTAACATACACAAGGAGATTCAACATGACAAAGTGTAATTCAGCATGATATGTAATTCAAATCGTCCTTTGAATTACAGGTACAGGCCATCTTGTATTATAGTATGAGTGGCTGAGTATTTCATAGATACGTGCATCCCTAACGAAATTCCCAGTGTGGTTCAGAAAAACTCAGTGTGACAAAGCTGACTCTGTGAATTACAGGTACAATCCATCTGATGTTGCTCTAAGCAATTTCAATTCACTGAATTTCACTCACAAGATTAGATTGACTCAAATAAATTATACTTGCTAAAGATGCCACGCAGTGGATCATAACTGACAATCGAGTATGAGTTTGTAGCATGCACTGTGCTTTCGCTAAAAATCCGGGTAGCCATGCAATTGTGAACAAAGACAGTCATCTACTTGACCCTCCTTCACTTGATCCAGCAAAACATCAAGAATGTGACAGCTGGATTGAGAGAAGGCTGCACCAGCACTAGGTTGGTACTTTCTATATCAACCCCAAAAGGATAAAAGGCAAAGTGGACATCAGCAAGATTAGAACTCTGAGCACAGAGAGCTGGAAGAAATATTCATTGCTCTAATAACTCTGCCAAATTGGCAGTCATTAGAATGTCAAATAGAATACTTTACAGTATTTTTTCTGGCTCTCTGTGCTCTGAGTTCAAATACCAACAAGATCAACTTTCGCTTTCGTCCTTTGAAAGACGATAAAAACAAGTACCAGTATTGGAGTTAATTCTATCTCTCTCTCTCACACACACACACACTCTTTCTCTCTCCATGTCTGAAAAAAAAAATCAGTTGTGTTCAGACATGGATAGGGGTGGACTCTCCCAGGTTTAAAATGCTCAAATACATTGTATGTCATTGTATATCAATTATAAAGAAACAAAAGGCAAAGTCAATTTAGACCTGATTTGAACTCATTACGCAGAGACAAAAGTGTAAAAGTTATAATGGGACTGAGTTAAGGCTTTGCCTTTTTACTGCATTCGCATTCATAAATATTTGTTAATACCAACAGAAAATGTGAATGTGAAATCCTGACTTGTAATGAAGAAGCACGTGTAAAGTAAACAGGCGACTATAAGAGAGAAGTAGAAAGCCATGTTGAATGTTTCTCACATGTTCACAAGATTTGGTGACTTCTGTCCACATGTACCATGACAACTGTAACAGTAAATCTATTAATTCTATTTCTATGACTCGGGCCATTATTAAGAGGAAATACTGACTGCTGACTCATTTCTGTATTTCTCACCAGTTCTCACAACATATCTGATTTTAAAACTGATTACATTTTGTTATTAATGTGGTTCTTGTTAGGGCTGATGTTGTTGTTGTTATTGTTTTTTATCATGTTCTTGTTACTGTTATTTTTGTAGTTGTTGTTTCGTCATTACTGTTGTCATTGTTATTATTATTATTATTGTCATTGCTGTCATTACAATTGCCAGAGTGATGGACAAAATGTCCTGCAGTATTTAGTTAACAATTTTTTATGTTGTGGGTTCAAATCCTGCCAAGATAAACAAAAAGCCTTACCGCTATTAAGCTAGACATGGCCTGGGCCAATACTGGCCGAAACCTATCAAAGTTAAGTTATCTCCAAAATATCTAGCTTTGTGTAAATAATAATAATAATTATAATTTCTAAAGTATAGGATGGTTGATTAGCAGAATCAATAGAGCATCAGACAAATGTCGTATTTGTTCCGACTATTTACATTCTGAGTTCAAATTCTGTCTTGGTCAACTTTACCTTTCATCTCTCCAGGGTCAATAAAATAAAGTACTAGTAAAACACGGGTTGATTTAATCAATTTTCTCCTCAACACAAGTTTCTGGCCCAAATTAGAAATCATTATTTTTTTGGACGCCATGCTTTGAAGCATAGAGTTACCTCCCTGTATGATCTGAGTTCAAATCCCGCCAAGGTTAACTTTGCCTTTCATCCTTACGGGGTTGATAAAATAAAGTACCAGTAATGCACTGGGTAATTGCTGGCCTTGTGCCAAAAGTAGAAACAATTATTTTTTAAATTGACAGAATGTTTAAAAGCGATTGCTTGGCATAGGAGAGACACATGGTTTGATTCCATGCAGGCATCTCTGTTCTCTCTCTTTCCTCTGCAGGAGTACCTGATTTATTCAATCAGGGTATTGGATCGGTAGTATTGACAGAACGTCGAACCACACACACACACAACCACATACACACACATTTATATTGGTGATCTGCTCAATACAAATCTTGACCACTTTAGTGTCATCATGCTCAGTTCTGTCACAAAACCTTATGTGGCTTTTTAGAGCAGACATACTTTTATAAAGCTGTCCACATAAATTGCACATTAGTTTTGGTGCAGCTTGAATTGCCTGTGGTGTCTGATTGTGATGAACTTTGAACTATCTCTTCAGACCTCCTTGAGATTTGCAGGCATATGTGGCATTAATTAGGGTAAATTAGTAGATATGTTCTATACATTCCCTATTGTGTGCTTTTATATAAGATTGAATTATTGATGATTTCATACAAATGAAATAGTTCTAGTCCTGTAGAACTGTAGAAGTCATTTCTCTCTCTCTCTTTCCATTCATTTCATTTTCATTTCATTTTACGTCCACTTTTCCCTGCTTGCAAGGGTGGGACGGGAACTGATTCTGGCATGATTTCTACAGCTGGATGCCCTTCCTAACACCAACCTCATTTACAGTGAGTGCTGGGTGCTTTTTTTGCCGTGGCACCTCCACGACCACTTTGCAGTGGAATGATAGGAACCCCGGTCCCTATCATCTCATTTCTACAGGTGAGTAAACTGGAGTAATATGAAATAAAGTGTCTTGCTCAAGGAAACAACACATCACCTGGTCTGAGAATTGCACTCACAACCTTTCGATTGCAAGGCTGGCTCTAACCACTAAGTCATGTGCCTTCCATATATATATATATATATATATATATATATATATATATATATATATATATATATATATATATATATATATAAGATTAAAAGATGGTTAAATGAGTTCCATGTATTTTATTATGCGCATTTCAAAAACAAATATCATCATGCAATAACATTTGTGTTTTCATCAGATAAAATAGAAGGACATGATATGAAGGTTAAAAACACTTGTGGATAGTGCAGTTTTAAATCAACATATCATATGTTGATTTAAAACTGCACTATCCACAAGTGTTTTTAACCTTCATATCATGTCCTCCTATTTTATCTGATGAAAACACAAATGTTATTGCATGATGATATTTGTTTTTGAAATGCGCATAATAAAATACATGGAACTCATTTAACCATCTTTTGATCTTATATATTATGTATACTCACTCCAGTCCTACAAACTGTAGAGTGCTTCTTATCCGATATCTGCATTGCTTTATTGTACTACAATAAAACTCACCTCCTATATATATATATATATATATATATATCATCATCATCATCATCATCATTGTTTAACGGCTATCTTCCACGCTAGCATGGGTTTAGACGGGAATTGTCCCACTTGAGGCAAGATTGGTCGGGTGACCGTGTCTTGCTCATATAGGACTGTCTGGCAGGTTTTCTATAGCTGGATGCCCTTCCTAACACCAACCACATTTACAGTGTGGACTGGGAGGTTTTTACCGTGTTACCTACACGGCCACATTACAGCGTGGACTGTGTTTTTTTGTCGTGACACCTACATGACCTCATTTATTTTGGACTGGATGTTATGGTACCAACATAACTTTACAGAGAAAGGGTGGTGCTGGTGGGAGTGGGAGGATGGAGTAGGTATGGTGGGTTGGGGTGTATATTTGGTTAAGAGGTGCCTACTGACTGTTAGTTTCGCTTTGTACATAGGCAAGGCGGGTCTTCTGTATTACTGCATGACGCCAAAGATCTCGGTCCAGTGACATTGTCTTAGAGAGGTGTAAGTGTGTAAGGTCAGAATTTATCAAATCATCCCCGGTTTTTCTGGGTCTACCTACTCCGTAACTTCCATCAATTTTGATCACCCTGCACTTTTTTTATACAGCTGTCGTCTTTATGTGCATCACGTGACCATACCAATGTAGTCTTCTCTCAAGTAAATAACATCTGATCCCTCTTATTCCTAATTTTTCACTTAGTTCATTTATGCTTTGCCGTTTGCGTATATTACACATCCAACGGAGCATACATGCTTCGTTCCTCTCCAGTCTGCGCAGGTCCTCTGCTCACAATGCCCATGTCTCACTGCCATGTACCATTGCTGTTCATATACAGGCATCATACAAACTGCCTTTCATTTTTAGAGAAAAACCTTTAGTGGCTAACAGGGGTATAAGCTCTCTGAACATTTTCCATCCCGTTCTGACTCTGGCTACTGTACTTTCAGAGCACCCTCCACCACTGCTGATTTTGTCACCCTGGTAACGGAAAGTGTCCACTATTTCTATAGAACCATCTGGGCAATAGAAGAAGCTAGTATCCTGTGGGCACTTGCTACTTATTGCACCTGAGCATTGGCCACATATAAAATCTACGTTCTTAGATAGTTTACTTGTGATCCCACTACATCTTTTATGTACCCATAGTTTGCATTTGAGACATAAAATGGAATTTCTACCTACTCCTTTCCTACACACTGAGCATGGCTATTTCCCAGAGAGCACCTGTGCCCTATTTTCCTTTCTACATATTAGAACTTTAGTTAACTTTAAGGCCATGCTTCCATGTTTGGAATTTCTTCTCTAGTTCAGCCATAGATTCAGCTATATCATCATCATCATCATCACCATTTTACATCCGTTCTTCCACGCTAGCATGGGTTAGACGGGTTGTCCTGTTGTGGGCAGTAGCCGGTCGGCTGACCATGCCTTGCTCATAGGGGAACTGATTCTGGCTTGATTTCTACAGCTGGATGCCCTTCCTAACACCAACCTCATTTACAGTGAGTGCTGGGTGCTTTTTTTTCATGGCGCCTACACGTCCACTTTACAGAGTGGGCTGGGTGCTTTTTTGCTGTGGCACCTCCATGACCACTTTGCAGTGGGAGGGTGTGGGAGCATATTGTCTATATGCTTCAGCTTCAGCTTGTACCCGTGGGGGGTGGGGGGTCAGGTCTTCTGTATTACTGCGTGATGCCAGAGGTCACGGTCATGTGTCATCGTCTTTGAGAGGTGTAATTGGGTAAGGTTGGCTTTTATCCCCTCATACCAGGTCTTCTTGGGTCTCCCCACTCCACGGTTTCCATCGACTTCTAGTGCTCTGCACCTTTTTATGCAGTTGTCATCCTTCATACGCATCACATGTCCATACCAACGCAACCTCCTCTCCTGCACACAGCATTTGATTCCTCTTATGCTCAGTCTCTCTCTCAATTCGTTTATGCTTTGCCGTTCACATATATTACTATTACACATCCAACGGAGCATGCAGGCTTCGTTTCTTTCTAATCCATGCAAGTCTTCTTCAGACAGCGCCTAGGTCTCACTACCATGTAACATTGCTGTTCATATACACACATCATACAGTCTGCCTTTCATTTTGAGGGAAAAGCCTTTTGCAATATATATAATTGGGTTGAGTCCTAAATAATTTCCGTTTTTTAAAAGCAAGTTGTAACTACACATTTCAAACTTCCAATGTTTTAAATGCAATTAGAAATTACTTGATTAGAGAGAGACTTCATCGGTCATTCTTATTTCATGAGTGAGTGTGCATCATAATTTAATCTATGATTTCACACCCCTAAAATGGAGGAACTGAAAGTACATATTTGACACTTAATGTTGTGGGAGTTTAAGAATAACAAAAATGCTACAGAAACAGTGTTTATGGCCAAGGTGTTATTATTGACCACCAAATCCGAAACTGGTTTTCAAAGTTTTGTTTTGGGGATACATCATTGAGGGTTGAACCCAGACCACAACGCTCATCAGCCCTCGATCAAGATGCTTTAAGAGAATTGATGGAATGCAATCTGTGAAAAAGTACTCGAGAATTAGCGCTTGACCTCAGCACATCCCAATCCACAATCTGCTGCCACTTGGAAAAGTTAGGAAAAGTGAGCAAGCTGGGCATTTCTGTTCCTCATACTGTTAGTGAGAAGAATAAGGAAGATCACATATCCATAGTGACAAGTCTTCTTTCAAGGCAGGGAAATGATCCATTTCTCAAGAATGTCATTACAATGCAAATGTCATTACAATGCAAATGTCATTACAATGCAAATGTCATTACAATGCAGCCTACTCCAAAGGTGGAGCTTCATGGAAAAAAAGTTATGCTGTGTGTATCGTGGGATCACGAGGTATTATTCATTTTGAGTTTTTAAGCCGCAACCAGACACTCAATGCAGACTTATACTCTCAATAGCTGCAACATGTACAATAATAAAATACCCCGCACTTGTCCACAGGAGAAACATTGTGCTCTTCCATGATAACGCAAAGCCACATTCAGCAAGAATCATGCAGGAAAAAATATTGGATGTAGGTTGATCTGTTCTACTCCATCCACCATATTCACGAGACCTTGTACCAAGTGATTTCCATTTTTTTCATTCTGTACAAAATGCGCTGAATGGCAAACAATTTTCTCAAGAAGATCAGGTGGAAATACTTGTGGAAAACTTCTTGAGCTCAAAACCAGCTGAATTTTACTTGAGAAAAAATAACAAGCTACCTGATAAATGGCAAGAGGGGATTCAAAATAATGGTTACTTATTTAGGAACAAGGCCAGCAATTTGGGGGTGGGGTGAGGGAAAAGGCGATGAAATTGACCCCAGTGTGTGACTGGTACTTTATTTTATTGACCCTGTAAGGATGAAAGGCAAAGTTAACCTCGGCGAGATTTGAACTCAGATCATAAAGGGCCGTAACTCTATGCGGCAAAGCATGGCGTCCGACCCTCTACCAATACTGCCAATCCGTTTACTATCAAGGCAGTGAATTGGCAGAGTCGTTAGAACGTTGGATAGAGTGCTTTGCCGTATTATATGTATATATGTGTATATATATCTATGTATGTATATATCTATATATCTATATATATATGTGTATATATATATCTATATATCTATATATATGTGTGTATATATATATATATATATATATATATATATATATATATATATATGTTATATGTGTGTATATATATATATATATATAATATAAAAGACGTAAAATAAGAAAATTTTAAAAAATTAACTTACTTACTAAAATTTTCACTCCAACTAATTAGTTTCTGCAATGGGATAAAGACAGTTACGTAATAAACTGTCGAGAATTCATTGCGTCATCAGGGAGTCTATTCTCAGCTAAGTCTCCAGGCAATGCGCGGACACTGGGGACTCATATAAAAATAATAATAATTCGGTAAATGGAACAGCTAGCGGGGACTGGATTCCATGCACTGAAAATCTCGCTGTCACTGGTCAAATGGCAGATTCTAAAGAATCAATCACGTGACACTGAGGCTAGTCGGTAGGAGTGGGATGGTTAAGATGACAAAAGCCTTCTAACACACCAATAAATTAGTAGTGGTTTTGGCAGGTTTGCTCGACAAATAAGTAATTTGGAGATAAATATAGAGACGCAATGAATTCTCGACAGTTTATTACGTAACTGTCTTTATCCCATTGCAGAAACTAATTAGTTGGAGTGAAAATTTTAGTAAGTAAGTTAATTTTTTAAAATTTTCTTATTTTACGTCTTTTATATTATTGTTCTGCATCCTCCTGCATTGAACCACCTAGGTACTATGACATAACCTGTGTATTTGCTAGCATTAGCGTACATCTGTACGCATATGTTAGTAGATATACTAAATTCTATATATATATATATATATATATATATATATATATATATGTGTGTATATATATATATATATATATATATATATATATATATATATATATATATATATATATATATATATATGTTATGAAGAGAGAAGAAACATTTAGATATAATTAGTAATAAAATGTATCATACCTAAACTGCTCCTAGATTCCTCGACTACGTAGTTTCGTGGCATAAACAAAAACAATATATCATAAAGATATAGAGTCCTTGCGAGGTCTGCCGACTTATCAAGAGGATACCTCATTTTACTAGTCTCAAGAACGCGTCTCCACAACGTGAGAAAGAATCCCAAAAGGCGGAGGGGGAGATAGTCACGCGATATAACGGTCGAGAAACAGAGCTAAGCCTCTTATAACCCCGAAGAAAATACCACGGAGGCGGAGGGGGTATTTATATCGAAGCCGTAGAAGAGGTGGTGAATGAGGCGAGAAGTATGAGTAATGAAAGCTTTCCAGCAGTCCCCACACTTCAAAGATTGCTCGACCAGAGGGAGTTATTAACAATATATTTAGAAACACACAGATACATGCGGACACACACATATACATGAATGCATCCGCACCCAACCATGAGTTAAGGGTGCCAACTTCACCGATGTTGCTCAATGAATGACTGGGACAGACCAATCCGGTTGAACCAGACTGAACCAGTATCAGAGTTAAAAATACATTATGAAGAGAGAAGAAACATTTAGATATAATTAGTAATAAAATGTATCATACCTAAACTGCTCCTAGATTCCTCGACTACGTAGTTTCGTGGCATAAACAAAAACAATACATCATAAAGATATAGAGTCCTTGCGAGGTCTGCCGACTTATCAAGAGGATACCTCATTTTACTAGTCTCAAGAACGCGTCTACACAACGTGAGAAAGAATCCCAAAAGGCGGAGGAGGAGATAGTCACGCGATATAACGGTCGAGAAACAAAATTACTTGATGCTTTCGACAGTAAGGAAGAGCATTTCCGTCATGAAGGTCACGGAAAAAGTAATAGCACAACTAATCAGAGAGAGAATTGATCTAGATGAAATGCAGTTCGGGTTTGTGTCAGGCAAAAGTACCACAGACGCTCTTTTCATTGTATGACAACTACAGGAGAAGTACCTAGCTAAAATTAAACCCCTATACTTAGCTTTTGTCGACTTGGAGAAAGCCTTCGACAGAGTCCCCCGTTCCATTATCTGGTGGGCTCTTAGAAAACTAGGTGTTGATGAATGGCTTGTGAGAGCTATACAAGCCATGTATAAAGAAACAGTCAGCAAGGTTAGAATTAACAACGAATATAGGGAAGAGTTTAGCGTAAAAGTTGGTGTTCATCAGGGCTCCGTTCTTAGCCCCCTACTATTTATTATTGCCCTTCAGGCTATAACAGTGGAGTTCAAGACTGGCTGCCCATGGGAACTCCTATACGCAGATGATCTAACGCTCATAGCTGAATCAATGGCCGAGCTAGAGAAGAAATTCCAAACATGGAAGCACGGCCTAGAATCAAAAGGCCTTAAAATTAACCTGGCTAAGACTAAAGTTCTAGTTTGTAGGAAGGAAAATAGGGCGCCGGTCCCATCCGGGAAATGGCCATGCTCAGTGTGTAGGAAAGGTGTAGGTAAAAACTCCATTTTATGTCCCAAATGCAAAGTATGGGTTCATAAAAGATGTAGTGGGATCACAGGTAAGCTAACTAAGAACATAGATTTTACATGTGGACGGTGCTCTGGTGCAATAAGTAGCAGCAAGTGCCCACAGAATACTAGCTCTTTCAATTGCACAGAGGGTTCTATAGAAATAGTGGACAGCTTCCGTTACCTGGGTGACAAAATCAGCAGTGGGGGAGGGTGCTCTGAAAGTACAGTAGCTAGAGTCAGAACTGGATGGAAAAAGCTCAGAGAGCTTATACCACTATTAGCCGCTAAAGGGTTCTCCCTAAAAATGAAAGGCAGGCTGTATGATGCCTGCATACGAACAGCAATGTTGCATGGCAGTGAGACCTGGGCATTGTGTGCAGAGGATATACGCAGACTAGAGAGGAACGAAGCTTGCATGCTCCGCTGGATGTGTAATAGTAATATACGTGAACGGCAAAGCATTAACAAACTAAGGGAAAAATTAGAAATAAGAGGGATCAGATGTTATTTACTCGAGAGAAGGCTACATTGGTATGGTCATGTGATGCGCATGAAAGACGACAGTTGTATAAAAAAGTGCAGGGCAATAAAGATAGACAGTAGCCATGGAGTAGGCAGACCCAGAAAAACCTGGGACGACTTGATAAATTCCGACCTCACATACTTACACCTCTCCAAGACGATGTCACTGGACCGAGATCTTTGGCGGTACTCAGTAATAGAGAAGACCAGCCTTACCTAAATACTACCCCCACCCCATCCACACCGCCCCTTTCAATGTAAAGTTATGTTGGTACCACAACATCCAGGCCAAAACAAATGAGGTCGTGTAGGTGTCACAACAAAAAAACACACAGTCCACGCTGTTATGTGGCCGTGTAGGTAAAACGGTAAAAACCTCCCAGTTCCACACTGTAAATGTGGTTGGTGTTAGGAAGGGCATCCAGCCGTAGAAAACCCGCCAGACAGTCCTATGCGAGCAAGACAACCACTCTTGCCTCAAGTGGGAAAACTCCCGTCCAAACCCATGCAAGCGTGGAATATGGACGTTAAACGATGATGATGATGATGATGAGGATGATATATATGTATATATATATATATATATATATATATATATATATATATATATATATATATATATATATTTATTAAAATAAGTTTAAGCAAAGAATCGCTGCTTTCACCCTTAACGGGATCTTCTGAAACTTCTTTGCTTAAACTTTTATCTGTTATTTTAATAAATATTTGCTCTACGGTTCTTATATATTTGATATATATTTATCCTTATCGAGCCCTCTTTGGATTTTAGTCTTCAAATATATATATATGTATAAACGAACACAGATATATACATATGTGTGTTCAAATCACAAGGGACCAGATTCACTAAGGTGAAAAGAATACTAACTATAGACAATAGGGTTTGCCTTCTCAATTTAGGAAAAAAATCAAGAAAATAAATACAAACCGATTTGAACACATATATGTATATATCTGTGTTCGTTTTTCTTTTATATTCAATTATAATATACGGCTCGGAAATATCTCTTTCTTAGAGCTATTTTATTGTAAGAGACTATTTTGAGTTCCTAACTCAATATATACCTTTGATATATATATATATATATATGTATATATTGTTTTATTACCGAAGAAAATTTAGTAAATAATAGAATGGAACGCATATTTTTAATTGTAGGCACAAACTGTTTAGAACTTTCTCCTATTATAAACCTAACTAGCATAAGATCTGATCCCATAACCAAACCCTTTAATCATATTTTTAAAAAACTAGGAATTGACATCCTTGGTATTTGTTTATTACTATATTTGTAAGTTCATGGTGCCAGAAGGATGGAAGATTGGGCTGAACTTTATCTATGATAACATTAAAATGTCAAAATAAATTACTACTACCTGCTTGGAATACCCTATAACAAATTCTTTAGATATCAGTGTGAATGGCTTGGCACTAGCCAATGGTCATCTAGATATTCTGTATTCAACAAATCAACTGCCACATCTGTTGAACTCAAGCATCCTTGCTCTATAGAAAAAATAACAATGATAATGTTATTACTATCAATGTTGATGTTAATGTTATTGTTGGTATTTGCTTAGAACTCATTTATAAATTTGCATATCTCTTTCATCATCATTTTATGTCCGCTTTTCATAAAATGATGATGATGATGATGATGACGAAAGAGATATGCAAATTTATAAATGTATGTATCAATATATTTCTTTATATTTCTCTACATTTTATGATTTTATACAACCTAAGTTCTTTCTTGATGGTGCGCATTCTCTCTCTCTCTCTCTATATATATATATATATCTTTCTTTGTAAAGATAAGGGCATTATTCTGCTTTGATAAGTTATTATGTGAATTTATGATGCAACATATTCGAAGTTGCTTTATCCCGATAACAACATCGGATTAGCAATTCTGGATGTCATTGTTTATGTATTAATGAAATACATGTAAGTTATGTAATAAATATTAATTCTTCAATTATGGAATGGTGTATTCATGTAATCTATTGATATCTCTCTCTATATATATATATGTGTGTGTGTGTGTGTTTATTTATAAAGAAAAAGAAAAGAGATGGTATTACATATTCAACATCGGTTTCATTACATCATACTTGTTATGTACATTTCAAAGACATTAAAATGTCAATATTCAAATTATCCAATGTGTTGTCACCAGACAGGTGCTTAAATGTAAATTTTAAAAAGTTTTGTTTCGATATGCCTGCCATCGAAAAGATTTTTACATTTCAGTATCAGGAGGAAAATAACTCCAGCATCACAAAAACAAGAGCTGTTAAAAGGGTGGATGAACTCCTTGGAGTCAATGACCATCCAAGTATGGGCTGAATAGCTTCTCCAACCCACAATTGGTCAAGCCTAGTGAGTACAGCTACACCTAACATGACCAAAATCAACCACAAAGCAGTGGAAGTCAACTAGGGAAGGGTTCTTCCAACGGGAGTTAAAAGGCCCTGGATTGGATATATATATATATACGAGATATGTCAGAAAAGAAACAAGACTGAGATCGCAAAAAGATATTTCAAATCCAAACTACAACTACAAGCTTTCCCCTTCAAAATAATCCCCCTCATGTCTAACGCACTTTCCCATCCTTCCATGCCCTCCTGGAATGATTCTCCACAGCTCCGTCATTACGGTCCTCTTTATGGCTTCCACATCTGGAAAACAGCTCACCTTGATGACCCTCTTGAGCTTGGGTAAAAGGAAAAAAAAATCACATGGAGTCAGGTCGTGTGGGTGGGGAGGTTGCTTCAGCATGGCGATGTTCTTTGCAGCCTGACAGAGTTTTCCCCAGCCGGACCGAAAACTTCAGGTTGGTTTGTTGCTCTGTGCCCATCGTTAACAAAAGCACATTGAAAAACATACAATGGCAGCAGAGTGCTGAGATCGCAGTTATATACTCCCTGGATATTACATCACACGGTGATGCAATTCACTAGTCATTACCCCACATCACACTAAGTCCTGTTACTTTTCTGACAAACCTCATATATATATATATACATATATATATATATATATATATATATATATATATATATATATATATATATATATAGAGAGAGAGAGAGAGAGAGAGAGAGAGAGAGAGAGAGAAAGTCTGCAGTGCTGAGATCGAGGAGACCATTAATCATGGGAGTACTTGATGCAAGGGGAGATGCAGAGTGAAAAGTGGGTATAGAGATATGTAAAATCCCAACCGCAACGTCAAGCGGTTTCGGTTTGCGTCACTTGGCACTACAGTTGGGATTTTACATCTCTCTCTCACCCTCTCTCTCTCTGTATATATATATATATATATGTATATATGAAAAGATTCAGGACCCTGACGGCCATTTCAGCCAGAGCTCAGCTGTCAGGGTCTTAAATCTTTTCATGTTACCCACTCTACTATATCGAGTACTCTGGTGGGTTATGCTCCACCTGGTTTTTTACCACACCCTATCTGATATATATGTGTGTGTCTGTGCGAGTTATGGCCCTTGAGAAGCTGTCATTTTACTTAGTGTTTTCAGAGCCACGAGATTTCTATAAACGTTGACTATAAATGTGGAAAAAGAAGTTTATAAATGTTCTCTCAACTTGAATCTTTAAAACGCAACAAAATGGTGATGGAAGTGTCAGCAAGACATCTGAATTATCAAGCAGAAACCATACCATCGGAATTTAAATCTAAAATATTCTTGGCTAATGTAATAGAAGAAAAAGAGAGAAACCTCTGCATGTGGTATTGAAACCATTGTTAAACACAAAGACGCGATTTTCCGGGCAAGTATTAAAATATGCCGCATATCATCAGATAAAAAAAGCAACAGAGAAGCTAATTAAATCGAAACAAAATATTAATAATAGCTACTAAATTGAATTTGCTGTAAACTAAGCAATGTGGTATAAGAATAAATTTACAACAATAGTTTATAAATTAAATTATTGAAGGAAGGAAAACCCCAAGCGAGAAATAATATAACTTCGTTTAATATGAATATTGCTCTGTGTGGGCAACATCATGACAGTGTTGGATTTCCTCTGCAATCATCCAAATTTAGAATATAAGGAATTGATCCATTCAGGGGTTGATAAAATAAAATACCAGCCATTGGTGGAGGATTGGCAAAGTAGTTAGAGCATCGGACAAGAGGCCTCCCAGTATGCTTTCTGGGACCTATAGTCAGGAGTTAAGGGTTATAGCATAACTAATTAGGGACAGAATCAAGTTAGATGAGATGCAGTTTGCATTTATACCAGGTAGAGGTACTACCAGGCCCTCTTTCTGGTGAGACAACTATAGGAGAGGAACTTAGCTAACATTAAGCCACTGTACCAGACACTTGTAGATCTGGAGAAGGCCTTTAACAGGGTCCCATGCTATGTAATCTAGTGGGCACTTAGGGAGCTAGATGTAGACAAATGACTTCTGAGGGCCGTGCAGGCCATGTATAGAGGAGCAATCAGCACAGTGAGAGTTGGCAATGAGTACTGTGATGAATTTGAAGTGCAAGTGAGGGTCAACCAGAGATCAGTTCTCAGTCCACTCCTGTTTATCATTGTGATTCAGGCCATCACTAAGTAGTTTAAAACCAGCACTCCGTGGGAGATCCTATATACTGATAACCTAGTCGTTACACTGAATTCGTAGGACAGTTAGATAAAATTTCAAGCTTGGAAGAAGAACCGAGAGTTAAAAGGCTTAAAAGTAAACTTAACAAATATGTAAGTCTTAATAAATAGGAAAGAAGACAGGAGAGTGATACCATTAGTGAAGTGGCCTTGTTTGGTATGTCAGAAATTCCATAAGGTGCACACAGTGTATAGACACACAACAAATGTAGTGAGATTGCAAGCAGGCAAATTGAAAATATAGACTTTGTATGTGACAGATGCACAGGAGAAGTAAGCACTAAGAGCAGACATGAAATAGATTCCATCGGTTGCCAGGGAGCCTCCTTAGAAGTAATTGACAGCTTTTGTTACCTAGATGATCAAATTAACAATGGCAGAGGGTGCACTGAAAGTGTGACAGCAAAAATTAGAACAGGTTGGAAGAAGTTTAGAGAGCTGTTACCTCTACTGACAGCAAAGAGCTTTTCTCACAGTATGAAGGGTAGACTGTATGATGCCTGTGTGTGAAATACAATGCTAGATGGTAGTGAAACATGGGCCTTGATTTCAGAAGACCTACGGAGGCTAGCAAGAAATGAATCAAGTATACTCTGTTAGTGTGCATGAATGACATAGCATAAACAAAAAACTTGGCATAAGAGGAATTAGATGTAGTGTGCAAGAGAAAAGATTGCATTGGTTATAAAGTTATAAAGTAACTTGACTTTGTTCTTTTTATTTTCATTGTTAATTTGATAACACACACACACACACATACACACATGCGCTGTGTGACAAGAAGCTTGCTTCTCAACCACATGTTTCCGGGTTTAGTCCCACTGCCCAGGCCGACCAAAGCCCTGTGACTGGATTTGATAGACCGAAACTAAAAGAAGCACGTCGTATATATGTCTGTGTGTGTCTTTGCGTTTGTGTTTGCGCTCCCACGAATGCTTGTTGGCTTGTTGACATCCCCATAACTTACCAAGGTGATGCTCCAGCATGGGTGTAGTCCAGAGACAGAAAAAAAGTAAAGTGTATATATATATATATATATATATATATATATATATATATATATATTAAGATAAGCAGAACAAGTAAAATTCAATCAATTTTTTAAAAATACATTAAAAAATATAATATAAATATTTACCTCTCCTAGTGGCCCTTACTGATCAGTTTCGCTTTGTAAAACCTCATAAATCCGATGGATTTATGATGGAAAACCAAAGCTCATCAGAGAAGCATTTTCCCTTCCTAGGGCTAAACGTCCCAGGAACGACAAAATATATAACCTCCTGCCAGCAAATAAAGGTCTGAAAGGTCGTAAAAGTGACCCGTATGTAAACTGGACCGAAGTAAAAGCGGGAAAATCAAAAACTTGCTGTCTACAATTACTACTAAAAAAATAAAAAAAATACCAGCTAAATAGAACAGCAGAATTGTTCTCAACAGACGGAGAAAGAGATTGAAGTTAATATGTCCAGGGATACTAGGTACCCCCAGAAATACATAGGTTGTCTATGATTCAAGGTTGTTCAATGGTATTAATTTGATACACCAGAACTTTAATATTAAGATAAGCAGAACAAGTAAAATTCAATCAATTTTTTAAAAATACATTAAAAAATATAATATAAATATTTACCTCTCCTAGTGGCCCTTACTGATCAGTTTCGCTTTGTAAAACCTCATAAATCCGATGGATTTATGATGGAAAACCAAAGCTCATCAGAGAAGCATTTTCCCTTCCTAGGGCTAAACGTCCCAGGAACGACAAAATATATAACCTCCTGCCAGCAAATAAAGGTCTGAAAGGTCGTAAAAGTGACCCGTATGTAAACTGGACCGAATTAAAAGCGGGAAAATCAAAGACTTGCTGTCTACAATTATATATATATATATATGTGTGTGTGTGTGTGTGTAGAAGAGGGGTCTCAAACTGAAGGACATAAAAGGGCCATTATGTCCTGGAGGAGAGACGTGGTGGTGGATGATGACTTTCACCAGTTATAATCATTTCTACTATAGGCACAAAACATGAAATTTGGGGTTTAGGGTCGCGTCGATTACATTGATCCCAGTTAACAACTTGTACTTAATTTATCGACCCCAAAAAGATGAAAGGCAAAGTTGAGATCGGCTGAATTTGAACTCGGAACGTAAAAACAGAAGAAGTACCGCTAAGCATTTTGCCAGATGTGCTAACGATTCCACCAGATCACCGCCTTATTTTCACCACTTATAATGGAATCTGAAATATTGGTTCTACCACGGGCCATAGGAAAGTTGTCGCGGGCCGCATTTTTGAGCCC
>OZ024741.1:106089536-106092036 GCA_964016885.1 Eledone cirrhosa
AGTTTTTATGTCCAAGCCACACACAGGTTCTTCTTCCTCCTCTTCTTCTTTTTCTGTCTCCTGTATCGCCTTGTCTAGTTCTATGAGTTCATCATTGGAGAGTGGTTCAGCGTGGCTTTCCAAAAGGTCTTTCACATCATCATCATCATTAACACCATCGAAGCCAGCTCTATGGCAGAGATTTACAATATCTTTTTTATCGCACCAATGTCCTCAACAAAGCCTTGGAAGTCATTCACACATGCTGGCCATAATTTCTTCCAGGTCAAGTTCATGGTAGACTGCTTCACTTCTTCCCAAGATGCCTTGATGTTGTCTAAGCCGTGCTTGATGTTGCACAATTTCCACCTTTCCCTGATCGTGGACTTATCAGGCCCATCTGTGCCCTTTATCAGCTGCTGCATGGTTCTCTGCTGGTAGGAAGCCATAAATGTTTTGATGACTGTTTGATCCATCGGCTGAATGAGAGCTGTGGTGTTTGGGGGGAGAAACAAAACCTCAATATTTTCTCACCAGTCTTCCATTGCCCGTGGGTGGCTGGGGGCGTTGTCCACTAATAGCAGAAAACGGTTGGCAATGTTGTTAGCTAATGCATATTCCTTAAGGGTCGAAGATATGAGGTGAAAAAATCCTGGTGAATTGAATTGATCAGCCATGCCTTCTTATTAGACTTCCATATCACTGGTAGGTATTGCTTAAGTAACCCCTTGAATGCTCTTGGAGTTTCAGAATGGTAGATAATGAGTGGCTTTAGCTTTAAATCGCCTTCTGCATTCCCTCCAAGTAACAAAGTAACGTGGTCCTTTGAGGCTTTGAACCCCTTCGCACTTTTCTCCTCCTTGACAATATAAGTATTACTGGTCATCTTTTTCCAATAAAGTCCTGTTTCATTATAATTATTAACCTGTTTTTTGCTGTACCCCTTCTCTGCAATGCATTTATCTAACTCTGCCTTGAATTTTTCAGCACTCTCTTTGTCGAAACTGGCAGCCTCACCTGTAACTTTTATGTTGTGAAGACTCGAACGTCGTTTGAACTTATCAAACCAGCATTTGCTTGCCTTGAAGACAAAGTCCTTCACCCCATTTAGGTCTTGAGCCTGTCAATAATGGACAACGCTTTCTCACTGATTACATTTAAAGACAGAGACATATTTTGACGATTTTGGTCGTCTATCCAAATTTTGAGCAACCTTTCCATCCTATCCATAATCGGCTCACGATGTTTGGTCAACAATTTACTCTGTAGATTCGTAGCATTCTCCCCAGCTTTTTTGACAGCCTCACTATTTTTTAAAACAGTCCTGACTGTAGACTGGGCTAGGCCTAAGTTACGACTTATGGCGGACGTACTTTTCCCCTGTTCCTTCCTTTTCAAAATGTCCAGCTTTATCTCCAAAGTCAGGCTCTTCCTCGTGCGTTTGGCCTTTCCATCTGCATCAACAATATTCGTAGGACGTTTTGGGGCCATGAGATATGGGGTTATAAGATATGCCGTGATAATTATGCTCCAAAAACACGCCGTCGGGTTTTCTCTTACTTTGAATGACGTCATAATTCTTAACTGATCACTTCAGTTTGGCAAAAATTCTCTCACTGAGAGGACACGCTAGTTTGCCGAACTGAAGTGATCAGTTAAAAGTTATGACGTCATCGACCGATATCTGAACTCGCTCGTGATTGACCAGTTTCTCTGTAAGGTCAGTTAGTACGATAGCTGTAGTAACACAATTTTCCTAGAATTCGAATTGCAGTCAGTTTCCACGAATTCAAGGGGGAATTTATTGCTTACTACAGGTGGCGCTACGGTACAATATAAACAAAACACCACTAAAAACCGTATCTGTGAATTGTTTTTACCGTAAATAGAATTGATGGTAGTAATTACCCAAAACCGTATCTGTGACTTTACCGGATAAAGAACTACCGTATATCGAGGACCCGCTGTATATATATATATATATATGAAAAACATGGGAAGAAAGAGGAATACTGCGTGGTTGCACATGGGTTACATATTATAAAATTAGTCCCTCATCAGTGATTTGCCAACCATCATTGGTATGTCATCGCATTAAAAATCAGATACCTCAGGTTGGTGCGAGCAATAACTAAAATAAGCTATTGGGACAAGTGAATCGCGTAAAGCGAGTGAGACAAGTAAAAAACATAGAAGGAAAAGCAAACCAAAGGTAGGAAAACAGCAAGCAACATGATGGTTATCCGGTCAGCATAAACTGGGTGAATTTCATGAGCGGTCAGAAAACAGACCGTCCGCCGTAAATGAGATGTGAGAAAGAAAGAACCCCACTACTAACGAACGGGAGGAAGTGAGAAGGGGAGAAACAGAGAGTGAGTGAGTGGAAGTGCGAGGAAGAGGTCAGTCGAGAGAAAGTGTAACTGACAGAGGGGGCGAAAGAAGGTGAGAGAAACAGAGAGAACGGGGGAGCAGTAAGAGAGAAAGAGATAATCGCAGTCGAGGTAAATATTATGAAAAACAT
>OZ024741.1:106094536-106234536 GCA_964016885.1 Eledone cirrhosa
GTATTGCAAAATACATTATATATACATCCATATATATATATATATATATAAAATAAAGTTAAATAAAAAGTCAAATGTTTAAAATTTAGCTTCGTTTATTACTGCTATATATATTTCAGTGACAGCCATCTTTGGCTGTGACCTCTTCAGGCAGTTTCAATTAGTGTGGTATAGACAAGTACATATGTTGTTGAGGTGTATAATTTTGTCGATACTCTGATATGCCCTGTTCCTGGTTGGGTTGTTATTTCACTGAGGAACTGGAATCATATGAATTCAAACAAACGAATTTCAGTGTCAAAGGGCCTCTTCTCCTCTCATTGGTCAGTTGTTAGAACATTCCTCAATCTAAGTGTTGTTATTGTTGGAGTTAGCTTAAAGAATTGATAAAGTGGTAGAAGGGACAAGGTGTTAAAGGAACAAAATAACACTTTTTCTGTTATTTTGTTCCTTTAACACCTTGTCTCTTTTTTGTTGCACATTTATATCTTCCATTCCTTGTTATATTTTATAAAGTTATAACATATTTCTGTATTATTATAGAACACCTACTTCAAGTTCTGTAGGGAAAATGTTTTCATTATTTTTTAACCAGTTGAGTTTTTTCAGGAAAAGAAAGGGGGTGCAGTGCATACCCACCCCCTCGGAGTTTTCTCTACGATTTTCTTTTTTCATGTGTTATCAACGAATATGACCTCTAAACCAATTGGAAATGACTAGCTTTGTAGAAAAAAAAAGGTGAAAAGAGGCAGAAAGACCATCAGAGTTTCGCAGATCTACACACCTCTCATGTTTGATGGAAATCATTATGATTCCTCAATTTCTTGGAGTGCTATCAACTAATCTGAACTCTTAAATACTCACAGTTGACTTCTTTTCTCAGATTAGGTTTAGGGTTAGGTTTAAGGTTTAGGTTAGGGTTTCTGTTTTCTGGGAAATAAAAGTTGTGAAGATTTGCGAAATTCCGATGGGCTTTTCACCCCCTTTTCTATAAATAATAGTCATTTCTGGCTGGTTTGGATGTCATAGTCATTGATAACATGCAAAAAAAAAATATTGTGCAGAAAACTCTGAGGATAATTCCCTCCTCAAAGTTTTCCTGAAAAAAAGGCGATTCTAAGCATCTTGGAGATTAAATTAGTTGATAGCACATGAAAAAAAAAAAACAAGGAAAAAAATGTTTGTGACACTGAAATCAAAGGGGTGGGTCTATAAATTTACCCATATTTCATGTGAATATTAAAAAAATAATTAAACGTAATTGTGATGTAAAAGAAAAACAATTCAGTGATTAATGTAAATTCACATTTAGTTGTGGTGAGGAATTTCATTATTCTTGTTATAACACTCTATAGAATAAACCTATTGGCTAAATCCAACACAGCATGTGTAAATTATACTGAATTAAATACATTGCACAGTTGTGAACGATTGTCTATTTGTATACATTTTTATACATCAAGAATTACAGGAGCTGGTGCAGTAATGCACCACCTTCAGTATTTAGTAATCAGAAGGGAGGTAGGTATAAAAGCCAATTCGGTATTCATGCCAACCCTTACCTATGCTCATGAATCTTGGGTAGTGACTGAAAGAATATTATTGTGGATACAAGCAGCTGAAATGGGCTTCCTTCGAAGGGTCTTTGGAGTAATGTTACTCGATAGAGTGCCTAGCTCGGCGATCAGAGAGTCACTCCAGGTTGAGCTGCTACTTCTCCAAATTGAGAGATCACAGCTCCGATACTATGGGTATGCTGGACTGATTTTTACAGGCAAAACCAACTGGCAGGAGACTCATGGGTAACCCCAAGCAAGATTGTTGGATAACATCCATGAGCTTGGCTGGTCATGCTTGGGTATCCAGCCGGATGAGCTGGAGATGGTTGCTTCTACAGGACCTGCTGAAAGGAATGTTTGATGACTTCCCCCACAACCCACTCAGGAATAAGTGGGAGAAGAAGAAGACAGGAGACTAAAAAACTATGATAATTTCTTACTGTCTGTGGTGATACTTTATTTATCTAAAAATATAGTCTAAAGTCTGTCTTGAGCTCAGAGGCTCATCAGGCTGGGACCTATGCTGGTTTCCATGGTGTTAAGCAACTAAGAGTACAAGACTCCTCTCTGGACAGGATGCCAGTCCATTAAAGGGTTAAACCCCCATACTGCTGATACTCGTTTTCAGCTGAGTGTACTGGAGCCATGATAAATGAAATATTTTGCTGAAGAACACAATACACGACCCAGTCCAGGAATCGAACCCACAATATTATAAATGTAAGTTCAACACATTTACCACTTGGCCAAGTGCCTCCCTGATTGTATTTATAGCTGCTATTATTAATGGCTCTATTTAATCAGATACACGGGCTTGCATAAATGATGCATCTTTTATCATTAGTTATTACTGATGTGTTCGTTTTTAACACCATCATGTACTACAGAATATACTTATAGATTTATACTAACACTATTCATGTTAATCAATTAAATTTAATAAAATACTCTAGGTGGTTGTATATTGACTGTCTGATTCTAATCAAATATTTGCAAAGATTGGAAAGAAACGAAGCTTCCATGCTTCAATGGATGTGCAATGACAACATACGCGAACTGCAAAGCATAAATGTGAACTGCGTGAGAAATTAGGCATAAGAGGGATCTTACGTCCCCAATTTCCCAAAACATCTTCCCCGCCCCTCCCAAGTTTCCAACCTCCTCTATAAAGTGATCTCCACTGGAGCTATGACAAAAGAGCCCAGCCCACACTATAGTGGTCATGTAGGTGTCATGATAAAAGCGAGTACCTAGTCCACACTGTAAAGTGGTCGTGTAGGTGTCACGATAAAAAGCACCCAGTCCACGATGTAAAGTGGTCATTTAGGTGACACGGCAAAAAGCACCCAGCACACACTGTAAATGTGGTTGGCGTTAGGATGGTCGTCCAGCCATAGAAACCAAGCCAAAATCAGTTTTGTGTGAGTGAATCACGGTCCCCTGACCTGATCCCTCACAAAGAGATAGCCCATCCTACCCATGCTAACGTGGAAAGTGGACATCAAACGATTATGATGATGATGATCAAAATAAAAAATTTATTGTAATATTTCAGGATGGTCATTTTGCCAATAAAAACACATGCACTATTCAATTTTCACATCATTTTTATTATTAACTAGCTGGCCCATCCGGCTGGCGCTCAGATAGGTATACCGGCATTTTGTCTTTTCAAGAATCCCCCCTACACTCCAGTGCAAAGATAACGCACGCCCTTTCAAGTCGGGGGGGGGGGGGACTTAACATGCTCTGATGTTGGGTTTGAATAGTTTTTAGGATTCCCCAGTTCAGCAGCCACTACATTAAAGAAAATTGATAGTTACAACAATAAAGGCTTAACAGAGAACAAATTTTTTAACAAACAATAATTTGTACAACTATAATGGAGGCACATGGCTTAGTGGTTAGAGCATTGGCCTTGCAATCGAAAGGTTGTGAGTTCAATTCTCAGAACGGGTGATGTGTTGTTTCCTTGAGCAAGACACTTTATTCCACATTGCTCCAGTTCACTCAGCTGTAGAAATGAGATGATAGGGACTGGGGTCCCTATCATTCCACTGTAAAGTAAACGTGTAGGTGCCACGGCAAAAAAAGCACCCAGCACTCACTGTAAATGAGGTTGGTGTTAGGAAGGGCATCCAGCTGTAGAAATCAAGTCAGAATCAGTTCCCGTCCCACTCTTGCAAGCAGGGAAAAGCGGACGTAAAATGATGATGATGATGATGATAATGGAAATTCCAAGTAACAGAAAATATTTAAATAACGTTGTTAGAGCCTCAGAGTATACAATAATTTTTGTTCCCCCCCCCCCCCCCACACACACACACCGGAGCAGGATGAAAAGATTGTTTGGCAAGCTCACCCTAGAGCATCCTACATAAAATTGACCATGGGAGGATCAGTGACTTTGTAGCTCATCTCGCGGAGAAGCTCTGTAGATGTTGACCTCTGGAAATTCCTGTCAGGAGCAGGTAAGTTGTAGTGACACCAATCTCCAGGACACTGTTTTCAAGACAAATGACCGTCTCATTGAAAACGACATCGTATGTTACGTTCAGATTGTGTCTGCGCGTGCACTGGTGTATGTCCTCAGCTAGACTTTCACGGTGGTTCTTCCACAGTGCAAGAGGGTCGGCGAGATCGCAGTTGTGCAGCATAATAGCAAAATGTTTTTTGCAGCTGAGAAGGGACTTTAGCAGTTGATACTTCTTGCAGGGTGAGGTGCCAATGGCTGTCATTGTGTAACATACCACGCATCTGGCAAGCCAAATGGTAAGTGGAACATTGATGGCCATCTTTGGTGCATAAATTTGCACCAACCACAGAAACCTTTCTTCAGCCTAAGCTTCAAGACGCAAATCTTCCCTCAAAATATATTTTCAGGTAAGGACTCATCAGTATCCCTTTCTGGCACCACACCTGAATAGTGGAATTTCCATCCCCCATCCAAATCTCTACTACCAGAGCCATGGAACTTTGTTGAGGAAACCATGATTATATAATGTTCCAGTTACCAACTCTCAAGTTTTGGTCTCTTCCAGACTCTCTCTGGGGTCTCAGGATATGTATCATTTGTGCTTACATCTCACACCTCTTAGGACAGATAGCAGAGCCATTGCCAGATCTTGCAGCATTGGATGAAGACTATAATATTATCTCAAAGGACAATGTGGTATGAATGCCTTTATTGTTTCCAACTATTTTTACAATGTTTTGGTGGTCTCATTTGTGCCAGTCACCAATTTGGTGCTTTTCTCAGACCCACAAAGACAAGGCTTTTTTAAAGACGGCCTTTACTTGCCTTGTAGCTACATCACTGGGTTGTGAGAGTTTTTCTTGGGAGCTAACCGTGTCACCCATTGCTCCATCCCCCCTAGTAGTTTACCATTGTTGGCCTGGGGTTGCTTCTTTCTGTAGCTGGAGCCTGTTTATATCACCTCTAACCATCATATCTGGTAGCCATATTGCTATCTGCGACCTATGAGCAGAACAGCTCTGCCAAGAACTAATCTTGTTTCAATGATTTTTTTCTAACATTGACACAAGACCAGCAATTGGTGTCAGGGAGAAAGTTGATTATATATACCTCAGTACTTAGCTGGTACTTTATTTTATCAATCACAGAAGGATGAAAGGAAAAGTTGACTTCAGTGGGATCTGAACTCAGAACATAGAAAGTCGAAACTAAATAATTGTTTCTACTTTTGGCACAAGGCCAGCAATTACCTAGTGTATTACTGGTACTTTATTTTATCGACCACATAAGGATGAAAGGCAAAGTTAACCTCGGCGGGATTTGAACTCAGAATGGCAAGGCCCGTAACTCTATGCGTCAAAGCATGGCGTCCGACCCTCTACCGATACTGCCAATCCACTGGCCATAGAAACTAAATAATGCAAGTCGAAACTAAATAATGCAAAGCATTTTGTCAGTCACTCTACCTACACTGTTTATCTACCATCTTCATTATCTGATTGTAATAATAATAATTGTTTCTACATTTGGCACAAGACCAGCAATTACCCCAGTGCATTACTGGTGCTTTTATTTTTATCGACCCCGTAAGGATAAAAGGCAAAGCTAACCTCGGCGGGATTTGAACTCAGAACGTAAAGAGCCATAACTCTCTGCTGCAAAGCATGATGTTTGACGTTCTACCAATATTGCCAAAATAATAACAAGAATGGTTTCTGATTTAGGCAGAAGGCCAATAATTTTAGGGGATGGTAAAAATCGATGAAATCGACCCTAGTGCATTACTGGTACTTTATTTTATCGACCCTGTAAGTATGAAAGGCAGAGCTAACTTCGGTGGGATTTGAATTCAGAACATAAAGGGTCATAACTCTATGCTGCAAAGCATAGTGTCCAATGTTCAACATATACTGCCAATCTACTGCCCTTATAATAATAATGATAATGATCTTGTGTTATTTCATTGCATATCAACAGCTGGTATCTGTTTAATACAGAATACAGAAAAACATGTGTTTAACTTATTTAATTTATTTATGAATAAATTCACAACATCATATATAACAATCTTCTTCTTCAATAAAGACTTGTATGTCATTTATTCATATTATGATATACATATTCAAAACAGTGAGGCATCCAAAATTAAAATATTGATTTCCAGAGGTTGACCCAGGAGATGGCTCTCACCGTTTTTCCATTGTTTTTTCGATTGTCTTTGACCTGTACATTCCACTGTAATGAATTCATATTCTAAATACTTAAATTTTATTCCATTGAAAATCAAGCAATCATTTTAAAATATATGTAATTAAATTTAATAATTATTAAATATTATGGTTAAATAGAACTATGTGTATGAAGCTTAAACATTTGAACTTTGAAGCGCCGAGGAAATAAATTTATAGATGTAGGAGGCACAAATGCAGAAAATAACTGCAAATACAGTTCTTTATCTTCATTTCTTCGCCCACTTATTCCTGGTTTTGCCTGTAAAATCAGTCCAACGATTCTTTCCTGAGACATTCTAACCACATGCCCATAAATACAGTTAGTTGCTATAATATAGCTTATAATAATCGAGTAAACACAATTATAGACATTATTCATTTGGAATGGTTCTTTTAAAAGTGCAGTTCTGAAGGTAAATTTCTGTGTACAAGTAACTTTATAGAATACTAGCTGGCCCGTCCGGCTGGTGGCCGACTAGGTATACCGGTATTTTATCTTTTCAGAAATCCCCCCTCCATTCCAGTGCAAAGATACCACACGCCCTCTCAAGTCAGCGAGGGTGGGGGTAACGTGCTCTGATGTTGGGTTTGAATAATTTTAGGATTCCCTAGTTCAGCAGCCAGTAAGTTAAAGAAAATTTATAGTTACAACAATAAAGGCTGAACAGAGAACACATTTTTTAACAAACTTTACAATAATTTGTACAACCATAATGGAAATTCCAAGTAACAGAAAATACATATATTACATTGTTAGAGCCTCAGAGTATACAATATTATTTGTTCGGCCCTCGGGAGCAAAGATGAAGAGATTGTTTGGCGAGCTCACCCTAGAGTATCCTACATACAATTGACCATGGGAGAAGCATGGTTTTCCCAGAGGAAGGCCAGCCATTTTTAGGGTTTGATCCTGAGCTTTGTTGATGGTAATCGCAAAGCTTAGTATCTCTGTTGCTCTAGTAACATTTTTTTCTTCTGGAAAATCTGATCTTGCGGCCAGGCTGGGACTTTTTGGGTGGCATATCGGCAGTAACAATGAGGAAAGCCATCTGTGCTTTCTTGAAATAAATACGATTGTTTATATTTTGTTTTTGTGTATGCAAAAATATCTGTACACGAATATATAATTATATATATATATTTCGTTTCTGAATTTGTTTAGCAAGATTCTTTATCTGAAAACGGGGGTTGAAACCGATATTGTTATACTTTGGGAGGGTCATGTTGCCAATAAGAAACACACGCACCAGTTGCTTTCTCTTCAATTTATTATAAATTAAATTTATAAATTTAGGAATTTATAAATTTCCGGTTGGTTGGTTGGTTCCAAAACCAGACGATTATTCATATATTGTCAAAGCTGGGGATTCTTTTCTTTGTTTTTGTGCCATTCATGTGAACAGCAACATCACAACTTACAATTAAGGACAAAATGAAAACACACAGACGCATAGAACAAACAACCAACCAGTAACATGTAAATAAACAAATAAATAAACAAATATAAACACACACAGACACCCGGATGTTACACATGCGCAAACTAAGCACACGACACACACAAAAACAATATGGCGTAGGACAGAACAAAGGAGAGACACAGAAACAAAGAAAATAATCCCCAGTCACTAAAGAGGTCACAGAATGTGTGACGAAAGAACTTTGACAATATATGAACAATCGTCTGGTTGTGGAACCAACCAACCAACCGGAAATTTATAAATTCCTTAATTTATAATAAATTGAAGTGAAAGCGACTGGTGCGTGTGTTTCTTATTCGCAACATGACTCTCCCAAAGCATAACAATATATATATATATTAAAATAACAGATTAAAGTTTAACGAGATCTTCTGAAACTAAAAAAATCAATCTGTGAACGCAGAAGTAAATATTTCGAAAAAAGGTTACAACCAAAGGAAAACAGGAAGACGTTCCCTGGCAACGAACGGAAAAAAGGGAAGATAATGGGTTCTTATATATTTGATATATATTTATCCTTATTGAGCTCTCTTTAGATTTTAGTCTTCACATTTATTAATATTACTAATTATATATATATATATATATATATATATATATATATATAATTAATTATTGAGAGGGCGTGCGGTATCTTTGCACTGAATTAATTAAAAGTTGGTTAGAAGTGAAGTCAATGCAGAGAGGCAGCCAGACAGACAGATATTATAAGCATGCAACGTTATAGCTATGTATCTAATGCAGACAGCCAGATATACAGAGACATATTATAAGGGCGCGATGTTATAGCTATGTATTTATCTAAAAAGACAGACTAAGAAGAGAGAGGAATGTTGTATAAACGGAAGTGTTGACATTTGAACATTTTAAAGAAGTGAATATTTAAATAAACGATAAAATATCTTTAATCTTTTAATGAAATTTAGAAGACAAAAATACCCTCACTTTCTTACTTGGAAAAAGTTACATCTATGGTGCAAATTTGGTGCTGTTTGGTCCAGCCGTTTGGCGAAAAGTTTGTTACATACATACAGCCATCAGCTTTATTATAGAATGTGAAATAAGAAGGGAATGGAAGATATATAACTGAAAAGAACATGGAAAGACGGACAAATATAGAGATTATGATATACTAAGGAACTAAATATTTTGTATATATTTTATATTCCTTCTTATGAACTACAGATGGTAGAAATTTATAGGTATTATCCTAAGGGGTCTTTAAAACGTCAATATTCTCACTGTTGTTTTGTTATACAACTTACTTCCCTGAAAAACGTTTTTTGGGGGGGGGAAATAATTTACACATTTTAAGAATATTTTCTTTAGTAAAACATTCACGCTCTTCTTAATTATACTTTCAGAATTGGTTAATTTAGCAGAACTAATCAAATTATTTTATTGCTATAAACCCATCTTTGCTATTATTTTTCTCATGACCTATTTAGGTAGAGGTGAATGTCCGACAGTGAAATTGTTTATGGTTAAGAAGATTATATATTTGTAGGACATTGACTTCATAATGAGGGTGTTTAATTTACAATATTTACATTTACATTATATTTTTAGATAATCCATCTCTGATAGTCCCCAAATTTCATTCTTGGATGTCTTATATAATTAGAAAGTATATTTACAATATTATTTCCATATATTTAATCTCTGCTAGTGTCCAGGTGTTCTCTTCCTAGATGTCTATACAATCCCTGTGCCGCCTTGCATACACAAGTATCATACACAGAATATAGAAAAAGGGTGAGCTCCACAAGGTAAAATTATAGTGTCCTATCCTGAGGAGATATATTCCACATAGTTTAAGATGAAGAAGACAGGAGATAAACTCTAATTTTTAATATTAATCCTTAAATAATTCATTTCTTCACATCACTATTTTTAATTAACTTTTTAGTATTCACTTCATTTATCGCCAGTACTTGTCAGAATAATTAAAATAATCATTAACTAATATTGTCATTTCTTCACATTATTTTTAAATAACTTCTTAACATTCACTTCATCTATCACCAGCATGTCAGAATAATTTAAATAATAATAATAATAATAATAAACTAATATTGTTATTTCTTCACATTACAATTAATTTTAAATAGTTTGATAATCTTAACACTACCTTGTACAGAAACTAAATTCCTTACATTATTTTCACTTTCAAAGGGTGGTGGATTGGCAGTATCGGTAGAGAGTCGGACGCCATGCTTTGACGCATAGAGTTACGGCCCTTGCCATTCTGAGTTCAAATCCTGCCGAAGTTAAATTTGCCTTTCATCCTTATGGGGTCGATAAAATAAAGTACCAGTAATACACTGGGATAATTGCTGGCCTTGTGCCAAAATTAGAAACAATTATTTTCACTTTCATTTTAAATAAATCCTCAAATAGGATTATGCTATGTATAAGCTGCCTTGTTATGAGCTCAATGTCCGTAAAATGTATAATCTTCCTAGCAACACAGTTTCTCTGAGCTGGTCATTCACCTGTACTTATAAACTACGTCACTGGAAAGTTGAAAATAGGGAAAGATGGCTGCTTTCTGCAACAAATCATTGATTGAATTATTTATGCATTTATGCATAAATGTGTTCTAGAAGATATGAGAAAATATATATTTAAAAAAAAGATAGATTAATCAATGAAATAAATAACCATTCTTGACAACAGTTAGAACATTGTTATTTTAAAAGGGCCCTAGGATAATTCCCAGAAATTTCTACCATCTGTTGTTCATAAGAAACAATCTAAAAATATGTATACAAACTTTTGATTCCTTAGCATATTTTTATTTTCCTCCTTCTCTCTGTCTCTCCTTTTCAAATTCATATCTTCTATTCTTTGTTATATATTTTTTAAAGTTAGTGTTAACATATTTCATGTGAATATTAAAAAAGTTAATTAAAAATAACATGAAGAAATGACAATATTAGTTAATACTATTTTAATTATTCTGACAAGTACTAGTGATAAATGAAGTGAATATTAAATAGTTAATTAAAAATGATAGTGATGTGGAAAAATGACATTATTATTAAAGCTTTAATATTAAAAACTCTTCATGTTAAACTATGTGGAATAATTCTCCTTGGGGATAGGACACTAGTCTGTTGTAAATATAATTTAACGTTATGGAGCTCACCCCTTTACAATAATTATATCTACTTTTTGATGAGTTCAAGAATCATTCACTAACAGGCATTTTATTATTGGATGTATATGTAGAGAAAACATTCACTGTAAACTCTGTGTTTTTAGCAGAGTTAAAGATTAATATTGGTTTGGTTGCTTTGTTGATTTGTAGTGGCATAGTAGGGGATTGAAGTTGGTGAGTGAGTTGTTTGTTGGTTAAGTAATGGCAAGTAAGTGAAGCATGTCACTTTGAATTGAAAAAGGTTTTGCCATGTTTTAAGAAACAAGTAGTTGTACCTGTTTCTTGAGGTGTGAAGTCATATTACCATGAGGAAGATGATTTACCCAAATTACATGAATAATTATTAACAAATGAATAAGACACCATTAATTTAAATGTCTATCTTTGGACATGATTTACTTTGAAACCAAGCCGGAATCAGTCCTGTATGGACAAGACATGGTCACCTGATCTAGCATTGCCCACAACAGGACAACATGTCTAACTCATGCTAGCATGGAAAATGAATGCAAACATCCAGCCCACACTGTAAAGTGATTGTGTAGGTGTCACAACAAAAGCACCCAGCCCATACTGTAAAGTGGTTGAGTAAAAGACATGGCAAAAAGCACACAGCACACACTGTAAATGTGGTTGGCGCTAGGAAGGGCATCCAGCTATAGAATACCGGACAGAAACAGTCCTATATGAGTGAGATTCGGTCACCCAACCCAACTTGCCTATATATGGGACAAACCCGTCTGACCCATGCTGGCGATGAACATGGACGTTAAATGATGATGATGATTATATATATATGTGTCCCCCAAAAATGTACAGGCAATATCTATTAGAATGCTGTTGAAGTGTGTATACATTTTTGGGGGTCACCCTGTATATATATATATCATCATCATCATCATCACCGTTTTACATCCGTTCTTCCACACTAGCAAGCGTTAGACGGATTGTCCTGTTGTGGGCAGTCTCCGGTTGGCTGACCTTGTCTTGCTCATATGAGAACTGATTCCGGCTTGATTTCTACAGGTGGATGCTCTTCCTACCCTCATTTACAGTGTAAATGTAAATATTATAAAATAAACACACTAATTATGAAGTCAATGTCCTACAAATATATAATCTTCTTAACCATAAATAATTTCACTGTCGGACATTCATCTCTACCTAAATAGGTCACGTGATAAATAATAGCAAAGATGGGTTTATAACAATAAAATATTTGATAAGTTCTGCTGAATTAACCAATTCTGAAAGTATAATTAAGAAGAGTGTGAATGTTTTACTAAACACGTTTTTCAGGTAAGTAATATAACATAACAGTGAGAATATTGATATTATAAAGACCCTTTAGGATAATATCTATAAATTTCTACCATCTGTTGTTGATAAGAAGGAATATAAAATATATACAGATATTTGATTCCTCAATATATCTCTCTATATCTGCTTGTTTTTCCCTTCTTCTTTTCTTTTTTTTTTTTTTGCACATTTATATCTTCCATTCCTTGTTATATTTTATAAAGTCATAACATATTTCTGTATTATTATAGAACACCTACTTCAAGTTCTGTAGGGAAAATGTTTTCATTATTTTTTAACCAGTTGAGTTTTTTCAGGAAAAGAAAGGGGGTGCAGTGCATACCCACCCCCTCGGAGTTTTCTCTACGATTTTCTTTTTTCATGTGTTATCAACGAATATGACCTCTAAACCAATTGGAAATGATTAGCTTTGTAGAAAAAGGAAGGTGAAAAGGGGCAGAAAGACCATCAGAGTTTCGCAGATCTACACACCTCTCATGTTTGATGGAAATCATTATGATTCCTCAATTTCTTAGAGTGCTATCAACTAATCTGAACTCTTAAATACTCACAGTTGACTTCTTTTCTCAGATTAGGTTTAGGGTTAGGTTTAAGGTTAGGATAAAGTTTAGGTTAGGGTTTCGGTTTTCTGGGAAAAAAAGTTGATTGCAAACATCTAAGAGGTCAGATTAGTTGATGGCACATGCAAAAAAAAATAAATGAGAAAAAATAATTTTTTCCCACAAAATGCGTGAGATGTGTAAATTTGCGAAATTCTGATGGTCTTTTTATCCCCTTTTCTATAAATCTAGTCATTTCTGGCTGGTTTGGATTGTCATATTCATTGAAAACATGCAAAAAATAATATTGTGCAGAAAGTTCTGAGGATAATTCCCTCCTCAAAGTTTTCCTGAAAAAAAGGCGATTCTAAGCATCTTGGAGATTAAATTATGTGGCAACAAAAAACAGCGAAAAAAAATTTTGTGACACTGAAATCAAGGGGTGAGTCTATAAATTTACCCATATTTCATGTGAATATTAAAAAAATAATTAAACGTAATTGTGATGTAAAAGAAAAACAATTCAGTGATTAATGTAAATTCACATTTAGTTGTGGTGAGGAATTTCATTATTCTTGTTATAACACTCTATAGAATAAACCTATTGGCTAAATCCAACACAGCATGTGTAAATTAAACTGAATTAAATACATTGCACAGTTGTGAACGATTGTCTATTTGTATACATTTTTATACATCAAGAATTACAGGAGCTGGTGCAGTAATGCACCACCTTCAGTATTTAGTAATCAGAAGGGAGGTAGGTGTAAAAGCCAATTCGGTATTCATGCCAACCCTTACCTATGCTCATGAATCTTGGGTAATGACTGAAAGAATATTATTGTGGATACAAGCAGCTGAAATGGGCTTCCTTCGAAGGGTCTTTGGAGTAATGTTACTCAATAGAGTGCCTAGCTTGGCGATCACTCCAGTTTGAGCTGCTACTTCTCCAAATTGAGAGATCACAGCTCCGATACTAGAAGACAGGAAACTAAAAAACTATGATAATTTCTTACTGTCTGTGGTGATACTTTATTTATCTAAAGATATTCAATGAAGGTTGATTATTACAGGCAGTGTTACCTAAAATCTATAAATTTATTCTATAGTACACCATAGTTTCAAAAACTAACAGTGATAAGATGTCAGTAATTGTTTTGAATTGTCCAGTATATTTTGTAGACAATACATATTTTCCTATTATCACATATACACTTATTAAAGGATTTTGAAGTTTCATTCGAGCTTTCTGAAACAGATTTCAAAAAATAAATGTTGATGTTATGAGAATTCATCAAATTAAAAAAAGTTTGATGTATCAAAATGTAATTTTTTTTTACCTGTCTGTGTGTTTCTCTGATTTTCATAAAAAATTTCCTTAATTCACTACTAAGGAATCATTATGGTTTAGTAAATTGTAATATTTCTTTAAATAAAACCAAATTAGATTAAAATTATTCTAGACCTATTTTTTTGCTTAAGATAAACTTCAAATTACATAAAACTAATCATCTCTTTGTTGGTTAACCCTGTTGTTACCATATTTCTTATAGAAGACTGTCTCTGATTTGTAAATAATTTTGAAAATAATCAAGAATCTGGAGGGATTTAACAATATAACAAACTTATTCATTATTAAACTGGTGTTTAGAATATAACTTAAGAAACGTTCTTGCATAAAATTATGATGCAAGGTTTTAGACAAAAATAGACACTTTAAGACAGTTTTGAATCATAGAACCAGGATCAGCTTCAGATAGAGATCAAAAGGGTTAAAACACTAAACAAGAGTCAGCTCCTAAGAAATGTATCCTATATAAATGTTTAGATAAATATAAATGATGCTCTAGATAGGGAAATCTATAGAGGCATTAAGTTGGTTGACCAAGTTATGAAGGTCACTGAAAGAGTCATAACCTAGATGAGATGCAGTTTGAGTTTGTACCAAGTAAAAGTACCACAGATGCCCTCTTCCTTGTAAGACAATTGCAGAAGAAGTACCTAGCTAAGAATAAACCCCCTCTACTTGGCTTTTGTAGACCTGGAGAAAGCATTTGACAGAGTCCCATGTTCCATTATCTGATGGGCTCTTAGAAAACTAGGTGTAGACGAGTGGCTTGTGAGGGTAGTATAAGCCATGTACAGGAGAACAGTGAGCAAGATCAGAACTAACAATGACTATAGCGAAGAATTTAATGTGCAGGTTGGTGTTCACCAAGGCTCAGTTCTTAGCTGCCTCCTGTTTATCCTCATCCTATGGGCAATAACGGAGGAGTTTAAGACTGGCTGCCCTTGGGAACTTCTGTATACAGATGACATAACCCTTATAGCAGAATCTATAGCTGAATTAGAGATGAAATTTCACACCTGGAAGCACGACGTAGAATTTAAAGGTCTTAAAATCAACTTAGCAAAGACTAAATTCTAGTTGGTAGAAAAAATGACAGGGTGACAGGGCCCAGATCGCCTCAGAAAAATGGTCTTGTTCAGTGTGCAGAAAAGGAGCAGGTTACAAGTCCATCCTATGTCCCAAGTGCAAGCTATGCATACACAAGAGATGGAGTTGGATCCTATGAAGGTTAATAAAGAATGTTGGTTTTACATGCGGTCACTGCACAGGGGCAATAAATAGCAAGAGCTCTCTGGATACAATCACCTTCAAATGCCCAGAGGGCTCTATAGAAGGGGTAGATAGCTTCTGTTACCTGGGTAACCAAATTAGCGATGGTGGAGGGTGTTCCAAAAGTACAGTAGCCAGAGGCAGATCGGGTTAGAGAAAGTTCAGGGTTCTACTACAAAAGGTTTTTCCCTCAAAATCAAAGGCAGACTGTACGATGTATGTATAAGAAAAACTATGTTGCACAGCAGAGAGACCTGGGCATTGTGTGCTGAGGACCTGCGAAGATTGGAAAGAAACGAGGCTTCCATGCTTCAATGGATGTGCAATAACAACATACCTGAACTGCAAAGCATAAATGTGAACTGCGTGAGAAATTAGGCATAAGAGGGATCTTACGTCCCCAATTTCCCAAAACATCTTCCCCACCCCTCCCAAGTTTCCAACCTCCTCTATAAAGTGATCTCCACTGGAGCTATGACAAAAGAGCCCAGCCCACACTATAGTGGTCATGTAGGTGTCATGACAAAAGCGAGTACTAGTCCACACTGTAAAGTGGTCGTGTAGGTGTCACAATAAAAAGCACCCAGTCCACGCTGTAAAGTGGTCATTTAGGCGACACGGTAAAAGCACCCAGCACACACTGTAAATGTGGTTGGCGTTAGGAAAGGCGTCCAGCCATAGAAACCAAGCCAAAATCAGTTTTGTGTGAGTGAATCACGGTCCCCTGACCTGATCCCTCACAAAGAGATAGCCCATCCTACCCATCCTAACGTGGAAAGTGGACATCAAACGATTATGATGATGATGATCAAAATAAAAAATTTATTGTAATATTTCAGGATGGTCATTTTGCCAATAAAAACACATGCACTATTCAATTTTCACTTCATTTTTATTATTAATTAGTTCATCAAAGCTCTTTCATCACACATTCTATAACGTTCTCAAAGACATTTGGTTTTCTTCTCTGTGTCTCCTCTTCTTTTGGTCTTAATCAGTTTACTCCATTTTGTCTTTGTCGAATCAGGGATAGTTTTATGTAGCTTGGTAAACAAACATTGAACAAAATAACGGCAGGTATTTTACACTCAACTTTTAGAATAAGGCATAGTATATATATCTTATATATAAGATTATTAAATCTATGATTTTTAATTATCAAGTTGTAAAGACCAATTGAATTATTTATGATTGCTTGACACTGGAAATAATTTTATGTTGATTTTTAACTTAACCTAGATCACCTATCCTAGATAGCCTATCCTACAATGATGTGAAATGTTCTGTTACCCGGATATGTTAACTGGCTGAATGTAAGGTACCTAGTGGAACATAAAAGAAAGGTATATCGCAAGTGGAAGAGGAGGAGAAGTAGGCGGACGAGAATGCGGTTTTTTTTTTGGGGGGGGGGGGGGGTTACTACGCAGCATTTAATAGCTGAAGCAGGAACTGTCGAGCTGAACAGTTTTCATTCTGTTTCAATGTCCTCAGTTTACTCAGGGAGCTTTCTGAATTTGGATGCAATAGTATCTGCAAACCTGTTCCTGACTTTGTTATCTGCCAACGCTTCCCACTTTATGTTGTAGATCGAGCTGCACGTACAAGTTTTGTGGGCTTTCTTGGCTTTAGGTTGTTTCAGTTAACAGCTCAGCACCTCTCTTAACATGATAATCAAAGGGATCAGAGACGATAATAAAATCAATTATTGATCTGTCTCTGATTCACCTTATACCATGTGTATTTATGGATGTTTTTGTGCTGAAAGAATGTGTTCATAATAGAGAGCCCATTACGAGAACAAAAGTCAAATAAAGCCTCTCCATTTATATTTAGATCAGGATCACTGTTCCTTCCAATCACTCATTTCCATGTGGAGTAGTCAGTACCAACATGTGAATTGAAGTCTCCCATATACTAGCAGAATGGCCCTGCATTGCTCGGGATTTGCTCTAGGGTTCTTATGTATTTGATATATATTTATCCTTATCGAGCCTCGTGAAATAAATACGTTTGTTTATATTTTGTTATTGTGTATGCAAAAATATCTGTACACGAATATATAATTATATATATATAAGTATGTATACATATAAGGGTGAGAAATGGAATTTCGTTTCATTTTTTCTATTTATATATATATATATATATATTAAAATAACGGATTAAAGTTTAAGCAAAGAATCACTGCTTTCACCCTTAACGGGATCTTATGAAACTAAAAAAATCAATCTGAGAACGCAGAAGTAAATATTTCGAAATGTTTTTGTGTATGCAAAAATATCTGTCAGTGATGCATGTGATTATGTAATCGCCGGCCTTGTTTGTTTATATTTTCTTTTTGGTATGCAAAAATAACTGTACACGAATATCTATATTAAAATAACATATTAAAATTTAAGCAAAGAATCGCTGCTTTCACCCTTAACAGGATGTTCTGAAACGAAAAACGTTGCAACCAAAGGAAAACAGGAAAATGATACTTTGGTTCGTGAAGACGTTCCCTGGCATAAGAATATATACATACACACACTATATATATACATATATATACACACTATATATATATATACATATATACACACACACACTGATCACGTCATAATGACGTAATGCAGACAGTCAGACATACAGTCAGATATTATAAGGGCGCAACGTTTTATTTATGTATCTATCTAAGAAGAAAGACTAAGAATTATAGAGAGAGATCGATAATCACCTAATTTCTCAAAACATTCACAGTACCATAAGTATTACATGTGTAAAGTTTGAAAACAATCGGTTGGGTGGTTCTCGAGTTTTAGTGAGCTGCCAGACAGACGGACGCACGTTCTTTGTTTTAGATATATAAATGATTGTCATAACTACATCTAAAGCTGCAGTGACTTCATCAAGGAAAGATATGTATTTTGGCACTCTCTTTGGTGCATAAATTTGCACCAACCACATAAACCTTTCTTCAGCCTAAGCTTCAAGAGGCAAATCTTCCCTCCCAATGGGATTCAGTCCATAATACATTTTTTCAGGTAAGGACTTATGAGTATTCCTTTCTGGCACCACACCTGAATAGTGGAATTTCCATCCCCCATCCAAATCTCTATTACCAGAGCCATGGAACTTTGTTGAGGAAACCATGATTATATAATGTTCCAGTTACCAACTCTCAAGTTTTGGTCTCTTCCAGACTCTCTCTGGGGTCTCAGGATATGTATCATTTGTGCTTACATCTCACACCTCTTAGGACAGATAGCAGAGCCATTGCCAGATCTTGCAGCATTGGATGAAGACTATAATATTATCTCAAAGGACAATGTGGTATGAATGCCTTTATTGTTTCCAACTATTTTTACAATGTTTTGGTGGTCTCATTTGTGCCAGTCACCAATTTGGTGCTTTTCTCAGACCCACAAAGACAAGGCTTTTTTAAAGACGGCCTTTACTTGCCTTGTAGCTACATCACTGGGTTGTGAGAGTTTTCTTGGGAGCTAACAGTGTCACCCATTGCTCCATCCCCCCTAGTAGTTTACCGTTATTGGTCTGGGGTTGCTTCTTTCTGTAGCTGGAGCCTGTTTATATCACCTCTAACCATCATATCTGGTAGCCATATTGCTATCTGCGACCTATGAGCAGAACAGCTCTGCCAAGAACTAATCTTGTTTCAATGATTTTTTTCTAACATTGACACAAGACCAGCAATTGGTGTCAGGGAGAAAGTTGATTATATATACCTCAGTACTTAGCTGGTACTTTATTTTATCAATCACAGAAGGATGAAAGGAAAAGTTGACTTCAGTGGGATCTGAACTCAGAACATAGAAAGTCGAAACTAAATAATGCAAAGCATTTTGTCAGTCACTCTACCTACACTGTTTATCTACCATCTTCATTATCTTGTAATAATAATAATAATTGTTTCTACTTTTGGCACAAGACCAGCAATTACCCCAGTGCATTACTGGTGCTTTTATTTTTATCGACCACATAAGGATGAAAGGCAAAGCTAACCTCGGCAGGATTTGAACTCAGAACGTAAAGAGCCATAACTCTCTGCTGCAAATCAATGCAGACAGGCAGCCAGACAGACAGATATTATAAGCGTGCAACGTTATAGCTATGTATCTAATGCAGACAGCCAGATATACAGAGACATATAATAAGGGCGCGATGTTATAGCTATGTATTTATCTAAAAAGACAGAGTAAGAAGAGAGAGGAATGTTGTATAACCGGAAGTGTTGACATTTGAACATTTTAAAGAAGTGAATATTTAAATAAACGATAAAATATCTTTAATCTTTTAATGAAATTTAGAAGACAAAAATACCCTCACTTTCTTACTTGGAAAAAGTTACATCTATGGTGCAAATTTGGTGCTGTTTGGTCCAGCCGTTTGGCAAAAAGTTTGTTACATACATACAGCCGTCAGTTTTATTATAGAATGTGAAATAAGAAGGGAATGGAAGATATATAACTGAAAAGAACATGGAAAGACGGACAAATATATAGATTATGATATGCTAAGGAACTAAATATTTTGTATTTATTTTATATTCCTTCTTATGAACAACAGATGGTAGAAATTTATAGGTATTATCCTAAAGGGTCTTTAAAACGTCAATATTCTCACGGTTGTTTTGTTATACAACTTACTTCCCTGAAATACGTTTTTTTTTTTGGAAGATATTTACACATTTTAAGAATATTTTCTTTAGTAAAACATTCACGCTCTCCTTAATTATACTTTCAGAATTGGTTAATTTAGCAGAACTAATCAAATTATTTTATGCTATAAACCCATCTTTGCTATTATTTTTCTCGTGAGGTCAATGTCCGACAGTGAAATTGTTTATGGTTAAGAAGATTATATATTTGTAGGACATTGACTTCATAATTAGGGTGTTTAATTTACAATATTTACATTTACATTATATTTTTAGATAATCCATCTCTGATAGTCCCCAAATGTCTCATTCCAAGAAATATACAAATTAGAAAGTTTATTTACTATATGCTTACACAATATTTCTATATAATCCATCTCTTCTAGCACCCAAATGTCTTAATCCTGGATATCTGTGTAATTAGAGAGTTATTTTCATTATATCTACACAATATTTCTATATATTCCATTTCTGCTACTCTCCAAATTTCATTCTTGGATGTCTTATATAATTAGAAAGTATATTTACAATATTATTTCCATATATTTAATCTCTGCTAGTGTCCAGGTGTTCTCTTCCTAGATGTCTATACAATCCCTGTGCCGCCTTGCATACACAAGTATCATACACAGAATATAGAAAAAGGGTGAGCTCCACAAGGTAAAATTATAGTGTCCTATCCTGAGGAGATATATTCCACATAGTTTAAGATGAAGAAGACAGGAGATAAACTCTAATTTTTAATATTAATCCTTAAATAATTCATTTCTTCACATCACTATTTTTAATTAACTTTTTAGTATTCACTTCATTTATCGCCAGTACTTGTCAGAATAATTAAAATAATCATTAACTAATATTGTCATTTCTTCACATTATTTTTAAATAACTTCTTAACATTCACTTCATCTATCACCAGCATGTCAGAATAATTTAAATAATAATAATAATAATAATAATAATAAACTAATATTGTTATTTCTTCACATTACAATTAATTTTAAATAGTTTGATAATCTTAACACTACCTTGTACAGAAACTAAATTCCTTACATTATTTTCACTTTCAAAGGGTGGTGGATTGGCAGTATCGGTAGAGAGTCGGACGCCATGCTTTGACGCATAGAGTTACGGCCCTTGCCATTCTGAGTTCAAATCCTGCCGAAGTTAAATTTGCCTTTCATCCTTATGGGGTCGATAAAATAAAGTACCAGTAATACACTGGGATAATTGCTGGCCTTGTGCCAAAATTAGAAACAATTATTTTCACTTTCATTTTAAATAAATCCTCAAATAGGATTATGCTATGTATAAGCTCCCTTGTTATGAGGTCAATATCCGAAAAATGTATAATCTTCCTAGCAACACAGTTTCTCTGAGCTGGTCATTCACCTGTACTTATAAACTACGTCACTGGAAAGCAGAAAATAGGGAAAGATGGCTGCTTTCTGCAACAAATCATTGATTGAATTATTTATGCATAAATGTTTTCTAGAAAATATGAGAAAATATATATTTAAAAAAAAGATAGATTAATCAATGAAATAAATAACCATTTCTTGACAACAGTTAGAACATTGTTATTTTAAAAGGCCCCTAGGATAATTCCCAGAAATTTCTACCATCTGTTGTTCATAAGAAACAATCTAAAAATATATATACAAACTTTTGATTCCTTAGCATATTTTTATCTTCCTCCTTCTCTCTCTCTCTCCTTTTCAAATTCATATCTTCTATTCTTTGTTATATATTTTTTAAAGTTAGTGTTAACATATTTCATGTGAATATTAAAAAAGTTAATGAAAAATAACGTGAAGAAATGACAATATTAGTTAATACTATTTTAATTAATCTGACAAGTACTGGTGATAAATGAAGTGAATATTAAATAGTTAATTAAAAATGATAGTGATGTGAAGAAATGACAATATTATTCAAAGATTAATATTAAAAACTAGAGTTTATTTCCTGTCTTCATGTTAAACTATGTGGAATAATTCTCCTTGGGATAGGACACTAGTCTGTTGTAAATATAATTTAACCTTATGGAGCTCATCCCTTTACAATAATTATATCTACTTGTTGATGAGTTCAAGAATCATTCACTAACAGGTATTTTATTATTGGATGTATATATAGATAAAACATTCACTGTAAACTGTACATTTTTAGCAGAGTTAAAGATTAATATTGGTTTGGTTGCTTTGTTGATTTGTAGTAGCATAGTAGGGGAGTGAAGTTGGTGAGTGAGTTGTTTGTTGGTTAAGTAATGGCAAGTAAGTGAAGCATGTCACTTTGAATTGAAAAATGTTTTGCCATGTTTTAAGAAAGAAGTAGTTGTACCTGTTTCTTGAGGTGTGAAGTCATATTACCATGGGGAAGATGATTTACCCAAATTACATGAATAATTATTAACAAATGAAAAAGACACCATTAATTTAAATGTCTATATTTGGACATGATTTACTTTGAAACCAAGCCAGAATCAGTCCTGTATGAGCAAGACATGGTCATCTGACCTAGCATTGCCCACAACAGGACAACCTGTCTAACTCATGCTAGCATGGAAAATGAACGCAAACATCCAGCCCACACTGTAAAGTGGTTGTGTAGGTGTCACAACAAAAGCACCCAGCCCATACTGTAAGGTGGTTGAGTAAAAGACATGGCAAAAAGCACACAGTACACACTGTAAATGTGGTTGGTGCTAGGAAGGGCATCCAGTTATAGAAAACCAGACAGAAACAGTCCTATATGAGTGAGATTCGGTCACCCGACCCAACTTGCCTCTAACTGGGACAAACCCGCCTGACCCATGCTAGCGAGGAACATGGATATTAAATGATGATGATGATGATTATATATATATATATATGTGTCCCCCAAAAATGTACAGGCAATATCTATTAGAATGCTGTTGAAGTGTGTATACATTTTTGGAGGTCATCCTGTAAATATATATCATCATCATCATTATCATCACCGTTTTAAATCCGTTCTTCCACACTAGCAAACGTTAGACGGCTTGTCCTGTTGTGGGCAGTGTCTGGTCGGCTGACTGTCTTGTTCTTACGGGAACTGATTCTGGCTTGATTTCTACAGCTGGATGCTCTTCCTACCCTCATTTACAGTGTAAATGTAAATATAAAATAAACACCCTAATTATGAAGTCAAATTCCTACAAATATATAATCTTCTTAACCATAAATAATTTCACTGTCGGACATTCATCTCAACCTATACGTGATAAATAATAGCAAAGATGGGTTTATAACAATAAAATATTTGATAAGTTCTGCTGAATTAACCAATTCTGAAAGTATAATTAAGAAAATTGTTTCCTTACTTTTTAACCAGTTGAGTTTTTTCAGGAAAACAAAGAGGGTGCGGTGCATACCCACCTCCTCAGAGTTTTCTCTACGATTTTCTTTTTTCATGTGTTATCAACGAATATGACCTCTAAACCAATTGGAAATGACTAGCTTTTTAAAAAAAGAGGGTGAAAAGGGGCAGAAAGACCATCGGAGTTTCGCAGATCTACACACCTCTCATGTTTGATGGAAATCATTATGATTCCTCATTTTCTTGGAATGTTATCAACTAATCTAAACTCTTAAATACTCACAGTTGACTTCTTTTCTCAGATTAGGTTTAGGGTTAGGTTTAAGGTTAGGATAAAGTTTAGGTTAAGGTTTCTGTTTTCTGGGGAAAAAAAGTTGATTGCAAACATCTAAGATGTCAGATTAGTTGATGGCACATGCAAAAAGAAATAAATGAGAAAAAATAATTGTTTCCTACAAAATTCGCGAGATGTGTAGATTTACGAAATTCTGATGGTCTTTTCACCCCTTTTCTATAAATCTAGTCATTTCTGGCTAGTTTGGATTGTCATATTCATTGATAACATGCACAAAATAATATTGTGAAGAAAGCTCTGAGGATAATTCCCTCCTCAAAGTTTTCCTGAAAAAAAGGCGATTCTAAGCATCTTGGAGATTAAATTAGTTGAAAAAAAAAAACAAGGAAAAAAATTTTTCTGACACTGAAATCAAAGGGGTGGGTCTATAAATTAACCCTTATTTCATGTGAATATTAAAAAAATAATTAAACGTAATTGTGATGTAAAAGAAAAACAATTCAGTGATTAATGTAAATTCACATTTAGTTGTGGTGAGGAATTTCATTATTCTTGTTATAACACTCTATAGAATAAACCTATTGGCTAAATCCAACACAGCATGTGTAAATTATACTGAATTAAATACATTGCACAGTTGTGAACGATTGTCTATTTGTATACATTTTTATACATCAAGAATTACAGGAGCTGGTGCAGTAATGCACCACCTTCAGTATTTAGTAATCAGAAGGGAGGTAGGTGTAAAAGCCAAATCGGTATTCATGCCAACCCTTACCTATGCTCATGAATCTTGGGTAATGACTGAAAGAATATTATTGTGGATACAAGCAGCTGAAATGGGCTTCCTTCGAAGGGTCTTTGGAGTAATGTTACTCGATAGAGTGCCTAGCTCGGCGATCAGAGAGTCACTCCAGGTTGAGCTGCTACTTCTCCAAATTGAGAGATCACAGCTCCGATACTATGGGTATGCTGGACTGATTTTACAGGTAAAACTAACTGGCAGGAGACTCATGGGTAGCCACAAGCAAGATTGTTGGATAACATCCATGAGCTTGGCTGGTATTGCTTGGGTATCCAGCCAGATGAGCTGGAGATGGTTGCTTCTACAGGACCTGCTGAAAGGAATGTTTGATGACTGCCCCCACAAACCACTCAGGAATAAGTGGGAGAAGAAGAAGACAGGAGACTAAAAAACTATGATAATTTCTTACTGTCTGTGGTGATACTTTATTTATCTAAAAATATAGTCTAAAGTCCGTCTTGAACTCAGAGACTCATGAGGCTGGGACCTATGCTGGTTTCCATGGTGTTAAGCAACTGAGAGTACAAGACTCCTCCCTGGACAGGATGCCAGTCCATCACAGGGTTAAACCCCCATACTGCTGATACTCGTTTTCAGCTGAGTGTGCTGGAGCCATGTTAAATGAAGTATTTTGTTGAAGAACACAACACACAACCCAGTCCAGGAATCGAACCCACAATATTATAAATGTAAGTTCAACACATTTACCACTTGGCCAAGTGCCTCCCTGATTTTATTGATACAAAAATTGACACTTTAAGACAGTTTTGAATGATAGAACCAGTAGCAGCTTCAGATAGAGATCAAAAGCGGCGTTAACACACTAACCAAGAGTCAGCTCCTAAGAAATGTATCCTATATAAATGTTTAGATAAATATAAATGATGCTCTAGATAGGGAAATCTATAGAGGCATTAAGTTGGTTGACCAAGTTATGAAGGTCACTGAAAGAGTCATAACCTAGATGAGATGCAGTTTGGGTTTGTACCAAGTAAAAGTACCACAGATGCCCTCTTCCTTGTAAGACAATTGCAGAAGAAGTACCTAGCTAAGAATAAACCACCTCTACTTGGCTTTTGTAGACCTGGAGAAAGCTTTTGACAGTCCCATATTCCATTATCTGATGGGCTCTTAGAAAACTAGGTGTAGACGAGTGGCTTGTGAGGGCAGTATAAGCCATATACAGGAGAACAGTGAGCAAGATCAGAACTAACAATGACTATAGCGAAGAATTTAATTTGCAGTCTGGTGTTCACCAAGGCTCAGTTCTTAGTTGCCTCCTGTTTATCCTCGTCCTACGGGCAATAACGGAAGAGTTTAAGACTGGCTGCCCTTGGGAACTTCTGTATACAGATGACCTAAACCTTATAGCAGAATCTATAGCTGAATTAGAGATGATATTCCACACCTGGAAGCACGACCTAGAATTTAAAGTTCTTAAAATCAACTTAGCAAAGACTAAAGTTCTAGTTAGTACAAAGGATGACAGGGTGACAGGGCCCAGATCGCCTCAGAAAAATGGTCTTGTTCAGTGTGCAGAAAAGGAGAAGGTTGCAAGTCCATCCTATGTCCCAAGTGCAAGCTATGCATACACAAGAGATGGAGTTGGATCCCAGGCAGGTTAATAAAGAATGTTGGTTTTACATGTGCTCACTGCACTGGAGCAATAAATAGCAAGAGCTCTCCGGATACAATCACCTTCAAATACCCAGAGAGCTCTATAGAAGGGGTAGATTGCTTCTGTTACCTGGGTAACCAAATCAGCAATGGTAGAGGGTGTTCCAAAAGTACAGTAGCCAGAGGCAGATCGGGTTAGAGAAAGTTCAGGGTTCTACTACAAAAGGTTTTTCCCTCAAAATCAAAGGCAGACTGTACGATGTATGTATAAGAACAACTATGTTGCACACCAGAGAGACCTGGGCATTGTGTGCTGAGGACCTGCGAAGATTGGAAAGAATCGAGGCTTCCATGCTTCAATGGATGTGCAATAACAACATACCTGAACTGCAAAGCATAAATGTGAACTGCGTGAGAAATTAGGCATAAGAGGGATCTTACGTCCCCAATTTCCCAAAACATCTTCCTCACCCCTCCCAAGTTTCCAACCTCCTCTATAAAGTGATCTCCACTGGAGCTATGACAAAAGAGCCCAGCCCACACTATAGTGGTCATGTAGGTGTCATGAGAAAAGCGAGTGCCTAGTCCACACTGTAAAGTGGTCGTGTAGGTGTCACGATAAAAAGCACCCAGTCCACGCTGTAAAGTGGTCATTTAGGCGACACGGCAAAAAGCACCCAGCACACTGTAAATGTGGTTGGCGTTAGGAAAGGCGTCCAGCCATAGAAACCAAGCCAAAATCAGTTTTGTGTGAGTGAATCACGGTCCCCTGACCTGATCCCTCACAAAGAGATAGCCCATCCTACCCATGCTAACGTGGAAAGTGGACATCAAACGATTATGATGATGATGATCAAAATAAAAAATTTATTGTAATATTTCAGGATGGTCATTTTGCCAATAAAAACACATGCACTATTCAATTTTCACTTCATTTTTATTATTAATTAGTTTATCAAAGCTCTTTCATCACACATTCTATGACCTTCTCAAAGACATTTGGTTTTCTTCTCTGTGTCTCCTCTTCTTTTGGTCTTAATCAGTTTACTCCATTTTGTCTTTGTCGAATCAGGGATAGTTTTATGTAGCTTGGTAAACAAACATTGAACAAAATAACGGCAGGTATTTTACACTCAACTTTTAGAATAAGGCATAGTATATATATCTTATATATAAGATTATTAAATCGATTATTTTTAATTATCAAGTTGTAAAAACCAATTGAATTATTTATGACTGCTTGACACTGGAAATAATTTTATGTTGATTTTTAACTTAACCTAGATCACCTATCCTAGATAGCCTATCCTACAATGATGTGAAATGTTCTGTTACCCGGATATGTTAACTGGCTGAATGTAAGGTACCTAGTGGAACATAAAAGAAAGGTATATCGCAAGTGGAAGAGGAGGAGAAGTAGGCGGACGAGAATGCGTTTTTTTTGGGGGGGGGGGGGGGGGTTACTACGCAGCATTTAATAGCTGAAGCAGGAACTGTCGAGCTGAACAGTCTTCATTCTGTTTCAATGTCCTCAGTTTACTCAGGGAGTTTTCTGAATTTGGATGCAATAGTATCTGCAAACCTGTTCCTGACTCTGTTATCTGCCAACGCTTCCCACTTTATGTTGTAGATCGAGCTGCACCTACAAGTTTTGTGGGCTTTCTTGGCTTTAGGTTGTTTCAGTTAACAGCTCAGCACCTCTCTTAACATGATAATCAAAGGGATCAGAGACGATAATAAAATCAATTATTGATCTGTCTCTGATTCACCTTATACCATGTGTATTTATGGATGTTTTTGTGCTGAAAGAATGTGTTCATAATAGAGAGCCCATTACGAGAACAAAAGTCAAATAAAGCCTCTCCATTTAAATTTAGATCAGGATCACTGTTCCTTCCAATCACTCATTTCCATGTGGGGTAGTCAGTACCAACATGTGAATTGAAGTCTCCCATATACTAGCAGAATGGCCCTGCATTGCTCGGGATTTGCTCTAGGGTTCTTATGTATTTGATATATATTTATCCTTATCGAGCCTCGTGAAATAAATACGTTTGTTTATATTTTGTTATTGTGTATGCAAAAATATCTGTACACGAATATATAATTATATATATATAAGTATGTATACATATAAGGGTGAGAAATGGAATTTCGTTTCATTTTTTCTATTTATATATATATATATATATTAAAATAACGGATTAAAGTTTAAGCAAAGAATCACTGCTTTCACCCTTAACGGGATCTTATGAAACTAAAAAAATCAATCTGAGAACGCAGAAGTAAATATTTCGAAATGTTTTTGTGTATGCAAAAATATCTGTCAGTGATGCATGTGATTATGTAATCGCCGGCCTTGTTTGTTTATATTTTCTTTTTGGTATGCAAAAATAACTGTACACGAATATCTATATTAAAATAACATATTAAAATTTAAGCAAAGAATCGCTGCTTTCACCCTTAACAGGATGTTCTGAAACGAAAAACGTTGCAACCAAAGGAAAACAGGAAAATGATACTTTGGTTCGTGAAGACGTTCCCTGGCATAAGAATATATACATACACACACTATATATATATACATATATATACACACTATATATATATATACATATATACACACACACACTGATCACGTCATAATGACGTAATGCAGACAGCCAGACATACAGTCAGATATTATAAGGGCGCAACGTTTTATTTATGTATCTATCTAAGAAGAAAGACTAAGAATTATAGAGAGAGATCGATAATCACCTAATTTCTCAAAACATTCACAGTACCATAAGTATTACATGTGTAAAGTTTGAAAACAATCGGTTGGGTGGTTCTCGAGTTTTAGTGAGCTGCCAGACAGACGGACTGACGTTCTTTGTTTTAGATATATAAATGATTCAGTCATAACTACATCTAAAGCTGCAGTGACTTCATCAAGGAAAGATATGTATTTTGGCACTCTCTTTGGTGCATAAATTTGCACCAACCACATAAACCTTTCTTCAGCCTAAGCTTCAAGAGGCAAATCTTCCCTCCCAATGGGATTCAGTCCATAATACATTTTTTCAGGTAAGGACTTATGAGTATTCCTTTCTGGCACCACACCTGAATATTGGAGTTTCCATCCTCCATCCAAATCTCTATTACCAGAGCCATGGAACTTTGTTGAGGAAACCATGATTATATAATGTTCCAGTTACCAACTCTCAAGTTTTGGTCCCTTCCAGACTCTCTCTGGGGTCTCAGGATATGTATCATTTGTGCTTACATCTCACACCTCTTAGGACAGATAGCAGAGCCATTGCCAGATCTTGCAGCATTGGATGAAGACTATAATATTATCTCAAAGGACAATGTGGTATGAATGCCTTTATTGTTTCCAACTATTTTTACAATGTTTTGGTGGTCTCATTTGTGCCAGTCACCAATTTGGTGCTTTTCTCAGACCCACAAAGACAAGGCTTTTTTAAAGACGGCCTTTACTTGCCTTGTAGCTACATCACTGGGTTGTGAGAGATTTCTTGGGAGCTAACAGTGTTACCCATTGCTCCATCCCCCCTAGTAGTTTACCGTTATTGGTCTGGGGTTGCTTCTTTCTGTAGCTGGAGCCTGTTTATATCACCTCTAACCATCATATCTGGTAGCCATATTGCTATCTGTGACCTATGAGCAGAACAGCTCTGCCAAGAACTAATCTTGTTTCAATGATTTTTTTTCTAACATTGACACAAGACCAGCAATTGGTGTCAGGGAGAAAGTTGATTATATATAGCTCAGTACTTAGCTGGTACTTTATTTTATCAATCACAGAAGGATGAAAGGAAAAGTTGACTTCAGTGGGATCTGAACTCAGAACATAGAAAGTCGAAACTAAATAATGCAAAGCATTTTGTCAGTCACTCTACCTACACTGTTTATCTACCATCTTCATTATCTTGTAATAATAATAATAATTGTTTCTACTTTTGGCACAAGACCAGCAATTACCCCAGTGCATTACTGGTGCTTTTATTTTTATCGACCACATAAGGATGAAAGGCAAAGCTAACCTCGGCAGGATTTGAACTCAGAACGTAAAGAGCCATAACTCTCTGCTGCAAATCAATGCAGACAGGCAGCCAGACAGACAGATATTATAAGCGTGCAACGTTATAGCTATGTATCTAATGCAGACAGCCAGATATACAGAGACATATAATAAGGGCGCGATGTTATAGCTATGTATTTATCTAAAAAGACAGAGTAAGAAGAGAGAGGAATGTTGTATAACCGGAAGTGTTGACATTTGAACATTTTAAAGAAGTGAATATTTAAATAAACGATAAAATATCTTTAATCTTTTAATGAAATTTAGAAGACAAAAATACCCTCACTTTCTTACTTGGAAAAAGTTACATCTATGGTGCAAATTTGGTGCTGTTTGGTCCAGCCGTTTGGCAAAAAGTTTGTTACATACATACAGCCGTCAGTTTTATTATAGAATGTGAAATAAGAAGGGAATGGAAGATATATAACTGAAAAGAACATGGAAAGACGGACAAATATATAGATTATGATATGCTAAGGAACTAAATATTTTGTATTTATTTTATATTCCTTCTTATGAACAACAGATGGTAGAAATTTATAGGTATTATCCTAAAGGGTCTTTAAAACGTCAATATTCTCACGGTTGTTTTGTTATACAACTTACTTCCCTGAAATACGTTTTTTTTTTTTGGAAGATATTTACACATTTTAAGAATATTTTCTTTAGTAAAACATTCACGCTCTCCTTAATTATACTTTCAGAATTGGTTAATTTAGCAGAACTAATCAAATTATTTTATGCTATAAACCCATCTTTGCTATTATTTTTCTCGTGAGGTCAATGTCCGACAGTGAAATTGTTTATGGTTAAGAAGATTATATATTTGTAGGACATTGACTTCATAATTAGGGTGTTTAATTTACAATATTTACATTTACATTATATTTTTAGATAATCCATCTCTGATAGTCCCCAAATGTCTCATTCCAAGAAATATACAAATTAGAAAGTTTATTTACTATATGCTTACACAATATTTCTATATAATCCATCTCTTCTAGCACCCAAATGTCTTAATCCTGGATATCTGTGTAATTAGAGAGTTATTTTCATTATATCTACACAATATTTCTATATATTCCATTTCTGCTACTCTCCAAATTTCATTCTTGGATGTCTTATATAATTAGAAAGTATATTTACAATATTATTTCCATATATTTAATCTCTGCTAGTGTCCAGGTGTTCTCTTCCTAGATGTCTATACAATCCCTGTGCCGCCTTGCATACACAAGTATCATACACAGAATATAGAAAAAGGGTGAGCTCCACAAGGTAAAATTATAGTGTCCTATCCTGAGGAGATATATTCCACATAGTTTAAGATGAAGAAGACAGGAGATAAACTCTAATTTTTAATATTAATCCTTAAATAATTCATTTCTTCACATCACTATTTTTAATTAACTTTTTAGTATTCACTTCATTTATCGCCAGTACTTGTCAGAATAATTAAAATAATCATTAACTAATATTGTCATTTCTTCACATTATTTTTAAATAACTTCTTAACATTCACTTCATCTATCACCAGCATGTCAGAATAATTTAAATAATAATAATAATAATAATAATAATAAACTAATATTGTTATTTCTTCACATTACAATTAATTTTAAATAGTTTGATAATCTTAACACTACCTTGTACAGAAACTAAATTCCTTACATTATTTTCACTTTCAAAGGGTGGTGGATTGGCAGTATCGGTAGAGAGTCGGACGCCATGCTTTGACGCATAGAGTTACGGCCCTTGCCATTCTGAGTTCAAATCCTGCCGAAGTTAAATTTGCCTTTCATCCTTATGGGGTCGATAAAATAAAGTACCAGTAATACACTGGGATAATTGCTGGCCTTGTGCCAAAATTAGAAACAATTATTTTCACTTTCATTTTAAATAAATCCTCAAATAGGATTATGCTATGTATAAGCTCCCTTGTTATGAGGTCAATATCCGAAAAATGTATAATCTTCCTAGCAACACAGTTTCTCTGAGCTGGTCATTCACCTGTACTTATAAACTACGTCACTGGAAAGCAGAAAATAGGGAAAGATGGCTGCTTTCTGCAACAAATCTTTGATTGAATTATTTATGCATAAATGTTTTCTAGAAAATATGAGAAAATATATATTTAAAAAAAAGATAGATTAATCAATGAAATAAATAACCATTTCTTGACAACAGTTAGAACATTGTTATTTTAAAAGGCCCCTAGGATAATTCCCAGAAATTTCTACCATCTGTTGTTCATAAGAAACAATCTAAAAATATATATACAATCTTTTGATTCCTTAGCATATTTTTATCTTCCTCCTTCTCTCTCTCTCTCCTTTTCAAATTCATATCTTCTATTCTTTGTTATATATTTTTTAAAGTTAGTGTTAACATATTTCATGTGAATATTAAAAAAGTTAATGAAAAATAACGTGAAGAAATGACAATATTAGTTAATACTATTTTAATTAATCTGACAAGTACTGGTGATAAATGAAGTGAATATTAAATATATTTCTTTATTAGCCACAGGGGCACAAAAGAAGGGGACAAATACAAAGGGGGAAGTTTACATACAATAAAAACGTGTAAAATGTTATCACAGATGGAATTTAAAAGTTAGTCGATTTTCCCCAATAGAGAGAGACAGTTTATATGGGTAACACATACCCCCGAAAAAATGTGCAACCCTCATCTCCAGGAGTACGAAGAGCTTGTACTCCTTTCCTCTCCTCCTCCTTTTCCTCAATCTACAGGCTGATATAGAGAGAAGGCCCATTCACTCGGGCCATTCTCGCCACTTTCACCCACCTTTCATAAAACTTGCTGCGGTACAGCACCTCTCTCTCCATCCTGATTCTTCTTCCAAAGTGGTATTTGAAAAAAAGAATCAGTTGTTGGCCGGAGAGAAAGGTGTCTGACCTCAGCCCTTTCAACCTTGTCCACCATACAACCTCTTTCGCCATAGCTATCACACAAAGGAAAACCGCCTCTCCTTCGTTTTTGAAGGAGGGTAGCGGTTTGATCATGACAATGGACTCGGTGGTCAACTGGATTGGTCCCACCCGCGACAATAGTCGTTCTACATATCCCCACAGGTCAGTGACGCCCGGGCAGTGTATGAATGCGTGCGCGACGGTTTCTTCGTCTCGCACGCACCTCGGACAGATCTTTTTTGCAGGGTCCCTGCCCGGGCGCCCATGTCTGTAGAGCTTGTCTCGAACTGGTAGAGCTCCTCGGTAGCACTGCCAGGCCAGGGACTTTTGGAAGTTGTCCATCGGTCCCGGGCGGAAGGTCCTACCGAACAGACTGGCCAGTTCATCTTCCTCCACGCCTAGAGTTTCACCGAGCGCGTCGTCGCACTTGCTGCGGACCAACCCTCTATAGAATGACGAAGTGGAGTCTCCACTGATCGCCGGGTCCGCCTGCCAGAGGGCTGTGAGCGCCTGAGCACATTCGATGTGCCAGTCACCCATTTTCCTCGGTCTCTGCTTGACCCAGGACTGCAGCTCGGTCAGTGAGACGAGTCGTGGGAAGGCTCGCCTCACGAACGGGGCCCACACCGGTTGTCCGGTGAGGAATACGTAGAGATGCCGCAGCCTGAGCGCGTGTTTGCGCATCGTCAACCACGGCATCCCCAGCCCTCCGTTAGAAGGGTGTTGGCAGCAGATGGATCTTCTTACCAAAGGAGCCCGCCTCTTCCAAAGGAATCGGAAGAGGGCGCGCTCCATTTTGGCGAGCATTTTGGCTGGACAAGGCACGACGGTCAAGCGGTAGTAGATGGCGGACGCTATAAAAGTGTTCGCCACCTCCGCTCGACCTTTCAAGGATAGTTTGCACTCGGCCCACTTCTGGGTGAGTGCAAACACCTTGGCCGTCACTTCGTTCCAGTTCTTCTCCACCTGGAGGTCCGGACCAAACCAGACCCCGAGCAGCTTTACCGGTCCTTCCGTCCAGCGTCCGACGACGCCATCGGAAGGCATTGGTCTGCCTCTCCACGATCCGAGTTGCAAACCGATGGACTTGTCCCGGTTCAGCTTCGCTCCTGTGAGACTTTCGTATTCCTTTAGTAAGGTGCCGACTTTCTCGATTTGCGAGGCGCTCGACACCATTACTGTCACGTCGTCGGCGTAGGCCGACGCCGCTTTCCGCAGTCCCGGTTCCAGAGGGATGCCCTGCAATAGCTCCAGCTTCCGCAGTAGTGGCTCGAGAGTCAGTACGTACAGAAGGGAGGAGAGAGGGCATCCCTGTCGAATGGATCGCGTAATATGGAACGGCTCCGAGAGGTAACCGTTCACCTTGACCCTTGAGCAGATGTTGCTGTTGTGCATTGCAGCAATCCAGCCCCTGAACACGGGTCCGAAGCCTGCCGCCTCGAGCACCGCATCCAGGTAACGATGGTCAACCCTATCGAAAGCCTTAGACTGATCCAAGTTGATCAGGGCCCCACCGAAGCCGGGTTTACAATAGGGGAGTGAAGTTGGTGAGTGAGTTGTTTGTTGGTTAAGTAATGGCAAGTAAGTGAAGCATGTCACTTTGAATTGAAAAATGTTTTGCCATGTTTTAAGAAAGAAGTAGTTGTACGTGTTTCTTGAGGTGTGAAGTCATATTACCATGGGGAAGATGATTTACCCAAATTACATGAATAATTATTAACAAATGAAAAAGACACCATTAATTTAAATGTCTATATTTGGACATGATTTACTTTGAAACCAAGCCAGAATCAGTCCTGTATGAGCAAGACATGGTCATCTGACCTAGCATTGCCCACAACAGGACAACCTGTCTAACTCATGCTAGCATGGAAAATGAACGCAAACATCCAGCCCACACTGTAAAGTGGTTGTGTAGGTGTCACAACAAAAGCACCCAGCCCATACTGTAAGGTGGTTGAGTAAAAGACATGGCAAAAAGCACACAGTACACACTGTAAATGTGGTTGGTGCTAGGAAGGGCATCCAGTTATAGAAAACCAGACAGAAACAGTCCTATATGAGTGAGATTCGGTCACCCGACCCAACTTGCCTCTAACTGGGACAAACCCGCCTGACCCATGCTAGCGAGGAACATGGATATTAAATGATGATGATGATTATATATATATATATATGTGTCCCCCAAAAATGTACAGGCAATATCTATTAGAATGCTGTTGAAGTGTGTATACATTTTTGGAGGTCATCCTGTAAATATATATCATCATCATCATTATCATCACCGTTTTAAATCCGTTCTTCCACACTAGCAAACGTTAGACGGCTTGTCCTGTTGTGGGCAGTGTCTGGTCGGCTGACTGTCTTGTTCTTACGGGAACTGATTCTGGCTTGATTTCTACAGCTGGATGCTCTTCCTACCCTCATTTACAGTGTAAATGTAAATATAAAATAAACACCCTAATTATGAAGTCAAATTCCTACAAATATATAATCTTCTTAACCATAAATAATTTCACTGTCGGACATTCATCTCAACCTATACGTGATAAATAATAGCAAAGATGGGTTTATAACAATAAAATATTTGATAAGTTCTGCTGAATTAACCAATTCTGAAAGTATAATTAAGAAAATTGTTTCCTTACTTTTTAACCAGTTGAGTTTTTTCAGGAAAACAAAGAGGGTGCGGTGCATACCCACCTCCTCAGAGTTTTCTCTACGATTTTCTTTTTTCATGTGTTATCAACGAATATGACCTCTAAACCAATTGGAAATGACTAGCTTTTTAGAAAAAGGAAGGTGAAAAGGGGCAGAAAGACCATCAGAGTTTCGCAGATCTACACACCTCTCATGTTTGATGGAAATCATTATGATTCCTCAATTTCTTAGAGTGCTATCAACTAATCTGAACTCTTAAATACTCACAGTTGACTTCTTTTCTCAGATTAGGTTTAGGGTTAGGTTTAAGGTTAGGATAAAGTTTAGGTTAGGGTTTCGGTTTTCTGGGAAAAAAAGTTGATTGCAAACATCTAAGAGGTCAGATTAGTTGATGGCACATGCAAAAAAAAATAAATGAGAAAAAATAATTTTTTCCCACAAAATGCGTGAGATGTGTAAATTTGCGAAATTCTGATGGTCTTTTTATCCCCTTTTCTATAAATCTAGTCATTTCTGGCTGGTTTGGATTGTCATATTCATTGAAAACATGCAAAAAATAATATTGTGCAGAAAGTTCTGAGGATAATTCCCTCCTCAAAGTTTTCCTGAAAAAAAGGCGATTCTAAGCATCTTGGAGATTAAATTATGTGGCAACAAAAAACAGCGAAAAAAAATTTTGTGACACTGAAATCAAGGGGTGAGTCTATAAATTTACCCATATTTCATGTGAATATTAAAAAAATAATTAAACGTAATTGTGATGTAAAAGAAAAACAATTCAGTGATTAATGTAAATTCACATTTAGTTGTGGTGAGGAATTTCATTATTCTTGTTATAACACTCTATAGAATAAACCTATTGGCTAAATCCAACACAGCATGTGTAAATTAAACTGAATTAAATACATTGCACAGTTGTGAACGATTGTCTATTTGTATACATTTTTATACATCAAGAATTACAGGAGCTGGTGCAGTAATGCACCACCTTCAGTATTTAGTAATCAGAAGGGAGGTAGGTGTAAAAGCCAATTCGGTATTCATGCCAACCCTTACCTATGCTCATGAATCTTGGGTAATGACTGAAAGAATATTATTGTGGATACAAGCAGCTGAAATGGGCTTCCTTCGAAGGGTCTTTGGAGTAATGTTACTCAATAGAGTGCCTAGCTTGGCGATCACTCCAGTTTGAGCTGCTACTTCTCCAAATTGAGAGATCACAGCTCCGATACTAGAAGACAGGAAACTAAAAAACTATGATAATTTCTTACTGTCTGTGGTGATACTTTATTTATCTAAAGATATTCAATGAAGGTTGATTATTACAGGCAGTGTTACCTAAAATCTATAAATTTATTCTATAGTACACCATAGTTTCAAAAACTAACAGTGATAAGATGTCAGTAATTGTTTTGAATTGTCCAGTATATTTTGTAGACAATACATATTTTCCTATTATCACATATACACTTATTAAAGGATTTTGAAGTTTCATTCGAGCTTTCTGAAACAGATTTCAAAAAAATAAATGTTGATGTTATGAGAATTCATCAAATTAAAAAAAGTTTGATGTATCAAAATGTAATTTTTTTTTACCTGTCTGTGTGTTTCTCTGATTTTCATAAAAAATTTCCTTAATTCACTACTAAGGAATCATTATGGTTTAGTAAATTGTAATATTTCTTTAAATAAAACCAAATTAGATTAAAATTATTCTAGACCTATTTTTTTGCTTAAGATAAACTTCAAATTACATAAAACTAATCATCTCTTTGTTGGTTAACCCTGTTGTTACCATATTTCTTATAGAAGACTGTCTCTGATTTGTAAATAATTTTGAAAATAATCAAGAATCTGGAGGGATTTAACAATATAACAAACTTATTCATTATTAAACTGGTGTTTAGAATATAACTTAAGAAACGTTCTTGCATAAAATTATGATGCAAGGTTTTAGACAAAAATAGACACTTTAAGACAGTTTTGAATCATAGAACCAGGATCAGCTTCAGATAGAGATCAAAAGGGTTAAAACACTAAACAAGAGTCAGCTCCTAAGAAATGTATCCTATATAAATGTTTAGATAAATATAAATGATGCTCTAGATAGGGAAATCTATAGAGGCATTAAGTTGGTTGACCAAGTTATGAAGGTCACTGAAAGAGTCATAACCTAGATGAGATGCAGTTTGAGTTTGTACCAAGTAAAAGTACCACAGATGCCCTCTTCCTTGTAAGACAATTGCAGAAGAAGTACCTAGCTAAGAATAAACCCCCTCTACTTGGCTTTTGTAGACCTGGAGAAAGCATTTGACAGAGTCCCATGTTCCATTATCTGATGGGCTCTTAGAAAACTAGGTGTAGACGAGTGGCTTGTGAGGGTAGTATAAGCCATGTACAGGAGAACAGTGAGCAAGATCAGAACTAACAATGACTATAGCGAAGAATTTAATGTGCAGGTTGGTGTTCACCAAGGCTCAGTTCTTAGCTGCCTCCTGTTTATCCTCATCCTATGGGCAATAACGGAGGAGTTTAAGACTGGCTGCCCTTGGGAACTTCTGTATACAGATGACATAACCCTTATAGCAGAATCTATAGCTGAATTAGAGATGAAATTTCACACCTGGAAGCACGACCTAGTATCTAAAGGTCTTAAAATCAACTTAGCAAAGACTAAGGTTCTAGTAAGTAGAAAGGATGACAGGGTGACAGGACCCAGATCTCCTCAGAAAAATGGTCTTGTTCAGTGTGCAGAAAAGGATAAGGTAGCAAGTACATCCTATGTCCCAAGTGCAAGCTATGCATACACAAGAGATGGAGTTGGATCCCAGGCAGGTTAATAAATAATGTTGGTTTTACATGCGGTCAGTGCACAGGAGCAATGAATAGCAAGAGCTCTCCGGATACAATCCCCTTCAAATCCCCAGAGAGCTCTATAGAAGGGGCAGATAGCTTCCGTTAACTAGGGGACCAAATCAGCAATGGTGGAGGATGTTCCAAAGTACAGTAGCCAGAGGGAGATCAGGTTAGAGAAAGTTCAGGGATCTACTACAAAAGGTTTTTCCCTCAAAATGAAAGGCAGACTGTACGATGTATGTATAAGAACAACTATGTTGCACAGCAGAGAGACCTGAAACGAAAAACGTTGCAACCGAAGGAAAACAGGAAAATGATACTTTGGTTCGTGAAGACGTTCCCTGGCATAAGAATATATACATACACACACTATATATATACATATATATATATACACACTATATATATATACACACACACACTGATCGCGTCATAATGACGTAATGCAGACAGTCAGACATACAGACAGATATTATAAGGGCGCAACGTTTTATTTATGTATCTATCTAAGAAGAAAGACTAAGAATTATAGAGAGAGATCGATAAATCACCTAATTTCTCAAAACATTCACAGTACCATAAGTATTACATGTGTAAAGTTTGAAAACAATTGGTTCGGTGGTTCTCGAGTTTTAGTGAGCTGCCAGACAGACAGACACACGTTCTTTGTTTTAGATATATAAATGATTCAGTCATAACTACATCTAAAGCTGCAGTGACTTCATCAAGGAAAGATATGTATTTTGGCACTCTCTTTGGTGCATAAATTTGCACCAACCACATAAACCTTTCTTCAGCCTAAGCTTCAAGAGGCAAATCTTCGGTCCCAATGGGATTCAGTCCATAATACATTTTTTCAGGTAAGGACTTATGAGTATCCCTTTCTGGCACCACACCTGAATAGTGGAGTTTCCATCCTCCATCCAAATCTCTACTACCAGAGCCATGGAACTTTGTTGAGGAAACCATGACTATATAATGTTCCAGTTACCAACTCTTAAGTTTTGGTCTCTTCCAGACTCTCTCTGAGGTCTCAGGATATGTATCATTTGTGCTTAGATCTCACACCTCTTAGGACAGATAGCAGGGCCATTGCCAGATCTTACAGCATTGGATGAAGACTATAATATTATCTCAAAGGACAATGTGGTATGAATGCCTTTATTGTTTCCAACTATTTTTACAATGTTTTGGTGGTCTCATTTGTGCCAGTCACCAATTTGGTGCTTTTCTCAGACCCACAAAGACAAGGCTTTTTTAAAGACGGCCTTTACTTGCCTTGTAGCTACATCACTGGGTTGTGAGAGATTTCTTGGGAGCTAACAGTGTTACCCATTGCTCCATTCCCCCTAGTAGTTTACCGTTATTGGTCTGGGGTTGCTTCTTTATGTAGCTGGAGCTTGCTTATATCACCTCTAACCATAATATCTGGTAGCCATATTGCTATCTGCGACCTGTGAGCAGAACAGCTCTGCCAAGAACTAATCTTGTTTCAATGATTTTTTTTCTAACATTGACACAAGACCAGCAATTGGTGTCAGGGAGAAAGTTGATTATATATACCTCAGTACTTAGCTGGTACTTTATTTTATCAATCACAGAAGGATGAAAGGAAAAGTTGACTTCAGTGGGATCGGAACTCAGAACATAGAAAATCGAAACTAAATAATGCAAAGCATTTTGTCAGTCACTCTACCTACACTGTTTATCTACCAACTTCATTATCTTGTAATAATAATAATAATTGTTTCTACTTTTGGCACAAGACCAGCAATTACCCCAGTGCATTACTGGTGCTTTTATTTTTATCGACCATGTAAGGATGAAAGGCAAAGCTAACCTCGGCGGGATTTGAACTCAGAACGTAAAGAGCCATAACTCTCTGCTGCAAAGCATGATGTTTGACGTTCTACCAATATTGCCAAAATAATAACAAGAATGGTTTCTGATTTAGGCAGAAGGCCAATTATTTTAGTTGATGGTAAACATAGATGAAATAAACTCTAGTACAATACTGGTACTTTATTTTATTGACCCTGTAAATATGAAAGGCAGAGCTAACTTCGGTGGGATTTGAACTCAGAACATAAAGGGTCATAACTCTATGCCGCAAAGCATAGTGTCCAACGCTCAACATATACTGCCAATCTACTGCCCTTATAATAATAATGATAATGATCTTGTGTTATTTCATTGCATATCAACAGCTGGTATCTGTTTAATACAGAATACAGAAAAACATGTGTTTAACTTATGTTATTTATTTATGAATAAATTCACAACATCATATATAACAATCTTCTTCTTCAATAAAGACTTGTATGTCATTTATTCATATTATGATATACATATTCAAAACAGTGAGGCATCCAAAATTAAAATATTGATTTCCAGAGGTTGACCCAGGAGATGGCTCTCACCGTTTTTCCATTGTTTTTTCGATTGTCTTTGACCTGTACATTCCACTGTAATGAGTTCATATTCTAAATACTTAAATTTTATTCCATTGAAAATCAAGCAATCATTTTTAAAATATATGTAATTAAATTTAATAATTATTAAATATTATGGTTAAATAGAACTATGTGTATGAAGCTTAAACATTTGAACTTTGAAGCGCCGAGGAAATAAATTTATAGATGTAGGAGGCACAAATGCAGAAAATAACTGCAAATACAGTTCTTTATCTTCATTTCTTCGCCCACTTATTCCTGAGAAGATTGTGGGGGGCAAGGTCCTCAAACACTCCTTCCAGCAGGTCCTGTCAGAAGCAACCATCTCCAACTGATCCAACTGGATCCCCAAGAGTGACCAGCCAGGCTCATGGATGTTATCCAACCATCTTGCTCGGGGTCTACTCCTGGGTCTCCTGCCTGTTGGTTTTGCCTGTAAAATCAGTCCAACGATTCTTTCCTGAGACATTCTAACCACATGCCCATAAATACAGTTAGTTGCTATAATATAGCTTATAATAATCGAGTAAACACAATTATAGACATTATTCATTTGGAATGGTTCTTTTAAAAGTGCAGTTCTGAAGGTAAATTTCTGTGTACAAGTAACTTTATAGAATACTAGCTGGCCCGTCCGGCTGGTGGCCGACTAGGTATACCGGTATTTTATCTTTTCAGAAATCCCCCCTCCATTCCAGTGCAAAGATACCACACGCCCTCTCAAGTCAGCGAGGGTGGGGGTAACGTGCTCTGATGTTGGGTTTGAATAATTTTAGGATTCCCTAGTTCAGCAGCCAGTAAGTTAAAGAAAATTTATAGTTACAACAATAAAGGCTGAACAGAGAACACATTTTTTAACAAACTTTACAATAATTTGTACAACCATAATGGAAATTCCAAGTAACAGAAAATACATATATTACATTGTTAGAGCCTCAGAGTATACAATATTTTTTGTTCGGCCCTCGGGAGCAAAGATGAAGAGATTGTTTGGCGAGCTCACCCTAGAGTATCCTACATACAATTGACCATGGGAGAAGCATGGTTTTCCCAGAGGAAGGCCAGCCACTTTTAGGGTTTGACCCTGAGCTTTGTTGATGGTAATCGCAAAGCTTAGTATCTCTGTTGCTCTAGTAACATTTTTTTCTTCTGGAAAATCTGATCTTGCGGACAGGCTGGGACTTTTTGGGTGGCATATCGGCAGTAACAATGAGGAAAGCCATCTCTGTTTTCTTGAAATAAATACGATTGTTTATATTTTGTTTTTGTGTATGCAAAAATATCTGTACACGAATATATAATTATATATATATATATATATATATTAAAATAACAGATTAAAGTTTAACGGGATCTTCTGAAACTAAAAAAATCAATCTGTGAACGCAGAAGTAAATATTTCTAAAAATGGTTACAACCGAAGGAAAACAGGAAGACGTTCCCTGGCAACGAATGGAAAAAAGTGAAGATAATGGGTTCTTATATATTTGATATATATTTATCCTTATCAAGCCCTCTTTAGATTTTAGTCTTCACATTTATTATTATTACTAATTATATATATATATATATATATATATATATATAATTAATTATTGAGAGGGTGTGCGGTATCTTTGCACTGAATTAATTAAAAGTTGGTTAGAAGTGAAGTCAATGCAGACAGGCAGCCAGACAGACAGATATTATAAGCGTGCGACGTTATAGCTATGTATCTAATGCAGACAGCCAGATATACAGAGACATATTATAAGGGCGCGATGTTATAGCTATGTATTTATCTAAAAAGACAGACTAAGAAGAGAGAGGAATGTTGTATAACCGGAAGTGTTGACATTTGAACATTTTAAAGAAGTGAATATTTAAATAAACGACAAAATATCTTTAATCTTTTAACGAAATTTAGAAGACAAAAATACCCTCACTTTCTTACTTGGAAAAAGTTACATCTATGGTGCAAATTTGGTGCTGTTTGGTCCAGCCGTTTGGCGAAAAGTTTGTTACATACATACAGCCGTCAGCTTTATTATAGAATATGAAATAAGAAGGGAATGGAAGATATATAACTGAAAAGAACATGGAAAGACGGACAAATATAGAGATTATGATATGCTAAGGAACTAAATATTTTGTATATATTTTATATTCCTTCTTATGAACAACAGATGGTAGAAATTCATAGGTATTATCCTAAGGGGTCTTTAAAACGTCAATATTCTCACTGTTGTTTTGTTATACAACTTACTTCCCTGAAAAACGTAATTTTTTTTTGGAAGATATTTACACATTTTAAGAATATTTTCTTTAGTAAAACATTCACGCTCTTCTTAATTATACTTTCAGAATTGGTTAATTTAGCAGAACTAATCAGATTATCTTATTGCTATAAACCCATCTTTGCTATTATTTTTCTCGTGACCTATTTAGGTAGAGGTGAATGTCCGACAGTGAAATTGTTTATGGTTAAGAAGATTATATATTTGTAGGACATTGACTTCATAATTAGGGTGTTTAATTTACAATATTTACATTTACATTATATTTTTAGATAATTGTTTCTACTTTTGGCACAAGGCCAGCAATTACCCAGTACATTACTGGTACTTTATTTTATCGACGCCGTGAGGATGAAAGGCAAAGTTAACCTCGGCGGGATTTGAACTCAGACCGTAAAGAGACGTAACTATGCTGGAAAGCATGGCGTCCGACTCTCTACTGATACTAGATAATCCATCTCTGATAGTCCCCAAATGTCTCATTCCAAGAAATATACAAATTAGAAAGTTTATTTACTATATGCTTACACAATATTTCTATATAATCCATCTCTTCTAGCACCCAAATGTCTTAATCCTGGATATCTGTGTAATTAGAGAGTTATTTTCATTATATCTACACAATATTTCTATATATTCCATTTCTGCTACTCTCCAAATTTCATTCTTGGATGTCTTATATAATTAGAAAGTATATTTACAATATTATTTCCATATATTTAATCTCTGCTAGTGTCCAGGTGTTCTCTTCCTAGATGTCTATACAATCCCTGTGCCGCCTTGCATACACAAGTATCATACACAGAATATAGAAAAAGGGTGAGCTCCACAAGGTAAAATTATAGTGTCCTATCCTGAGGAGATATATTCCACATAGTTTAAGATGAAGAAGACAGGAGATAAACTCTAATTTTTAATATTAATCCTTAAATAATTCATTTCTTCACATCACTATTTTTAATTAACTTTTTAGTATTCACTTCATTTATCGCCAGTACTTGTCAGAATAATTAAAATAATCATTAACTAATATTGTCATTTCTTCACATTATTTTTAAATAACTTCTTAACATTCACTTCATTTATCACCAGCATGTCAGAATAATTTAATAATAATAATAATAATAAACTAATATTGTTATTTCTTCACATTACAATTAATTTTAAATAGTTTGATAATCTTAACACTACCTTGTAGAGAAACTAAATTCCTTACATTATTTTCACTTTCAAAGGGCGGTGGATTGGCAGTATCGGTAGAGTGTTGGACGCCATGCTTTGACGCATAGAGTTACGGCCCTTGCCATTCTGAGTTCAAATCCTGCCGAAGTTAACTTTGCCTTTCATCCTTATGGGGTCGATAAAATAAAGTACCAGTAATACACTGGGATAATTGCAGGCCTTGTGCCAAAATTAGAAACAATTATTTTTACTTTCATTTTAAATAAATCCTCAAATGGGATTATGCTATGTATAAGATCCCTTGCTATGAGGTCAATTGCCGAAAAATGTATAATCTTCCTAGCAACACAGTTTCTCTGAGCTGGTCATTCACCTGTACTTATAAACTAGGTCACTGGAAAGCTGAAAATAGGGAAAGATGGCTGCTTTCTGCAACAAATCATTGATTGAATTATTTATGCATAAATGTTCTCTAGAAGATATGAGAAAATATATATTTAAAAAAAAGATAGATTAATCAATGAAATAAATAACCATTTCTTGACAACAGTTAGAACATTGTTATTTTAAAAGGCCCCTAGGATAATTCCCAGAAATTTCTACCATCTGTTGTTCATAAGAAACAATCTAAAAATATATATACAAACTTTTGATTCCTTAGCATATTTTTATCTTCCTCCTTCTCTCTCTCTCTCCTTTTCAAATTCATATCTTCTATTCTTTGTTATATATTTTTTTAAGTTAGTGTTAACATATTTCATGTGAATATTAAAAAAGTTAATTAAAAATAACATGAAGAAATGACAATATTAGTTAATACTATTTTAATTAATCTGACAAGTACTGGTGATAAATGAAGTGAATATTAAATAGTTAATTAAAAATGATAGTGATGTGAAGAAATGACAATATTATTCAAAGATTAATATTAAAAACTAGAGTTTATTTCCTGTCTTCGTGTTAAATTATGTGGAATAATTCTCCTTGGGGATAGGACACTAGTCTGTTGTAAATATAATTTAACCTTATGGAGCTCACCCCTTTACAATAATTATATCTACTTGTCGATGAGTTCAAGAATCATTCACTAACAGGTATTTTATTATTGGATGTATATATAGATAAAACATTCACTGTAAACTGTATATTTTTAGCAGAGTTAAAGATTAATATTGGTTTGGTTGCTTTGTTGATTTGTAGTAGCATAGTAGGGGAGTGAAGTTGGTGAGGGAGTTGTTTGTTGGTTAAGTAATGGCAAGTAAGTGAAGCATGTCACTTTGAATTGAAAAATGTTTTAAGAAACAAGTAGTTGTACCTGTTTCTTGAGGTGTGAAGTCATATTACCATGGGGAAGATGATTTACCCAAATTACATGAATAATTATTAACAAATGAAAAAGACACCATTAATTTAAATGTCTATATTTGGACATGATTTACTTTGAAACCAAGCCAGAATCAGTCCTGTATGAGCAAGACATAGTCACCTGACCTAGCATTGCCCACAACAGGACAACCTGTCTAACTCATGCTAGCATGGAAAATGAACGCAAACATCCAGTCCACACTGTAAAGTGATTATGTAGGTGTCACAACAAAAAGCACCCAGCCCATACTGTAGAGTGGTTGAGTAAAAGACATGGCAAAAAGCACACAGTACACACTGTAAATGTGGTTAGCGCTAGGAAGGTCATCCAGCTATAGAAAACCAGCCAGAAACAGTCCTATATGAGTGAGATTCGGTCACCCAACCCAACTTGCCTCTATATGGGACAAACCCGCCTGACCCATGCTAGCGAGGAACATGGACATTAAATGATGATGATGATTATATATGTATATATATGTCCCCCAAAAATGTACAGGCAATATCTATTAGAATGCTGTTGAAGTGTGTATACATTTTTGGGGGTCACCCTGTATATATATATATCATCATCATCATCATCACCGTTTTACATCTGTTCTTCCACACTAGCAAGCGTTAGATGGATTGTCCTGTTGTGGGCAGTGTCCGGTCGGCTGACCTTGTCTTGCTCATACGAGAACTGATTCTGGCTTGATTTCTACAGGTGGATGCTCTTCCTACCCTCATTTACAGTGTAAATGTAAATATTATAAAATAAACACACTAATTATGAAGTCAATGTCCTACAAATATATAATCTTCTTAACCATAAATAATTTCACTGTCGGACATTCATCTCTACCTAAATAGGTCACGTGATAAATAATAGCAAAGATGGGTTTATAACAATAAAATATTTGATAAGTTCTGCTGAATTAACCAATTCTGAAAGTATAATTAAGAAGAGTGTGAATGTTTTACTAAACACGTTTTTCAGGTAAGTAATATAACATAAAAGTGAGAATATTGACATTATAAAGACCCTTTAGGATAATACCTATAAATTTCTACCATCTGTTGTTGATAAGAAGGAATATAAAATATATACAGATATTTGATTCCTCAATATATCTCTCTATATCTGCTTGTTTTTCCCTTTTTCTTTTCTTATTTTTTTTTTTGCACATTTATATCTTCCATGCCTTGTTATATTTTATAAAGTTATAACATATTTCTGTATTATTATAGAACACCCACTTCAATTTCTGTAGGGAAAATTTTTTCCTTATATTTTAACCAGTTGAGTTTTTTCAGGAAAAGAAAGGGGGTGCGGTGCATACCAACCTCCTCAGAGTTTTCTCTACGATTTTCTTTTTTCATGTGTTATCAACGAATATGACCTCTAAACCAATTGGAAATGACTAGCTTTGTAGAAAAAAAAAGGTGAAAAGAGGCAGAAAGACCATCAGAGTTTCGCAGATCTACACACCTCTCATGTTTGATGGAAATCATTATGATTCCTCAATTTCTTGGAGTGCTATCAACTAATCTGAACTCTTAAATACTCACAGTTGACTTCTTTTCTCAGGTTAGGTTTAGGGTTAGGTTTGAGGTTAGGATAAGGTTTAGGTTAGGGTTTCGGTTTTCTGGGAAAAAAAGTTGATTGCAAACATCTAAGAGGTCAGATTAGCTGATGGCACATGCAAAAAAAAAATAAATGAGAAAAAATAATTTTTTCCAACAAAATGCGTGAGATGTGTAGATTTACGAAATTCTGATGGTCTTTTCACCCCCTTTTCTATAAATCTAGTCATTTATGGCTGGTTTGGATTGTCATATTCATTGATAACATGCAAAAAATAATTGTTTCTACTTTAGGTACAAGGCCAGCAATTACCCAGTGCAGTACTGGTACTTTATTTGATCGACCCCGTAAGGATGAAAGGCAAAGTCAACCTCGACGGGATTTGAACTCAGATCGTAAAGGGACGTAACTATGCTGGAAAGCATTGTGTCCGACCCTCTACCGATACTGCCAATCCACCAAAAAATAATTGTTTCTACTTTAGGCCAGCAATTACACCAGTGTATTACTGGTACTTTATGTTATCGACCCCGTAAGGATGAAAGGCAAAGTCAACCTCGGTGGGATTTGAACTCAGATCGTAAAGCATGGCGTCCGACCCTCTACCGATACTGCCAATCCACCAAAAAATAATATTGTGCAGAAAGCTCTGAGGATAATTCCCTCCTCAAAGTTTTCCTGAAAAAAAAGCGATTCTAAGCATCTTGGAGATTAAATTAGTTGAAAAAAAAAACAAGGAAAAAAATTTTTCTGACACTGAAATCAAAGGGGTGGGTCTATAAATTAACCCATATTTCATGTGAATATTAAAAAAATAATTAAACTTAATTGTGATGTAAAAGAAAAACAATTCAGTGATTAATGTAAATTCACATTTAGTTGTGGTGAGGAATTTCATTATTCTTGTTATAACACTCTATAGAATAAACCTATTGGCTAAATCCAACACAGCATGTGTAAATTATACTGAATTAAATACATTGCACAGTTGTGAACGATTGTCTATTTGTATACATTTTTATACATCAAGAATTACAGGAGCTTGTGCAGTAATGCACCACCTTCAGTATTTAGTAATCAGAAGGGAGGTAGGTGTAAAAGCCACTTCGGTATTTATGCCAACTCTTACCTATGCTCATGAATCTTGGGTAATGACTGAAAGAATATTATTGTGGATACAAGCAGCTGAAATGGGCTTCCTTCGAAGGGTCTTTGGAGTAATGTTACTCGATAGAGTGCCTAGCTCGGCGATCAGAGAGTCACACCAAGTTGAGCTGCTACTTCTCCAAATTGAGAGATCACAGCTCCGATACTATGGGTATGCTGGACTGATTTTACAGACAAAACTAACTGGCAGGAGACTCATGGGTAACCCCAAGCAAGATTGTTGGATAACATCCATGAGCTTGGCTGGTCATGCTTGGGGATCCAGCCGGATGAGCTGGAGATGGTTGCTTCTACAGGACCTGCTGAAAGGAATGTTTGAAGACTGCCCCCACAACCCACTCAGAAATAAGTGGGAGAAGAAGACAGGAAACTAAAAAACTATGATAATTTCTTACTGTCTGTGGTGATACTTTATTTATCTAAAAATATAGTCTAAAGTCTGTCTTGAGCAAAGAGACTCATCAGGCTGGGACCAATGCTGGTTTCCATGGTGTTAAGCAACTGAGAGTACAAGACTCCTCTCTGGACAGGATGCCAGTCCATTAAAGGGTTAAACCCCCATACTGCTGATACTCGTTTTCAGCTGAGTGTACTGGAGCCATGTTAAATGAAGTATTTTGCTGAAGAACACAACACACAACCCAGTCCAGGAATCGAACCCACAATATTATAAATGTAAGTTCAACACATTTACCACTTGGCCAAGTGCCTCCCTGATTGTATTTATAGCAGCTATTATTAATGGCTCTATTTAATCAGATACACCGGCTTGCATAAATGATGCATCCTTTATCATTAGTTATTACTGATGTGTTCGTTTTTAACACCATCATGTACTACAGAATATACTTATAGATTTATACTAACACTATTCATGTTAATCAATTAAATTTAATGAAATACTCTAGGTGGTTGTCTATTGACTGTCTGATTCTAATCAAATATTTTCATCAACAACGGGGTTCCTTTCTCTATGTTCTTTTATCAGTACCTGATTACCATTGACTAAGAACCTTTTTTTAAAGATATTCAATGAAGGTTGATTATTACAGGCAGTGTTACCTGAAATCTATAAATTTATTCTATAGTACACCATAGTTTCAAAAACTAACAGTGATAAGATGTCAGTAATTGTTTTGAATTGTCCAGTATATTTTGTAGACAATACATATTTTCCTATTATCATATATACACTTATTAAAGGATTTTGAAGTTTCTTTCCAGCTTTCTGAAACAGATTTGAAAAAATAAATTTTGATGTTATGAGAATTCATCAAATTAAAAAAAGTTTGATGTATCAAAATGTAATTTTTTTTTACCTGTCTGTGTGTTTCTCTTATTTTCATAAAAAATTTCCTTAATTCACTACTAAGGAATCATTTTGGTTTAGTAAATTGTAATATTTCTTTAAATAAAACCAAATTAGACTAAAATTATTCTAGACCTATTTTTTTGCTTAAGATAAACTTCAAATTACATAAAACTAATCATCTCTTTGTTGGTTAACCCTGTTGTTACCATATTTCTTATAGAAGACTGTCTCATCACCATCATCATTTTATTTTACGTCCTCTGTTTTCCTGCTTGCAAGGGTGGGGCGGGAACTGATTCTGGCTTGATTTCTACAGCTGGATGCCCTTCCTAACACCAACCTCATTTACAGTGAGTGCTGGGTGCTTTTTTGCCGTAGCACCTACACGTCCACTTTACAGTGGAATGATATGGACCCCAATCCCTATCATCTCATTACTACCGCTGAGTAAACTGGAGCAATGTGAAATAAAGTGTCTTGCTCAAGGAAACAACACATCGCATGGTCTGAGAATTGAACTCACAACCTTTCGATTGCAAGGCCAATGCTCTAATCACTAAGCAATGTGCCTCCATATGTCTCTGATTTGTAAATAATTTTGAAAATAATCAAGAATCTGGAGGGATTTACAATATAACAAACTTATTCATTATTAAACTGGTGTTTAGAATATAACTTAGGAAACGTTCTTGCATAAAATTATGATGCAAGGTTTTAGACAAAAATAGACACTTTAAGACAGTTTTGAATCATAGAACCAGTAGCAGCTTCAGATAGAGATCAAAAGGGTTAAAACACTAACCAAGAGTCAGCTCCTAAGAAATGTCTCCTATATAAATGTTTAGATAAATATAAATGATGCTCTAGATAGGGAAATCTATAGAGGCATTAAGTTGGTTGACCAAGTTATGAAGGTCACTGAAAGAGTCATAACCTAGATGAGATGCAGTTTGAGTTTGTACCAAGTAAAAGTACCACAGATGCCCTCTTCCTTGTAAGACAATTGCAGGAGAAATACCTAGCTAAGAATAAACCCACTCTACTTGGCTTTTGTAGACCTGGTGAAAACTTTTGACAGACTCCCATGTTCCATTATCTGATGGGCTCTTAGAAAACTAGGTGTAGACGAGTGGCTTGTGAGGGCAGTATAAGCCATATACAAGAGAACAGTGAGCAAGATCAGAACTAACAATGACTATAGCGAAGAATTTAATGTGCAGGCTGGTGTTCACCAAGGCTCAGTTCTTAGCTGCCTCCTGTTTATCCTCGTCCTACGGGCAATAATGGAGGAGTTTAAGACTGGCTGCCCTTGGGAACTTCTGTATACAGATGACATAACCCTTATAGCAGAATCTATAGCTGAATTAGAGATGAAATTCCATACCTGGAAGCACGACCTAGAATCTAAAGATCTTAAAATCAACTTAGCAAAGTCTGAAGTTCTAGTTAGTAGAAAGTATGACAGGGTGACAGGGCCCAGATCTCCTCAGAAAAATGGTCTTGTTCAGTGTGCAGAAAAGGAGACACAAGTACATAAGAGATGGAGTGGGATCCCAGGCAGGTTAACAAAGAATGTTGGTTTTACATGCAGTCAGTGCACATGAGCAATAAATAGCAAGAGCTCTCAGGATACAATCACCTTCAAATGCCCAGAGAGCTCTATAGAAGGGGTAGATAGCTTCTGTTACCTGGGTGACCAAATCAGCAATGGTGGAGGGTGTTCCAAAGTACAGTAGCTAGAGGCAGATCAGGTTAGAGAAAGTCCAGGGAACTACTACAAAAGGTTTTTCCCTCAAAATGAAAGGCAGACTGTACGATGTATGTATAAGAAAAACTATGTTGCACAGCAGAGAGACCTGGGCATTGTGTGCTGAGGACCTGCGAAGATTGGAAAGAAACAAAGCTTCCATGCTTCAATGGATGTGCAATAACAACATACGTGAACTGCAAAGCATAAATGTGAACTACGTGAGAAATTAGGCATAAGAGGGATCTTACGTCCCCAATTTCCCAAAATATCTTCCCCACCCCTCCCAAGTTTCCAACCTCCTCTATAAAATGATCTCCACTGGAGCTATGACAAAAGAGCCCAGCCCACACTATAGTGGTCATGTAGGTGTCATGATAAAAGTGAGTGCCTAGTCCACACTGTAAAGTGGTCGTGTAGGTGTCACGATAAAAAGCACCCAGTCCACGCTGTAAAGTGGTCATTTAGGCGACACGGTAAAAGCACCCAGCACACACTGTAAATGAGTTGGCATTAGGAAAAGCATCCAGCCATAGAAACCAGGCCAAAATCAGTTTTGTGTGAGTGAATCACAGTCCCCTGACCTGATCCTTCACAATGAGATAGCCCATCCTACCCATGCTAACGTGGAAAGTGGACATCAAACGATTATGATGATGATGATCAAAATAAAAAATTTATTGTAATATTTCAGGATGGTCATTTTGCCAATAAAAACACATGCACTATTCAATTTTCACTTCATTTTTATTATTAATTAGTTCATCAAAGCTCTTTCATCACACATTCTATGACCTTCTTAAAGACATTTGGTTTTCTTCTCTGTGTCTCCTCTTCTTTTGGTCTTAATCAGTTTACTCCATTTTGTCTTTGTCGAATCAGGGATAGTTTTATGTAGCTTGGTAAACAAACATTGAACAAAATAACGGCAGGTATTTTACACTCAACTTTTAGAATAAGGCATAGTATATATATCTTATATATAAGATTATTAAATCTATGATTTTTAATTATCAAGTTGTAAAGACCAATTGAATTATTTATGATTGCTTGACACTGGAAATAATTTTATGTTGATTTTTAACTTAACCTAGATCACCTATCCTAGATAGCCTATCCTACAATGATGTGAAATGTTCTGTTACCCGGATATGTTAACTGGCTGAATGTAAGGTACCTAGTGGAACATAAAAGAAAGCTATATCGCAAGTGGAAGAGGAGGAGAAGTAGGCGGACGAGAATGCGTTTTTTTAGTGGGGGGGGGGGTACTATGCAGCATTTAATAGCTGAAGCAAGAACTGTCGAGCTGAACAGTCTTCATTCTGTTTCAATGTCCTCAGTTTACTCAGGGAGTTTTCTGAATTTGGATGCAATAGTATCTGCAAACCTGTTCCTGACTCTGTTATCTGCCAACGCTTCCCACTTTATGTTGTAGATCGAGCTGCACCTACAAGTTTTGTGGGCTTTCTTGGCTTTAGGTTGTTTCAGTTAACAGCTCAGCACCTCTCTTAACATGAGAATCAAAGGCCTCAGAGACGATAATAAAATCAATTATTGATCTGTCTCTGATTCACCTTATACCATGTGTATTTATGGATGTTTTTGTGCTGAAAGAATGTGTTCATAATAGAGAGCCCATTACGAGAACAAAAGTTAAATAAAGCCTCTCCATTTATATTTAGATCAGGATCACTGTTCCTTCCAATTATGCATTTCCATGTGGAGTAGTCAGTACCAACATGTGAATTGAAGTCTCCCATATACTAGCAGAATGGCCCGGCATTGCTCGGGATTTGCTCTAGGGTTCTTATGTATTTGATATATATTTATCCTTATCGAGCCTCGTGAAATAAATACGTTTGTTTATATTTTGTTATTGTGTATGCAAAAATATCTGTACACGAATATATAATTATATATATATAAGTATGTATACATATAAGGGTGAGAAATGAAATTTCGTTTCATATTTTCCATTTATATATATATATATATATATTAAAATAACAGATTAAAGTTTAAGCAAAGAATCACTGCTTTCACCCTTAACGGGATCTTATGAAACTAAAAAAATCAATCTGAGAACGCAGAAGTAAATATTTCGAAATGTTTTTGTGTATTCAAAAATATCTGTCAGTGATGCATGTGATTATGTAATCGCCGGCCTTGTTTGTTTATATTTTCTTTTTGGTATGCAAAAATAACTGTACACGAATATCTATATTAAAATAACATATTAAAGTTTAAACAAAGAATCGCTGCTTTCACCCTTAACAGGATGTTCTGAAACGAAAAACGTTGCAACCGAAGGGAAACAGGAAAATGATACTTTCGTTCGTGAAGACGTTCCCTGGCATAAGAATATATACATACACACACTATATATATATACATATATATACACACTATATATATATATACATATAGTGTGTATCAAGTATCAAAGTATAAGAATATATACATACACACACTATATATATATATATATATATACATATATATAGACACTATATATATATATATATATATACATATATACACACACACACTCATCGCGTCATAATGACGTAATGCAGACAGACAGACATACATACAGATATTATAAGGGCGCAATATTCCGAAAAACGTTACAACTGAAGGAAAACAAGAAGACGATACTTTGGTTCGTGAAGACGTTCCCTGGCATAAAAATATATATATACACACACTATATAAACATATATACACACACACTGATCGCGTCATAATGACATAATGCAGACAGCCAGTCATACAGACAGATATTATAAGAGCATAACGTTTTATTTATGTATCTATCTAAGAAGAAAGACTAAGAATTATAGAGAGAGATCGATAAATCACCTAATTTCTCAAAACATTCACAGGACCATAAGTATTACATGTGTAAAGTTTGAAAACAATCGGTTGGGTGGTTCTCGAGTTTTAGTGAGCTGACAACAGACGGACAGACATTCTTTCTTATTGATATATAAATGATTGTCATAACTAAATTTAAACCTGCAGTGACTTCATCAAGGAAAGATATATATTTTGGCACTCTCTTTGGTGCATAAATTTGCACCAACCACATAAACCTTTCTTCAGCCTAAGCTTCAAGAGGCAAATCTTCCCTCCCAATGGGATTCAGTCCATAATACATTTTTTCAGGTAAGGACTTATGAGTATCCCTTTCTGGCACCACACCTGAATATTGGAGTTTCCATCCTCCATCCAAATCTCTATTACCAGAGCCATGGAACTTTGTTGAGGAAACCATGATTATATAATGTTCCAGTTACCAACTCTCAAGTTTTGGTCCCTTCCAGACTCTCTCTGGGGTCTCAGGATATGTATCATCATCATCATCATCGTTTAACGTCCATCTTCCACGCTAGCATCGGTTTGGACGGGAGGTTTCCCACTTGAGGCAAGATTTGTTGTCCTGCTCGTATAGGACTGTCTGGCGGGTTTTCTGCGGCTGGATGCCCTTCCTAACACCAACCACGTCTACAGTGTGGACTGGGAGGTTTTTACCATGTTACCTACACGGCCACATTACAGCGTGGACTGTGTGTTTTTTTGTCGTGACACCTACATGACCTCATTTGTTTCGGACTGGATGTTATGGTACCAACATAACTTCGCATTTAAGGGGGTGGTGTGGATGGGATGGGGGTAGTGGGGGGGACGGGGGTATTTCGTTAGAGGTGCCTACTGACTGTAGGTTTCGCTTTGTACTTAGGCAAGGCGGGTCTTCTGTATGACTGTGAAGCGCCAAAGGCGCCAAAGATCTCGGTTCAGTGACATTGTCTTGGAGAGGTGTAAGTGTCTGACGTCGGAATTTATCAAGTCGTCCCAGGTTTTTCTGGGTCTGCCTACTCCGTGGCTACCGTCTATTTTTATCGCCCTGCACTTTTTTATACAGCTGTTGTCTTTCATGCGTATCACGTGACCGTACCAACGTAGTCTTCTCTCGAGTAAACAGCATCTGATCCCTCTTATTCCTAATTTCTCCCTTAGTTCGTTTATGCTTTGCCGTTCACGTACATTACTATTACCCATCCAGCGGAGCATGCAAGCTTCGTTTCTCTCCAGTCTGCGTATATCCTCTGCACACTATGCCCAGGTCTCACTGCCATGTAACATTGCTGTTCGTATGCAGGCATCATACAGCTTGCCTTTCATTTTTAGAGAGAACCCTTTAGCGGCTAATAGTGGTATAAGCTCTCTGAACTTTTTCCAACCAGTTCTGACTCTAGCTACTGTACTTTCAGAGCACCCTCCCCCACTGCTGATTTTGTCACCCAGGTAACGGAAGGTGTCCACTATTTCTATAGTACCATCTGTGCAATGAAATGAGCTAGTATTCTGTGGGCACTTGCTGCTACTTATTGCACCAGAGCACCGGCCACATATAAAATCTATATTCTTAGTTAGCTTACCTGTGATCCGACTACATCTTTTATGCACCCATACTTTGCATTTGGGACATAAAATGGAGTTTCTGCCTACTCCTTTCCTACACACTGAGCATGGCCATTTCCCAGATGGGACCGGTGCCCTATTTTCCTTCCTACAAACTAGAACTTTAGTCTTAGACAAGTTAACTTTAAGGCCTTTTGATTCTAGGCCATGCTTCCATGTTTGGAATTTCTTCTCTAGTTCAGCCATTGATTCAGCTATGAGCGTTAGATCATCTGCATATAGGAGTTCCCATGGGCAGCCGGTCTTGAACTCCTCTGTTATAGCCTGAAGGGCAATAATAAATAGTAGGGGGCTAATAACGGAGCCCTGATGAACACCAACTTTTACGCTAAACTCTTCACTATATTCGTTGTTAATTCTAACCTTGCTGACTGTTTTTTTATACATGGCTTGTACAACACCTAGTTTTCTAAGCGCTCACCAGATAATGGAGCGGGGGACTCTGTCAAAGGCTTTCTCCAAGTCAACAAAAGCTAAGTATAAGGGTTTACTTTTAACTAGGTACTTCTCTTGTAGTTGTCGTACAATGAAAAGAGCATCTGTGGTACTTTTACCTGACACAAACCCGAACTGCATTTCATCTAGATCAATTCGTTCTCTGATTAGTTGCGCTATTACTTTTTCTGTGACCTTCATGACCTGGTCGATTAATTTAATGCCTCTATAGTTACCCCTATCAAGAGCATCTCCTTTACCCTTGTAGCAGTTAATGATGATGCTGCTATGCCAGTCCTTCGGAACGGCCCCATTCTGTATGACTTGGTTTACTATCCGGGTAACCATAGTGTGTCCCACCATTCTAGATGCTTTCAGCATTTCAGCAACTATTTCCGAAGGCCCGGCCGCCTTATCCGTCTTCATATCTTTGATTGCCTTACTTATTATACTACCTTCAACTCGCACTTTGTGCTTACATCTCACACCTCTTAGGACAGATAGCAGGGCCATTGCCAGATCTTGCAGCATTGGACAAAGACTACAATGTTATCTCAAAGGACAATGTAGTATGAATGCCTTTATTGTTTCCAACTATTTTTACAATGTTTTGGTGGTCTCATTTGTGCCAGTCACCAATTTGGTGCTTTTCTCAGACCCACAAAAACAAGGCTTTTTTAAAGACGGCCTTTACTTGCCTTGTCGTAGCTACATTACTGGGTTGTGAGAGTTTTCTTGGGAGCTAACAGTGTCACCCATTGCTCCATCCCCCCTAGTAGTTTACCGTTATTGGTCTGGGGTTGCTTCTTTATGTAGCTGGAGCTTGTTTATATCACCTCTAACCATCATATTTGATAGCCATATTGCTATCTGCGCCTGTGAGCAGAACAGCTCTGCCAAGAACTAATCTTGTTTCAATGATTTTTTTTCTAACATTGACACAAGACCAGCAATTGGTGTCAGGGAGAAAGTTGATTATATATACCTCAGTACTTAGCTGGTACTTTATTTTATCAATCACAGAAGGATGAAAGGAAAAGTTGACTTCAGTGGGATCTGAACTCAGAACATAGAAAGTCGAAACTAAATAATGCAAAGCATTTTGTCAGTCACTCTACCTACACTGTTTATCTACCAACTTCATTATCTTGTAATAATAATAATAATTGTTTCTACTTTTGGCACAAGACCAGCAATTACCCCAGTGCATTACTGGTACTTTTCTTTTTATTGACCCCGTAAGGATGAAAGGCAAAGCTAACCTCGGCGGAATTTGAACTCAGAACATAAAGGGTCATAACTCTATGCTGCAAAGCATAGTGTCCAATGTTCAACATATACTGCCAATCTACTGCCCTTATAATAATAATGATAATGATCTTGTGTTATTTCATTGCATATCAACAGCTGGTATCTGTTTAATACAGAATACAGAAAAACATGTGTTTAACTTATTTAATTTATTTATGAATAAATTCACAACATCATATATAACAATCTTCTTCTTCAATAAAGACTTGTATGTCATTTATTCATATTATGATATACATATTCAAAACAGTGAGGCATCCAAAATTAAAATATTGATTTCCAGAGGTTGACCCAGGAGATGGCTCTCACCGTTTTTCCATTGTTTTTTCGATTGTCTTTGACCTGTACATTCCACTGTAATGAGTTCATATTCTAAATACTTAAATTTTATTCCATTGAAAATCAAGCAATCATTTTTAAATATATGTAAGTAAATTTAATAATTATTAAATATTATGGTTAAATAGAACTATATGTGTATGAAGCTTAAACATTTGAACTTTGAAGCGCTGATCCGCTGATCCAACTGATCCAACTGGATCCCCAAGAGTGACCAGCCAGGCTCATGGATGTTATCCAACCATCTTGCTCGGGGTCTACTCCTGGGTCTTCTACCTGTTGGTTTTGCCTGTAAAATCAGTCCAACGATTCTTTCCTGAGACATGCCCATAAATACAGTTAGTTGCTATAATATAGCTTATAATAATCGAGTAAACACAATTATAGACATTATTCATTTGGAACGGTTTTTTTAAAAGTGCAGTTCTGAAGGTAAATTTCTGTGTACAAGTAACTTTATAGAATACTAGCTGACCCTGATATATATTTATCCTTATCGAGCCCCCTTTAGATTTTAGTCTTCACATTTATTATTATTACTAATTCATCATCATCATCATCATCACGTTTAACGTCCGTGTTCCACGCTTGCACGGGTTTGGACGGGGGTATTTCCCACTTGAGGCAAGAGTGATTGTCTTGCTCGCATAGGACTGTCTGGTGGGTTTTCTACAGCTGGATGCCCTTCCTAACACAAACCACATTAACAGTGTGAGGCTGGGAGGTTTTTACCGTGTTGCCTACACGGCCACGTTACAGCGTGGACTGTCTGGCGGGTTTTCTACGGCTGGATGCCCTTATATATATATATATAATTAATTATTGAGAGGGCGTGCGGTATCTTTGCACTGAATTAATTAAAAGTTGGTTAGAAGTGAAGTCAATGCTGACAGGCAGCCAGACAGACAGATATTATAAGCGTGCAACGTTATAGCTATGTATCTAATGCAGACAGCCAGATATACAGAGACATATTATAAGGGCGCGATGTTATAGATATGTATTTATCTAAAAAGACAGACTAAGAAGAGAGAGGAATGTTGTATAACCGGAAGTGTTGACATTTGAACATTTTAAAGAAGTGAATATTTAAATAAACGATAAAATATCTTTAATCTTTTAACGAAATTTAGAAGACAAAAATACCCTCACTTTCTTACTTGGAAAAAGTTACATCTATGTTGCAAATTTGGTGCTGTTTGGTCCAGCCGTTTTGCGAAAAGTTTGTTACATACATACAGCCATCAGCTTTATTATAGAATATGAAATAAGAAGGGAATGGAAGATATATAACTGAAAAGAACATGGAAAGACGGACAAATATAGAGATTATGATATGCTAATGAACTAAATATTTTGTATATATTTTATATTCCTTCTTATGAACACCAGATGGTAGAAATTTATAGGTATTATCCTAAGGGGTCTTTAAAACGTCAATATTCTCACTGTTGTTTTGCTATACAACTTACTTCCCTGAAAAACGTTTTTTTTTTTTGTTGAAGATATTTACACATTTTAAGAATATTTTCTTTAGTAAAACATTCACGCTCTTCTTAATTATACTTTCAGAATTGGTTAATTTAGCAGAACTAATCAAATTATTTTATTGCTATAAACCCATCTTTGCTATTATTTTTCTCGTGACCTATTTAAGTAGAGGTGAATGTCCGACAGTGAAATTGTTTATGGTTAAGAAGATTATATATTTGTAGGACATTGACTTCATAATTAGGGTGTTTAATTTACAATATTTACATTTACATTATATTTTTAGATAATCCATCTCTGATAGTCCCCAAATGTCTCATTCCAAGAAATATACAAATTAGAAAGTTTATTTACTATATGCTTACACAATATTTCTATATAATCCATCTCTTCTAGCACCCAAATGTCTTAATCCTGGATATCTGTGTAATTAGAGAGTTATTTTCATTATATCTACACAATATTTCTATATATTCCATTTCTGCTACTCTCCAAATTTCATTCTTGGATGTCTTATATAATTAGAAAGTATATTTACAATATTATTTCCATATATTTAATCTCTGCTAGTGTCCAGGTGTTCTCTTCCTAGATGTCTATACAATCCCTGTGCCGCCTTGCATACACAAGTATCATACACAGAATATAGAAAAAGGGTGAGCTCCACAAGGTAAAATTATAGTGTCCTATCCTGAGGAGATATATTCCACATAGTTTAAGATGAAGAAGACAGGAGATAAACTCTAATTTTTAATATTAATCCTTAAATAATTCATTTCTTCACATCACTATTTTTAATTAACTTTTTAGTATTCACTTCATTTATCGCCAGTACTTGTCAGAATAATTAAAATAATCATTAACTAATATTGTCATTTCTTCACATTATTTTTAAATAACTTCTTAACATTCACTTCATCTATCACCAGCATGTCAGAATAATTTAATAATAATAATAATTGGTTTTACTTTAGGCACAAGGCCAGCAATTAGCCAGTGCATTACTGGTACTTTATTTTATCGACCCCGTAAGGATGAAAGGCAAAGTCAACCTCGGCGGGATTTGAACTCAGATCGTAAAGGGATGTAACTATGCTGGAAAGCATGGCGTCCGACCCTCTACCGATACTGCCCACCCTTCTTCACATTACAATTAATTTTAAATAGTTTGATAATGTTAACACTACCTTGTACAGAAACTAAATTCCTTATAATGTTAACACTACCTTGTACAGAAACTAAATTCCTAATAATGTTAACACTACCTTGTACAGAAACTAAATTCCTTATAATGTTAACACTACCTTGTACAGAAACTAAATTCTTTATAATGTTAACACTACCTTGTACAGAAACTAAATTCCTTCCATTATTTTCACTTTGCCATTCTGAGTTCAAATCCCGCCGAGGTTAACTTTGCCTTTCTTCCTTACGGGGTCAATAAAATAAAGTACCAGTAATGTACTGGGTAATTGCTGGCCTTGTGCCAATAGTAGAAACAATTATTTTCACTTTCAAAGGGCTTGGATTGGCAGTATCGATAGAGGGTCGGACGCCATGCTTTGACGCATAGAGTTACGGCCCTTGCCATTCTGAGTTCAAATCCTGCCGAGGTTAACTTTGCCTTTCATCCTTATGGGGTTGATAAAATAAAGTACCAGTAATACACTGGGATAATTGCTGGCCTTGTGCCAAAAGTACAAACAATTATTTTCACTTTCAGTAATCAATTCTTTTGTCAAGAAATTTCTATTTCATTTTAAATAAAGCCTCAAATAGGATTATGCTATGTATAAGCTCCCTTGTTATGAGGTCAATGTCCGAAAAATGTATAATCTTCCTAGCAACACAGTTTCTCTGAGCTGGTCATTCACCTGTACTTATAAACTAGGTCACTGGAAAACTGAAAATAGGGAAAGATGGATGCTTTCTGCAACAAATCATTGATTGAATTATTTATGCATAAATGTTTTCTAGAAAATATGAGAAAATATATATTTAAAAAAAAGATAGATTAATCAATCTTGACAAAAGTTAGAACATTGTTATTTTAAAAGGCCCCTAGGATAATTCCCAGAAATGTCTACCATCTGTTGTTCATAAGAAACAATCTAAAAATATATATACAAACTTTTGATTCCTTAGCATATTTTTATCTTCCTCCTTCTCTCTCTCTCTCCTTTTCAAATTCATATCTTCTATTCTTTGTTATATATTTTTTAAAGTTAGTGTTAACATATTTCATGTGAATATTAAAAAAGTTAATTAAAAATAACATGAAGAAATGACAATATTAGTTAATACTATTTTAATTAATCTGACAAGTACTGGTGATAAATGAAGTGAATATTAAATAGTTAATTAAAAATGATAGTGATGTGAAGAAATGACAATATTATTCAAAGATTAATATTATAAACTAGAGTTTATTTCCTGTCTTCATGTTAAACTATGTGGAATAATTCTCCTTGGGGATAGGACACTAGTCTGTTGTAAATATAATTTAACCTTATGGAGCTCACCCCTTTACAATAATTATATCTACTTGTTGATGAGTTCAAGAATCATTCACTAACAGGTATTTTATTATTGGATGTGTGGAATAATTCTCCTCGGGGATAGGACACTAGTCATCATCATCATCATCATCATCATCATCACTGTTTTACGTCCGTTCTTCCACGCTAGCATGGATTAAACGGCTTGTCCTGTTGTGGCCAGTGTCCGGTCAGCTGACCTTGTCTTGCTCATACGGGAACTGATTCTGGCTTGATTTCTACAGCTGGATGCCCTTCCTAACACCAACCTCATTTACAGTGCTGCTGGGTGCTTTTTTGCCGTGGCACCTACACGACCACTTTACATTGTGGGCTGGTTGCTTTTTTTGCCATGGCACCTCCACGACCACTTTGCAGTGGAATGATAGGGACCCCAGTCCTATCATCTCATTTCTACAGCTGAGTAAACTGGAGCAATGTGAAATAAAGTGTCTTGCTCAAGGGAACAACACATCACCCGGTCCGAGAATTGAACTCACTAGTCTGTTGTAAATATAATTTAACATTGTGGAGCTCACCCTTTTTCTATATTCTGTGTATAATACTTGTGTATGCAAGGCAGCACAATGGCAGAGTCCTTAGAATGTTTATTGGAATGCTTTGTAGTAAATCGTTCTGGCACTCTGCTCTCTGAGTTCAAATTCTGCTGAGATCAACTTTGCCTTTCATCCTTTTGAGATCACTAAAAAGTACCAGCCCAGTACTAGGGTCAATTCTTTCTCTATATTGCTTTCTCACTTCCTCTCTATCTCTCTTTCTCTTTTCTGGAAGAAATTAGCTGTGTTTCGACCTGAAGATGAGATGGACTGCACCAGGTTTAAAAATGACCAAGATACACTGTATATCACTATGCCACTCCAATGACTCTATCAGGAGTTATGGGTCCTTACATGCAGACATACTTATGGATTCAGGGATGGCTAAATGATTAAGCATTTCACTTCACAACCATATTGTTCTGAATTCAATCCCACTCTATGGTAACTTGGAGAAGTGTCATTTACCAGAACATTGGGTCAATGAGATAGGGTAAGTGGAAACTTTTTAGTCCAATGAATTATACCTGTAAATTGTCAAGCTGAATCTCCCTGAGAATTAAGTTTAGGTGTACACATGTTTGTGGAATACTTGGCAACTTACATTATAATAGTTTCTGATATACGCACAAAGCCAGCAATGTTGGGGGAGGGGAAAGCCAACTAAATTGACCTCAGTGCATGACAGGTACTTTATTTTATCTACCCTGTAAGGATGAAAGGCAAATCTAACCTTGGCAGGATTATAACCCAGAATGTAAAGGGCGGTAACTCTATGCTGCAAAGCAAGGTGTCCGACGCTCTACCGATTCTGCAAATTCACCACCCTATGCAACTTCCATTATAATATAAGACAAAATGTGCCTGTAATTTGAAGGTGGAGCACTGAGTCTCCCAGAGAATTATATTAAGTTTACAAGTGCCTATGGAATGTTCAGCCACTTGCATGGTAAATTTCATGGGCAGGATTTTCCATAATTACTTCTTCACCTGCACCATTGGAACACTGATTATCAAAACTAATGTAGGACCATTCCATTCCATATAGTACTTACATTTTTTAAAGTTGTTTTAATGTTAATGAATCAGTAATTAGAACTACCATATTTAATGAATAGAATATTAAAAAGATAATTTAAAATAACTTTGCAGTGGGGAAAAATAATACAAGTCAGCCCTAATATTACCTCCTCCTCCTCTTCTAATCACATGCCTGTACTATCAGAGCTGTGATCACTCAATTCGGAGAAGTAGCAGCTCTACTTTGAGCAACTCTCTGATCTCTGAGCTACGCACTCGTCAGAGGAACCCCATTTTGGCCACTTGTATTTGCAATCATATATTTTCAGTCATTACCCTGATTCATGACCATAGGTAAGGTTTGATATGAATACCAAGTTGAAGATAGTGAGTTTGGCTTTTACACCTACCTCCCTTCATCTGATTACTGAATGCTGAAGCTGACACATTACTGCACCAGCTCTTGCAATTCTTGCACTTAATTCAGCCTCCTGCCTTCCATCACTCGTGAACATGGCCCCGAGATACTTGAACTTCTTCACCTGCTTCAGATAAATATAGACTCCACTGTACTGATAAAAAGAATCATTAAGTAAATATACAAAATTGTACATTGGTTGGTGTAGAGGAATGGATCAATTACAGGCAATGGATCAGTTACAGGCAAGCCTATTCTCTGCAGGCCTCAGACCTTTTCACATTTTTATATGTAAGATATGATATAATATAAATGTGGTCTAGTGAGGTGTTCTCTGGGCCTCAGACCATTTCACATTTTTGTAAGTAAGATATTCTTCCTTTTATTCTTAAACTGGTTTCAGTCACTAGAATGCAGCCATGCTGGGGCACCACCATCACAGGATTTTACTTGATTATCAGCCCCAGTACTTATTTTCTTTAAGGCTTGTACATATTTTATCAATCTCTTTTCCTCATACTGTTAGCTACAGGACATAAACAAATTGGAACATAAATCATCATCATCATCATCATCGTTTAACGTCCATTTTCCACGCTAGCATGGGTCTGGACGGGAATTGTCCCACTTGAGGCAAGATTGGTTGACTTGCTCAGGACTGTCTGGCGGGTTTTCTACGGCTGGATGCCCTTCCTAACACCAACCACATTTACAGTGTGGACTGGGAGGTTTTTACCGTGTTACCTACACGGCCACATTACAGCGTGGACTGTGTGTTTTATTGTCGTGACACCTACACGTCTTGGCGGGTTTTCTACGGCTGGGTGCCCTTCCCAACACCAACCACGTTTACAGTGTGTACTGGGAGGTTTTTACCGTGTTACCTACACGGCCACATTACAGCGTGGACTGTGTGTTTTTTTGTCATGACACCTACACAACCTCATTTGTTTCGGACTGGATGTTGTGGTACAAACATAACTTCACATTTAAGGGGGTGGTGTGGATGGGGTGGGGGTAGTGGGACGGGGTGTATTTTGTTAGAGGTGCCTACTGACTGTAGGTTTCGCTTTATACTTAGGCAAGGCGGATCTTCTGTATAACTGTGTAGCGCCAAAGATCTCGGTCCAGTGACATTGTCTTGGAGAGGTGTAAGTGTGTGACGTCGGAATTTATCAAGTCGTCCCAGGTTTTTCTGGGTCTGCCTACTCCGTGGCTACCGTCTATTTTTATCGCCCTGCACTTTTTTATACAGCTGTTGTCTTTCATGCGTATCACGTGACCGTACCAACGTAGTCTTCTCTCGAGTAAACAACATCTGATCCCTCTTATTCTTAACTTCTCCCTTAGTTTGTTTATGCTTTGCCGTTCACATATATTACTATTACACATCCAGCGGAGCATGCAAGCTTCGTTTCTCTCCAGTCTGCATATATCCTCTGCACACAATGCCCAGGTCTCACTGCCATGTAACATTGCTGTTCGTATGCAGGCATCATACAGCCTGCCTTTCATTTTTAGAGAGAACCCTTTAGCGGCCAATAATGGTATAAGCTCTCTGAACTTTTTCCATCCCATTCTGACTCTAGCTACTGTACTTTCAGAGCACCCTCCTCCACTGCTGATTTTGTCACCCAGGTAACGGAAGCTGTCCAATATTTCTATAGAACCATCTGTGCAATGGAATGAGCTAGTATTCTGTGGGCACTTGCTGCTACTTATTGCACCAGAGCACCGGCCACATATAAAATCTATATTCTTAGTTAGCTTACCTGTGATCCCACTACATCTTTTATGCACCCATACTTTGCATTTGGGACATAAAATGGAGTTTCTGCCTACTCCTTTCCTACACACTGAGCATGGCCATTTCCCAGATGGGACCGGTGCCCTATTTTCCTTCCTACAAACTAGAACTTTAGTCTTAGACAAGTTAACTTTAAGGCCTTTTGATTCTAGGCCATGCTTCCATGTTTGGAATTTCTTCTCTAGTTCCGCCATTGATTCAGCTATGAGCGTTAGATCATCACCCTTGTAGCAGTTAATGTTGATACTGCTGCGCGAGTCCTTCAGAATGACCCCATTCTGTATGACTTGGTTTACTATCCGAGTGACCATAGTGTGTCCCACCGTTCTAGATGCTTTCAGCATTTCAGCAACTATTTCCGAAGGCCCAGCCGCCTTGCCCGTCTTCATGTCTTTGATCGCCTTACTTATTATACTACCTAAATATAGGCACATACTCATACAAACACACACATACACACATATAACAGGCTACCACAGTTTCCATTTACTAAATGCATAGCAGAAGACCCTTTCCCAAGGTAGCTGCGCAGCGTGACTGAATCTGAAAACGTGGGTCATTATAAAAAGAAACTGCTGGTCTCAGATATGAAGTATATATAGAAACCATATAATTGTTTAGAGATATGTAATGGTATAAAGTACCATTATAGCGCTGGACAGGTTTAAAACATGCTTTTCTATTTTGTTTCTGTGGTGGGTGGGTTGGAATATAAAACATCGCAAGAGAGAGTTGTCAACTGTTTTAACCTATCTTTTACCTTCCAAGAAGAAAAAATGCTGTAACTAATTATAGTTATATTTCTTTGTTGTAATTCTGGTTAACACCCTGATTTTATGAGGGCAGAGTTAATTAAGACGTTGTTTGTATATATTTGAACACCATTTTAAAATCAGATTGCTGCAAACAATATCATGGCTCTCTAGAGTTTAGGCTTTTTTTTCCTATTAACAACCATTTTCATGCCAAAGAAAAACATGTTTCTGAAATATTTCTATCCATGGGAACCTTTTTTGTTGGATCTTTTTATTCAATAAAGCTATTTCCCTCCAAAACCGGTTATCATATAAACTCAAAGCAAAACAATATGTGGTAAAATCAGTTGTTGAACTGCTAAGTTATGGAACATATAAACAAAGAGCAACTTGAATACAGAAACAGGATGACATTGTTGTATGGTATTGAGTTCTGTTCCCATACACTCGAAGTTCAAATCCGATAGAGGTTGGTTTTTATGTTTTATCCTTCTAGCGATGATATAATAAAGAATAAAATACCAGTCTTTTTTTTCCTATAAAATGTGTGGCCCTATGGTTTATGTTAGAAATCATCATTATTATTAGTCTTATTTTTATTGTGTGCCATCACTGCATTACCAAGCACAGCTCTGTGTGCCTTGGCTATGTGTAGTTTTGTTATTTCTATTGTATTGAAAGTATGCTTTGTAATAAGCGTGCAATGCCTAGTAATGTATTTTCTACATGCTCTATATATTTGTAAGTCCTGGGGTGTTGGTTATGTACTTGTCTGTGTTTGTTTTATTTAATCATTACCAGAGCATCTATTATTATTATTATAATTATCGCAAGGGCAATAGATTGGCAAAATCAGTAGAACGCCGGACATGCTTTGTGGCATAGAGTTACATCCCTTTGTGTTCTGGGTTCAAATGCCACCAAGCTTAGTTTTGCCTTTCATCCTTACAGGGTTGATAAATAAAGCACCAGTAATGCAAAATTGTTGGCCTTGTGCCTAAATCAGAAACCATTATGATTATTGGCAGTATTGGTACAGCGTTGAACAATATACTTTGCAGCTTATAGTTATGTCCCTTTACATTCTGAGTTCAAATCCTGCTAAGGTTAGCTTTGCCTTTCATCCTTATGGGGTTGATAAAATAAAGTACCAGTCAATTTAATCGACTTTCCCTCCTCCAATATTATTGGTCTTGTGCCTATATAAGAAACCATTATCAGTATCATTGTTATTAATGTGTCTGGAATATCAGACATGTTAAAATGTTGGATCGCTTTTGTTGGTATCACTTATCACTAGGATCAACTTGATCACTGTTGTTGATATCAAATATCATCAATGACCAACTGAATCACTATTGTTGGTATCAAATATCACCTGGATCAACTGGATCACACTTGTTGATATGAAATATTACCTGGATCAACTGGGTCTCTCTTGTTGGTATCAAATATCACCAGGATCATCTTTATATTTAATGTCTATATGATTGATAACAAAATGTACTTGTATCACTAATAGTTAGATCAATTAGCAATACTTCTTCTTTACCCGAAAGCCAAATAAAAAGACTCCTTTATAACAATTGGATAGTTTTCAAAACTCTTCCACTGGAGTAGACATGTCCAGTTCTCAAATATTAGTGGAGTTGGTAAAGGAACAGTCATATTGATGGGCTTTTCAGCATTACTGGGTACAACCTTTTCCACAAGGACCGCATTAATCGCTGTGGTGGTGGTGTGATGGTCTACATTCATTCAAACTTTTCGGTAATTCCTTGCGTTGATTTGAACGAATCACAAGAAGTTTTTTTTTGTGACATACGTATGACCATGTCAACACTTCTGCTTGGTGTTGTTTATCGCCTCCCAAACTACCATCAGGACACACAGCTTTGTGATATCCTCAGAGCTGCTGCCAGGAAAACAGCCACTTATGTGTTTATTGCAGGTGACTTCAATCATCCTGAGATCGATTGGGAAACATTTCGTTGGCCACAAAGTGCAAACGATTTCCTTGAGCTAGTGCTGGACTCAAACTGGTCACAAGTAGTCACCTCTCCAACAAGAGGTGACAACACTTTGGACCTGATCTTCACCACTACTCCTGAAGTGGTTATCAGTTGTACTACTGAAGAACCTCTAGGCGACTCTGATCATGCTATGATCATTGCCAATCTGGCTCTTGCGGGCAGCAACACAAACCAGAACCATCTCCAATCGGCTTGCTTTGATTGGAAGAAAGCAGATTGGAACTTGTACTGCACTGAGCTACAGCGCCCAAACTAGCATGAGTTCTATAACTCTGGAGATGTGAACACTATACTCCAGAGCATCCTGGACTCAATATGGATAGCGTGTGCAGCATCGGTGCCACGTAAGCAGAAAAAAACCCACCCCAAAAGTGCAATTTGGGAAACTTCAGCGGTCCGACTTGCCAGGAAAGAACGTCAGAATGCTGAACGGGAATATAAACTGCATAAATCAGATGCCAACAGAAAAAAAGCGGAATAAATCTTCCAACCATCTCAAGCAAGTGACAAAAAAGGCAGTGCTTGAATTTGAACAGTGCATAGCAACCAATCCTGACAGTAAGGTGTTCTGGAAATATGTTCATTCAAAGCAGAGACCTCACTCTCCAGTTGGTCCTCTTCGCAATCCCCACACAAGCCAGATCACTGACGATCCCAAAGAATGCACAGAACTCATTGCTGAGTGCTATGCAAGCATTTTTACTGTTGAAAACCAGAATGTACCATCTCCACTATCTCTAACATCAAATTCCATAAGAACTATGGAATTTACACCTGCAATGTTGCGACGTCACCTTAAGAATAAGCACAACTATGCCTCCCCTGGTCTTGATGGTGTTACATACCTGCTTCTCAAACGTGGCGGGTACTTCCTTTTGCACCAGCTTTCTTTCTTTCAATACTGTCTCAACAATGGTGCTACTCCGGAGCAGTGGAAAACTGCCAGTGTCATTCCCCTGTTCAAAAAGGGCGACCGCACATCACCTGTGAACTATCGTCCAGTCAGTCTTACTAGCTGTATTGCCAAACTGATGGAATCCTGTGTCAGAGAAACACTTTGGAACTTCTGGAGCTCTCACAGCCTCATCCGGCCCACGCAGTTTGGATTTATCCGTAACTCCAGCTGCTGTGATCAGCTTATCGAGTTCCTTGAAGACATTACCCGGATCACTGACAGCGGCTCATGGGTGGATGTTGTTTACCTTGACTTCGCTAAGGCTTTTAATTCTGTGCCACACAAAAGACTTATGGCAAAACTCTCTGCAATGGGTGTGACGGATGATCTTTTTAACTGGTTGAAATCCTTCATTCTCAGCCGAAAAGAGGTAGTCACGGTTCTAGGAGAGAATTCTTCACCATATGAGATGTCATCTGGTGTACCACAGGGATCTGTTCTTGGTCCCCTTTAGTTTGTGGCATATATTAATGACATAGATGCCAACTTAAAGAATGCCATGGTACTGAAATATGCAGATGACATCAAGCTGTACCTTGAAATCAAAAGGACTGATCCTGAAATCTACAACTCTTTCCTACAATCAGACCAGGTTACAATGCAGCAATGGATCACAGACAGGCAACTGAAGCTGGCTGTGGACAAGTGTACCACCATACATTTTGGGAGGAAAAATCCAGCGTCACATACTCCCTCCACAACACTGATATCAAGAAGTCCTCTTGTGAACGTGACCTGGGCATTACTGTCAGCAGTGATTTGCGTTGGACAAAGCATGTCCCTAAGATTGTCAAGAAGGCCGAGGGAGTCTTGGCATCACTCATCAAGACCTTTGTTAGCCACTCTCCGACCATCTATTTAAAGCTGTATACAGCTATGGTATGACCACACTTGGAATTCGCATCATCAGTCTGGAACCCCTATCTTGCTCAGAACATTGACCTTCTGGAAACTGTTCAGAGACGTGCAACCAAGCGCATACCCTCCATCAGACACCTACCATACTCTGAACGCCTTGCTTCCCTGGGCATGGATTCATTGAAGCTCCGACGTCTGGCAATGGACTTGGTAAACACCCACAAAGTTATTAACCATCTCGCCAACAACAACCCTGAGTACCTTTTTGATCTCCATGTGTCTAACACACGTGGACATGCCTACAAAATCAGAAAACAGCACAGCTCCCATGACTTTCGTAGACATTTTTTCATGCTCAGAGTTGCTGAAGTATGGAACAAACTGCCTGCGTCAGTTGTTAGCTGCCGAGACACTGCATCCTTTAAAACCCTCATGCTTCCCGAAATTCGCCAAAACTACACCTGATGTACCCCTTCCATACACATGCACACGTGTATATCATGACTCATGCACTGTTCATTTTCCTGACGTTTGTACATTACCTATGTACTATACATACACTTTTTGATGAGTTGTAGTGCACCTGAGCACTGTACACAATGACTTTGCCTTTTATCCTTACGGGGTCGATAAAATAAAGTACCAGTAATGCACTGGGTAATTGCTGGCCTTGTGCCTAAAGTAGAAACAATTATTATTATTATATTCTATATGTTGTCTAACAGCTTGATATAGAAATCCTTTGTTTTAATATTTCTTCTCATTTCACACGGCCTTTCTTGGTGGCTTTAGTCACATTTCTGCAGTTTTTCAGCTCCGCCTTCTTTTCTTCTTTTCTCTTTTCTTACAAAGTGCCGTACTTTTAAGAAAAATATTTTCTAAGGTTTGTAAACTAGGATTTCAATCCACAAATAAAATGACCTAACAATGTTTCAGGTGTGAATCTACCACACAGAATATATATTACATAAACTAGCAGTAAATGTGAACATTCTAGAATTTTTTGAAAACTCTAAGATTGCTGAGAATACATAGAGAACCATGAAATACATAATTTCTTTGAAAATTGTATTTTTCTAAGGCATTTGATTCTTGAAATGATTTCATAAATTATGTAAAGTTAGTTACTAAATTTTACATGGCACCATTAAGCATTTCTAAGGTCCACTTAAATGCCATGATAAACACACAGTAAAACATCTAGAGTGGCACCCTAACAACTGGCTGTACCAATTATGGGGCGATGTGCACCAACAAGCATTTCTAAGGTCCACTAAAATGCCATGATAAACACACAGTAAAACATCTAGAGTGGCACCCTAACAACTGGCTGTACCAATTATGGGGAGATGAGCACCAACAAGCATTTCTAAGGTCCACTGAAATGCCATGATGGACACAGTCAAAAATCTACAATGGTACCCCAATGATAGACAGCACCTCTGAAATGCCATGATGGAATCACAATCAATTATCTGTAACGGCACCCCAATAACAAACTGCACCAGTTATGATTGACTGATTGATTAATATATTGTAATTCTTCTTAGCTGTCCATGTTTTCTCTGTTAACAACGACCTACAGATATTCAATTTAAGCATCAACCTCAACTTAAAGAGTTCATGACTTCTGACTTGTCTTCTTCTCAATACAACAACAACGGCATCAGCAGCAGCAACAATAACAACAACATTAGTTTGAGGTTTGAACCTGAGTTATATATATGAGACATGTATTACTAGCTGTAGTCTGATATTCTGCATGTGTCAAAGTGTTAATAAATATAGCTCTCTCTAAAATTAGAAGCCGATTCAGTGACACCTGGTAGATTTTAAAATATAAAGAACATACACACACACATATATACACAAACAAACAAACATACATACTTACACAGCACATGGGTAATTATATACATATATTATATGAGTATTTACATATATATATGCATTACATATACATTGTATATGTGTATGTATATGTGTGTGTGTATGTGTGTGCATATGTATGTGTATCTGTTTGTGTGTCTGTGTATATGTGAATGTGCATGTGTGTGTGTGTTGTGTAGGCACGTGTAACCCACATTCTATACATGTGATTGAGTTTATCTTTTGTCTAACAGGTATAAATTTAGTTTAAATTTTCAATAGATGGTGTGAAAAAATACTGTTTGGGACTTGTCAATAGAAACTGGTTTTGGGGTTGAAAGAGAGATATATTTCTTTATTAGCCACAAGGGCACACAAGAAAAGGGGACAATACAAAGACATCCCGGGGATTTTACATACAGTCGTGTAAAAAATATAAAAACAAACAAGAACAACAATCGAAATCCCCAATAGGGGGGAGACGCCACCCCGTCGATAGAGCAACCCTCAACTCCAGGAGCGTGTTGTGCAAGTGCTCCTTTCTTCCTTTTGCTCTCTTCCTCAACCTACAGGCTTATAAACAGAGAAGGCCCAATCACTCGGGCCATTTTCGCTTCATTCGCCCACCTTTCAGTAAATTTACTGGGGTGCAGTGCCTCTCTCTCCACGCTGATTCTCCTTCTAAAGTGATACTTAAAGAAGGGAATCAATTGTTGTCCGGAGAGAAAGGCATCTGTCCTCAGTCCTCTCAACCTCATCCACCATATAACTTCTTTCACCATAGCCACCGTACAGAGGAAAACCGCCTCTCTTTCGTTTTGGGTTGAAAGAGAGATAGGTAGATAGATAGATATGTTTCTTTATTAGCCACAGGGGCACAAAAGAAGGGGACAAATACAAAGGGGGAAGTTTACATACAATAAAAACGTGTAAAATATTATCACAAATGCAATTGAAAAGTTAATCGATTTTCCCCAATAGAGGGAGACATTTCATATGGGTAACACATACCCCCGAAAAAAATGTGCAACCCTCATCTCCAGGAGTAAGAAGAGTTTGTACCCCTTTCCTCTCTTCCTCCTTTTCCTCAACCTACAGGCTGATATAGAGAGAAGGCCCATTCACTCGGGCCATTCTTGCCACTTTCACCCACCTTTCATAAAACTTGCTGGGATACAGCACCTCTCTCTCCATCCTGATTCTTCTTCCAAAATGGTATTTGAAAAAGAGAATCAGTTGTTGGCCGGAGAGAAAGGTGTCTGACCTCAGCCCTTTCAACCTCGTCCACCATACAGCCTCTTTCGCCATAGCTATCACACAAAGGAAAACCGCCTCTCCTTCGTTTTTGAAGGAGGGTGGCGGTTTGACCTTGACAATGGACTCAGTGGTCAACCGGATTGGTCCCACCCGCAACAATAGTCGTTCCACATAGCCCCACAGGTCGGTAACGCCCGGGAAATGTACGAATGCGTGCGCGACTGTTTCTTCGTCTCGCACGCATCTCGGACAGATCTTTTTCGAAGGGCCCCTTCCCGAGCGCCCATGTCTGTAGAGCTTGTCTCGAACTGGTAGAGCTCCTCAGTAGCACTGCCAGGCCAGGGACTTTTGGAAGTTGCCCATCGGTCCCGGGCGGAAGGTTCTACCGAACAGACTGGCCAGTTCGTCTTCCTCTATGCCCAGAGCTTCTCCGAGCGCGTCGTCGCACTTGCTGCGGATCAACCCTCTATAGAATGACGAAGTGGAGTCTCCACTGATCGCCAGGTCCATTTGCCAGAGGACTGTGAGAGCCTGAGCACATTCGATGTGCCAGTCGCCCATTTTCCTCGGTTTTTGCTTGACCCAGGACTGCAGCTCGGTCAGCGAGACGAGTCGTGGGAAGGCTTGCCTCACGAACGGGGCCCACACCGGTTGTCCGGTGAGGAATACGTAGAGATGCCACAGCCTGAGCGCGTGTTTGCGTATCATCAGCCACGGCATCGCCAGCCCTCCACTGGAAGGGTGTTGGCAGCAGATGGATCTTCTCACCAAAGGAGTCCGCTTCTTCCAAAGGAATTGGAAGAACGCACACTCCATTTTGGTGAGCGTTTTGGCTGGACAAGGCACGACGGTCAAGCGGTAGTAGATGACGGACGCTATAAAAGTGTTCGCCACCTCCGCTCAACCTTTCAAGGATAGTTTGCACTCGGCCCACTTCTGGGTGAGTGCAAACACCTTGGCCGTCACCTCGTTCCAGTTCTTCTCCACCTGGAGGTCCGGACCAAACCAGACCCCGAGCAGTTTTACCGGTCCTTCCGTCCAGCGTCCGACGACGCCATCGGAAGGCATCGGTTTGCCTCTCCACGATCCAAGTTGCAAACCTGTGAACCTTTCGTATTCCTTCAGTAAGGTGCCAACTTCCTCAATTTGTGAGGTGCTCGACACCATTATTGTCACGTCGTCGGCGTAGGCCAATGCCACTTTCCGCAGTCCCGGCTCCAGAGGGATGCCCTGCAACAGCTCCAACTTCCGCAGTAGTGACTCGAGAGTCAGTACGTACAGAAGGGAGGAGAGAGGGCATCCCTGTCGAATGGATCGCATGATATGGAATGGCTCTGAGAGGAAGCCGTTCACCTTGACCCTTGAGCAGATGTTGCTGTTGTGCATTGCAGTAATCCAGCCCCTGAACACCGCATCCAGGTAACGATGGTCAGCCCTATCGAAAGCCTTAGACTGATCCAAGTTGATCAGGGCCCCACCGAAGCCGGGTTTACACCCTACCCTCTCTATGATGTATCGCATGAGGTGGAGGTTGTCGTGTATGGACCTAGTCGGGATTGCGCATGTCTGCGCTTCTCCCACCAGGTTTTCGACAAGTGCCAGCCTCTTTGCCAACACCTTGGCCAAAATCTGTAACTCTGTGTTTAGCAGAGTTATGGGCTGGAAGTTGCCTATGTCATCCTCCTTATTCTCATTCTTCCTGACTAGTGTGACTACGCCCCTGGTCACAGAACTGGGAATTCTCACGTTCTGCTGCCAGTTGCAGTAGACCGCTTCCAGGAGACCGGAGAACAAGTCCGGCATTGCTACGTAAAATTCGTAGGGTAGACCGTCGAGACCTGGAGATTTGCGTTTGCCACATTGGCTCAGCGCGTCCCCTATCTCAGCAGCTGAAATCAGCCTTTCGCAGAACTTCGCCTCGCTGTCCGAAATAAATAGATAGATAGATAGATAGATAATTTTCTTTTTATTTGCCACCAGGGCGTCAAAGTGTGGGACAAGTACAAGGGAGGGAGTTTACATAAAAAGGCGTCCTCGATAAGGAGGAGGCAATAACAAAATATAAAATATAAAATATAAAATGTAAAATATAACAAAAATAAATTGAATAACAAAATCCTCAATAGGGAGGAGGCGCCTTGGGGGGTCGCACACACCCCCGAAAAAGTGTGCAACCCTTCTCCTCAGGAGCACAGAGAGAGGGTGCTCCCTTGATCTTTCATCTTTCTCACCTACAGTCTGATGTAAAGTGAAGGCCCATTCACACGGGCCATTCTCGCCACTTTCACCCATCTTTCATAAAAACGGCTGGGGTGAAGCACCTCTCTCTCCATCCTGATCCTTCTTCCGAAATGATATCGGAAGAAACGGACCAGTTGTTGGCCAGAGAGAAAGGTGTCTGACCTCAGTCCTTTCAGACGCGTCCACCATACAACCTCTTTCACCATGGCTATTACGCACAGAAACACCGCCCCTCCTTCGTTTTTGAAGAGGGGAGGCGGCTTGATCGTTACAATAGTCGGTGGTCAACCGGATCGGTCCCACCTGTGACAGCAGTCGTTCAACATAGCCCCACAGATCGGCAATGCCCGAGCAGTGTACCAATGCGTGTGCAACGGTTTCCTTGTTGCACACGCATCTGGGCCAGATCTTTTTCGAGGGGTCCCTACCCGGGCGCCCGTGTCTGTAGAGCCTTTCTCAAACGGGCAGAACGCCTCGGTAGCACTGCCAGGTCAGGGACCTCTGGAAGTTATCCATCGGTCCCGGGCTGAATGTCCTACCAAACAGGTTGGCCAGTTCGTTTTCCTCCATGCCTAGGGCTTCTCCGAGGGTGTCGTCGCACCTGCTAACCACCAGCCCTCTATAGAATGACGATGTGGATTCTCCACTGACAGTCGGGTCTGCCTGCCAGAGAGCCGTGAGCGCCTGGGCACACTCGGTGTTTGCTTGACCCAGGATTGCAGCTCGGTGAGCGAGACGAGTCTGGGAAAGGCTCGCCTCACAAACGGGCCCACACCGGTTGACCGGTGAGGAATACCTGGAGGTGCCGTAGCCTTATGTGTGTTTATGCATCATCAGCCACGGCATCCCCAGCCCTCCTTTCGAAGGGTGTTGACAGCAGATGGATCTCCTCACCATAGGAGCCCGCTTCTTCCAAAGTAACTGGAAGAGTGCGCATTCCATTTTGGCGAGCGTTTCCCTTGGGCAAGGCACGACGGTCAGGCGGTAGTAGATGACGGACGCTATATAAGTGTTCGCCACCTCCGCCCGACCTTTCAGGGACAGTTTGCACTCGGCCCACTTCTGGGTCAGTGCAAACACCCTGTTCGTTACCTCACCCCAGTTCTTCTCCACCTGGAGGTCTGGTCCGAACCAGACCCCGAGCAACTTCACCGGGCCCTCCATCCAGCGCTCGACGACGCCATCGGAGGGCATCGATTTTCCCCTCCACATGTCGAGTTGCAGACCAATCGACTTGTCCCGGTTCAGCTTAGCCCCTGTATACCTTTCGTACTCCTTCAGTAAGGTGGCGACTTCCTCGATTTGCGAGGCGCTCAACACCATTACTGTCACGTCGTCGGCGTAGGCCGACGCCGCTTTCCGCAGTCCCGGTTCCAGAGGGATGCCCTGCAATAGCTCCAACTTCCGCAGCAGTGGCTCTAGAGTCATTACATACAGAAGGGATGAGAGAGGGCACCCTTGTCGGAGGGACCGCGCAATTTCGAACGGCTCCGAGAGGTAGCCGTTCACCTTGACCCTAGAGCAGATGCGGCTGCTGTGCATGGCAGTGATCCAGCCCCTAAAAACGGGTCCAAAGCCTGCTGCCGCTAGCACCGCATACAGGTAACCATGGTTGACCCTATCGAACGCCTTAGATTGATCCAAGTTGATCAGGGCCCCACCAAAGCCGGGTTCGTTCCCAACCCTCTCTATGATGTATCGCATGGGGTGGAAGTTGTCGTGGATGAACCTGGACAGGATAGCACATGTCTGCGCATCTCCCACCAGGTAGCCCACGACAAGCGCCAACCTCTTTGCTAGCACCTTGGCCAAAATCTATAACTCTGTATTTAGCAGAGTTATGGGCCTGAAATTATTTATATCGTCCCCCTTGTTCTCGTCCTTCCTCACTAGCGTGACTACGCCCTTGGTCACAGCACAGGGAATTCTCCCGTTCTGTTGCCAGTTGCAGTAGACCGCCTCGAGATCGGGGAACAAGTCCGGCATAGCTAGATATCTATCGGCCAGGTCAAATTGGCCGATTAATCCTTTGAGGCTGTTACACCCCTCTCTATCGGGACAGGCCCCTACATAGTCCCAACGTGCATCTAGGATACCATTCCAGCCCCCCACTAATAGCAAGGAGCGGGACGTCCCTAGAAAAGTCTCCAGACGATGGAAGAAGTACGGCCGTGTTCACCCCAAAGGGCCGTAGACGGCTACCAGCCTAAACGCTCCGCCTTCACCACTGCCAAGGTCCAGAACCACTAGTCGACTCTCCGGGTCCAAATGTACCGTCTGTGTTGCGAGACCCAGATGTTTTTGCAGCAGAACGACAACCCCACCCCCACCTCTGGGCTGACAGAGAGATGCGTGCATCTCAAAGTCGTCAAAGGTAGGGGCCAGCTGTCGCATGTTGCTGATCTGGGCCTCGCAAATAACCATCACATCTATACGTTGTGACCTGAGGTCATTTAGAAGCATTGCTTGCTTTCAAGTTGAGCCCAGGTCACGCGCATTTAGACAACCTACTCTCAGCATAGCCATGTTGGTGGTGAAGAGAAAAGGCACTTACCTCTCTGCGTCCCGGGTATCGGGGTGCAGAATTTCCATGAGGGTGGGGTATGGGTTGTTGGGTGGAGTGGTGGTTTGTGGAAGTGTAGGGGCATCAGTGTGTTGTGTGGGTGTTTGGGGAGGGGGTGGGGAAATTTTTTAGGAGGACGCGGTTAATGGGCCCGACGCATGAGGGGGGGGGGGGGGGGCAACGTCCTCTTTAAAGTTGTTTTTTAGTATTTTATATGTGTCCTCTGGGGCCTTAATCATTTTGAGGTAGGGGAAATCCCCTGCCTCGGTGAAGTTAGGCCCTTGGGTTTTCACTATTTTGTTGTATACAATGTTTAGCTGTTTTTTTATTTCTTGTGTTTATGTATGTGTATGCATGTTTTTGTTTTTGTGTGGTGTTTTTTGTTTGCTGTTGTTGTGTGCTCTTATGTGCTGGTGTCTGTGTTATGTTTTGGGGAGGAGTTGTTTTCATTTGTGTGTCTGAGGTGTGTTTTCTTTTTTTCTTTTGATTGTGTGGAAGTGCCCATCCTCGTCTGATGACAAACGAGGGTCATCTTCCGTGTTGGAGGGGAGGGGGAGATTTTCGGGTGTTTTGGAAATTGTTTTTTTTTTAGTGGGTGGGATGGGTTGGACAGTGTTTTGTTTTGGTTTGAGCTGTGGTTGTTGTTTCTGTAGTGGTGGTTGTGGTGATTGTGTTGGTTGTGCAGTTGTTGGTGGTGTAGGCAGGATTGGGGTTTTCTTTTTAAGTTGAGGACAGACAACCCTCAGGTGACCTCTGGCTCTACAGAGGTAACACGAGGGCCGCCTACTCTTAACGGTAATGTTAATAAAAGTTTGATCATCCAGTATGACGCGTTCAGGGATTTGGGCGATCCTTTCGGGCCTCATTTGAACTACAAGTTCGAGGCCCGTTCCACTAAACGCGTCACCCGATGCCTTTCCCATGGATATTAATGTGTCGTCGTCTAGGTCCAGGAAACCTGTCAATACCCACCATATGTCCATAATCGGAAGGATGGTGTGAATTTTTATTTTTTGTGTCCTTCTACCCATGCACGTAGGGTAGAAGGTGTATGCGGTGGTTGTGATTGGTTTTATTGACAGTTTCGCTGCCGTGTCCCTGTCCTTCATGTGAAAGGATTTAATGAATATGATGTCTTTCATGACATCTTTTAAAACCAGCTCTATCTCACTCTGTGATGGTTGAGCTGGTTTTTTGCTTTTGTTTCAGACTGTCCTAAACATGACAGTGTTTAGGAGTCTCTGGCTTTTTAGTTCCGGGGGGGGGGGGTCGAAAATGATCCATTTTCCCCATACACTACGTATATTTTGGCATCTGCCAGTAGCTCCTTAGCTTTGCTTATATCTACTAGCAGATAGTCGAGGGTTTTCCTTGCAGTCTGGGCGAAGGAGTCCTTTTCCTTGTTCATGTTGCTTTTGTTGTTATCATTGTTGTTGGTGTTGTTGTTGTTTTTGTTGTCTTTATTGTTGCTGTTGTTGTCGTTGTTGTTGTTGTTGTTGTTGTTGTTTTCAGTTTCTTGTATAGTTGTGGCTACATCAAGTTGTCGGTCAGCAGGTGGAGAAAGTTCTACCTCTGGCTGACCTCTGCCGTTGGCATCTGCTGCTGTGACAGTGGCAGGGGGAAGCTGTGAGTTTAACTTCCCTTTTCTTCCTTTGAATGTTGGTGAAGATGCTTCAGCCATTTTTATCAAAGTAGGATTTTTCGAAATTTTTCGAAAGATAAAATATTTTCACCACTATTTCGCCTAAAGGCGTAGAATATTTTGAGAGATTGACCAGATCAAAATTTGATCTGGCAGTCCCTCTACAAAATGGTACAAAAATGAAAGTTTACAGTTAGGAATTTCTATGGAAATTTAGGCAGAACTTACCCAGCAAGTTTCACGCGTGTGTCCATCCCAGATAGATAGATAGATAGATATCTTTCTTTATTTGCCACAGGGGCGTACAAAAATGGGACATTACAAGACGTAACGGCGAAGTTTTACATAAAAATAACTTTAACATTAATAAATAACAATAAACTATATATAATAAAATAATAGATAGATAGATAGTTAGCTAGATTGACAAACAGACAGACAGAGAGACAGACAGTTAGATAGAGAGACAGATAGACAGACAGGCAGACAGGCAGACAAACAGACAGACAGATAGATACATAGACAAATAGACAGGGAGATAGATAGACAGATAGACAGATAGATAGATAGATAGATAGATAGACAAATAGACAGATAGATAGATAAATAGGTTATGATGACTATGACAATGATGATGATGCGAGTTCTCAGCCCCATGCAACAACAGATTAGTTCATTGTATGCTGCGTGCTCTGTCCACGTGAGTGATGAACATGAGGGTTGTAGAGTTTGTAGTTCTCCAGCAAGGAGACTACATATATATATATGTGTGTGTGTGTGTGTATGTATGTATACATACATATATACATATACATACATACACACATTACACACAAGCTAGAAGGAGATTGTGACAGTAAGCAATTGTTTAATTGTTTAGAGACATTATGACCAGGTGTGATATATACATCCAGAGAGAGAAGGAATTGTAAACGTCATTGGCAGCAATGGAGTCAGAAGAGTAGTAGTAGTAGTAGTAGTAGTGGTGGTGGTGGTGGTGGTGGTGGTGGTGGTGGTGGTGGTAGTAGTAGTAGTAGTAGTAGTAGTAGTAGTAGTAGTAGTAGTAGTAAGTACCCTATCATTAAAATTACCATTTTTTTACCTTCTTTGACATTCCATCTTGATATTTCCTTTTAAATTCTTTCTGGTTCACAAGACATTGTATCTATAATAATTGTTTCTACTTTAGGCACCAGGCCAGCAATTACCCAGTGTATTACTGGTACTTTATTTGATCGACCCCGGAAGGATGAAAGGCAAAGTCAACCTCGGCGGGATTTGAACTCAGATCGTAAAGGGACCTAACTATGCTGGAAAGCATGGCGTCCGACTCTCTACCGATACTGCCAATCCACAGCCTTCTATAATAATTGTTTCTACTTTTGGCACAATGCCAGCAATTACCCAGTACTTTATTTTATCGACCCGGTAAGGATGAAAGGCAAGGTTAACCTCGGCAGGATTTGAACTCAGAATGGCAAGGGCCGTAACTCTATGCGTCAAAGCATGCCGTCCGACATAATAATGGTTTCTTATATAGTTTACTTGCTGGGGTACAGCACTTCTCTCTCCATCCTGATTCTTCTTCCAAAGTGGTATTTGAAAAAAAGAATCAGTTGTTGGCTGGAGAGAAAGGTGTCTGACCTCAGCCCTTTCAACCGTGTCCACCATACAACCTCTTTCGCCATAGCTATCACACAAAGGAAAACCGCCTCTCCTTCGTTTTTGAAGGAGGGTGGCGGTTTGATCATGACAATGGACTCGGTGGTCAACCGGATTGGTCCCACCCGCGACAATAGTCGTTCTACATAGCCCCACAGGTCAGTGACGCCCGGGCACTGTATGAATGCGTGCGCGGCTGTTTCTTCGTCTCGCACGCACCTCGGACAGATCTTTTTTGCAGGGTCCCTGCCCGGGCGCCCATGTCTGTAGAACTTGTCTCGAACTGGTAGAGCTCCTCGGTAGCACTGCCAGGCCAGGGACTTTTGGAAGTGGCCCATCGGTCCCGGGCGGAAGGTCCTACCGAACAAACTGGCCAGTTCATCTTCCTCTACGCCTAGAGTTTCACCGAGCCTGTCGTCGCACTTGCTGCGGATCAACCCTCTATAGAATGACGAAGTGGAGTCTCCACTGATCGCCGGGTCCGCCTGCCAGAGGACTGTGAGAGCCTGAGCACATTCGATGTGCCAGTCGCCCATTTTCCTCGGTTTTTGCTTGACCCAGGACTGCAGCTCGGTCAGCGAGACGAGTCGTGGGAAGGCTTGCCTCACGAACGGGGCCCACACCGGTTGTCCGGTGAGGAATACGTAGAGATGCCGCAGCCTGAGCGCGTGTTTGCGCATCGTCAACAACGGCATCCCCAGCACCCCGTTAGAAGGGTGTTGGCAGCAGATGGACCTTCTCACCAAAGGAGCCCGCCTCTTCCAAACGAATCAGAAGAGCGCGCGCTCTATTTTGGCGAGCGTTTTGGCTGGACAAGGCACGACGGTCAAGCAGTAGTAGATGGCGGACGCTATAAAAGTGTTCGCCACCTCCGCTCGACCTTTCAAGGATAGTTTGCACTCGGCCCACTTCTGGGTGAGTGCAAACACCTTGGCCGTCACTTCGTTCCAGTTCTTCTCCACCTGAAGGTCTGGACCAAACCAGACCCCGAGCAGCTTTACCGGTCCTTCCGTCTAGCGTCCGACGACGCCATCGGAAGGCATCGATTTGCCTCTCCACGATCCGAGTTGCAAACCGATGGACTTGTCCCGGTTCAGCTTCGCTCCTGTGAAACTTTCGAATTCCTTCAGTAAGGTGCCGACTTCCTCGATTTGCGAGGCGCTCGACACCATTACTATCACGTCGTCGGCGTAGGCCGACGCCGCTTTCCGCAGTCCCGGTTCCAGAGGGATGCCCTGCAATAGCTCCAACTTCCGCAGTAGTGGATCGAGAGTCAGTACGTACAGAAGGGAGGAGAGAGGGCATCCCTGTCGAATGGATCGCGTAATATGGAACGGCTTCGAGAGGTAGCCGTTCACCTTGACCCTTGAGCAAATGTTGCTGTTGTGCATTGCAGCAATCCAGCCCCTGAACACGGATCCGAAGCCTGCCGCCTCGAGCACCGCATCCAGGTAACGATGGTCAACCCTATCGAAAGCCTTAGACTGATCCAAGTTTATCAGGGCCCCACCGAAGCCGGGTTTACACCCTACCCTCTCTATGATGTATCGCATGGGGTGGAGGTTGTCGTATATCGACCCGGTCGGGATTGTGCATGTCTACGCTTCTCCCACCAGGTTCTCGACGACAAGCGCCAGCCTCTTTGCCAACACCTTGGCCAAAATCTGTAACTCTGTGTTTAGCAGAGTTATGGGCCGGAAGTTGCCTATGTCATCCCCCTTATTCTCGTCCTTCTTGATTAGTGTGACTACGCCCCCGGTTACAGAACTGGGTATTCTCCCGTTCTGGTGCCAGTTGCAGTAGACCGCTTCCAGGAGACCGGAGAATAAGTCCGGCATTGCTACGTAAAATTCGTAGGGTAGACCGTCGAGACCTGGAGATTTGCGTTTGCCGCATTGGCTCAGCGCGTCCCCTATTTCAGTGGCTGAAATCGGCTTTTCGCAGAACTTTGCCTCGCTGTCCGAGAGTCGCGGTAGGCCGTCGAGGTATGGACCGAAATCCATAGCCTCTCCTGGCGCCCCCCCCCCCCGAACAGCTGAGCAAAGTGCCGCTAAAAAGCCGCACACATCTGCTTCGGCTCACGTATCACGCGTCCGTTTTGGTCCTTCAAAGACCGAATCGTGGACTTGTTGCCACTTTTTGCCTCCGTCACTCGGGCCCAGCTAACAGCTTTGGCTCCCTCGTATCCCAGAGCACGTATTTTGCTTCTGACAACGCATCCCTCGTGCTTTGCGTCGAAGAACTGGTCCAAGGCCGTTCTCGTTGCTAGCACGCTGGCTACGTTGCCACTTCTAATTGCCTCTTCTACTTTATTTACCAGTTCCTTCTCGGTTCTATTTCTATCTAACGCTAATTCTTTACTAAAAATTATCGAGTCTAATCTAACTGCCCTCTTGAGAGAGTACCACCATCTGTTGTTGACAATGGCCCCTGTCAACTGCTGTTTAACTAAAGTGCTAATCCGTCTACTGTAGGCTTTGTTTGTCGGTAACGACAAGTTCAGCTTCCAGTAGCCGGGTCCTTGTCTATGGGTTCTATCAAGGCTGGCCATGCAGGTCACTAGTTTGTGATCTGAATAGGCAACCATGAACATTTGTGGACAGCTTAACATGTCCCTATCCTTATTTCTAACTAGAACCCTATCTAGGTACGATCTAGATGTTCCGCTACGATTACTCCACGTCCACAGTGGCGCAGTTGGAAAATCTAGTCGATATCTATCGGCCAGGTCAAATCGGTCGATTAACCGTTTGAGGCTGTTACACCCCCCTTTATCGGGACATGCTCCCACATAGTCCCAACGTGCATCTAGGATTCCATTCCAGTCCCCCACTAAAAGCAAGGAGCGGGACGTTCCCAGAAAAGTCTCTAGACGTTTGAAGAAGTCTGGCCGCGGTGTCCCGGATGGGCCATATGCGGCCACCAGCCTGAAGGCTCCACCTTCACTACCGTCAACGTCTAGGACCACCAGTCGACCCTCCGGGTCCAGATGTACCGTCTGTGTTACGAGGCCCAGGTGTTTCCGCAGCAAAACGGCAACTCCCCCCCCCCCCCCGTTGACAGAGAGATGCATAGATCTCAAAGTCATCGAAGATGGGGGCCAGCTGTCGCTCGCTGTGGATCCTGGGCTCGCAAATGGCTACCACATCCATACTGTGCGACCTGAGGTCGTTTAAGAGTTTGCCCTGTTTCCAGGGCATCCCCAGGCCGCGTACGTTCACACATCCAACTCTTATATTGGCCATGTTGGTGCTGAAAAGTTAAAAGAGGAAAAGAGATCACTCACCCTTCGTCTCCTGGGGACCAGGCCGCACGATTTCCAGGGGGGTGTTGGAGGGGTTGTCTGGATGGGTGGTGGTTTCCGGCAGTGTGGGGACGGAGATGTTTGGTGGGGTGGGGTCTGGTGAAATGGGGGTGTCTGGGGTGGGGAGACATTTGAGAAGAACGCGGTTGAGTGGTTTCACGCAGGAATTCCCCACATCCTTCTCAAATGTTTCTTTTAGGGACCTATAAGTTTGTATAGGGACCCTAATCAGTTTTAGGTTCAGTTTTTTGTAATTTTTAATAGAGTGGGCGAAAGTTTTCCCTTCGGTTTTCACCGAAGGGTCGTTCGTGATGGTCTCCATTAGTGTTTTGTTTTCAGTGTTTATGTAAGTGTAAGTGTAATTTTCTTGTGTTGTGTTTGTTTTTGTCTGTAGTTCTTGTGTGTGCTTTCGTTTTGTTGTAGGTATTTTGTTTTCAGGAGGTGGGGGTTTTGTTTGTGATGTTTTTGTTGTTTGTGTTGGTGGTTGTATGTTTGTGGTAGTGTTTGCTGGTTTTTTGCTTTTGTGATGTCTTTTCTTTCTTTTCGAGCGATGGGATTCTCCCTCGTCTTCACTGGGTGATGGCGAGATAGCCTAATCTGTTGTATCGTCTGTGTGATTGGGGAGGGGTATGTCTTGGGGAGCTGTTGTGTCTGTATGTGATTTTGCAGTGATTTTAGGTGGAGTGGGGTTGGGTGGGACTGTGTTTGTTGTGGTTATTTTTGTGTGTTGGTGTTGTTGTTGTGGTGGTGTTGGTGGTTGTGTTGTTTTGATGGGTGTCGGCAGAAGAGCCTTTTTTTATTCATTAATTTAGGACAGGAAGCCCTCAGGTGACCCCTGCTAAAGCAATGGTAACATGAAGGCCGCCTACACTCAACCGAAAGGTTTATGTAGGTGAGTCCGTCCAGGAGTACACGTTGTGGGATCATAGCTATTCGCTCTGGGCTCATTTGCACCAGAACTTCAATGCTAGTCCCATTGAATACATCTCTGGGGTCTTTCCTACTGACAGTATTCTGTCTTCATCAAAATTGATGAAGCCGCACAGCATCCACCATATGTTCACCTTTGGTGTGACACTCGTGATTTTGATCTTTTGTGTCCTTTTTCCCATGTATGTAGGGAAAAAGATGTACAGGTTGGATACACTTGGCGACACAGAGTAATTTTGGGCCGTCAATTGATCCTTCAGGAGTACCGAAATACTCCCAAAAAGTTTGCTTCTTTGAATGAATGCAATATTATTCATTGAATTTTTGAAAACCAGTTCAATTTCTTTCTGTGACAATTGGACTGGTTTTCGGGTAGAATTGGAAACTGTCCTAAAAACTATCGTTTTGAGAGCAGTTTCCTTGCGAATTTCTACCGGAGAATTGATGCTGAAAGCACCATTTTTTTCGAAAGTGACATATCTCCTAGTGTCCTTTAAAAGTTGTTCGGCCTTTGTTATGTCGAGATATATCAGTTCCTCCTTTTTCTGAACTGTCTGTGCAAAGGAAATTTTGGTTTCTTTGTGGAATTATCCGTGTTGGTGGTGTTGTCATTATTGTTGTTATTGTTGTTGTTATTCTTGTTGTCACCGATGTTGATATTATTCGTATTTTCCTTGGTGTTGGTGTTGGTGTTGTTATTGTCTTTGATGCTGGTGTTATTGGTGTTGTCTTTATTTTTTTCTTTGTTGTTGTTATCATTGTTGTTTTTATCATCATTATTGGCGTTGCTGTTATTTTTGTTGTCATTGAACTCTTTGGTGTCATTTGTGTTGTTTGGATATGAATTTGTTTTTGCATTTTCATTTCGTCTTTCCATCTCTATAGTATCTAGTGAAGAAGACGATGTTGACTGCGAGTTTTGTAGTCTTACCGCCTCTCCGCCACCATTATCGTTGGACGCAGCGTTCATAACGTAATCAAACTTTTACAATATTTTTTCCAAGATTCGATGGAGAAAAAATTGTCAAACGAAAATGAGTTGACCCACCACCTGAAGGTGCAGACGGGGGTCAAGTTACACAATAATATAAAATTTAACTAAAAACTCACGTTTTTTTTCTTACATAAATTAACGGAAACTTCTCCGCGAAGTTACACACGTCTGATAGAGAGATAGATAGATAGATAGATAGATAGATAGATAGATAGATAGATAGATAGATAGATAGATAGATAGATTTCTTTATTTACCATAAAGGCATAAAAAGAAGGGACAAATACAAAGGGGGAGTTTACATATAATCGAGTAAAAAGGGTATAAAATGAAAATAATCGAAAACAACCTCAAAAGAGAGGGGACGTGATGGGGGTTGCACACACACCCGAAAAAGTGTGCAATCCTTTGCGCGGGGAGCACATGGGGGAGGTGCTCCCCTCTCTTTCACTTCTTTACCTACAGGTTGGTATACAGAGAAGGCCCATTTACACGAGCTATTCTCGCCACTATCACCTTCATAAAACTGGCTGTGGCCAAGCACCTCTCTCTCCATTCTTATCCTTCTTCCGAAGTGATATCGGAAGAAGTAGACCAGACTATGGCCAGAGAGGAAGTTGCCTGACCTCAGACCTTTCAATCGTGTCCACCAAACAACCTCTTTCAACATGGCTATTACGCACAGAAAAACCGCCTTTGCTTCCTTTGTGAAGAGGGGAGGCGGTTTGATTGTCATCACGGACTCGGCGGTCAATCGAATCGGCGCCACCCGCGACAGCAGTCGTTCGGCGTAGCCCCACAGATCAGCCACGCCTGGACATTGCACCAATGCGTGTGCAACGGTTTCTTCGTGACGCACGCATCAAGTCAAATCTTTTTCGAGGGATCCCTGCCCGGGCGCCCGTGTCTGTAGAGCCTCTCTCGAACGGGTAGAGCCCCCCGGTAGCACTGCCAGGCTAGTGATTTCTGGAAGTTGTCCATTGGTCCCGGGCCGAAAGTCCTACCGAACAGGCTGGCCAGTTCGTCCTCTTCCATGTCCAGCGACTCTCCAAGGGTGTCATCGCCCCTGCTAGCCACCAACCCTCTATAGAATGATGGCCTGGCCCGCTTGCCAGAGAGCCCTGAGCGCCTGAGCACACTCAGTGTGCCAGTCTCCCAGTTTTCCGGATCTTTGCTTGACCCAGGAATGCAGCTCGTTGAGCGAGACGAGTCTCGGAAAGGCTCGTTTCACGAACGGAGCCCACACCGGTTGACCAGTGAGGAATACCTGTAGGTGCCGTAGCCTTAATGCGTGCCTACGAATCATCAACCACGGCATCCCCAGCCCTCCTTTCGAAGGTTGTTGGCAGCAGATGGATCTTCTTACCATAGGAGGGCGCTTCTTCCAAAGAAATTGGAAGAGCATGCGTTCCATGGTGGTGAGTGTTTCCTTAGGGCAAGGCACGACAGTCAGGCGGTAGTAAGTGACGGACGCTATGTAAATGTTCGCCACCTCCGCCCGGCCTTTTAGGGACAGTTTACACTTGGCCCATTTCTGGGTTAGTGCAAACACCTTGTTCGTAACCTCGTCCCAGTTCTTTTCCACCTGGAGGTCCGGTCCAAACCAGACCCCAAGCAACTTTACCGGGCCCTCCGTCCAGTGTCCGACGACACCGTCGGGAGGCATCGGTCTGCCTCTCCACGTTCCGAGTTGCAGCCCGATGGATTTTTCCCGGTTCAGTTTCGCTCCTGACAACCTTTCGTAATCCTCCAGTAAGGTACCGATCGCCTCGATCTCCGAGTCGGTCGATACCATTATTGTTACGTCATCGGCGTAGGCCGACACTGCTTTGCTCAATCCTGGTTCCAGGGGGATACCCTGCAACAACTCCAACTTCCTCAGTAAAGGCTCGAGAGTCAATACGTACAGAAGGGAGGAGAGAGGGCACCCTGTCGAATGGATCGTGTGATTTCGAACGGCTTCGAAAGGTAGCCGTTCACCTTGATCCTAGAACAGATGTGGTTGCTATGTAAGGCAGTTATCCAGCCGCTGAAAACAGGACCGAACCCAGCCGCCGCTAGCACCGCATCCAGGTAACCATGGTCGACCCTATCGAAGGCCTTAGACTGATCCAAGTTGATCAGGGCCCCACCGAAGCCGGGTTTGTTGCCAACCCTCTCTATGATGTATCGCATGAGGTGGAGGTTATCGTGAATGGACCTGGATGGGATAGCACATGTCTGCGCATCTCCCACCAGGCTACCACGACAAGCGCCAACCTCTTTGCTAACACCTTGGCCAAAATCTTTAACTCTGTTTAGCAGTGTTATGGGCCGAAAATTATTTATACTATCCCCCTTGTTCTCGTCCTTCCTCACCAGCGAGACTACGCCCTTGGCTACAGAACCAGGAATTCTCCCGTTCTGCTGCCAATTGCAGTAGACCGCTTCGAGGAGTTCGGAGAAGAAGACCGGCATTGCTAAATAAAGTTCGTAAGGTATACCATCGAGACCTGGAGATTTGCGTCTGCTGCATTGGCTCAGCGCATCCCCGATCTCATCAGCCGAGATTGGTCCCTCGCAGGACTCTGCCTCTTCGCTCGAGAGACGCGGCAGGCTGTCGAGGTATGGACCGAAATCCACGTCCCCGCCCGGACCCTCGCCTCCCCCGAATAATCGGGCAAAGTGCCTTTGAAAGGCCTCGCACATCTGCTTAGGCTCCCGGATCACCCGTCCATCCTCGTCTTGCAACGACCGGATGGTGGATCGATTTCCACTCTTAGCTTCTGTAACGCGGGCCCAGCCAACGGCTTTGGCCCCTTCATTACCTAGAGCACGTATTTTACTTCGAATGACGCAGCCTTCGTGCTTTGCATCGAAAAACTGGTTCAAGGCCGTCCTCGATGCCAGCACTCTGGCCACATCTTCGCTCTTGATTGCCTCTTCTAATTTACCTGTTAATTCTTTCTCGTTTCTATTCCTATCGGCAGCTAACATCTTGCTATAACTTATTGATTCTGTTCTAATCTCTCTTTTGAGAGATGCCCACCATCGGTTGTTGACGATTGCACCCGTCAACCTCTCCTTAACTAATCTGCTAATCCGGTTTCTGTAAGTCTCTTTTGCCGGTAAAGACAAATTAAGTTTCCAGTAACCGGGACCCTGTTTATGTGTTTTCTCGAGATTGACTACGCAGGTCACTAATTTGTGATCCGTATAGCCAACCGTGCGCATTTCTGGACAGCTTAATATGTCCCTATCCTTACTTCTAACTAAGAATCTATCTAAGTACGATCTAGATTGATCACTATGGTTCGTCCAAGTCCAGGTAGGCACAGTTGGAAAATCTAGTCGATATCTATCGACCAAGTTAAAACGGTCGAGTAACCCCTTGAGGCTGTAACACTCCCCTCTATTAGGACATGCTCCTGCATAGTCCCAACGTGCATCTAGGATGTCATTCCAATCCCCCGCTAGAAGCAGGGAACGCGACGTTCCCAGAAAAGTCTCCAAACGCTGGAAGAAGTTGGGCCGTTCAGCTCCGAAAGGGGAGTAGACGGCGACCAGTCTCAAGGCCGCACTTTCACTACTTCCAACGTCTAGCACCAACAAACGACCCTCCGGGTCCGAGTGAACAACCTGTACGGCAAGACCCAGGTGTTTTTGCAGCAGTACGACAACCCCACCCCCACCTCCAGGTTGACAGAGAGATGCATGCACCTCAAAGTCATCGAAGGTGGGGGCCAGCTGCCGCACGACGCTGATCCGAGTCTCACAGATAACCATTACATTTATCCCACATGACCTGAGGTCATTTAGAAGCTTTGCTTGCTTCCAAGTTGAGCCCAGGCCACGTGCATTCAAACATCCTACTCGTAACACATCCATGTGGGCGGCAGAGCCAAAGGAGAGTGTAGAGACCTACCTTTCTGCTTCCCGGGGTTCGGGTCGCACGTCTTCCATGGGGTCGGGGGTGTTGGGTGAAGGGGTGTCTTGTGGTGGTGTGGGGTCGTCAGTGTGTGGTGGGGTTGGGGTGTTTGGAGTTGTGTTGGGGAGGGGAAGGGGAGGGGGAAAGCTTTTTAGTAGGACACGGTTTATGGGTTTGACAGAGGGTGGTCCTACGTCCTCCTTAAAATCCTTTTTTAGTTTTTGGTAGAGGTTCATTGGGATCTTTATTAATTTTAAATGGGGGTAGTTTTCTGAAGAAACAAAGTTTACACCTTCGGTTTGTACCGAAGGATTATTGTATATGAGTTCATTTAATTTATTATTGTTTCTGTTGATGTAAGTATAGTGTAATGTCTTTTTTTTCGGATGGTGTGAGTGTTTCGAAGAGGGGAGGGGCAGGTTTGGTTTTGTTTGTTGCTGGAGGGGTGTTTTCTGTTTTGTTGGATTGTGTTGAGATTTGGGTGGGGGTTGTTTGTCCTTGTGTGTTTTGCACATGTTTTCTTTTTTTCCTTTTAATCTGTCTGAAGGACTCCGTTTCTTCCTCCGAATTCGTTGGGTTATCTTCAGTGTTGGAGGGAAGAGGTATGTTTGCTGGTAATGTTTCCGTGTTGGTTTTCTTTGTGGGGGAGATGGATGTCACTATGTTAGACTGTGTTGTGTGTTGTGTCTGCGGTGGTTGTGTTGTTTTATTGAGTGAGAGGTTGGGTGGGCCTGTATTTTGTTTTGGGGTAATGTGTTGTGACTGTTTGTGTTGTGGTGGTGTTGTGGTTTTACTGAGGGACGGGTTGGGTGGGACTGAGTTTTGTTGTTTGTTTATCTGTTGTGGTGGTGGTGGTGGAGCTGGTGTTGGTAGCAGGGTTTTCTTTTTGTTGAGTTGGGGACAAGCGGCCTTCAGGTGCCCTCTGCCTGCACAGATATGGCAGGACGGCCTTCTCCCCTCCACGCTAATGTTTATATACCCGTGGTCCTCTAATAGGATTCTGTCGGGTATTTGGGCGATGCGTTGAGGCTTCGTTTGCACTACCAGCTCTATACCTGTTCCACTGAACGCATTGCCTGTGGTTTTCCCAATGGAAATCACGTTGTCATTCACTGGATCGATGAAGCCAGCTATGAGCCAGCAGTAGTCCACATCTGGCATCATTGCATCCAGCCATATGCGTTGAGTTCTTTTCCCCATATAAGATGGATAAAAGGTAAAATTTTTCGAACGAATCGGTGACAAAGCACATTTTTTTTTTTTTTTTGGCCGCCGATTCGTTCTTCATGATAATTGCTAGGCTTCCATACAGTCTGTCTTTTCTTATGAAAGTGGTTTCATTAAGTACTTCTGTGAGTACTGTTTTGATATCTGCTTGAGAAGGCTGTTCAGGTTTTTTTGTACTGTTGTTGATGGTCCGAAACTTGACCGTTCGGCTTTCAATGTCTTTGGTGAATTCTTGAGGCATTTTTACCGATAAAATACCATTCTCTCCTTCACTTATGTATTGTTTGGCGTCTGTGATCCTTCGTGCCACATCTGAAATATTTTCCGGTATATAAGTCAAAGATTTCTTTGTTTTCTGTGCAAATGAAATCTTGTCGTCTGCTTTGCTTTCTGTTATGGTGTTATTTTCAAATGTTATTTTTGTGTTTGTTGTGTCTTTGTTTGTGTTATTAGTATTGTCATGCAATTTTTCAAATTTTTTTTTTTTCGTTGTTGGAATCCATGTCCAGATTTGTGTTTTCGTCATTTTTTTTCTCCGCAGATTCGTCTGTTTTTATTTTAATTTTTCCTTCCTTCTCTATGACGTTAGTTGGGAAGGAAAGGGGGGGGGACTAAAGCGTGCGAGCTTACAACTCTTACCGCTGTCCCCCCACCACTATTTTCGTTCGCTGCGTTTAACATTTCTGTTAGACGATTGAAATTTTTTTGCCACAAAATCTTTTAAAACAGGTTTTTCACCTCTAGGAGGGTTAAAGATGAGCTGACCCACCGCCTGACAGTTCAGACGGGGGGGTCAAGCTACACAATTGTATCAAAATTAAGTTTGAACTCACAAAATTTCCTCAATAAATTTGAACAAAACTTCTGCGCGAAGTGAATTACATCCACACTGTAGAACAGACGACAGCTAGACGATAGATAGATAGATAGATAGATAGATAGATAGATAGATAGATAGATAGATAGATAGATAGATAGATAGATAGATAGATTTCTTTATTTACCATAAAGGCATAAAAAGAAGGGACAAATACAAAGGGGGAGTTTACATATAATCGAGTAAAAAGGGTGTAACATGAAAATAATCGAAAATAACCTCAAAAGGGAGGGGACGTGATGGGGGTTGCACACACCCCCGAAAAAGTGTGCAATCCTTTGCCCGGGGAGCACATGGAGAAGGTGCTCCCCTCTCCTTTACTTCTTTACCTACAGGATGGTATACAGAGTAGGCCCACTTACACGAGCCATTCTCGCCACTATCACCCACCTTTCATAAAACTGCCTGTGGCCAAGCACCTCTCTCTCCATTCTTATCCTTCTTCCGAAGTGATATCGGAAGAAGTAGACCAGACTATGGCCAGAGAGGAAGTTGCCTGACCTCAGACCTTTCAATCGTGTCCACCAAACAACCTCTTTCAACATGGCTATTACGCACAGGAAAACCGCCTTTGCTTCCTTTGTGAAGAGGGGAGGCGGTTTGATTGTCATCACGGACTCGGCGGTCAATTTAATCGGCGCCACCCGCAACAGCAGTCGTTCGGCGTAGCCCCACAGATCAGCCACGCCCGGACATTGCACCAATGCGTGCGCAACGGTTTCTTCGTGACGCACGCATCTAGGGCAAATCTTTTTTGAGGGGTCCCTGCCCGAGCGCCCGTGTCTGTAGAGCCTCTCTCGAACGGGTAGAGCCCCCCGGTAGCACTGCCAGGCTAGTGACTTCTGGAAGTTGTCCATTGGTCCCGGGCCGAAAGTCCTACCGAACAGGCTGGCCAGTTCATCCTCTTCCATGTCCATCGACTCTCCAAGGGTGTCATCGCCCCTGCTAGCCACCAGCCCTCTATAGAATGATGAGGTGGATTCTCCACCGATGGCCGGGCCTGCTTGCCAGAGAGCCCTGAGCGCCTGGGCACACTCAGTGTGCCAGTCTCCCAGTCTGCTAATCCGGTTTCTGTAAGTTTCTTTTGCCGGTAAAGACAAATTAAGTTTCCAGTAACCGGGACCCTGTTTATGTGTTTTCTCGAGATTGACTACGCAGGTCACTAATTTGTGATCCGTATAGCCAACCGTGCGCATTTCTGGACAGCTTAATATGTCCCTATCCTTACTTCTAACTAAGAATCTATCTAAGTACGATCTAGATTGACTAATAGATAGATAGATAGACAAATAGACAGATAGATAGATAATTAGGTTATGATGACTATGACAATGATGATGATGTCAGTTCTCAGCCCCATGCAACAACAGATTAGTTCATTGTATGCTGCGTGCTCTGTCCACGTGAGTGATGAACATGAGGGTTGTAGAGTTTGTAGTTCTCCAACAAGGAGACTATATATATATATATATGTGTGTGTGTGTATGTGTGTGTGTGTGTGTATGTATGTATACATACATATATACATATACATACATACACACATTACACACAAGCTAGAAGGAGATTGTGACAGTAAGCAATTGTTTAATTGTTTAGAGACATTATGACCAGGTGTGATATATACATCCAGAGAGAGAAGGAATTGTAAACGTCATTGGCAGCAATGGAGTCAGGAGAGTAGTAGTAGTAGTAGTAGTGGTGGTGGTGGTGGTGGTGGTGGTGGTATTAGTAGTAGTAGTAGTAGTAGTAGTAGTAGTAGTAGTAGTAGTAGTAGTAAGTACCCTATCATTAAAATTACCATTTTTTTACCTTCTTTGACATTCCATCTTGATATTTCCTTTTAAATTCTTTCTGGTTCACAAGACATTGTATCTATAATAATTGTTTCTACTTTAGGCACCAGGCCAGCAATTACCCAGTGTATTACTGGTACTTTATTTTATCGACCCTGTAAGGATGAAAGGCAAAGTCAACCTCGGCGGGATTTGAACTCAGATCGTAAAGGGACCTAACTATGCTGGAAAGCATGGCGTCCGACTCTCTACCGATACTGCCAATCCACAGCCCTCTATAATAATTGTTTCTATTTTTGGCACAAGGCCAGCAATTACCCAGTACATTACTGGTACTTTATTTTATCGACCCGTAAGGATGAAAGGCAAAGTTAACCTCGGCAGGATTTGAACTCAGAATGGCAAGGGCCGTAACTCTATGCGTCAAAGCATGGCGTCCGACATAATAATGGTTTCTTATATAGGCACAAGGCCATCAGTTTTGGGGGATAGTGAAAGTCGATGAAATTGACCCTAATACTGGTACTTTATTTTATTGACCCTGTGAAGATTGCTTTGGGTTTAAAATTGTCTCATTTTCACTAAGAAAATGGAATGGATTTTTTTGGACAACCCAATACATAATAATACATATTTTGGGTGAAAATTTACAGAGGTAGAAATATGTAGGGTGCTCAGAAGCAGAAAATGATGGTAACTACAGTCAGTTGCTGCTATAAAATAGCTTATTAAAATCTAGGAAAGACCCTTAGAGACAGAAAGATCTTTGTAGCAGCCGCTGTTAACATTTTTCTGTCTCTAAGGTTTCTTACCAAATTTGTATTAGCTATATTATAGCAACTGACTGTAATTGCAATTATTAGATAGATAGATAGATAGATAGATAGATAGATAGATAGATAGATAGATAGATAGATAGATAGATATCTTTCTTTATTTGCCACAGGGGCGTACAAAATGGGGACATTACAAGACCAATGGCGCGGTTTTAAATAAAAATAACTTTAACATTAATAAATAACAATAAACTATATATAATAAAATAATAGATAGATAGATAGTTAGCTAGATTGACAAACAGACACACAGAGAGACGGACAGACAGGCAGACAGAGAGGCAGATAGACAGACAGGCAGACAGGCAGACAGACAGACAGATAGACAAATAGACAGGGAGATAGATAGACATCATCATCTTCATTATCACCACCACTGCCACCATCATCATCATCATCACCATCATCACCATCACCATCCTCCTCATCATCACCATCACCGTCGTTATTATCACCATCATTACCACCCTTATCATCACCACTACCACCACCATTATCATCATCATCATCACCATCACTATCACCATCACTGTCATTACCACTGCCATCATCACCATCACCATCATAGTTACCATTGACGTCATCGATAATTACCACAATAATAAACAGAATGCTAACAACAATAACAACAACAAAAGGAAAGGTTGAATTTTTGTATTCTATTCTCCATATTTTTCCAGTGAGTTATGACAATATGTTAATGTAAGGTTAACAGCAATCTACACACACACATACACACATATATATATACACACACATACAGACACATACACAACCATACATATACACTCACATACACACATACACATATATACATATAAACACACACAGTGGAAGTTATACTAGTCATGTGTTTTGTTCCATAGTGATGTAGAAATGTCATCTTAGAGGCTCTCTTTTTTGGAATATATATATATATATATATATATATACATATATACACACACACATATACATATACATACACACACACACATATATATATGCATGCATATATATATATATATATATACATGTATATATATATATATATATATATATATATACATATATATATATATATCATCATTTCATCATTTCATTTTACGTCCGCTTTTCCTTGCTTGCAAGGGTGGGACGGGAACTGATTCTGGCTTGATTTCTACAGCTGGATGCCCTTCCTAACACCAACCTCATTTACAGTGAGTGCTGGGTGCTTTTTTGCCGCGGCACCTCCACAACCACTTTGCAGTGGAATGATAATCAACCCCAGTCCCTATCATCTCATTTCTACAGCTGAGTAAACTGGAGCAATGTGAAATAAAGTGTCTTGCTCAAGGAAACAACACATCACCCGGTCTGAGAATTGAACAACCTTTCGATTGCAAGGCCAATGCTCTAACCACTAATCCATGTGCCTCCATATATATATATATACATATATATATATATATATATGTGTGTGTGTGTGTATGTATATATGTATGTATGTATATATATGTTTATATATTTAAAGAGAGAGACTGCAATATGAAGAAGAGAAAGACTAAGATAAAGTTGAAAAATATAAGGAGGGAGACCTTACCTAAATACAAAGTAAAACCTACTACAGTCAGTAGGCATCTCTAACAAAATACACCCGCGTCCCACCACCCCACCCCATCCACACCGCCCCTTTCAATGTAAAGTTATGTTGGTGCCACAACATCCAGGCCGAAACAAATGAGGTTGTGTAGGTGTCACGACAAAAAAACACACAGTCCACGCTGTAATGTGGCCGTGTAGGCAACACAGTAAAAACCTCCCAGTCCCACACTCTAAATGTGGTTGGTGTTAGGAAGGGCATCCAGCTGTAGAAAACCCGCCAGACAGTCCTATGCGAGCAAGACAACCACTCTTGCCTCAAGTGGGAAAACTCCCGTCCAAACCCATGCAAGCATGGAACATGGACGTTAAACGATGATGATGATGATGATGATATATATATATATATATATATATATATATACAGGTATATATATGTGTATAGAGAGAGAGAGAATAACATTAGAATTTAGCTTTGAACATAGCTGTATACAAATATGTATTTGAACTTTTTGTGGCCTTCTACCCATGCACGTAGGGTAGAAGGTGTATGCGGTGGATGTAATTGGTTTTCTGGACAGTTTCACCGCTGTGTCCCTGTCCTTCATGAGAAAGGATAGACTCCCGTAGAGTCTATCCTTCTGAATGAATATGATGTCTTTCATGACATCTTTTAAAACCAGCTCTATCTCACTCTGTGATGGTTGAGCTGGTTTTTTGCTTTTGTTTCAGACTGTCCTAAACATGACAGTGTTTAGGAGTCTCTGGCTTTTTAGTTCCGGGGGGGGGGGGGGGTCGAAAATGATCCATTTTCCCCATACACTACGTATATTTTGGCATCTGCCAGCAGCTCCTTAGCTTTGCTTATATCTACTAGCAGATAGTCGAGGGTTTTCCTTGCATTCTGGGCGGAGTCCTTTTCCTTGTTCATGTTGCTGTTGTTGTTATCATTGTTGTTGGTGTTGTTGTTGTTTTTGTTGTCTTTATTGTTGCTGTTGTTGTTGTTTTTGTTGTCTTTATTGTTGCTGTTGTTGTCGTTGTTGTTGTTGTTGTTTTCAGGTTCTTGTATAGTTGTGGCTACATCAAGTTGTTTGTCAGCAGGTGGAGAAAGTTCTACCTCTGGCTGACCTCTGCCTTTGGCATCTGCTGCTGTGACAGTGGCAGGGGGAAGCTGTGAGTTTAACTTCCCTTTTCTTCCTTTGAATGTTGGTGAAGATGCTTCAGCCATTTTTATCAAAGTAGGATTTTTCGAAATTTTTCGAAAGATAAAATATTTTCACCAATATTTCGCCTAAAGGCGTAGAATATTTTGAGAGATTGACCAGATCAAAAATTGATCTGGCAGTCCCTCTACAAAATGGTACAAAAATGAAAGTTTACAGTTAGGAATTTCTATGGAAATTTAGGCAGAACTTACCCAGCAAGTTTCACGCGTGTGTCCATCCCAGATAGATAGATAGATAGATATCTTTCTTTATTTGCCACAGGGGCGTACAAAAATGGGACATTACAAGACGTAACGGCGGGGTTTTACATAAAAATAACTTTAACATTAATAAATAACAATAAACTATATATAATAAAATAATAGATAGATAGATAGTTAGCTAGATTGACAAACAGACAGACAGAGACAGACAGACAGTTAGATAGAGAGGCAGATAGACAGACAGGCAGACAGACAGACAGACAGATAGATACATAGACAAATAGACAGGGAGATAGATAGACAGATAGATAGATATATTTCTTTATTTACCATAAAGGCATAAAAAGAAGGGACAAATACAAAGGGGGAGTTTACATAAAACCCAGTAAAAAGGGTATAAAATGAAAATAATCGAAAACAACCTCAAAAGGGAGGGGACGTGATGGGGTTGCACACACACCCGAAAAAGTGTGGAATCCTTTGCCCAGGAAGCACATGGAGAAGGTGCTCCCCTCTCCTTCACTTCTTTACGTACAGGATGGTATACAGAGAAGGCCCATTTACACGAGCCATTCTCGCCACTATCACCCACCTTTCATAAAACTGCCTGTGGCCAAGCACCTCTCTCTCCATTCTTATCCTTCTTCCGAAGTGATATCGGAAGAAGTAGACCAGACTATAGGCCAGAGAGGAAGTTTCCTGACCTCAGACCTTTCAATCGTGTGCACCAAACAACCTCTTTCAACATGGCTATTACGCACAGAAAAACCGCCTTTGCTTCCTTTGTGAAGAGGGGAGGCGGCTTGATTGTCATCACGGACTCGGAGGTCAATCGAATCGGCGCCACCCGCGACAGCAGTCGTTCGGCGTAGCCCCACAGATCAACCACGCCTGGACATTGCACCAATGCGTGCGCAACGGTTTCTTCGTGACGCACGCATCTAGGGCAAATCTTTTTCGAGGGATCCCTGCCCGGGCGCCCGTGTCTGTAGAGCCTCTCTCGAACGGGTAGAGCCCCCCGGTAGCACTGCCAGGCTAGTGACTTCTGGAAGTTGTCCATTGGTCCCGGGCCGAAGTCCTACCGAACAGGCTGACCAGTTCGTCCTCTTCCGTGTCCATCGACTCTCCAAGGGTGTCATCGCCCCTGCTAGCCACCAGCCCTCTATAGAATGATGAGGTGGATTCTCCACCGATGGCCTGGCCCGCTTGCCAGAGAGCCCTGAGCGCCTGAGCACACTCAGTGTGCCAGTCTCCCAGTCTGCTAATCCGGTTTCTGTAAGTTTCTTTTGCCGGTAAAGACAAATTAAGTTTCCAGTAACCGGGACCCTGTTTATGTGTTTTTTCGAGATTGACTACGCAGGTCACTAATTTGTGATCCGTATAGCCAACCGTGAGCATTTCTGGACAGCTTAATATGTCCCTATCCTTACTTCTAACTAAGAATCTATCTAAGTACGATCTAGATTGTCTAATAGGTAGATAGATAGACAAATAGACAGATAGATAGATAATTAGGTTATGATGACTATGACAATGATGATGATGTCAGTTCTCAGCCCCATGCAACAACAGATTAGTTTATTGTATGCTGCGTGCTCTGTCCACGTGAGTGATGAACATGAGGGTTGTAGAGTTTGTAGTTCTCCAACAAGGAGACTATATATATATATATATGTGTGTGTGTGTGTGTGTGTGTGTGTATGTATGTATACATACATATATACATATACATACATACACACATTACACACAAGCTAGAAGGAGATTGTGACAGTAAGCAATTGTTTAATTGTTTAGAGACATTATGACCAGGTGTGATATATACATCCAGAGAGAGAAGGAATTGTAAACGTCATTGGCAGCAATGGAGTCAGAAGAGTAGTAGTAGTAGTAGTAGTAGTGGTGGTGGTGGTGGTGGTAGTAGTAGTAGTAGTAGTAGTAGTAGTAGTAGTAGTAGTAGTAGTAGTAGTAGTAGTAAGTACCCTATCTTTAAAATTACCATTTTTTTACCTTCTTTGACATTCCATCTTGATATTTCCTTTTAAATTCTTTTTGGTTCACAAGACATTGTATCTATAATAATTGTTTCTACTTTAGGCACAAGGCCAGCAATTATCCAGTGTCTTACTGGTACTTTATTTTATCGACCCTGTAAGGATGAAAGGCAAAGTCAACCTCGGCGGGATTTGAACTCAGATCGTAAAGGGGCGTAACTATGCTGGAAAGCATGGCGTCCGACTCTCTACCGATACTGCCAATCCACAGCCCTCTATAATAATTGTTTCTACTTTCGGCACAAGGCCAGCAATTACCCAGTACATTACTGGTACTTTATTTTATCGACCCGTAAGGATGAAAGGCAAAGTTAACCTCGGCAGGATTTGAACTCAGAATGGCAAGGGCCGTAACTCTATGCGTCAAAGCATGGCGTCCGACATAATAATGGTTTCTTATATAGGCACAAGGCCATCAATTTTGGGGGATAGTGAAAGTCGATGAAATTGACCCTAATACTGGTACTTTATTTTATTGACCCTGTGAAGATTGCTTTGGGTTTAAAATTGTCTCATTTTCACTAAGAAAATGGAATGGATTTTTTTGGACAACCCAATACATAATAATACATATTTTGGGTGAAAATTTACAGAGGTAGAAATATGTAGGGTGCTCAGAAGCAGAAAATGATGGTAACTACAGTCAGTTGCTGCTATAAAATAGCTTATTAAAATCTAGGAAAGACCCTTAGAGACAGAAAGATCTTTGTAGCAGCCGCTTTTAACATTTTTCTGTCTCTAAGGTTTCTTACCAAATTTTTTTCTGCATTTGAGCTTCCTACATCTTTGTATAAATATATTTCCTCAACACTTTGTAAGTTCGAAAATTCAAGCTTCACACACAATGTTTGTTTACAAAGATACATTTCCAAGGTGTAGATTAACTATTAAATTGATGGAATTTTTTAAAAATGTTTACTTTTCAATTCATAGTTGTTGAAATGATTTGTATTCATGTAAAAAAAAAACCTATGACATTATCTTGGAAGGTATGATGAAAGAATATCTGAGTAAATGTTTAACCTAATACAAACACAGTAAATGAAAGTATTAATGAACAGAACTGTATCATCATTTCCATCACTGTTATCATCATCAACATTATTTTCATAGTTATGATCACCATTGTGATCATTGTCATTGTTAACATCATCATCATCATCGTCATCATCACCACCACCACGGCCACCACTACCACCACCATCGCCATCACCATTGCCATCATCATCTTCATCATCATCATCACGACCACCTCTACCACCACCATTGCCATCACCACTTTCATCATCATCTTCATTATCACCACCACTGCCATCATCATCATGATCATCATCATCATCATCACCATCATCACCATCACCATCCTCTTCATCATCACCATCACCGTCGTTATTATCACCATCATTACCACCCTTATCATCACCACTACCACCACCATTATCATCATCATCACCATCACTATCACCATCACTGTCATTACCACTGCCATCATCACCATCACCATCATAGTTACCATTGACGTCATCGATAATTACCACAATAATAAACAGAATGCTAACAACAATAACAACAACAAAAGGAAAGGTTGAATTTTTGTATTCTATTTTCCATATTTTTCCAGTGAGTTATGACAATATGTTAATGTAAGGTTAACAGCAATCTACACACACATACACACATATATATATATACACACACATACAGACACATACACAACCATACATATACACTCACATACACACATACACATACACACATACACATATATACATATAAACACACACACACAGTGGAAGTTATACTAGTCATGTGTTTTGTTCCATAGTGATGTAGAAATGTCATCTTAGAGGCTCTCTTTTTTGGAATATATATATATATATATATATATACATATATACACACACACATATACATATACATACACACACACACATATATATATGCATGCATATATATATATATATATATACATATATATATATATATATACATATATATATATATATATATATCATCATTTCATCATTTCATTTTACGTCCGCTTTTCCCTGCTTGCAAGAGTGGGACGGGAACTGATTCTGGCTTGATTTCTACAGCTGGATGCCCTTCCTAACACCAACCTCATTTACAGTGAGTGCTGGGTGCTTTTTTGCCGTGGCACCTCCACAACCACTTTGCAGTGGAATGATATGGACCCCAGTCCCTATCATCTCATTTCTACAGCTGAGTAAACTGGAGCAATGTGAAATAAAGTGTCTTGCTCAAGGAAACAACACATCACCCGGTCTGAGAATTGAACTCACAACCTTTCGATTGCAAGGCCAATGCTCTAACCACTAATCCATGTGCCTCCATATATATATATATATACATATATATATATATATGTGTGTGTGTGTGTGTGTGTGTATGTATATATGTATGTATGTATATATATGTTTATATATTTAAAGAGAGAGACTGCAATATGAAGAAGAGAAAGACTAAGATAAAGTTGAAAAATATAAGGAGGGAGAGAAAAAAAGAGATAGACTTTAAGATATAAAGATAATAGAAGTTTTGATAAGGAAAGAAGGTTAAATGTTATTCAGTCATTGTCCAAGCCTAGCTTAACTCTGTTCACTTAACTATAGACATTGTTAATAAAACAAGTCTTTTAGCTATTAACTAAATAGCAATGACACGTTATTGTTGGTGGCGGTCTTCTTCTTCTCCTACTCATTCTTTATCTATCTATCTATATGTATGGTGGACAAGGTTGAAAGGGCTGAGGTCAGACACATTTCTCTCCGGCCAACAACTGATTCTTTTTTTCAAATACCACTTTGGAAGAAGAATCAGGATGGAGAGAGGGGTGTTGTACCCCAGCAAGTTTTATGAAAGGTGGGTGAAAGTGGCGAGAATGGCCCGAGTGAATGTGCCTTCTTTCTATGTCAGCCTGTAGGTTGAGAAAAAGAGGAGGAAAGGAAGGGAATATAAACTCTTCGTACTCCTGGAGATGAGGGTTTCACATTTTTTTCGAGGGTATGTGTTACCCATATGAACTGTCTCCCCCTATTGGGGAAAATCGACTAATTTTTAAATTGCATTTGTGATAATATTTTACACGTTTTTATTGTATGTAAACTTCCCCCTTTGTATTTGTCCCCTTCTTTTGTGCCCCTGTGGCTAATAAAGAAACATATCTATCTATATGTATGTATGTCTTTCTTTATCTATCTATCTGTCACAATCCACCTGTGTCTCTCTGTCTATTAGCACTGTGTATATGTGTATATATGTATGTGTGTCTATATGTGTGTATGTGTATATAAGTATGTATAAGAGCTGTATACCAACTTCATTGTTCACTAAATATTGACTCTAAAGATAGTCTTGTGAAAATATATGTATGTGTATATATATATATGTGTATATATATATATGCATACACACATACATATATATATATATATGTGTGTGTGTGTGTGTGTGTGTATATAATACTACCTTAATGGTTCACCAAAGATTGACTCCATCACATAATCCTATGGAAATGTGAAGAACGTTCTACCAATGCGTCATGGCTGACACATGGTGACAGACACTGCTGTATAATGTCACTGGAATGTTGTTGGTGTTGTGATGGTGGTGTTGTTGTTGTGGTGGTGGTGGTGGTGGTGGTGGAACTGGTCATAGAGACATTGGAATAGTGGTGGTGGTGATGGTGTTGTGGTTGTGTTGTAGTGGTGCTGGCGATGGCAACACTCTTCTTGTTGTTCAGTTATAGGTCAAGCTCATCAAGCTGACCTATGATCAAAAGAATTTCATTTGTGACATTCTCATATTTTTTCAATCACAATCTACCAAGGCTACACTATCTAATGTAAGTTTACTTTTTCACATGTGTATCCTCTTGGACAGGTATCGTCTGCCATAGCCTTGATATAGTAAGTAAAAACACTTAGTGTTTTGGTTGCTAGTCCTTATTGGAAGATAGAATGAGAAATAAAAGAAGGTATGTTTGGGAGAGAGGAGGAAATAGAAAGATAGATCAAAGATACTCTGGATCTTTCTCAGCAAACACATGTATGTGCCATTGATTTTCTTTGTGAGTTTTTATGTGTTGTGGAGAAGATAACTCCCATAGTACCTGGTGCCCACCTGTGCAGGGTTATGTAAATATCCATTTGGAAAACAGGAATGGTGATTGTGCTGAGAAGTGAACACTGATAAACAGTTGTTTTAGTTTTCAGTTCTTGTTTGCCTAGTGGAGGAACTAATCATCAGGTCAATGGTAGGGGAATTCTGCCTCCATCAGTGGGGCACTGTGCTGGTAAGAGTGATGGAAAATCATCAGAGTATTTCTATTAAAAGTAACTAGTACTAACAGGAGTTCCTCAGTTAGTGCCCATGATTTTCTGTCTCCACATGGTCCTGAAGAAGGCTCAACTCCTTCCTGTGAAGATGATGTTCTCAATCATACTGGAGTAGCATCCTCTGATATCAGAACCAAGAGGGGACTATCTCGACCAAAGAGATTATACACCTTCAGCTCTCTAAAACTGTCACTCACTCACATCCTACTTTTCACGTGAAGAGCTCAACAAGCATATCAACACACACAGCATTGTGATTGTATATGTTCAAGAACACTAATGAAAATGAACCAGGCATAATCACCCAGAACATTGGCAAAAGAACTCTGTTTACTGCATCAGCATAAAAAGATGACATCGGTGCTGCAATTGGGTTAGTTTGACAATACAAACACATCTTCTTCTTATACTTACAAAGGTAACTAAGGTTAAGGTTAATGATTGGATTGTCACAGCAGTATTCAAGGGAAATCCAGCAACTGTTATTATAAGCTGCTATTCACCCTACAATCACCTGCAAGTGGAGGAAATAGAACACTTTTACCATGAACCAAGTGCCGCTTTCTGAAGTACCTCCACATGCCATTCTAATTATTGGAGGAGATTTCAACACACAAATTAAAGGCAAATTTTCATACCATCAGACTACTAACAGAAAAGGCGTATTTTTAGAAAAGTTTTTACCTCAACATAATCTCCTAGGTGGGAATACCATCTTCCAAAAACTGTGGACTTGAAGACACTTGGTAGCCATATCTCCCATGTTGAATTTGTTTATATGAAACAATGGAGGAACAGAATTCATGATTGCCAGGGACATATTTCCTCTGCAGCTGTTAGGGGAGATTGCAACATCATCATGGCCAAAACTCAGCCTTCACTCAAACAGGAAATCCAGTAAGAAACAACTTTACTGGAGGATGCTAAAGGAAGATGTCAACCATGCAAGAACAATTGATAATTCAATTGCTAATTAATCTGAATCCTTGACAGCTAATGAGAAAAAATACACTTCTTTTGTGTCCATCTGTAATGAAGTAGGGGAAGAAAACCTACCAAGAAGCACTCGTGCCACACTTCATGTGGAAAATACAATAATTGCTACATTTAGAAGCCACACCCTCAAATCAGTTTCAGATGTACAGCATCCCCAGATCACCAGAATATTCAGTGCTCTAATTTCAACCATCTGGAGTATGAAAGAATCACCCAAACCCTGGTTGATTTAGAGAATAGTATATATATATATATACAGTATATATATATATATATATATATATATATATATATATACTGTATATATATATATATATGTACAGTATATATATATATATATATATATATATATATACTATATATATATATATATATATACAGTATATATATATATATATATATATATATACTATATATATATATATATACAGTATATATATATATATATATATATATATATATATATATATATATATATATACTGTATATATATATGTATATATATATATATATATATATATATATATATATATACAGTATATATATATATATATCGGTCCATTCATTCATATATCCGTATCATCGCCCAGAATCCAATCTTTGCTCTCTCTCAATACTATTCTATAATTCTGTCTGGTTGTTTCTAAATAATCTTCTTGTATTTTAAAACCCCATTATTCGCTTATTATTACTGTTATATGCTTCTCCAATTATGCCCAAAATTCGAAGATTTCATTTAAACCCTCTCGCTAACTACCCCATTTATTTTTCTAAAATAACAATCTTCTTTGTTTAATTTTGGCCGAAAAAATTCTAGGATTTATAAAATGGCCTCATTGTCCCTCTTATTCTTTACCCCCCGCCCCACTATATCGTATTACGCGCCGGCTAGTTCACCCTTTCAATCACTCCCTTCTCTCACCAAATATGAATTAACCTGTTACGAGGTACGAATCTCAGAATTTGTCAACGCTTATTAATGGTCAGACCTCGTCGTTCCCTGCGAAGTATAATGTAAATGCCATTTTTCACTGTTCTAAATAATCTCCTCTTTGCTATCCTATAATTCTGTCTCACTGTTCTAAATAATCTTCTCCACGCTTGTTCTAAATAATCTTCTCTTTGCTAACTACCCCATACCCCTCCCTCCCGCCCCCACTCTCCACCTTTATTATTTGGACCAATCACAAGTTAACGGCCTATGCTATCACTTCTGGCTGCTTTTCGATATGATGGATGGACTAAGGAATTTCTGGAGAGTCTGAAGAATCTGGACACTCGATGACAATGCCAAAGATAACGACAAATTCACCTCATGCTGCCGGACTAAAGGGCAAGGCCCCCTCCTCTTTGTTCCGGCCGCGGATGGCCAACATAACCCCAACCCCATCCCCCTCACCCCTCCCTTCGCCCCATCCTCCAAACACAATCCAAAACTTCAGAGTTGGTACCATGAATGTAGGCACCTTAAAAGGCCGCTCTAACGAGGTTGTAGAAATGCTTGAACGTAAGGAGGTTGATGTTTACTGTATCCAAGAGACCAGGTGGAGGGGCGGGTCTGCTAGATTCATTGTGGGTAAAAAACGTTTCTATAAGCTTTTCTGGGTGGGAAATGATAATGGGATAGGTGGGGTATGAGTCATGTTAGCAGAAAAATGGGTGGATAAGATAATAGATGTAAATAGAGTGAATGACAGAATAATTAAAATAAGACTTGTTCTAAATAGAACTACTGTGACAGTAATATCTGCATACGCGCCCCAATCCGGACTGCCTGGCGCTATAAAAGACAGATTCTATGAGACACTGATGCTCACTACCTCCCAAATAACCGACAGTGACTATATAATTATTGCTGGCGACCTAAATGGCCACGTCGGACAACATTGTGACGGCTATGACGGAATCCACGGAGGCTATGGGTTTGGTACTAGAAACGAGGAAGACTCCAGAATCCTGGAATTCTGTGATGCAAATAACCTAACTATCTGTAACACTAACTTCAAAAAACGAGACAATCACTTGATCACCTACAGATCAGGGGAACATACCAGCCAGGTAGATAATATCCTTACCAGAAGACGTGGCAGAGTGTCTGTTGTAAACACTAAATCCCTCCCCCATGAAGAATGCACCTCCCATCATAGACTGATAATTAGCGACCTCATAGTCAGGATGAGACGTACTAGACAGCAGAAGAGGACTATCCTCACGAGAAAAATATGGGAGCTAAAGGACCCCACAGCCAGAAATAAATTTAAAAGCATATTACTTGATGCTTTCGACAGTAAGGAAGAGCAATTAGAGTCGTACAATATAGAGGAACAGTGGGAATTCCTGAAAGCAAACCTGCTGATCGCGGCGGACGAAGTCTGTGGCTGGAGTAGGCCTGTAGGCAGGAGGAGAGTAACATGGTGGTGGAACAGTAAGGTGGAGGAGTCAATTAAGGCCAAAAAGCAGGCTTGGAAAGTATGGCGGGATGGGGGAAGTAGAGAAGACTATCAAGTGGCCAGGAGGGAAGCTAGGAGACATGTGTACTTCGCAAGAAGGGAAGCAGAGGAAAGAAAGTTCAAACATGTTCTACAACGCGAGGACCAAAAATGTGAGGTGTTCAGGATTGCTAGGCAATGTGTCAAGGAAAACCGTGATATTGTCGGGGAGAAGTGTGTCCTTAATGATGATGGCATACTTGCCATCACTGACGCTGATAAGAAGGTAGCTTGGAAGTGTCACTACGAAAGGCTACTAAATGAGGAGAATAAATGGGAGAAAGATAGTCTCCCCCACATCGACCCAATAGAAGGACCAGCAGTGTTAGTTGAAGGTAGTATAATAAGTAAGGCAATCAAAGATATGAAGACGGGTAAGGTGGCTGGGCCTTCGGAAATAGTTGCTGAGATGCTGAAAGCCTCTGGAACGGTGGGACACACCATGGTCACCCGGATAGTAAACCAAGTCATACAGAATGGGGTTGTTCCGAAGGACTGGCGTAGCAGCATCATCATTAACTGCTACAAGGGTAAAGGAGACGCCCGAGATAGGAGTAACTATAGAGGCATTAAATTAATCGACCAGGTCATGAAGGTCACGGAAAAAGTAATAGCGCAACTAATCAGAGAGAGAATTGATCTAGATGAAATGCAGTTCGGGTTTGTGTCAGGCAAAAGTACCACAGACGCTCTTTTTATTGTACGACAACTACAGAAGTACCTAGCTAAAAGTAAACCCCTATACTTAGCTTTTGTCGACTTGGAGAAAGCCTTCGACAGAGTCCCCCGTTCCATTATCTGGTGGGCTCTTAGAAAAATTGGTGTTGATGAATGGCGTGTGAGAGCTATACAAGCCATGTATAAAGAAACAGTCAGCAAGGTTAGAATTAACAACGAATATAGTGAAGAGTTTAGCGTAAAAGTTGGTGTTCATCAGGGCTCTGTCCTTAGCCCCCTACTATTTATTATTGCCCTTCAGGCTATAACAGTGGAGTTCAAGACCGGCTGCCCATGGAAACTCCTATACGCAGATGATCTAACGCTCATAGCTGAATCAATGGCCGAGCTAGAGAAGAAATTCCAAACATGGGAGCACGGCCTAGAATCAAAAGGCTTTAAAATTAACCTGGCTAAGACTAAAGTTCTAGTTTGTAGGAAAGAAAATAAAGCGCCAGTCCCTTCCGGGAAATGGCCATGCTCAGTGTGTAGGAAAGGCGTAAGTAGAAACTCCATTTTATGTCCCAAATGCAAAGTATGGGTGCATAAAAGATGTAGTGGGATCACAGGTAAGCTAACTAAGAACATAGATTTTACATGTGGCCGGTGCTCTGGTGCAATAAGTAGCAGCAAGTGCGCACAAAATACTAGCTGTTCCAATTGCTCAGAGGGTTCTATAGAAATAGTGGACAGCTTCCGTTACCTGGGTGACAAAATCAGCAGTGGGGGAGGGTGCTCTGAAAGTACAGTAGCTAGAGTCAGAACTGGATGGAAAAAGTTCAGAGAGCTTATACCACTATTAACCGCTAAAGGGTTCTCCCTAAAAATGAAAGGCAGGCTGTATGATGCCTGCATACGAACAGCAATGTTGCATGGCAGTGAGACCTGGGCATTGCGTGCAGAGGATATACGCAGACTAGAGAGGAACGAAGCTTGCATGCTCCTCTGGATGTGTAATAGTAATATACGTGAACGGCAAAGCATAAACGAACTAAGGGAAAAATTAGAAATAAGAGGGATCAGATGATGTTTACTCGAGAGAAGGCTACGTTGGTATGGTCACGTGATGCGCATGAAAGACGACAGCTGTATAAAAAAGTGCAGGGCAATAAAGATAGACGGTAGCCACGGAGTAGGCAGACCCAGAAAAACCTTGTACGACCTGATAAATTCCGACCTCACACACTTACACCTCTCCAAGACGATGTCACTGGACCGAGATCTTTGGCGGTACTCAGTAATAGAGAAGACCCGCCTTACCTAAATACAAAGTAAAACCTACTACAGTCAGTAGGCATCTCTAACAAAATACACCCGCGTCCCACCACCCCACCCCATCCACACCGCCCCTTTCAATGTAAAGTTATGTTGGTGCCACAACATCCAGGCCGAAACAAATGAGGTTGTGTAGGTGTCACGACAAAAAAACACACAGTCCACGCTGTAATGTGGCCGTGTAGGCAACACAGTAAAAACCTCCCAGTCCCACACTCTAAATGTGGTTGGTGTTAGGAAGGGCATCCAGCTGTAGAAAACCCGCCAGACAGTCCTATGCGAGCAAGACAACCACTCTTGCCTCAAGTGGGAAAACTCCCGTCCAAACCCATGCAAGCATGGAACATGGACGTTAAACGATGATGATGATGATGATGATATATATATATATATATATATATATACAGGTATATATATGTGTATAGAGAGAGAGAGAATAACATTAGAATTTAGCTTTGAACATAGCTGTATACAAATATGTATTTGAACTTTTTGTGGCCTTCTACCCATGCACGTAAGGTAGAAGGTGTATGCGGTGGATGTAATTGGTTTTCTGGACAGTTTCACCGCTGTGTCCCTGTCCTTCATGAGAAAGGATAGACTCCCGTAGAGTCTATCCTTCTGAATGAATATGATGTCTTTCATGACATCTTTTAAAACCAGCTCTATCTCACTCTGTGATGGTTGAGCTGGTTTTTTGCTTTTGTTTCAGACTGTCCTAAACATGACAGTGTTTAGGAGTCTCTGGCTTTTTAGTTCCGGGGGGGGGGGGGTCGAAAATGATCCATTTTCCCCATACACTACGTATATTTTGGCATCTGCCAGCAGCTCCTTAGCTTTGCTTATATCTACTAGCAGATAGTCGAGGGTTTTCCTTGCATTCTGGGCGGAGTCCTTTTCCTTGTTCATGTTGCTGTTGTTGTTATCATTGTTGTTGGTGTTGTTGTTGTTTTTGTTGTCTTTATTGTTGCTGTTGTTGTTGTTTTTGTTGTCTTTATTGTTGCTGTTGTTGTCGTTGTTGTTGTTGTTGTTTTCAGGTTCTTGTATAGTTGTGGCTACATCAAGTTGTTTGTCAGCAGGTGGAGAAAGTTCTACCTCTGGCTGACCTCTGCCTTTGGCATCTGCTGCTGTGACAGTGGCAGGGGGAAGCTGTGAGTTTAACTTCCCTTTTCTTCCTTTGAATGTTGGTGAAGATGCTTCAGCCATTTTTATCAAAGTAGGATTTTTCGAAATTTTTCGAAAGATAAAATATTTTCACCAATATTTCGCCTAAAGGCGTAGAATATTTTGAGAGATTGACCAGATCAAAAATTGATCTGGCAGTCCCTCTACAAAATGGTACAAAAATGAAAGTTTACAGTTAGGAATTTCTATGGAAATTTAGGCAGAACTTACCCAGCAAGTTTCACGCGTGTGTCCATCCCAGATAGATAGATAGATAGATATCTTTCTTTATTTGCCACAGGGGCGTACAAAAATGGGACATTACAAGACGTAACGGCGGGGTTTTACATAAAAATAACTTTAACATTAATAAATAACAATAAACTATATATAATAAAATAATAGATAGATAGATAGTTAGCTAGATTGACAAACAGACAGACAGAGACAGACAGACAGTTAGATAGAGAGGCAGATAGACAGACAGGCAGACAGACAGACAGACAGATAGATACATAGACAAATAGACAGGGAGATAGATAGACAGATAGATAGATATATTTCTTTATTTACCATAAAGGCATAAAAAGAAGGGACAAATACAAAGGGGGAGTTTACATAAAACCCAGTAAAAAGGGTATAAAATGAAAATAATCGAAAACAACCTCAAAAGGGAGGGGACGTGATGGGGTTGCACACACACCCGAAAAAGTGTGCAATCCTTTGCCCAGGAAGCACATGGAGAAGGTGCTCCCCTCTCCTTCACTTCTTTACGTACAGGATGGTATACAGAGAAGGCCCATTTACACGAGCCATTCTCGCCATTATCACCCACCTTTCATAAAACTGCCTGTGGCCAAGCACCTCTCTCTCCATTCTTATCCTTCTTCCGAAGTGATATCGGAAGAAGTAGACCAGACTATAGGCCAGAGAGGAAGTTTCCTGACCTCAGACCTTTCAATCGTGTGCACCAAACAACCTCTTTCAACATGGCTATTACGCACAGAAAAACCGCCTTTGCTTCCTTTGTGAAGAGGGGAGGCGGCTTGATTGTCATCACGGACTCGGAGGTCAATCGAATCGGCGCCACCCGCGACAGCAGTCGTTCGGCGTAGCCCCACAGATCAGCCACGCCTGGACATTGCACCAATGCGTGCGCAACGGTTTCTTCGTGACGCACGCATCTAGGGCAAATCTTTTTCGAGGGATCCCTGCCCGGGCGCCCGTGTCTGTAGAGCCTCTCTCGAACGGGTAGAGCCCCCCGGTAGCACTGCCAGGCTAGTGACTTCTGGAAGTTGTCCATTGGTCCCGGGCCGAAAGTCCTACCGAACAGGCTGGCCAGTTCGTCCTCTTCCATGTCCATCGACTCTCCAAGGGTGTCATCGCCCCTGCTAGCCACCAGCCCTCTATAGAATGATGAGGTGGATTCTCCACCGATGGCCTGGCCCGCTTGCCAGAGAGCCCTGAGCGCCTGAGCACACTCAGTGTGCCAGTCTCCCAGTCTGCTAATCCGGTTTCTGTAAGTTTCTTTTGCCGGTAAAGACAAATTAAGTTTCCAGTAACCGGGACCCTGTTTATGTGTTTTCTCGAGATTGACTACGCAGGTCACTAATTTGTGATCCGTATAGCCAACCGTGAGCATTTCTGGACAGCTTAATATGTCCCTATCCTTACTTCTAACTAAGAATCTATCTAAGTACGATCTAGATTGTCTAATAGGTAGATAGATAGACAAATAGACAGATAGATAGATAATTAGGTTATGATGACTATGACAATGATGATGATGTCAGTTCTCAGCCCCATGCAACAACAGATTAGTTCATTGTATGCTGCGTGCTCTGTCCACGTGAGTGATGAACATGAGGGTTGTAGAGTTTGTAGTTCTCCAACAAGGAGACTATATATATATATATATATGTGTGTGTGTGTGTGTGTGTGTGTGTGTATGTATGTATACATACATATATACATATACCTACATACACACATTACACACAAGCTAGAAGGAGATTGTGACAGTAAGCAATTGTTTAATTGTTTAGAGACATTATGACCAGGTGTGATATATACATCCAGAGAGAGAAGGAATTGTAAACGTCATTGGCAGCAATGGAGTCAGAAGAGTAGTAGTAGTAGTAGTAGTAGTGGTGATGGTGGTAGTAGTAGTAGTAGTAGTAGTAGTAGTAGTAGTAGTAGTAGTAGTAAGTACCCTATCATTAAAATTACCATTTTTTTACCTTCTTTGACATTCCATCTTGATATTTCCTTTTAAATTCTTTTTGGTTCACAAGACATTGTATCTATAATAATTGTTTCTACTTTAGGCACAAGGCCAGCAATTATCCAGTGTCTTACTGGTACTTTATTTTATCGACCCTGTAAGGATGAAAGGCAAAGTCAACCTCGGCGGGATTTGAACTCAGATCGTAAAGGGGCGTAACTATGCTGGAAAGCATGGCGTCCGACTCTCTACCGATACTGCCAATCCACAGCCCTCTATAATAATTGTTTCTACTTTCGGCACAAGGCCAGCAATTACCCAGTACATTACTGGTACTTTATTTTATCGACCCGTAAGGATGAAAGGCAAAGTTAACCTCGGCAGGATTTGAACTCAGAATGGCAAGGGCCGTAACTCTATGCGTCAAAGCATGGCGTCCGACATAATAATGGTTTCTTATATAGGCACAAGGCCATCAATTTTGGGGGATAGTGAAAGTCGATGAAATTGACCCTAATACTGGTACTTTATTTTATTGACCCTGTGAAGATTGCTTTGGGTTTAAAATTGTCTCATTTTCACTAAGAAAATGGAATGGATTTTGTTGGACAACCCAATACATAATAATACATATTTGGGGTGAAAATTTACAGAAGTAGAAATATGTAGGGTGCTCAGAAGCAGAAAATGATGGTAACTACAGTCAGTTGCTGCTATAAAATAGCTTATTAAAATCTAGGAAAGACCCTTAGAGACAGAAAGATCTTTGTAGCAGCCGCTGTTAACATTTTTCTGTCTCTAAGGGTTCTTACCAAATTTGTATTAGCTATATTATAGCAACTGACTGTAATTGCAATTATTAGATAGATAGATAGATAGATAGATAGATAGATAGATAGATAGATAGATAGATAGATAGATATATAGATAGATATCTTTCTTTATTTGCCACAGGGGCGTACAAAATGGGGACATTACAAGACCAATGGCGGGGTTTTAAATAAAAATAACTTTAACATTAATAAATAACAATAAACTATATATAATAAAATAATAGATAGATTTCTTTATTAGCCACAAGGGCGCAACAAGAAAGGGGACAATACAAAGACATGCCGGGGATTTTACATACAGTCGTGTAAAAAATATAAAAACAAACAATTTCAACAATCGAAATCCCCAATAGGGGGAGGCGCCACAAATGGGTTGTTTAATACCCCGTCGATAGAACAACCCTCAACTCAAGGAGCGTGTTGTGCAAGTGCTCCTTTCTTCCTTTTGCTCTCTTCCTCAACCTACAGGCTTATAAACAGAGAAGGCCCAATCACTCGGGCCATTTTCGCTTCATTCACCCACCTTTCAGTAAATTTACTGGGGTGCAGTGCCTCTCTCTCCACCCTGATTCTCCTTCTAAAGTGATACTTAAAGAATGGAATCAATTGTTGTCCGGAGAGAAAGGCATCTGTCCTCAGTCCTCTCAACCTCGTCCACCATATAACTTCTTTCACCATAGCCACCGTACAGAGGAAAACCGCCTCTCTTTCGTTTTTGAAAGAGTCTGGCGGTTTGATCCTTACTATGGACTCGACAGTCAACTGTATTTGTCCCATACGCGACAGCAGTTGTTCTGCATAGTTCCACAGGTCGCTTACGCCCGGGCAGTCTACAATTGCGTGCAGAACTGTTTCAATGTCCTGCGCACATCTTGGACACGTCCTCTTGGAAGGATCTCTGCCAGGGCGTCCGTGCCTGTAGATCTTGTCACGAACCGGTAGAGCTCCTCGGTAGCACTGCCAGGCCAGGGACCTCTGGAAGTTGTCCATAGGTCCCGGGCGGAAAGTCCTACCAAACATACTGGTGAGCTCATCGTCTTCGACGCCCAGAGTCTCTCCGAGCACGTCGTCGCCCTTGTAACGTACAATCCCTCTATAGAATGTCGAAGTGGAGTCTCCACTGATTGCTGCGCCCGCTTGCCAGAGGACTGTGAGCGCCTGAGCGCATTCAATGTGCCAGGCGCCCATCGTTTTCGGTCTTTTCTTCACCCAGGACTGCAGCTCCGTTAGCGAGACGAGCTGTGGGAAAGCCTGTCTCACAAACGGTGCCCACACCGGTTGGGGGTCGGTGAGGAATACCTAGAGATGCCGCAGCCTCAGCGCATGTTTGCGCATCATCAGCCACGGCATTCCCAGCCCTCCGTTGGAAGGGTGCTGACAGCAGACGGATCTGATCTCCTCACCAGCGGAGCCTGCTTCTTCCACAGAAACTGGAAGAGCATGCGTTCCATCTTGGCGAGGTGTTCACGGGGACAAGGCACGACAGTCAAGCGGTAGTAGATGACGGACGCTATGAAAGTGTTCGCCACCTCCGCTCGACCTTTCAATGACAGTTTGCACTCTGCCCACTTCTGAGTGAGTGCAAACACCTTGGCCGTGACCTCGTTCCAGTTTTTCTCCACCTGGAGGTCTGGACCGAACCAGACCCCGAGCAATTTCACCGGTCCGTCCGTCCAGCGTCCAACGACGCTGTCGGATGTCATCGGTTTGCCTCTCCACGTACCGAGTTGCAAACCGACAGACTTGTCTGGGTTTAGTTTTGCTCCCGTCAGCGTTTCGTATTCTTTCAGTATGTTGCCGATCACCCCGATTTCCGAGGTGCTCGACACCATTACTGTCACGTCGTCGGCATAAGCCGACGCCGTTTTGCGCAGTCCCGGTTCTAGGGGGATGCCCTGCAACAGCTCCAATTTCCGCAGTAGTGGCTCTAGAGTCAATACATACAGAATGGAGGAGAGAGGGCATCCCTGTCGAATGGAACGCGTGATTGCGAACGGCTCCGATAGGTAGCCGTTCACCTTGACCCTCGAGCAGATGCTGGTGTGCATCGCCTCGATCCATCCTCTGAACACGGGACCGAAACCGGCCGCCTTGAGAACCGCTTCCAAGTATCGATGGTTGACCCTATCGAATGCCTTAGACTGATCCAAGTTGATCAGAGCCCCACCGAAGCCGGGTTTACTACCCACCCTCTCTATGATGTATCGCATGAGGTGGAGGTTGTCGTGCATGGACCTGGTCGGGATTGCACACGTTTGCGCTTTCCCTACCAGGTTCTCGACGACAAGCGCCAACCTCGTCGCTAGCACCTTGGCCAAAATCTTTAACTCTGTGTTGAGCAGAGTTATGGGCCTGAAGTTGTTAATTTCGTCCCCCTTGTTCTCGTCTTTCCTGATCAGCGTTACTACGCCCTTGCCTGCAGAACTGGGAATTCTCCCGTTCTGCTGCCAATTGCAGTAGACGGCTTCGAGGACGCCAGAGAACAAGTCCGGCATGCCTATGTAAAATTCGTAGGGTAGACCATCTAGACCGGGTGACTTGCGTTTCCCGCAGCGGCCCAGAGCGTCCCGTATCTCAGTGTCTGTGATCGGTCTTTCGCAGAACTCGGCGTCCGTGTTCGAGAGACGCGGCAGGCCGTCGAGGTATGAACTAAAGTCCATTGCCCCGTTCGGCTCACCGTCGTTCCGCTCAAACAGTCGCGCAAAGTGCCGCTGAAAGGCCGCGCACATTTGCTTGGGGTCAAGTAGCACGCGTCCGTTTTGGTCTTTCAAAGACCGAATCGTGGACTTGTTGCCACTTTTTGCCTCCGCCACTCGGGCCCAGCTGACAGCTTTCGCTCCTTCGTTTCCTAGAGCACGTGTTTTGCTTCTGACCACGCAGCCTTCGTGTTTCGCATCGAAGAACTGGTCCAGTGCCGTTCTCGACGCTAACACTCTAGCCGCGTTGCCACTTCTAAGTGCCTCCTCTACCTTGGCTACTAGTTCTCTTTCTATTCTGTTTTTCTCTAAGGCTAACTCTCTGCTATACCCTATCGATTCTATTCTAATTGCTTTCTTGAGAGAGTACCACCATCTATTGTTGACGATGGCTCCCGTTAACTGTTGCTTGACTAGTTTACTTATCCGTTCACTGTAAGCTTTACGTGCCGGCAACGACACGTTCAGCTTCCAGTATCCGGGACCCTGTCTATGTATTCTATCACGGTTGACTAAGCAGACGACTAACTTGTGATCTGAATAGGCAACCATGTGCATTCGTGGACAGCTTAACATATCCTTGTCCCTTTCTCTAATGAAGAACCTATCTAAATACGATCTAGATGTCCCACTGCGGTTTACCCACGTCCACTGTGGTGCAGTCGGGAAATCCAGTCGATACCTATCGGCCAGTTGGAATTGGCCGATTAAAGTTTTGACGCTGTTGCACCCCGCTCTACTGGGACATGCTCCCACATAGTCCCATCGTGCATCTAGGATACCATTCCAGTCCCCCACTAAAAGTAAGGAGCGAGACGTTCCCAGAAAAGACTCTAGACGCTTAAAGAAGTCTGGCCGTGATTGCGATTGCCCGGTCGGGGCATAAACGGCCACCAGTCTGAAGGCTCCACCTCCGATACTGTTCACGTCTAGGACTACCAGTCTACCCTCCGGGTCCAAGTGTACTTGCTGTACTCCGACGTCCAGGTTCTTCCGAAACATAACAGCCACTCCACCTCCACCTCCTGGCTGACAGAGAGATGCGTAGATCTCAAAGTCGTCGAAGATGGGGGTTAGTTGCTGCCTGTTGTGGATTCTGGACTCGGTGATGGCTATCACATCCATACTGTGTGACCTAAGGTCGTTTAAAAGTTGGCCCTGTTTCCAGGGCATCCCTAGGCCACGCACATTCACGGTTCCAACTCGTAAACCAGCCATGTTGGTGAAGAAAAGTTGGAGAAAAAGGACGAAAGGTGCACTTACCTTTTCGTTTCCTGGAGATCGGGTTGTTCAATCTCCATTTGGGTGCTGGATGGGGTGTTGGGTGGGGTGGGGAAACCTTTCAACAGGACGCGGTTGATGGGTTTGTGGCAGGGGTTGCCCACGTCCTGTGAAAATTTAATTTTCAGGTCTTTATAGGTTTCCATAGAAACCCTTATAAGTTTAAGGTGTGGAGACGATTCTGCCTTGACGAAAGTTTTGCCCTCCGTCTCCACCTTGGGGTTTTGGGAGATGACCTCCATCAAACTCTTGTTGTTTGTGTTGATGTATGCGTATTGTTGTTTGTGTTTTTGTTGTATTGTTTTTCATCTGGGAGTTTTCTTTTTATGGTGGGTGCTTGTGTTTGGGGTGGTGTTGGTGCTGGTTTTGCTGATAGGGGGGTGTTTGACTGTGGTGTTGTTTGTGTTGTTGTTTGTGTCTGTGGTTGTGTGTTGGTGTTGGTGATTGGAGTTTTGGGGGTTTTGTGGTGTCTCTTTTTTTGTTTTTGGGATTTCCGCGGTTCTCCCTCTTCTTCACTTAAAGAAGAAGCAGCAGCTTCATCCGTCGATGAATAATCATCGTCAGGTGTGTGGGGTAAGGGTATGTTGTGTGGTGGTGGTGGTGTTTCGGTATGTGTGTTTGTGGTAGTGTTTGATGGAGTGGGATGGAGTGGGGATGTGTTCTTCAGGGGTGTTGTCTCTGTTTTTTCTGTTGTTGTTGGTTGAGTGTCTGTTTGTTTTGGTGTGGTTGCTCGTTTCGTCTGTCGTTGTACTTGTGGTGGTGGTGGTGGTGGTTGTTTTGGTGTTGGTGTTGGTAATAGCGTTTTTTTTATGATGTTGCTGTTGTGTGTTTGTGGACAAGAGGCTTTTAGGTGAGATGTGCTACCACAGCGAAAGCAGTGAAATTTTCTTCCTTCTACCAAAATGTTTATTTTGTTGTTATTATCAATAACGACTCTTCCGGGTATTTTGGAGATTCTCTCCGGTTTCATTTGCAACAGAATCTCCAAATCGGTGCCCGCCCACCTTTGTCGAATGGATTTTCGTATCGAAAGTATTATGTCTGTTTCTGGCTCTACGAAGCCAGCCAAGATCCACCAGATGTTAATGCTTGGAGGTATGTTTGTTATTTTTTTTTTTTGTGTCCTTTTCCCCATGTATGTAGGGAAAAAGGTGTATGCTTTTGACACTATTGGTGTCACAGAGTTTTTTTGGGCCAGTGTCTCGCTTTTAAACAGTACGGAAACGCTTCCGTACTGTTTTCCTCGCTGGAGAAAATCGACATTTGCTAGAATCTCCTTGAAAGAATCTTCTATATCTGACTGGTTAACAAATGTCGGTTTTCTTGACGAATTTGACACAGTCCTAAAAGTGACTGATCGGCGGTTTGTGTCTTCCTTTATTTCAAGGGGTGAGTTAATTCTAAACCCACCTCTTTCTTCGAAAGTTACAAATTTTCTCCCTTGCTGGAGCATATCTCTTGCGTTGGAGATATCAAGATTTATAAAATCTTGTTTCTTGTTGACTGTGTCAGCAAAAGACATTTTCTTTTTTTTTGTGTGATGTTGTTGTTGATAATGATGTTATCGTTGTTGGAAATTGTATGTGTAGATGTATCTGTAGAGTTGTTGATGTCTTTTTCATGTGTATGTATGTCAATGGGTTTTTTTGCCGTGTTTTCCCGTGTGTTATTGTCATTTTTCTCCGCTTCGGCGGTAGAAATTGTAACATTTTCAAATGTTGATATATTTTTTTCTTTTGTGACAGTATCTATGGCAACGTCCATAGCAGCAGAAGCAGATATAACGTTAATATCTGCCTCTTTCTCTCTCTTTTCACTATTAACGTTCTCCAGCGTTCTAGTGTTGCTCAAGTTTTTTTTACTTTGTAAAATTTGATATTTTAAGACAAACTTTTAAATAAAATTTTCGCCCCTACAGGGGCGAAAAATGGGATTACCACCCAGCTGACAATTCAGCTTGGGGGTTAATCTACAAAGTGTTGTATTTTTTTCAAACAATTAGATCGGTTTTTGCATAGAAATTAACAAAAAACTTACCGGCGATATTCCACACGTTAGACAGAAAGATAGATAGATAGATAGATAAAATAATAGATATATTTCTTTATTAGCCACAGGGGCACAAAAGAAGGGGACAAATACAAAGGAGGAAGTTTACATACAATAAAAACGTGTAAAATGTTATCACAGATGGAATTTAAAAGTTAGTCGATTTTCCCCAATAGAGGGAGACAGTTTATATGGGTAACACAGACCCCCGAAAAAAATGTGCAACCCTCATCTCCAGGAGTACGAAGAGCTTGTACTCCTTTCCTCTCCTCCTCCTTTTCCTCAACCTACAGGCTGATATAGAGAGAAGGCCCATTCACTCGGGCCATTCTCGCCACTTTCACCCACCTTTCATAAAACTTGCTGGGGTACAGCACCTCTCTCTCCATCCTGATTCTTCTTCCAAAGTGGTATTTGAAAAAAAGAAAATAATAGATAGATAGATAGATAGTTAGCTAGATTGACAAACAGACACACAGAGAGACAGACAGACAGACAGACAGACAGACAGTTAGATAGAGAGGCAGATAGACAGACAGGCAGACAGGCAGACAGACAGACAGATAGACAAATAGACAGGGAGATAGATAGACATCATCATCTTCATTATCACCACCACTGCCACCATCATCATCATCATCACCATCATCACCATCACCATCCTCCTCATCATCACCATCACCGTCGTTATTATCACCATCATTACCACCCTTATCATCACCACTACCACCACCATTATCATCATCATCACCATCACTATCACCATCACTGTCATTACCACTGCCATCATCACCATCACCATCATAGTTACCATTGACGTCATCGATAATTACCACAATAATAAACAGAATGCTAACAACAATAACAACAACAACAAAAGGAAAGGTTGAATTTTTGTATTCTATTCTCCATATTTTTCCAGTGAGTTATGACAATATGTTAATGTAAGGTTAACAGCAATCTACACACACACATACACACATACAGACACATACACAACCATACATATACACTCACATACACACATACACATACACACATACACATATATACATATAAACACACACACACAGTGGAAGTTATACTAGTCATGTGTTTTGTTCCATAGTGATGTAGAAATGTCATCTTAGAGGCTCTCTTTTTTTGGAATATATATATATATATATATATATACATATATACACACACACATATACATATACATACACACACACACATATATATATGCATGCATATATATATATATATACATATATATATATATATATATATATACATATATATATATATATATATATATCATCATTTCATCATTTCATTTTACGTCCGCTTTTCCCTGCTTGCAAGAGTGGGACGGGAACTGATTCTGGCTTGATTTCTACAGCTGGATGCCCTTCCTAACACCAACCTCATTTACAGTGAGTGCTGGGTGCTTTTTTGCCGTGGCACCTCCACAACCACTTTGCAGTGGAATGATATGGACCCCAGTCCCTATCATCTCATTTCTACAGCTGAGTAAACTGGAGCAATGTGAAATAAAGTGTCTTGCTCAAGGAAACAACACATCACCCGGTCTGAGAATTGAACTCACAACCTTTCGATTGCAAGGCCAATGCTCTAACCACTAATCCATGTGCCTCCATATATATATATATATACATATATATATATATATATATGTGTGTGTGTGTGTGTATGTATATATGTATGTATGTATATATATGTTTATATATTTAAAGAGAGAGACTGCAATATGAAGAAGAGAAAGACTAAGATAAAGTTGAAAAATATAAGGAGGGAGAGAAAAAAAGAGATAGACTTTAAGATATAAAGATAATAGAAGTTTTGATAAGGAAAGAAGGTTAAATGTTATTCAGTCATTGTCCAAGCCTAGCTTAACTCTGTTCACTTAACTATAGACATTGTTAATAAAACAAGTCTTTTAGCTATTAACTAAATAGCAATGACACGTTATTGTTGGTGGCGGTCTTCTTCTTCTCCTACTCATTCTTTATCTATCTATCTATATGTATGGTGGACAAGGTTGAAAGGGCTGAGGTCAGACACATTTCTCTCCGGCCAACAACTGATTCTTTTTTTCAAATACCACTTTGGAAGAAGAATCAGGATGGAGAGAGGGGTGTTGTACCCCAGCAAGTTTTATGAAAGGTGGGTGAAAGTGGCGAGAATGGCCCGAGTGAATGTGCCTTCTTTCTATGTCAGCCTGTAGGTTGAGGAAAAAGAGGAGGAAAGGAAGGGAATATAAACTCTTCGTACTCCTGGAGATGAGGGTTGCACATTTTTTTCGAGGGTATGTGTTACCCATATGAACTGTCTCCCCCTATTGGGGAAAATCGACTAATTTTTAAATTGCATTTGTGATAATATTTTACACGTTTTTATTGTATGTAAACTTCCCCCTTTGTATTTGTCCCCTTCTTTTGTGCCCCTGTGGCTAATAAAGAAACATATCTATCTATATGTATGTATGTCTTTCTTTATCTATCTATCTGTCACAATCCACCTGTGTCTCTCTGTCTATTAGCACTGTGTATATGTGTATATATGTATGTGTGTCTATATGTGTGTATGTGTATATAAGTATGTATAAGAGCTGTATACCAACTTCATTGTTCACTAAATATTGACTCTAAAGATAATCTTGTGAAAATATATGTATGTGTATATATATATATGTGTATATATATATATGCATACACACATACATATATATATATATATATGTGTGTGTGTGTGTTGTGTATATAATACTACCTTAATGGTTCACCAAAGATTGACTCCATCACATAATCCTATGGAAATGTGAAGAACGTTCTACCAATGCGTCATGGCTGACACGTGGTGACAGACACTGCTGTATAATGTCACTGGAATGTTGTTGGTGTTGTGATGGTGGTGTTGTTGTTGTGGTGGTGGTGGTGGTGGTGGTGGAACTGGTCATAGAGACATTGGAATAGTGGTGGTGGTGATGGTGTTGTGGTTGTGTTGTAGTGGTGCTGGCGATGGCAACACTCTTCTTGTTGTTCAGTTATAGGTCAAGCTCATCAAGCTGACCTATGATCAAAAGAATTTCATTTGTGACATTCTCATATTTTTTCAATCACAATCTACCAAGGCTACACTATCTAATGTAACTTTACTTTTTCACATGTGTATCCTCTTGGACAGGTATCGTCTGCCATAGCCTTGATATAGTAAGTAAAAACACTTAGTGTTTTGGTTGCTAGTCCTTCATTGGAAGATAGAATGAGAAATAAAAGAAGGTATGTTTGGGAGAGAGGAGGAAATAGAAAGATAGATCAAAGATACTCTGGATCTTTCTCAGCAAACACATGTATGTGCCATTGATTTTCTTTGTGAGTTTTTATGTGTTGTGGAGAAGATAACTCCCATAGTACCTGGTGCCCACCTGTGCAGGGTTATGTGAATATCCATTTGGAAAACAGGAATGGTGATTGTGCTGAGAAGTGAACACTGATAAACAGTTGTTTTAGTTTTCAGTTCTTGTTTGCCTAGTGGAGGAACCAATCATCAGGTCAATGGTAGGGGAATTCTGCCTCCATCAGTGGGGCACTGTGCTGGTAAGAGTGATGGAAAATCATCAGAGTATTTCTATTAAAAGTAACTAGTACTAACAGGAGTTCCTCAGTTAGTGCCCATGATTTTCTGTCTCCACATGGTCCTGAAGAAGGCTCAACTCCTTCCTATGAAGATGATGTTCTCAATCATACTGGAGTAGCATCCTCTGATATCAGAACCAAGAGGGGACTATCTCGACCAAAGAGATTATACACCTTCAGCTCTCTAAACTGTCACTCACTCACATCCTACTTTTCACGTGAAGAGCTCAACAAGCATATCAACACACACAGCATTGTGATTGTATATGTTCAAGAACACTAACGAAAATGAACCAGGCATAATCACCCAGAACATTGGCAAAAGAACTCTGTTTACTGCATCAGCATAAAAAGATGACATCGGTGCTGCAATTGGGTTAGTTTGACAATACAAACACATCTTCTTCTTATACTTACAAAGGTAACTAAGGTTAAGGTTAATGATTGGATTGTCACATCAGTATTCAAGGGAAATCCAGCAACTGTTATTATAAGCTGCTATTCACCCTACAATCACCTGCAAGTGGAGGAAATAGAACACTTTTACCATGAACCAAGTGCCGCTTTCTGAAGTACCTCCACATGCCATGCTAATTATTGGAGGAGATTTCAACACACAAATTAAAGGCAAATTTTCATACCATCAGACTACTAACAGAAAAGGCGTATTTTTAGAAAAGTTTTTACCTCAACATAATCTCCTAGGTGGGAATACCATCTTCCAAAAACTGTGGACTTGAAGACACTTGGTAGCCATATCTCCCATGTTGAATTTGTTTATATGAAACAATGGAGGAACAGAATTCATGATTGCCAGGGACATATTTCCTCTGCAGCTGTTAGGGGAGATTGCAACATCATCATGGCCAAAACTCAGCCTTCACTCAAACAGGAAATCCAGTAAGAAACAACTTTACTGGAGGATGCTAAAGGAAGATGTCAACCATGCAAGAACAATTGATAATTCAATTGCTAATTAATCTGAATCCTTGACAGCTAATGAGAAAAAATACACTTCTTTTGTGTCCATCTGTAATGAAGTAGGGGAAGAAAACCTACCAAGAATCACTCGAGCCACACTTCATGTGGAAAATACAATAATTGCTACATTTAGAAGCCACACCCTCAAATCAGTTTCAGATGTACAGCATCCCCAGATCACCAGAATATTCAGTGCTCTAATTTCAACCATCTGGAGTATGAAAGAATCACCCAAACCCTGGTTGATTTAGAGAATAGTATATATATATATATATACAGTATATATATATATATATATATACAGTATATATATATATATATATACAGTATATATATATATATATTTATATACTGTATATATATATATATATATATATACAGTATATATATATATATATATATATATATATATATATATATATATATATATATATACAGTATATATATATATCGGTCCATTCATTCATATATCCGTATCATCGCCCAGAATCCAATCTTTGCTCTCTCTCAATACTATTCTATAATTCTGTCTGGTTGTTTCTAAATAATCTTCTTGTATTTTAAAACCCCATTATTCGCTTATTATTACTGTTATATGCTTCTCCAATTATGCCCAAAATTCGAAGATTTCATTTAAACCCTCTCGCTAACTACCCCATTTATTTTTCTAAAATAACAATCTTCTTTGTTTAATTTTGGCCGAAAAAATTCTAGGATTTATAAAATGGCCTCATTGTCCCTCTTATTCTTTACCCCCGGCCCCACTATATCGTATTACGCGCCGGCTAGTTCACCCTTTCAATCACTCCCTTCTCTCACCAAATATGAATTAACCTGTTACGAGGTACGAATCTCAGAATTTGTCAACGCTTATTAATGGTCAGACCTCGTCGTTCCCTGCGAAGTATAATGTAAATGCCATTTTTCACTGTTCTAAATAATCTCCTCTTTGCTATCCTATAATTCTGTCTCACTGTTCTAAATAATCTTCTCCACGCTTGTTCTAAATAATCTTCTCTTTGCTAACTACCCCATACCCCTCCCTCCCGCCCCCACTCTCCACCTTTATTATTTGGACCAATCACAAGTCAACGGCCTATGCTATCACTTCTGGCTGCTTTTCGATATGATGGATGGACTAAGGAATTTCTGGAGAGTCTGAAGAATCTGGACACTCGATGTCAATGCCAAAGATAACGACAAATTCACCTCATGCTGCCGGACGAAAGGGCAAGGCCCCCTCCTCTTTGTTCCGGCCGCGGATGGCCAACATAACCCCAACCCCATCCCCCTCACCGCTCCCTGCGCCCCATCCTCCAAACACAATCCAAAACTTCAGAGTTGGTACCATGAATGTAGACACCTTAAAAGGCCGCTCTAACGAGGTTGTAGAAATGCTTGAACGTAAGGAGGTTGATGTTTACTGTATCCAAGAGACCAGGTGGAGGGGCGGGTCTGCTAGATTCATTGTGGGTAAAAAACGTTGCTATAAGCTTTTCTGGGTGGGAAATGATAATGGGATAGGTGGGGTAGGAATCATGTTAGCAGAAAAATGGGTGGATAAGATAATAGATGTAAATAGAGTGAATGACAGAATAATTAAAATAAGACTTGTTCTAAATAGAACTACTGTGACAGTAATATCTGCATACGCGCCCCAATTCGGACTGCCTGGCGCTATAAAAGACAGATTCTATGAGACACTGATGCTCACTACCTCCCAAATAACCGACTGTGACTATATAATTATTGCTGGCGACCTAAATGGCCACGTTGGACAACATTGTGACGGCTATGACGGAATCCACGGAGGCTATGGGTTTGGTACTAGAAACGAGGAAGGCTCCAGAATCCTGGAATTCTGTGATGCAAATAACCTAACTATCTGTAACACTAACTCCACTTCGACATTCTATAGAGGGATTGTACGTTACAAGGGCGACGACGTGCTCGGAGAGACTCTGGGCGTCGAAGACGATAAGCTCACCAGTATGTTTGGTAGGACTTTCCGCCCGGGACCTATGGACAACTTCCAGAGGTCCCTGGCCTGGCAGTGCTACCGAGGAGCTCTACCGGTTCGTGACAAGATCTACAGGCACGGACGCCCTGGCAGGGATCCTTCCAAGAGGACGTGTCCAAGATGTGCGCAGGACATTGAAACAGTTCTGCACGCAATTGTACACTGCCCGGGCGTAAGCGACCTGTGGAACTATGCAGAACAATGCTGTCGCGTATGGGACAAATACAGTTGACTGCCGAGTCCATAGTAAGGATCAAACCGCCAGACTCTTTCAAAAACGAAAGAGAGGCGGTTTTCCTCTGTACGGTGGCTATGGTGAAAGAAGTTATATGGTGGACGAGGTTGAGAGGACTGAGGACAGATGCCTTTCTCTCCGGACAACAATTGATTCCATTCTTTAAGTATCACTTTAGAAGGAGAATCAGGGTGGAGAGAGGGGCACTGCACCCCAGTAAATTTACTGAAAGGTGGGTGAATGAAGCGAAAATGGCCCGAGTGATTGGGCCTTCTCTGTTTATAAGCCTGTAGGTTGAGGAAGAGAGCAAAAGGAAGAAAGGAGCACTTGCACAACACGCTCCTTGAGTTGAGGGTTGTTCTATCGACGGGGTATTAAACAACCCATTTGTGGCGCCTCCCCCCTATTGGGGATTTCGATTGTTGAAATTGTTTGTTTTTATATTTTTTTACACGACTGTATGTAAAATCCCCGGCATGTCTTTGTATTGTCCCCTTTCTTGTTGCGCCCTTGTGGCTAATAAAGAAATCTATCTGTAACACTAACTTCAAAAAACGAGACAATCACTTGATCACCTACAGATCAGGGAACATACCAGCCAGGTAGATAATATCCTTACCAGAAGACGTGACAGAGTGTCTGTTGTAAACACTAAATCCCTCCCCCATGAAGAATGCACCTCCTAACATAGACTGATAATTAGCGACCTCCTAGTCAGGACGAGACGTACTAGACAGCAGAAGAGGACTATCCTCAGGAGAAAAATATGGAAGCTAAAGGACCCCACAGCCAGAAATAAATTTAAAAGCATATTACTTGATGCTTTCGACAGTAAGGAAGAGCAATTAGAGTCGTACAATATAGAGGAACAGTAGGAATTCCTGAAAGCAAACCTGCTGATGGCGGCGGACGAAGTCTGTGGCTGGAGCAGGCCTGTAGGCAGGAGGAGAGTAACATGGTGGTGGAACAGTAAGGTGGAGGAGTCAATTAAGACCAAAAAGCAGGCTTGGAAAGTATGGCGGGATGGGGGAAGTAGAGAAGACTATCAAGTGGCCAGGAGGGAAGCTAGGAGACAAGTGTACTTCGCAAGAAGGGAAGCAGAGGAAAGAAAGTTCAAGCATGTTCTACAACGCGAGGACCAAAAATGTGAGGTGTTCAGGATTGCTAGGCAATGTGTCAAGGAAAACCGTGATATTGTCGGGGAGAAGTGTGTCCTTAATGATGATGGCGTACTTGCCATCACTGATGATGATAAGAAGGTAGCTTGGAAGTGTCACTACGAAAGGCTACTAAATGAGGAGAATAAATGGGAGAAAGACAGTCTCCCCCACATCGACCCAATAGAGGGACCAGCAGTGTTAGTTGAAGGTGGTATAATAAGTACGGCAATCTAAGATATGAAGACGGGTAAGGTGGCTGGGCCTTCGGAAATAGTTGCTGAGATGCTGAAAGCCTCTGGAACGGTGGGACACACCATGGTCACCCGGATAGTAAACCAAGTCATACAGAATGGGGTTGTTCCGAAGGACTGGCGTAGCAGCATCATCGTTAACTGCTATAAGGGAAAAGGAGATGCCCTAGATAGGAGTAACTATAGAGGCATTAAATTAATCGACCAGGTCATGAAGGTCACGGAAAAAGTAATAGCGCAACTAATCAAAGAGAGAATTGATCTAGATGAAATGCAGTTCGGGTTTGTGTCAGGCAAAAGTACCACAGACGCTCTTTTCATTGTACGACAACTACAGGAGAAGTACCTAGCTAAAAGTAAACCCCTATACTTAGCTTTCGTCGACTTGGAGAAAGCCTTCGACAGAGTCCCCCGTTCCATTATCTGGTGGTCTCTTAGAAAACTAGGTGTTGATGAATGGCTTGTGAGAGCTATACAAGCCATGTATAAAGAAACAGTCAGTAAGGTTAGAATTAACAACGAATATAGTGAAGAGTTTAGCGTAAAAGTTGGTGTCAATCAGGGCTCTGTTCTTAGCCCCCTACTATTTATTATTGCCCTTCAGGCTATAACAGAGGAGTTCAAGACCGGCTGCCCATGGGAACTCCTATACGCAGATGATCTAACGCTCATAGCTGAATCAATGACCGAACTAGAGAAGAAATTCCAAACATGGAAGCACGGCCTAGAATCAAAAGGCCTTAAAATTAACCTGGCTAAGACTAAAGTTCTAGTTTGTAGGAAAGAAAATAAGGCGGCGGTCCCATCTGGGAAATGGCCATGCTCAGTGTGTAGGAAAGGCGTAGGTAGAAACTCCATTTTATGTCCCAAATGCAAAGTATGGATGCATAAAAGATGTAGTGGGATCACAGGTAAGCTAACTAAGAACATAGATTTTACATGTGGCCGGTGTTCTGGTGCAATAAGTAGCAGCAAGTGCCCACAAAATACTAGCTCCTTCAACTGCGCAGAGGGTTCTATAGAAATAGTGGACAGCTTCCGTTATCTGGGTGACAAAATCAGCAGTGGGGGAGGGTGTTCTGAAAGTACAGTAGCTAGAGTCAGAACTGGATGGAAAAAGTTCAGAGAGCTTATACCACTATTAGCCGCTAAAGGGTTCTCCCTAAAAACGAAAGGCAGGCTGTATGATGCCTGCATACGAACAGCAATGTTGCATGGCAGTGAGACCTGGGTATTGTGTGCAGAGGATATACGCAGACTAGAGAGGAACGAAGCTTGCATGCTCCTCTGGATGTGTAATAGTAATATACGTGAACGGCAAAGCATAAACGAACTAAGGGAAAAATTAGAAATAAGAGGTATCAGATGTTGTTTACTCAAGAGAAGGCTACGTTGGTATGGTCACGTGATGCGCATGAAAGACGACAGCTGTATAAAAAAGTGCAGGGCAATAAAAATAGACGGTAGCCACGGAGTAGGCAGACCCAGAAAAACCTGGGACGACCTGATAAATTCCGACCTCACACACTTACACCTCTCCAAGACGATGTCACTGGACCGAGATCTTTGGCGGTACTCAGTAATAGAGAAGACCCGCCTTACCTAAATACAAAGTAAAACCTACTACAGTCAGTAGGCATCTCTAACAAAATACACCCGCGTCCCACCACCCCCACCCCATCCACACCGCCCCTTTCAATGTAAAGTTATGTTGGTGCCACAACATCCAGGCCGAAACAAACGAGGTCGTGTAGGTGTCACGACAAAAAAACACAGTCCACGCTGTAATGTGACCGTGTAGGCAACACGGTAAAAACCTCCCAGTCCCACACTGAAAATGTGGTTGGTGTTAGGAAGGGCATCCAGCTGTAGAAAACCCGCCAGACAGTCCTATGTGAGCAAGACAACCACTCTTGCCTCAAGTGGGAAAACTCCCGTCCAAACCCATGCAAGCGTTGAACATGGACGTTAAACGATGATGATGATGATGATGATGATGATGATGATGATGATATATATATATATATATATATATATATATATATATATATATATATATATATATATATATATATATATATATATATATATATATATATATATATACAGGTATATATATGTGTATAGAGAGAGAGAGAATAACATTAGAATTTAGCTTTGAACATAGCTGTATACAAATATGTATTTGAATTTTTTGTGGCCTTCTACCCATGCACGTAGGGTAGAAAGTGTATGCGGCGGATGTAATTGGTTTTATGGACAGTTTGACTGCTGTGTCCCTGTCCTTCATGAGAAAGGATAGACTCCCGTAGAGTCTATCCTTCTGAATGAATATGATGTCTTTCATGACAGCTTTTAAAACCAGCTCTATCTCACTCTGTGATGGTTGAGCTGGTTTTTTGCTTTTGTTTCAGACTGTCCTAAACATGACAGTGTTTAGGAGTCTCTGGCTTTTTAGTTCCGGGGGGGGGGTCGAAAATGATCCATTTTCCCCATACACTACGTATATTTTGGCATCTGCCAGTAGCTCCTTAGCTTTGCTTATATCTACTAGCAGATAGTCGAGGGTTTTCCCTGCAGTCTGGGCGAAGGAGTCCTTTTCCTTGTTCATGTTGCTGTTGTTGTTATCATTGTTGTTGATGTTGTTGTTGTTTTTGTTGTCTTTATTGTTGCTGTTGTTGTTGTTTTTGTTGTCTTTATTGTTGCTGTTGTTGTCGTTGTTGTTGTTGTTTTCAGTTTCTTGTATAGTTGTGGCTACATCAAGTTGTCGGTCAGCAGGTGGAGAAAGTTCTACCTCTGGCTGACCTCTGCCTTTGGCATCTGCTGCTGTGACAGTGGCAGGGGGAAGCTGTGAGTTTAACTTCCCTTTTCTTCCTTTGAATGTTGGTGAAGATGCTTCAGCCATTTTTATCAAAGTAGGATTTTTCGAAATTTTTCGAAAGATAAAATTTTTTCACCACTATTTCGCCTAAAGGCGTAGAATATTTTGAGAGACTGACCAGATCAAAATTTGATCTGGCAGTCCCTCTACAAAATGGTACAAAAATGAAAGTTTACAGTTAGGAATTTCTATAGAAATTTAGGCAGAACTTACCCAGCAAGTTTCACGCGTGTGTCCATCCCAGATAGATAGATAGATAGATATCTTTCTTTATTTGCCACAGGGGCGTACAAAAATGGGACATTACAAGACGTAACGGCGGGGTTTTACATAAAAATAACTTTAACATTAATAAATAACAATAAACTATATATAATAAAATAATAGATAGATAGATAGTTAGCTAGATTGACAAACAGACAGACAGAGACAGACAGACAGTTAGATAGAGAGGCAGATAGACAGACAGGCAGACAGACAGACAGATAGATACATAGACAAATAGACAGGGAGATAGATAGACAGATAGATAGATATATTTCTTTATTTACCATAAAGGCATAAAAAGAAGGGACAAATACAAAGGGGGAGTTTACATAAAACCGAGTAAAAAGGGTATAAAATGAAAATAGTCGAAAACAACCTCAAAAGGGAGGGGACGTGATGGGGGTTGCACACACACCCGAAAAAGTGTGCAATCCTTTGCCCGGGAAGCACATGGAGAAGGTGCTCCCCTCTCCTTCACTTCTTTACCTACAGGATGGTATACAGAGAAGGCCCATTTACACGAGCCATTCTCGCCACTATCACCCACCTTTCATAAAACTGCCTGTGGCCAAGCACCTCTCTCTCCATTCTTATCCTTCTTCCGAAGTGATATCGGAAGAAGTAGACCAGACTATAGGCCAGAGAGGAAGTTGCCTGACCTCAGACCTTTCAATCGTGTGCACCAAACAACCTCTTTCAACATGGCTATTACGCACAGAAAAACCGCCTTTGCTTCCTTTGTGAAGAGGGGAGGCGGCTTGATTGTCATCACGGACTCGGCGGTCAATCGAATCGGCGCCACCCGCAACAGCAGTCGTTCGGCGTAGCCCCACAGATCAGCCACGCCCGGACATTGCATCAATGCGTGCGCAACGGTTTCTTCGTGACGCACGCATCTAGGGCAAATCTTTTTCGAGGGATCCCTGCCCGGGCGCCCGTGTCTGTAGAGCCTCTCTCGAACGTGATTTCTGGAAGTTGTCCATTGGTCCCGGGCCGAAAGTCCTACCGAACAGGCTGGCCAGTTCATCCTCTTCCATGTCCATCGACTCTCCAAGGGTGTCATCGCCCCTGCTAGCCACTAGCCCTCTATAGAATGATGAGGTGGATTCTCCACCGATGGCCGGGCCTGCTTGCCAGAGTGCCCTGAGCGCCTGGGCACACTCAGTGTGCCAGTCTCCCAATCTGCTAATCCGGTTTCTGTAAGTTTCTTTTGCCGGTAAAGACAAATTAAGTTTCCAGTAACCGGGACCCTGTTTATGTGTTTTCTCGAGATTGACTACGCAGGTCACTAATTTGTGATCCGTATAGCCAACCGTGAGCATTTTTGGACAGCTTAATATGTCCCTATCCTTACTTCTAACTAAGAATCTATCTAAGTACGATCTAGATTGACTAATAGATAGATAGATAGATTTCTTTATTAGCCACAAGGGCGCAACAAGAAAGGGGACAATACAAAGACATGCCGGGGATTTTACATACAGTCGTGTAAAAAATATAAAAACAAACAGACAAATAGACAGATAGATAGATAATTAGGTTATGATGACTATGACAATGATGATGATGTCAGTTCTCAGCCCCATGCAACAACAGATTAGTTCATTGTATGCTGCGTGCTCTGTCCACGTGAGTGATGAACATGAGTGTTGTAGAGTTTGTAGTTCTCCAGCAAGGAGACTATATATATATATATATATGTGTGTGTGTGTGTGTATGTATGTATACATACATATATACATATACATACATACACACATTACACACAAGCTAGAAGGAGATTGTGACAGTAAGCAATTGTTTAATTGTTTAGAGACATTATGACCAGGTGTGATATATACATCCAGAGAGAGAAGGAATTGTAAACGTCATTGGCAGCAATGGAGTCAGAGTAGTAGTAGTAGTAGTAGTAGTAGTAGTAGTGGTGGTGGTGGTGGTGGTGGTGGTAGTAGTAGTAGTAGTAGTAGTAGTAGTAGTAGTAGTAGTAGTAGTAGTAGTAAGTACCCTATCATTAAAATTACCATTTTTTTACCTTCTTTGACATTCCATCTTGATATTTCCTTTTAAATTCTTTCTGCTTCACAAGACATTGTATCTATAATAATTGTTTCTACTTTAGGCACGAGGCCAGCAATTACCCAGTGTATTACTGGTACTTTATTTTATCGACCCTGTAAGGATGAAAGGCAAAGTCAACCTCGGCGGGATTTGAACTCAGATCGTAAAGGGGCGTAACTATGCTGGAAAGCATGGCGTCCGACTCTCTACCGATACTGCCAATCCACAGCCCTCTATAATAATTGTTTCTATTTTGGCACAAGGCCAGCAATTACCCAGTACATTACTGGTACTTTATTTTATCGACCCGTAAGGATGAAAGGCAAAGTTAACCTCGGCAGGATTTGAACTCAGAATGGCAAGGGCCGTAACTCTATGCGTCAAAGCATGGCGTCCGACATAATAATGGTTTCTTATATAGGCACAAGGCCATCAATTTTGGGGGATAGTGAAAGTCGATGAAATTGACCCTAATACTGGTACTTTATTTTATTGACCCTGTGAAGATTGCTTTGGGTTTAAAATTGTCTCATTTTCACTAAGAAAATGGAATGGATTTTTTGGGACAACCCAATACATAATAATACATATTTTGGGTGAAAATTTACAGAAGTAGAAATATGTAGGGTGCTCAGAAGCAGAAAATGATGGTAACTACAGTCAGTTGCTGCTATAAAATAGCTTATTAAAATCTAGGAAAGACCCTTAGAGACAGAACGATCTTTGTAGCAGCCGCTGTTAACATTTTTCTGTCTCTAAGGGTTCTTACCAAATTTTTATTAGCTATATTATAGCAACTGACTGTAATTGCAATTATTAGATAGATAGATAGATAGATAGATAGATATATTTCTTTATTAGCCACAGGGGCACAAAAGAAGGGGACAAATACAAAGGGGGAAGTTTACATACAATAAAAACGTGTAAAATGATAGATAGATAGATAGATAGATAGATAGATATCTTTCTGTATTTGCCACAGGGGCGTACAAAATGGGGACATTACAAGACCAATGGCGGGGTTTTAAATAAAAATAACTTTAACATTAATAAATAACAATAAACTATATATAATAAAATAATAGATAGATAGATAGTTAGCTAGATTGACAAACAGACACACAGAGAGACAGACAGACAGACAGTTAGATAGAGAGGCAGATAGACAGACAGGCAGACAGGCAGACAGACAGACAGATAGACAAATAGACAGGGAGATAGATAGACATCATCATCTTCATTATCACCACCACTGCCATCATCATCATCATCATCATCATCATCATCATCATCACCATCATCACCATCACCATCCTCCTCATCATCACCATCACCGTCGTTATTATCACCATCATTACCACCCTTATCATCACCACTACCACCACCATTATCATCATCATCACCATCACTATCACCATCACTGTCATTACCGCTGCTATCATCACCATCACCATCATAGTTACCATTGACGTCATCAATAATTACCACAATAATAAACAGAATGCTAACAATAACAACAACAACAAAAGGAAAGGTTGAATTTTTGTATTCTATATTCCATATTTTTCCAGTGAGTTATGACAATATGTTAATGTAAGGTTAACAGCAATCTACACACACATACACACATATATATATATACACACACATACAGACACATACACAACCATACATATACACTCACATACACACATACACATACACACATACACATATATACATATAAACACACACACACAGTGGAAGTTACACTAGTCATGTGTTTTGTTCCATAGTGGTGTAGAAATGTCATCTTAGAGGCTCTCTTTTTTGGAATATATATATATATATACATATATACACACACACATATACATATACATATACATACACACACACACATATATATATGCATGCATATATATATATATATATACATATATATATATATATATATATATGTACATATATATATATATATATATATATATATATCATCATATATATATATATATATATATATATATATATATATATATATATATATAACACTAAATCCCTCCCTCATGAAGAATTCACCTCCCAACATAGACTGATAATTAGCGACCTCATAGTCAGGACGAGACGTACTAGACAGTGGAAGAGGACTATCCTCAGGAGAAAAATATGGAAGCTAAAGGACCCCATAGCCAGAAATAAATTTCAAAGCATATTACTTGACGCTTTCGACAGTAAGGAAGAGCAATTAGAGTCGTATAATATAGAGGAACAGTGGGAATTCCTGAGAGCAAACCTGCTGACGGCGGCAGACGAAGTCTGTGGCTGGAGCAGGCCTGTAGGTAGGAGGAGAGTAACATGGTGGTGGAACAGTAAGGTGGAGGAGTCAATTAAGGCCAAAAAGCAGGCTTGGAAATTATGGCGGGATGGGGGAAGTAGAGAAGACTATCAAGTGGCCAGGAGGGAAGCTAGGAGACAAGTGTACTTCGCAAGAAGGGAAGCAGAGGAAAGAAAGTTCAAGCATGTTCTACAACGTGAGGACCAAAAACGTGAGGTGTTTAGGATTGCCAGGCAATGTGTCAAGGAAAACCGTGATATTGTCGGGGAGAAGTGTGTACTTAACGATGATGGCATACTTGCCATCACCGACGCTGATAAGAAGGTAGCTTGGAAGTGTCACTACGAAAGGCTTCTAAATGAGGAGAACAAATGGGAGAAAGACAGTCTCCCCCAGATCGATCCCCAGATTGATCCAATAGAGGGACCAGCAGTGTTAGTTGAAGGTAGTATAATAAGTAAGGCAATCAAAGATATGAAGACGGGTAAGGCGGCTGGGCCTTCGGAAATAGTTGCTGAGATGCTGAAGGCATCTGGTTCGGTGGGACACACCATGGTCACCCGGATAGTTAACCAAGTCGTACAGAATGGGGTTGTTCCGAAGGACTGGCGTAGCAGCATCATCGTTAACTGCTATAAGGGAAAAGGAGATGCCCTAGATAGGAGTAACTATAGAGGCATTAAATTAATCGACCAGGTCATGAAGGTCACGGAAAAAGTAATAGCGCAACTAATCAAAGAGAGAATTGATCTAGATGAAATGCAGTTCGGGTTTGTGTCAGGCAAAAGTACCACAGACGCTCTTTTCATTGTACGACAACTACAGGAGAAGTACCTAGCTAAAAGTAAACCCCTATACTTAGCTTTCGTCGACTTGGAGAAAGCCTTCGACAGAGTCCCCCGTTCCATTATCTGGTGGTCTCTTAGAAAACTAGGTGTTGATGAATGGCTTGTGAGAGCTATACAAGCCATGTATAAAGAAACAGTCAGTAAGGTTAGAATTAACAACGAATATAGTGAAGAGTTTAGCGTAAAAGTTGGTGTCCATCAGGGCTCTGTTCTTAGCCCCCTACTATTTATTATTGCCCTTCAGGCTATAACAGAGGAGTTCAAGACCGGCTGCCCATGGGAACTCCTATACGCAGATGATCTAACGCTCATAGCTGAATCAATGACCGAACTAGAGAAGAAATTCCAAACATGGAAGCACGGCCTAGAATCAAAAGGCCTTAAAATTAACCTGGCTAAGACTAAAGTTCTAGTTTGTAGGAAAGAAAATAAGGCGGCGGTCCCATCTGGGAAATGGCCATGCTCAGTGTGTAGGAAAGGCGTAGGTCGAAACTCCATTTTATGTCCCAAATGCAAAGTATGGGTGTATAAAAGATGTAGTGGGATCACAGGTAAGCTAACTAAGAACATAGATTTTACATGTGGCCGGTGTTCTGGTGCAATAAGTAGCAGCAAGTGCCCACAAAATACTAGCTCCTTCAACTGCGCAGAGGGTTCTATAGAAATAGTGGACAGCTTCCGTTATCTGGGTGACAAAATCAGCAGTGGGGGAGGGTGCTCTGAAAGTACAGTAGCTAGAGTCAGAACTGGATGGAAAAAGTTCAGAGAGCTTATACCACTATTAGCCGCTAAAGGGTTCTCCCTAAAAATGAAAGGCAGGTTATACGATGCCTGCATACGAACAGCAATGCTGCATGGCAGTGAGACCTGGGCATTGTGTGCAGAGGATATACGCAGACTAGAGAGGAACGAAGCTTGCATGCTCCGCTGGATGTGCAATAGTAATATACGTGAACGGCAAAGCATAAACGAACTAAGGAAAAAATTAGAAATAAGAGGGATCAGATGTTGTTTACTCGAGAGAAGGCTACGTTGGTACGGTCACGTGATGCGCATGAAAGACGACAGCTGTATAACAAAGTGCAGGGCAATAAAGATAGACGGTAGCCACGGAGTAGGCAGACCCAGAAAAACATGGGACGAGCTGATAAATTCCGACCTCACACGCTTACACCTCTCCAAGACAATGTCACTGGACCGAGACCTTTGGCGGTACTCAGTAATAGAGAAGACCCGCCTTACCTAAATACAAAGTAAAAACCTACTACAGTCAGTAGGCATCTCTATCAACCCCCCCCCCCCCCGTCCCACCACCTCCACCCCACCCACACCGCCCCTTTCAATGTAAAGTAATGTTGGTCCCACAACATCCAGGCCGAAACAAATGAGATCGTGTAGGTGTCACGACAAAAAACACACAGTCCACGCTGTAAATGTGGCCGTGTAGGCAACACGGTAAAAACCTCCCAGCCCCACACTGTAAATGTGGTTGGTGTTAGGAAGGGCATCCAGCTGTAGAAAACCCGCCAGACAGTCCACGCTGTAATGTGGCCGTGTAGGCAACACGGTAAAAACCTCCCAGCCCCACACTGTAAATGTGGTTGGTGTTAGGAAGGGCATCCAACTGTAGAAAACCCGCCAGACAGTCCTATGCGAGCAAGACAACCACTCTTGCCTCAAGTGGGAAAACCCCCGTCCAAACCCATGCAAGCGTGGAACACGGACGCTAAACCTGATGATGATGATGATGATGATGTGTGTGTGTGTGTGTGTGTGTGTGTGTATATATGTATGTATGTATATATATGTTTATATATTTAAAGAGAGAGACTGCAATATGAAGAAGAGAAAGACTAAGATAAAGTTGAAAAATATAAGGAGGGAGAGAATAAAAGAGATAAACGTTAAGGTATAAAGATAATAGAATGTTTGATAATGAAGGAAAAAAGGTTAAATGTCCAGTCATTGTCCAAGCCTAGCTTAACTCTGTTCACTTAACTATAGACATTGTTAATAAAACAAGTCTTTTAGTTATTAACTAAATAGCAATGACACGTTATTGTTGGTGGCGGTTTTCTTCTTCTCCTACTCATTCTTTATCTATCTATCTATATGTATGGTGGACAAGGTTGAAAGGGCTGAGGTCAGACACATTTCTCTCCGGCCAACAACTGATTCTTTTTTTCAAATACCACTTTGGAAGAAGAATCAGGATGGAGAGAGAGGTGTTGTACCCCAGCAAGGTTTATGAAAGGTGGGTGAAAGTGGCGAGAATGGCCCGAGTGAATGTGCCTTCTTTCTATGTCAGCCTTTAGGTTGAGGAAAAAGAGGAGGAAAGGAAGGGAATATAAACTCTTCGTACTCCTGGAGATGAGGGTTTCACATTTTTTTCGAGGGTA
>OZ024741.1:106239536-106249536 GCA_964016885.1 Eledone cirrhosa
ACAAACTAGAACTTTAGTCTTAGCCAGGTTAATTTTAAGGCCTTTTGATTCTAAGCCGTGCTTCCATGTTTGGAATTTCTTCTCTAGTTCGGTCATTGATTCAGCTATGAGCGTTAGATCATCTGCGTATAGGAGTTCCCATGGGCAGCCGGTCTTGAACTCCTCTGTTATAGCCTGAAGGGCAATAATAAATAGTAGGGGGCTAAGAACAGAGCCCTGATGGACACCAACTTTTACGCTAAACTCTTCACTATATTCGTTGTTAATTCTAACCTTACTGACTATTTCTTTATACATGGCTTGTATAGCTCTCACAAGCCATTCGTCAACACCTAGTTTTCTAAGAGACCACCAGATAATGGAACGGGGGACTCTGTCGAAGGCTTTCTCCAAGTCGACGAAAGCTAAGTATAGGGGTTTACTTTTAGCAAGGTACTTCTCCTGTAGTTGTCGTACAATGAAAAGAGCGTCTGTGGTACTTTTGCCTGACACAAATCCGAACTGCATTTCATCTAGATCAATTCTCTCTCTGATTAGTTGCGCTATTACTTTTTCCGTGACCTTCATGACCTGGTCGATTAATTTAATGCCTCTATAGTTACTCCTATCTAGGGCATCTCCTTTTCCCTTATAGCAGTTAACGATGATGCTGCTACGCCAGTCCTTCGGAACAACCCCATTCTGTACGACTTGGTTAACTATCCGGGTGACCATGGTGTGTCCCACCGAACCAGATGCCTTCAGCATCTCAGCAACTATTTCCGAAGGCCCAGCCACCTTACCCATCTTCATATCTTTGATTGCCTTGCTTATTGTACTACCCTGGACTAACACTGCTGGTCCCTCTATTGGGTCGATGTGGGGGAGACTGTCTTTCTCCCATTTGTTCTCCTCATTTAGAAGCCTTTCGTAGTGACACTTCCAAGCTACCTTCTTATCAGCGTCGGTGATGGCAAGTATGCCATCATCGTTAAGTACACACTTCTCCCCGTCAATATCACGGTTTTCCTTGACACATTGCCTGGCAATCCTGAACACCTCACGTTTTTGGTCCTCACGTTGTAGAACATGCTTGAACTTTCTTTCCTCTGCTTCCCTTCTTGCGAAGTACACTTGTCTCCTAGCTTCCCTCCTGGCCACCTGATAGTCTTCTCTACTTCCCCCATCCCGCCATACTTTCCAAGCCTGCTTTTTGGCCTTAATTGACTCCTCCACCTTACTGTTCCACCACCATGTTACTCTCCTCCTACCTACAGGCCTGCTCCAGCCACAGACTTCGTCTGCCGCCGTCAGCAGGTTTGCTCTCAGGAATTCTCACTGTTCCTCTATATTATACGACTCTAATTTCTCTTCCTTACTGTCGAAAGCGTCAAGTAATATGCTTTGAAATTTATTTCTGGCTATGGGGTCCTTTAGCTTCCATATTTTTCTCCTGAGGATAGTCCTCTTCCGCTGTCTAGTACGTCTCGTCCTGACTATGAGGTCGCTAATTATCAGTCTATGTTGGGAGGTGAATTCTTCATGGGGGAGGGATTTAGTGTTAACAACAGACACTCTGTCACGTCTTCTGGTAAGGATATAATCTACCTGGCTTGTGTGTTCCCCCGATCTATAGGTGATCAAGTGATTGTCTCGTTTTTTGAAGTTAGTGTTACAGATAGTTAAGTTATTTGCGTCGCAGAATTCCAGGATTCTGGAGCCTTCCTCATTTCTAGTACCGAACCCATAGCCTCCATGGATTCTGTCATAGCCGTCACAATGTTGTCCAACGTGACCATTTAGGTCGCCTGCAATAACTATATAGTCACTGTCGGTTATTTGGGAGGTAGCGAGCATCAGTGTCTCGTAGAATCTGTCTTTTATAGCACCGGGCAGTCCGGATTGTGGTGCGTACGCAGATATTACTGTCACCGTAGTTTTATTGAGGACAAGTCTTATTTTAATTATTCTGTCGTTCACTCTATTTACGTCTATTATCTTATCTGCCCACTTTTCTGCTACCATGATTCCTACCCCACCCAACCCATTGTCATTTCCCACCCAGAAAAGCTTATAGCATCGTTCTTTACCCACGATGAATGTAGCCGACCCTCCCCTCCACCTGGTCTCTTGAATACAACAAACATCGACCTCCTTACGTTCAAGCATTTCTACAACCTCGTTAGAGCGACCCTTTAAGGTGCCTACATTCATGGTACCAACTCTGAAGTTTTGGATTGCGTTTGGAGGGTGGGAGCGGTGGGGCGCGGGGGGGGATGGGGTTATGTTAGCCATCCTGGGCCGAAACAAGGCGGAGTGCTTGCATTCTCGTCCACGAGGTGAATTTGTCTTTATCTTTGGCATTGTCGCTGAGCGTCCACATTTTTCTCTCTTCAACTCTCCAGAATTCCGTAGTCCATCCATCATATCGAAAAGCAACCAGTTAAGCGATAGTATGGGCCTCTGACTTATGATTGGTCCACGTAATAATGGTGGTGCGTGGGGGCGGGTCGGAGGGATGATGGGTTGTTAGCGAGAATGTAAGGTTTAATATATATATACTGTATATATATATATACAGTATATATATATATATATATATATATATATATATATATATATATATATATATATATATATATATATATATATACAGTATATATATATATACAGTATATATATATATACAGTATATATATATATATATATATATATATATATATATACAGTATATATATATATATATATATTAGAAAGTGAGGTTTTTTTTACAAAATGAAAAATAACCGAGGTGTCCTACACGAGTGGAAGTATAAAAAAAAAGAGATGAAATCGAAAATGCAACTGAAGTCTTATTTTTTTTAAAAATATATATATTTATTTGGTTCCTTTACCAGTTTCGCAGTTCTTCTGCTTTTCAAAAGGTGAGTTGAGATGGAGGGTCTGTGGTTTTTCTCACATCTGGTTGGTCTCTGAATGTTACTTGTTTTATATGGAAAAAGTGGCTCGAAAGCCAGGTTTTTCGAGAAGTAATTTGATTGGTTTGTCAATAATTATAATAAATTTCGCGCCAGTTCGCGTTACAATAGTTCTTCAAATAAGAGAGGGGGGTTGTCACAGGTTGTTTTTTCATATATGAGTGTTTGAATTTCTTTTTACTTGAAAAAAGGAGGCTCACGAAGGCTTTTTTTTTGGTTGGTTATAAATGAAATTTGGCTGTCACGTGAACAAGTTTTCATTACATTTTTGCGCCCTTATTTGGAAAACTATTCTGTAGTCTTTATAGTGAATGTTATGACAATGGAGAGATAGTGGTCAAGGGAAAAGGGATTGGGAGAAATGTTCTGGTTCAGTGAATATGGCCAGCTGTCAGAGTTCAGGTGTCAGAGTTCAGATTTTCTATTGAGACTGAAGATATGTGTTTATTTGTGTGCTTGTGTGTGTGTATGTATGTGTGTGTGTGTGTGTGTATGTGTGTATTGGAAGATGATTCTATTAGTAGAGATGGGGGAGGGAGTTGTGTGTGTGTGTATATGGGTGTTATGTGTGTGTGTGCGAGTATGTTAAGATGGAGAGAATATATATTTTGTGTGTGTGTATATATATATGTGTGTAGGAAAGTGGTTCTATTAGTAGAAATGGGTTGTAGGTGTGGGGGTTGTTATGTGTGTGTATGGGTGTTATGTGTGTGGGAGTATGGTTAGCATGTTAAGATGAAGAGAATATATATATATATATATATTGTATGTGTGTGTAGGAAAGTGATTCCTTTAGTAGGAATATTTTTGAATGAACATATTTTCCTGACTTTTTCGTGTTTGCTGTTGTGTTGCCAGTGCAAACGTATGTTAAGGTTTATTTAGTTCGGGTTTTTATTTTCTAAAGTAGAAGGTGTTATGTGTGTGTGTGTATGTCATATTGTGGTGTTGACATAATGTATATTAAACCTTATTTAATGTTGGTCTATATTTTTGAATAAACATATTTTCCTTATTTATTCGCATTTGTTCTGTTGTATTGTTAGCGCAAAGGTAAAATGGGAAGACTTGGAATTTGGGTGTCTTATTACTTGCGCAAATGTCTAGATGTGCACTTAGTGGTATCTGTCTCGTGGTTGGATCTCGTAATTGTTGGCGATGAACTGTCATTCTGTTTCTGAGTGTGAGTTTAGTTTGTCCTATATAATCTTCATTGCATCCTTTACATTTAATGGCATAAATTAGATTTTTTGATGAGCAAGTGAAGTGATTTTTTACAGTAAAATTTTGTCCTGATTTAAATGTATACGTGTTGCCTTCAATGAGGTGAGTGCAGGTTCCACAATTAGAGCGACCACATTTTTTGATACTTGGTTGTGGGTTTGTGGTAGGTAATTTGGCATTGGTGAGTAATGTTTTCAGTGATTTTGGTTGTCTTTTGCTTTTGATTATTTTGTGCGTTTCAAGGGCTTTTTTCATTCTTGGGTTTTGTTTTAGTAGTGGGATGTTATTGTGAATAGTGTTGTAAGCTTCCGCATTTCTTGGGTTGTGTGTTGAGATATATGGTAGAATATTGGACGTACCTTGAATTTGTTTCTGTTTCCGTAATTCATCAATGCCTATTGCTTTAGCCCTTTCTATTCCATTATTTATTAGTAATAGTGGGTACTCTCTCTCAAGTAGAATTTCCTTTAATTCTTGAAGTCTTTTATTTCGCGTTTCATAATTGGAGACAATTGTGCAAATTCTTCTTGCTAGGTTAAAAGGAATGTTCGTCTTCGTGTGCTTTGGATGGTTGGAGGTGAATAGCAGATATTGTTTGGAATCTGTTGGTTTGTAGTGTATGTCAGTTTCGATATTTGTGTCTTTTTTTGTGATTAAGATGTCCAGAAATGGGAGTTGATCTTGGCTGTATTCCATTGTGAATTGGATGTGGTTATTGATGCCGTTTATTAAGTTTTTGAAATCCTTCAGTTGGTCGAGTGTGTGGGACCAAAGAATGAGGCAATCATCCAAGTAGCGTTTCCAATTCTCTGATAAATATTTGTGGAAGTTCAATCCGTATTTTGATTTGGACTGTTCATATATCTGGACTTCTAAGTATGCCATGACTAAGTTGGCATAAGTTGGAGCGGCTTTTGTGCCCATCGCAGTCCCCGATATTTGCTTGTAAGTATTGCCATCGAAATCAAAAAAGTTGTTCTGTAGGATGAATTTTAATCCCTCGGTGATGAAGCTTTTTTCTATTCTGTCAGGTATCTCATTTGGGATATTTCTCTAGCCAGAATCCTATTGCTTCTATTCCGTATTGGTGTGGGATCGTTGTGTAGAGATTCACTACATCGAAAGACACAATAATAGTGTCGTTGTTGACATGTTTGGGGAGGTGGTTTAAGAGGTCCAGATCGTCTCTTGCAAGGCTTGGTATGTGTTTCAGTATTGGTTTCAGTAGTATGTCTATAAAGTTGCTCAATCTGTGTGTTTCACATTGTGGGCCCGCTACAATTGGTCTTAATTTAAGGTCTGTGGGGTATTGTGTGTTCACGCAGGCTGAGGTGGATTGTTTACAGGCATCGTTGATTATTTTACATTTGTGGATCTTCGGAAGTCCGTAAAGTTTGCTGGTTTTGTATTCAAAATTTGTTAAATAATCGCGTTCCTTTTTAGTTAGGTCTTCCTGGTATCGATAAATCAGTGTGTTTAATTTGGTCATTATTTTTGATTGCTGGTAGTTTTTTACTCTTTCATAGTAATTAGTATTTTGTAAGAGAGAGAACATAGAATTTTTATATTTTTCGGCCTCCATAATGACAACAGTACTTCCCTTGTCCGCTTCCTTAATTACAATGTCCGTATTGTTTTTTAGTTCATGGATAATCTCCCATTCCCTTCGACTTGTGTTGGGTTTGGGTTTAGGTTGCGGTAGTTCATGGTATGGGAAGGTAGCTATGTGGTCACAAAATTTGTCCAGAACTCTGTTTCTACCTTTTGTTGGGTTGTAGCTGCTTTTATTCTGTACAATTGATTCGTCGTTATTCTCCTTGTCAAAGAATTCCTCTGTGAGACGTAATTTTCTACAGAAGTGTGAGATATCGTCATTTATCTCGTTGGGGTTAGGATATTGTGGTGTTGGTGTGAATTTCAGACCTTTGGAGAGAATTTTTACTTGTTGGGCTGAGAGGTTTGTATTTGAAATGTTAATTATTTTCGGTTTTTCAAAATCAGTTTGTGCCACCGGGTGTCGTGAGTCCTGTAGCCTTGGTCTAAAAAATGATTTTTCTGGAATGTTTTTTCATTGGTATTATTATATCTAATGGTATTTCCCCTGTTGTTGTGTGGTCTTGTATAGAAGTTTCGGACGTATTGAGGTTCGGTTTGTTGATAGTCCGGGTTGTAGATTTGGTTCCTTTGTGTGGGTTGGGATCTATGGTTTTGGAACAGGCTCTGTGTGGGCAGGGGTCTACGGTTTTGGAATAGGTTTTGTGTGGGTTGTGATCTGCAGATCAGGTCCTGCCTTGTGTTCGGGGATCTTTGGTTTTTGTTAGTAGGGTTATAGTTTTGTCTATGGTTTCTATCGTTATAGTTTTGCTGGGGGTATGTTGGACATTTTGTTACTTTTTTTGTTATTTGTTGTGCATGTGGTGTGTGAGTTTTGGTTTGTTTTAAAAATGGGTTACCTGTATGTTGTTCATTTTTGAAGTCCATTTCGTAGTTGTTGAACCAGGTGGCGTTTTTTTCCCATCGCTGGAGGGATGTGAGTTCTTCATCCTCACAGTTTTCTTTCCAAAGTTTTAGGGTTTTTTTGTAGAGTAGGCCTTCAGAGTGCTTTGAGATTTCTGTGTTCATCTGTTGGTCGAGTGACTTGAAATTTTCTTCGTTGGAGTTGGCTCTTAATCGCAACAGTTCTATTTCTGTTTTAAATTTTTCCCTAAGTCTTTGTTGGTTTTCTGGTTCATTCGGGATGGGTTTTATTTGGAGTTTTTTGGGGAGGATGATTGGGGTAGAGTTTAGCCACTTTTCATATATGTCTGCCTTGCCATTATTTTTTAGGAGATTCCAAAGGGCGAATTTGCGGGCTGTGAGCTTTTGAGTCCATATGTTGATTATATATATATATATATATATATATATATATATATATATATATACAGGTATATATATATATATATATACAGGTATATATATATATATATATATACAGGTATATATATATATATATACAGGTATATATATATATATATATATATATATATATATATATATATATATATATATATATACAGGTATATATATATATATACAGGTATATATATATATATACAGGTATATATATATATATATATACAGGTATATATATGTGTATATAGAGAGAGAGAGAGAATAACATTAGAATTTAGCTTTGAACATAGCTGTATACAAATATGTATTTGAATTTTGTATTTCTAAAGAAATATGGTATGTTTATAAAAACATTTAGAAAGACATAGCTATGAGCTTCATATGCAAATGTGATTAATCCCTTCATTTACACAGACGAAAAAACTATATATTTTTACCTGTTTTCAAAGACCAGCAGTTGCAAGAGCAGGAGAGATCGTCCAGACGAGAACTAGTTGAGTTCAAAATGCATCAACGATTATCCCCCTTGCTTCTGCTGGACACTGCTGTGTGAAATTAGCTGCCAGTGTTTTTCATACCTATGGCCTTATAAACAAACTATATTTCTAAAGAAATACGAAATTCAAATGTATATATATATATATATATACACATCTGTATATGTATATATATATATATATATACACATCTGTATATGTATATATATATATATATATATATAAATAAAAGATTCCCTCTTGAATCCTTTTCTCTGCCTACTCAAAGACCCCCCCCCCGGAGGGGGGGGCTTCCTTCTTTTTCTCCTTCTTCATTCTTTTCTTCTCCCACTCTTCATTAATCAATTGACCTACTCCCATTCACCACTAGATAACACTGTGTAACATGATTTTTGTCCTTGGGTAGCAACTATTATTTTCTTTTTGCATATGTCTAGAAAGTATAAAAAATGGATATTTCCTTCAAATTTTGCTTTTATGGCCATGATAATGATATTTCTAAATTTACCTAATCTCATTAGGAAAACTGCCAAATGTGAACATTCTCATTCAAGCAAAGTTGGAATAAAATGACATATGATTAAAAAAAGTAGCATTTATTTATTCTAGGATTACACTGTGTGACAAAAATTTTACTTTTTTTTTTTTGTCTTTGGTCAATGAGTACTATTTCCTGCTTTCTGCTGCCTAGAAAGAGCAGAAAAAGACTATTATTCTGCTCTAAATTTGCTTTTGACTAGTACAGCCAATGGTTGATCTCCGGAAGGTATTGTTCCCACCACGTCACGTACCATTGGGCCTTATGTCACAGCTCTAGATAAAGAGTCGGCAGCCTTCAAGTACCTTCAACACTTCTTCCCTAAGCTGTCTGAGGCAAAAGTGAAAGCAGGTATCTTCATCAGCCCACAAATAACAAAGATTATGGAGTGCAGGGAATTTCCGAAGAAGCTCACTAACACAGAGGAGGTAGCATGGAACATCTTTGATACAGTGGTTCAGGGCTTCCTGGGGTATCACAAGGCCGAAAATTATGCAGAGCTTGTTGAGACCCTGGTGAAGAACTTCGGCAAAATGGGTTGCAAGATGTCCCTCAAAGTACATATCCATGACGCTCATCTTGATAAATTCAAGGGGAACGTGGGAGCATCCCTGAAGAGCAAGGTGAGCACTTCCACCAGGATATATTTGATTTTGAACAATGTTATCAAGGATCATATAATGAAAATATGATGGGAGACTCTATATGGGGGCTGAATTGTGAAAGCAATTTGCAGCTTAAGCATAAATCACTTCTAAGTTTTAATTGCTCCATTAGATGATGCCCCCCCACCCCCCACCCCACCCCGACACCAACATTAGCACCCTCACCTACCAATTAAGACACCTATAAATAACAAGAACTCACCAAATTTATCTGCTGATGATTTCATATGAATGAAGCAATTCTAGTCCTGTAGAAGTCGTTTCTATATACAATTATATATATATGTGTGTGTGTGTATGTATATAATATATATATATATATATATATATGTATATTTATATATATATATATATCATCATCATCATCATCACTGTTTTACATCCGTTCTTCCACGCTAGCATGGGTTAGACAGGGTTGTCCTGTTGTGGGCAGTGTCCAGTCAGCTGACCTTGTCTTGCTCATACGGGAACTGATTCTGGCTTGATTTCTACAGCTGGATGCCCTTCCTAACACCAACCTCATTTACAGTGAGTGCTGGGTGCTTTTTTTTCCGTGCCGCCTACACGTCCACTTTACAGTGTGGGCTGGGTGCTTTTTTGCCATGGCACCTCCACGACCACTTGGAATGATAGGGACCTCAGTCCTATCATCTCATTTATACAGCTGAGTAAACTGGAGCAATGTGAAATAAAATGTCTTGCTCAAGGAAACAACACATCACCTGGTCCGAGAATTGAACTCACAACCTTTCGATTGCAAGCCTAAATGCTCTAACCACTAAGCCATGTGCCTTCATATATATATGTATTTATATATATATATGTATATGTATTTATTCAGGTTTGAGGTTCACCACTGTATAGAGCTGGTCTATTCCGTATGGTCAATCGTAATGCAATAATATAGAGAGTACTCAACGTAAGGCAATTCAACCGTCTTTGTTTTTGTAGTTGGTGGTGCTATTACGGAGTTAAATATTATAATGAAATGACAGGAGGCTGGATTTGTGTAAATCCTTGAAAGGTTTATTATACTATGATCATTTCAATGACCGGGTTCCGTATGAATCCGGTGATATCATCAGGTATTCGAAATATAATACGTGAATGTAATAGATAAAATCCATGGGGCTGAAAATCGAGGACCCGAGGGCGACCACTATTCTGTTCCTTCAACCTCAGCCAGTCACCCTCGAGTGACGTGGCTAAAGTTTATAGTATGCT
>OZ024741.1:106254536-106329536 GCA_964016885.1 Eledone cirrhosa
GATTTAAAGAAAAGGGAGTTCATTAAAAGCTAATTCTTTAAAGCTATAGTATTAACAAAGGCCAGAAGAATACTGTAAACAAAATCTTATTTGGAATACCAATCCTAGTTTATTACTTAGACTAACAATGCCTGTAAGACAGGTGTCTACAGGATGGGTGGGGTTCAATGGTTTAAAGAAAAGGGAAATTCTTTAGAAGCTAATTCTTTAAGGCTGGAATAAGGGTGACAAAGGCAGAAAGGGTTTCATCAACAGATTCAAGTGTTGGGGTGATTCCCCTTATAGTGAAGTTTCTCTTTATATTTATTCCAGGTGTCGACAAGCACATTCACAAACTCGCCCACTTAGACACATACACACACGCACACACAGGCAGGCACACACACAACAAACATACATAATGGTACATACACACATACACATATACAAATATATACACATGTATATACACATACATACAAATATGTGTACATACATACACACACACACACATATATATACTGTTTTTTCAGTACGTCCTCATCAGAGTTGAGGTATGCCATACATCAATTTATGTATTTTATCTGATGCGGACGTACTGAAAAAACAGCACAGTACCTCCGAAATATATATAATAAAACATATATTTTGATTACGTGAATGTCTCCATTTATTAATATTTTGAATAATATATAAATATATATATATATATAAATCATCATCATCATCGTTTAACGTCTATCTTCCATGCTATGTATATATGTATATAATATATATATATATACATGTGTGTGTGTGTGTGTGTACACACAAATCATTCTAATTTTGTTAATATGTCCTGATGAAGTTATACTTTGAGACCCCAAGCGAATCTTTTTGTGTAGGAATTGTTTATTGTTTTATATTTATATATATATAATTTTATGTCTGCTTTTCCATGCTTCAGTGGGTTAGACAGGTCTTTTTCAATATAGCATCCCTCCACTTGTCACCTTCCTTTGTCATCTCCTCTGTGAGCTTCACTCATTTGAGATTAGCTTTCACCTCCTCTACTCAGGTCTTCCTTTGTTTTCCTCTACTGCACTTTCCTTCCACTGGGATTTCTTAGTACTTCTTTACCCAGTGACTTTCAAGTATGCATCACATATCCATACCATTGTAGTCTTCTCTCTTGCATACTTCATCTGATTCTTCTTATACTCAGTTTTTCTCTCAATTCATTTTTTTTTTTTTTGTCGTATATATATATATATATATATGAGGTATCATTTAAGGCTATCCAAAGAGATGTTACGAGTAATCTGTACCGTGGAGGATTTTAATGTGTGGCATTGATTGACTCAACAAGATGTTTATTTAGTTATGGCATTCGGAGGGACAATTTTAGATGGTTCCAAAGTAAGCAGTTCCTGGAGTATTAGTAGCGAATGAATGAAGATTAACATGGATAAGCTATACAGTAGGGTTTATTCCAGTGTTTTGATAATTTGCCTGGTATAAGCAGTATTTAAAATAGAATTTCTCAATAACATTGTAGATAGTGATTTTAAGACACATTCGATTACGTACTAGACAATGAAACATGTTAACGCTTGGAATAAACCCTGTTGTATAGCGTATCCGTGTTAATCTTCATTCATTTGTTATATATATTTCGTTTCTGAATTTGTTTAGCAAGATTCTTTATCTGAAAACGTGTGTTGAAACCGATATTGTTATACTTTGGGAGGGTCATGTTGCCAATAAGAAACACACGCACCAGTTGCTTTCACTATATATATATATGTATATATATAACCCATGCTAGCACGGAAAATGGACATTCATTGATGATGATGATGATGATGATGATATATAAATATATATATCAGAGGAGTTTAAGACTGGCTGCCCATGGGAACTTCTCTATGTTGACGATCTGGTTCTTAAAGCAGAATCAGTAGAGGAGCTAGAGAATAAATTCTGGCTATGGAAACAGCAGTTGGAATTAAGAGGACTGAGAGTGAACCTAGCTAAGACAAAAGTGTTGATAAGTAGAAAAGAGGACAAAACTCTGATTCCGTCAGGGAAATGGCCACTGTTCGATATGCAGAAAAGGAACTGGCATAAATTCTATAAAATGTACACAATGCAGATATTGGGTGCACAAAAGATGTAGTGGGATAGCAGGCAAACTAACAGGTAGGGAAAAATATGTATGCAGTAAATGTACAGGGAAATTTGACAGTAGAAGTCACATTGATAGGCACATTTTTCAAATGCAGGTAGGCTCTATAGAAGTGGTTGATAGCTTCCGGTACCTAGGTGATCAGATTAGCACGGGAGGGTGTGTTCCGAGGCCATAGTATCTAGAATAAGGACGGGTTGGAAGAAGTTTAGGAAGCTGCTTCCTCTGCTGACGAAGAAGGGTTTCTCGCTGCATACGAAAGGCCGGTTGTATGATGCCTGTGTGAGGTGCGCGATGCTGCATGGTAGTGAGATATGGGCAGCAACTGCAGAGGATATGCGACGGCTGGAGAGAAATGAAGCAAGCATGCTCTGTTGGATGTGCAATGTCGATGTACGTGAACGACCGAACATGAATGTGTTGAGAGAGAAACTGTGTTTAAGAGGGATAAGTTGTAGTGTGCGGGAAAGAAGTCTGCGATGGTATGGACATGTGATGCACATAGAGGATGACCACTGGGTAAAGAAGTGTCAAGAAATGCCAGTACAAGAAGACGCAGTAGAGGACGACCATGAAAAACATGGGCGGAGGTGGTGAGAGCAGACCTCAGATCGCTGAAGCTCACGGAGGGGATGACGAAGGACCATGACAAGTGGAGAGATGATGTGCTGAATAGGACTGATCCCACCCTTGCAAGCAGGGAAAAGCGGACATAAAATGATGATGATGATGATATATATATATATAATTCACACCAACATATACGTACAAATAAAATACACACTACACAATTACACACATATATTTACAAAGATTATCTTTTATTTATTTTATTAAGTTTTACTCTGACAATATTTCCATTGCCTTAATTGTACTGAAGAATCATAGAAGGAACAAGATGCTAAGATATTGGAGTCAAAATCAACAAAATCTGAGCTTTTTCCTTGGAACCAGTCTATCCCATAGGCAAGTGCATCTTCATGCCAGTAGTGATCAACAATGCTCATTTCTGCATCTGAAATTCAAGAAGGTTTATTATTAATATAGAGGCTGACAGAAGAACATTGAGATGGAGATAAACCCAAAGAGGAAGATGATATACTCTACCAAATAATAAGCAACAAAATCAATTAAAAACAACAATAACAGCAACTATTGCAATAACTACAATAATAATAACAATGACGGTGAGAGTTACAATATATACATAGAAAATCTCGAAGCAAAAAAATAACACCTTAAAAAATCCTGTAGACAGTAAAAGTGGCCTAAGAATTTCAACTCACTCAATACTCTGCTGGTTTGTTTACATACATACATAATTATCATCATCGTTTAATGTCCATCTTCCACACTAGCAAGGGTAGGACGGGTTGACCCTTAGGGAGAAAATCAGGTCAGAGAACCATGTTTAGCTCACCCGGGGCAGATTTTGGCTTGGTTTCTACAGCTGGATGCCCTTCCTAATTCCAACCACATTTACAGTGTGTGTGTGTGTGTGTGTATATGCAAAAGTAAACAGAAATAAGAAACGACACATCACTGTACAATTAGTTTTATGCTTAATTTAGTAGGAAAAGAGTCTTAATTTTTTGGACGCTAGTCCTTTATCAGAAAATAGAATGAGAAATTAAAGAAATAGAAAGATAGAGAAGAGTGAACAATGGCAGAAATAAAAAAAAAATTCTTGAAAACAAGCATATATATATGTGAATAGATAGAACATTTGAAAGTATAAAATGACCAATCTTACCAGCACTGTTAAGCCCACAGTCAATAATATGGAATCCATTATACATGGTTGCGGTAGCAATATATTGGCCAGAACTAGGGTGCCATTTAACTCTCCAGATTCCACCACCTAGAGGCTTAGATTTCAGTGGCAGCTTCATATTACGAGTATCCCATAATATCAGCTCTTCATCATAGCTAGAGAAAGAGAGATGAAGAGATAGAGAGATGAAGAAGGGGGAGAGGAGGGGAAGAGAAAGAGAAAGTGAGAAAGGGAGGGAGAGGAAGAGAAAGAGAAGGAGTGTTCAGAGATTTGAGGGAGCAATAGTGAGAGCAGAGATAGAGAGAGAGGGGGAGAAAGAGAAAGCATAGAGAGGTCAGAAAATTAGGCTTAAATCACACTAAAATGTGTAGTAATAATTTCTGACTTATATACAAAGTTTATGATGTTCTGAGTTCAAATCCAATCAGAGGCAAGCCTGGCAGAATTTAAACTCATGACATAAAAATTTGTAACTAAAGACTGTAAGACATTTACCTCCCACAAAATTGTTGGCTTAGTGCCTCAATCAGAAACCATTATTAAGGGCAGTTACGGCCCTTGCCATTCTGAGTTCAAATCCCGCCGAGGTTAACTTTGCCTTTCATCCTTACGGGGTCGATAAAATAAAGTACCAGTAATGTACTGGGTAATTGCTGGCCTTGTGCCAATAGTAGAAACAATTATTAAGGGCAGTAAATTGGTAGAATCGTTTTGAACATGAAACAAAATGCTTTGCGATATTTGTTCCATGGAAAAACAGAGAGAATAACTTTGATATAACCATGGGATCTAATGACCCTGCCCTAGTCACAAATCTCGTTGGGTTTGTATGTTATATATAAGTTTAACACGAGACCAAATCTAAGAAGGTGGGGGGGTGGCAGTTATAGCCTTAAGAATATTAGTTGCCCTGATCTACAGAAAATGGGAGTAGGTTTAGTAAAAGTTAAGGTCTATCATCTATGTCTGGTTGAAAATTGATTCATTTGATCAGGTCTGACCTGGATTTAAACAACACCAGATCTCCTTTGAAATGACGGTAGCAGTGATCAGCAGAGATAAAGATATAAATAGCAATAAAAGAAATAGGTGTAGCACATGTTTTGTTTTCCCACACTTTCTCATTTACATCTGAATTGTTATATGGCGTGATTTATTTAAAGAGTACCTCAGATTTATTCTGCAGTTTATGTTGAAATACACCAAGGAGTAAATAAATCTTGTGGAAGTGGAGTTAAACAAAGAAAATCAAAAAGAACATTACTTTATTAAAATAAACAAATTCTACCATTAAAAAAAGATTATATAATTATAATGTGGCAGTGCCCCAGCATGGCCTCAGCCCCTTAGCTGGAATGCAAATAAATGAATAAATAATGTGTTTCATCTATTCCCTGTGATATTATAGAAAAAGTGTTGCCATGAAGAACTCCTGATATAGATAATGATGTCAATGATCCCCAGTACACAGTAAATGTAAGAGATGAGATAATGTTGAACCTACCTTCCTGTAGCCAAAATATGTGGTATCTTAGGGTTGCTCTGTATACTGCACACACCCATTGAATGACTGAAAAGAAAAATAGATAAATGGCATAAAAAAGTTGAACTAGTGTCAGGATACAATACACCACAGTCCACGCTGTAAAGTGGTATTGTTAGTGCCACAATAAAATAAAACAACCAGTTTACCCTATATGGTTGTAGTTTTGGTGTTATCATATAAAACAGCCAGTTCACACTATAAGGTTGGATAAAAAGAACATGGTTCATTCTATAAGGAGGTTGTACTGGTGCCATGAAAAATACTCTCAGTCCGCACTGTAGTCACAAAAATAGTAACATGTTCTGATCCCTGTGCTTGTATTTATGGATCTTTCCTTAACACTGATTCTTTAATGTTCCGATGAGATACATACCTATTTAAATACATACACAGGGTGATATATTTTAATATATTGTTGCTTTAGCAAAATTACACAAGTCTTTTGTGTCCAACAATCTTCTGTCTCCAACAGTATTTTGTCTCCAACAGTATCTTGAGTCCAACAGCCTTTTGTATCCAACAGTCTTTTATGATCAACAGTGTTTTCTGTCCAACAACCTTTTGTGACCAACAGCCATAGCGTAGTAATTTGAGTACTGCTGTTTTTTAACCATAAGCCTGTCCTGATCTACCCTAGCTGTGATTAAGGATACTAACATTCCAATCATGATAATCCTGCCATTTCAGGGTTATCCAACTTTATATATACTATTTAACATGTCATTTTCTGATTTAAGATGCTAAAATATAATTTCAAGAAGATTCTGCTGCTTTTCTAGCAATTGGGGCGGCCACATAGAGGTTTCCTCGTAAAATAACTACCACAAAAACCTCAGTTGTGAACAGCATCATCGCCATCATCATCATCTTCATCATCACCACCACCACCACTATCATGATCACAATTGTTAGTCATCTTTTCCATACTGGCATAGATTGGATGGGACTTTTTGAGGCAATGTTTTACAGCTGAGTGCCCTTCCTAATATCAACCCCTTTAGTCACTTCTTATAGCATGCATGTATATGGTGTACCTATTCTAAACTGGACACACATGGTTATATATTAAACATATATAAATTAATTATAACTCTGAAAGAAAAAAAAAGAAAAAAAAGAAACAGATAGTTACATTGTAAAACTTACGTTTTGCTGATAAAAACTGGTTTATTCTGGGGACTTCTGAGATCCCAACCTTTAAATCGACAATCATCTCCACCTAAATATAACAACAATTAGATTATTATATCATTATTTCTTAGGTAAATATCTCTTTTGTATCTAAAAAGTTCCCCTATGAGGCACAAGCTTGGGCAAGTTGTTTTTGTGAAAGGTCAGCAGTCACCCATGCATACCAGATCTATGCCACCAATATTGTCCAATACAGCTTGGCACCAGTTTTGTTGCAACTCATATATACACTATATATAAACATATACATTATATATACACTATACATCTATATATACATTATATATGATGTTGTCCAAGGGGAAGGAAAAGGCTTGGCATTAATTCTGTCAAAACTCGTATGTATCTATGTAAACATTATATATACATTATATATGATGTTATCGAAGGGAAAGACAAAGGCTGGTACAGCTTGGCCCCAATGATGTTGTAATTTATTTCTCTAGCTGAGTGAACTGGAGCAATATGAAATAAAGTGTCTTGCTCAAAGGCAGAACATATCACCTGGTCTGGAAATCGACCCCACAACTTCACAATTGTGAACCCAACGTTTTAATCACTAAGCCACATACCTTTATTATTTCCTACATCAACACCATTCAATGAGCTCAACACTTCTCTAAAGACATTTGAGAAACTTAGTAAATATAAAGACCTTGAAATAGAAATTATGCAGAATGTGGCATCTCAAAAGAATTACCCGTAGTTATTGGGCCACAAGGAATGATATCCAAGGGTGCAAACAATTATATAGCTCAAATTCCTGGCTGCCTTAAAATCTAAGTCGCAAAAAATTATTTTCATGGACATTTCACATATTTTACACAAGTTTCTCTAGATACAAAACTTATACATACAAATAAACAAATGTGCACTCAAATATATGCATACACTCACAAGTAGTAAACTTATGGATTATTTTACCAATCTTAGAACTACATAGTATTCCATCTCTTAACACTGACAAGCTTGCTGTCTCTTGATATTTCTGATTGAGACTTTGGGGCAGCTCATACAACAAAAGCAAAGGCAAAAATATTTTAAAGAATCTGAAAGGATGAAAGGCAAAGTAGTCCATGACATTTGAGATATTAGGGTGGAGAGTTACTAGGACATTGATAATGAAGGTTTTGTCATTGTTGGTAGCTCAAATTAGTGAAGTATAAGGTGATGCTCATGAGAGTACTTGTCTATTCCTTGTTGCAATGACATAACTATTTTGAATCACCTGAAAATGTTTTAGATGGCAACACCAACATTCTCTGTTGAAGTCTATAACTAAGAGAGTGTGTGCAAGTTTTATTATTTTTTCCATTTTCGCTCATTTTTATTGTTATTGTCCAATTATTTTGTCTTTTATTCTTTTATTTCAGACAAGTGTTGGTCCATAACTTTATTTCATCCAGACTTCATTAAATATGTGATGTTGCATACAAGAATTTCTTTTCTTCTTATCAATCTTTGGTTAACAAACAATAATATTAAGTATTGAAAAAAAGTCTCCTTGTCTAGTGGCCCCAATGTTTTTATATTATTAACAGAAAAAAAGTAAGATCTCTTCACTTGGTAAAAAATGAAAATTTGGCTAGGTGTGAAATTTTAAACAGTAAATGTTTTCACTTTCCTAAATAAATGGAGCCAAAAATAAAAAATAAACATTTATTTTATTCTATCTTTTGAACACAAAAAACATTAAACTATTAAATACAGCTATTTCTATAACCTTCTATGATCAAGATTTTATGATTTATTCTCCTTAGGGCAGTGGATTGGAAGAATTATTGTGTTGCAGAAAATGCTTTGCATTTAGTTACAACTTTCTACGTTCTGGGTTCAAATCACATGGTTAATTTTGTCTATCATCCTTCTAGGGTTAAAAAAAAATGAAGTACCGGGAGGTAGGGGTGTGGGGTGGGGCAAAATAATCAATTTCCCCCTCCCCTAAAATTTCTGGCCTTGTGCCAAAATAAGAACTCTTTATTTACTCATCTTGGCCAACAAGACAAATCTATTACAATTCCAAAAATGTTTGCCAGCCTCTTATTTAATGCTTTTGATACTAATCCACCAAAAACTGCCTCTGGTTCTATGACACAAAAACCATCTATTTTGAAAGATTCTTATTTAAATTAAAATTTTCCAACAAATTTGATATGAGAACCTTTTGTTAAGTTATGTTACAAAAACCATCTCATGCAGTGACACATTCTCTAGTGTCAACCTGGTGCAATCAGCGACTAACCCAGGCTTTACTGTACATCAGACCGAAGAGGGTAAACTATTGAAATATCGGTCACTCTCCGACAGGTTTGTAGTTTAACCTGCAACAGTGGAGATTTCCAGTGTCCTTGCTCACTGGACCACCTCCCCATCCACTGTTATCAGTGGAGCAAAGTTGGCTACACACAGGAGTGAGCCTTACGTGTTGGAATGCCTATTCCAACACTTCTCCCTCACCATCTTCCTTAGTAACAGTTTCACCATTCTGTCTGCTGGGACCATGAAGCAACCTGCACTGTCTAGGCCTGCATTACTGGGGTAGTGATGTTAGCTGTTCTTCAGAAGAAAAGTGTCTTCTCTTCTGCTTTATGGCATAAAACATCTTTCTACTTAAACATAACAACACCTACACCTCTCTCTCTTTATTTATATATACCAGTACACATTCAAACTCTCACTTAATACCATCTTGATAATGGTTTCTGATTAAGGCACAAGGCTAACAATTTGGGGGAAGGGGAAAGTTGATTAAATCGATCCCCATTGCATTACTGGTACTTTATTTTATTGACCCCGTAAGGATGAAAGGCAAAGCTAATCTCTGCGGAATTTGAACTCAGAATGTAAAGGGACATAACTACATGCCGCGAAGCATTTCGTCCGACGCTCCCCTGATTCTGCCAATCTACTGCCTTTAATACCATCTTAATAATGAAATTTATAATAATTTTTATAAATTCTTCCAAATTCTTCATTAATTACTTGAAGTGCAATAGTGATGAAAATATTTAATTATTGAATTAAATACTTTTTTCCTTTCATAAAGATACAACTCTTGTCTTTGTAGCAATTAGATTGTAATATATGGTAAAATATTTATAACTGTTGGTTGGATATCACTGATATTACACAAAAATAACTTCTGCTTTATCTCAATTATTCACTCAACATGACTCCAGTAGAGTCGTAACAGTCAGAATTATGTAATCAACTGTAATCATGGAAGATTGATAGCCTAATATTAGAAAGATCAGTTAATTATATCAAAGAAAACACTTTAAATTAACCGTTTTAAATTTATAAATGTTAACGACAAGCAAATGCAAAAGCAAACATATGCATATACACACATATATATATATTGTTCAAGGACATGACAAACAGAGGTTCAAAAAGTCTTATTAGTTTCATGCATTATATGGTAAAAAAGAAAGAAAGTTCGACATGTAAGGCTTTAGCCCTTCTTCAGGTGTACAAAAATAGAGACAGGATTACAAAGGATAGATACAGAAAATAGAGTATTTGTGTATAATGTTTAGTTACTAATGGTTGACCAGTTTGAGCACCCAATGCTAATATGTGGGTTCAGCTATCTATGTTCGGTATTTTACCATTATCGGTATTCTTAAGAAGCTAAGTGTTAATAATAATAATGAGCAGGAATGAAGTATCAATATAACATCAATATGTTTATTCACAAGTGATAGCTCATGTTAAACTGATCTGTCTCTTTTCCGATTATATATACATAGTATATGCTGTAAAATGGTTGGTGGAAAAAAGAGTATCCAGCCATAGACACCAAGCCAAAATTGAGCATATGAGCAGGAGATGATCACCTAACTGGTCTAACCCATGCAAGCATGGATGGAAAATAGACATTAAATGATGATGATAATGAGGATATCATCATCATTATCGTTTAACATCCATTTTCCATGCTAGCATGGGTTGGATGGGTTGTCCCATTTGAGGCAAGTTGGGTCAGGTGACTGTGTCGTGCTCACACAGAACTGTTTCTGGCTTGGTTTCTACGGTTGGATGCCCTTCATAACACCAACCACATTTACCGTGTGTACTGGGTGTTTTTTTGTTGTGACACTTTACAGTGTGGGCTGGGTGCTTTGTGTCGTAACACCTACACCACTACTTTAGAGTGTAGGCTGGATGCTAATGATCTACAACAATGTTTAGAAGTAGTATCAGAAATAGTGATTAGTGAATCATTTTATGCGCTGCTGAGTTTTGATTGGTCTAAATGGCTATGGTGGTGAGTGGGGGCAAGAGGGAGGGAAAAAAGAGATAGAATATTTTCGATAGAAAGGAAATAGGATATCTTCGATTATGATCATAGGAAAATTACTGATAGGAAAGGGGACAAATTTGAGACCTAGTAATGTACTCTTGGGTCCCAAGTAAGTGTGTGTGTGTGTGGGGGGGGGAGGGGTAATTGTATAGTATACATTTGTAAATATGGGATTTCTTGTAATGTTCTTTTTTTGTCATATACTGTATGATGTTTTTTTAATATAAAATAAAATTATAATTAGACTCTCCACCTGCTATATCAATATCAATCACTTACAATAAAATTTCGCCGAGATAGATTAGCAAAATTTACTAAGTGTGTGTTGGGGGGGAATCTGAAAAATTAATCAATGGGGAGACGATTATTCAAGACCTGAGAGTATATGAATGGATCAGATAGAGAGGATGATAAATGATTTTTACATTGCTTGAAGAGCTTTCCAGAATAGGAGTGGTAGAATCAAATGAAATTGAGTAGAAATAGAGCTTTCACTTTAATTACTATCATCATCATCATCATCATCTTCGTTTAACGTCCATCTTCCACGCTAGCATGTGTTAGACGGTAGTTGTCCCACTTGAGGCAAGGTTGGTCAGGGACTGTGTCTCACTCATATAGGACTATCTGGCAGGTTTTCTATGGCTGGATGCCCTTCCTAACACCAACCACATTTACAATATGGAACTGGGAACTTTTTACCGTGTTACCTACATGGCCACATTACAGCATGGACTGTGTGTTTTTTTTTCTCGTGACACCTACATGATCTCGATCTCATTATCTCATTTAATTGGACTGGATGTTGTGGTACCAACTTTACAGAGAGAGGGTGGTGTTGGTGGGAGTGGGAGGATAGGCTAGAGGTAGTGGATTGGGGTGTATATTTGGTTAAGTGGTGCCTACTGACTGTAGGTTTCGCTTTGTACATAGGCAAGGCAAGGCGGGTCTTCTGTATTGGCGCTACGCAGTAATACAGAAGACCCGCCTATGTGTTTATATATTCGTAAGTGGGGAGGGGGGCATAATACTAAATGAAACGTAGACAGAAAAGATATGGAAAATGGAAAAGGAAGACTTAGGAAAAAGAAGCTAGGTGCCGTGTGAGAGATTGGGGATAAGGAGATAGGATATTTTCAATATATATATACACACACATATATATATACTAATTTAAAGTATCATAACATATATAATATGTATGATGATTATGTTTCTCAGCAGAAAAATCTCAATGGACATTTGTCCAGAGCATCAATAATTCAAATTAAAAAATATATGTATATATAGATAGAAAGGGCCATATTTCGTTAGAGAAACACATAGTATTTTGTACATATATATAAAGCTCATAATATTTAGGAAAAAGTACCTACTTTAAGGTGGAAAAGTTCAAATTTTCCTTACAGTACCATTCATAGTTTGTAAACCAAAGCAAAATCAATCTAAGCAATCGATTATTGATAACCAACTATCGATTTTGGTAAAGCTATGGAAGATGTGAAACTAATCACCAGAGGTACCGTCTTTGGATAAGTTCCAGTATATATACATGTATTTTTTAATCTGAATTATATATATATATATTAACTCATGCTAGCGTGGAAGAATGAACATAAAACGATGATGTGATGATGATGGTATATATATATATATATATAGTGAAAAATTGAACGGGAACAAAACAGAGAGGCAGTACGAACAAAGATTTATTAGTTTCACGCTCTTGAGAGTGGGGTGGTGGTGGGGAACGACGTTTCGGGCATAAGCCCTTCTTCAGGCGAAAAGTGTGTGGGAAGAGAGTTCCAAGGGTGTGTAGGGGAGTGGTGGAGAGACATATAGAAAAAAGGAGGTGCGAGGAAACGGTACAAATGAAATTAAATATAAAAGCATAATAAAAATAAGAATAAACATGAAGTAAAACAAGTGGTGGAATGGTGTGGCGAGTGTAGGGGTGGTGGCAGGTGGAGTGGGGAGAGGGAGGCGGGGTGTCCAAGCGGGGAGGGCTGAAGGTGGTTTGTGTGTGTAGGTGTACGTGTGTGTGTATGTGAAAATGAGAGTTGGGGGAAGAACGGGGTTGCATGTTCAGGAAAAGGTGGGGTGGGGTGTAGGTTGGTGTGTGTGTGCGTGTGTGGATGGGGAGGGGTCAGAGGGGTGGGGGGAGAGGATTCTGGAGGTTGAGTGTGTAAATATGTGGTGGTACGCACGTGTGTGTGGTGTTTATACGTATTGTGGATGTAGGTGGCGTGTGGGAAAAAATTTTTTTTTGAGTGTATGTCCGTGGGTGAGTTCCTAAGGTAGTTCCGTAGAGGATGTGGTGGGATGCTGGGTAATTTCCTTGTAATGTAGTTGATTCTTGGGAGCGATGTCCAATGTGTGTAATCCGTGGCTGGGTTGGTCGGAAGAGGGGAGATGTGGGGTGCGCGCGCAACAGGAAGTGGTCAGAGGGTCAAGGCAGGAGGAGGGTTGTGTGTCTGTGTGTGCGGCGAGGTGGTCAGAGATAAGGGCATAGCAGCAGTCGGGGAGAATGGTAAGTGAAGAAAGTCGGTGTGTCAGTGTGTGTGGAGGTGCGGTGGACAGGGGAGAGGATGGGTAGGTGTGAAAGTTGGAGTGGGGATGGGGGGTTAGTAGGGGTGTTAGTGGCATGTGTGTGTGTGTGAGAAGGGGGGGGGGGGGTGTAGTGTACTGGTGTGTATGTGCATGTTTGGATGAGTGTGTGTGTGTGGTGAAGGGGGTGTTAGTGGGTGTTAGTATACTGGTGGTGTGGAAAGGGTTGAATGCGGGTGTTAGTGGGGGTCAGTGGTGGTAGGGTGTGTAGAGTGGGTGTGTGTGTTCGTGTGCATGATATAATTAGAAAATGAAGCCAACCTGTGTATGCCAGATTTCCATCCCAGTAATCCAGAGCTGAAATCCAGGCCTCAAAATCATGTCCTTTCCATTGAACAAGGTTCTTTAATCCAGTGTTTGTTACTTGCCATAATGAGATGTTACCATCAGATGCAGAGGCTATAATGCATGGCTCACTGGAAGAAGAAGAAGAAGAAGAAGAAGAATGTTTTCTTTATTAACCACAAGGGTTTACATAAAGTAGACATTAAGGACAGTACAGGACAATACAGGACGGTACAAATGGGCATTTCTGCGTGTAAAAAAAACAGAGGATGTAATAAAATAACAAAGAAAAATTCCCCAATAGGGGGGAGACTTCCGAGGGACATTTGTGGAGAAAGCCCATTAAAAGACCACAGTGACCCTGACCACCAGGGCAAGTGCCCTCTCCCAGTTTTCCACCTTTAATTTACAGACACATACTCAGAGAAGGCCCATTCATTCGGGCCATACTTGCTTCTCTCACCCATCTTTCAACAAAATGCTGGGAAGAGAGCACTTCCCTCTCTACCCTGATTTTCCTTTTCAAATGAAATTTGAAAAAGTTAATCAGGGTATCACCGAAGAGGTAAGTGCTCGTCTTCAGCTCTTTCAAACGTGTCCACCATACTATCTCTTTCGCCATAGCCACCAGACAGATAAAAACTGCCTGCCCTTCCCGGCTAAAAGAAGAGGGCGGGGCAATCCTCACGATGGACTCAGCTGATAGCTGGATCCGTCCTACACGTGACAGCAGGTGTTCGACATAAACCCACAAGTCAGCAATGCTCGGACACTGGACGAGTGCGTGCAGGACGGTTTCGTCGCCCTGCACGCATCTCGGACATGCCCGGCTGACGGCACCTCCGTGCCTGTAGAGTTTATCCCGAACTGCCAAAGCTCCCCGGTAGCACTGCCAGGCCAGGGATTTCTGGAAGTTGTCCATAGGCCTCGGCCCGAAAGTCCTTCCGAAGAGATTGGCTAGTTGATTTTCGTCGATGCCTAGAGTTTCTCCAAGTACGTCGTCGCTCTTCCCCTCCACTAATCCCCTATAGAACGCCAAGGTTTCCACCGATCACATTGCCCGATTGGTCGAGGGCTGTGAGCGCCTGATGACATTCCAGTCTCCAAGCGCTCCCTCTCGGTCTTCGCTTGACCCAGGACTGCAGCTCCGTCAAGGAGACGAGCTGGGGAAAAACGCATCTAGCAAACGGCGACCACACCTGATCACCGTCGAGGAAGAGGTGGAGATGTCGTAGCCTGAGCGCGTGTCTGCGCATCATCAGCCACGGCATGCCCAGCCCTCCACGTAGCGGGTGTTGACAGCAGATGGACCGCCTGACCATCGGAGCGCGTCCCTTCCACAAGAAGCGAAAGAGCAAACGCTCCAGCGCAGTCAGGCGGGGCTTAGGACAAGGTACGACGGTCAGGCGGTAGTAGATGACGGACGCGATGTACGCGTTAGCCACCTCCGCTCGACCTTTCAGGGATAGCTTCCTCTCGGCCCATTTCTGGGTGAGAGAAGCTACCCTGCTTGTCACCTCGTCCCAGTTTTTGTCCGTCTGGAGGTCTGGACCGAACCAGACCCCTAGCAATTTAACCGGTCCGTCCGTCCAGCGCCCGACGACGCTGTTGGACGGCATGGACCTGCCTCTCCAGGTGCCGAGCTGCAGTCCCACTGACTTTTCCTGGTTGATCATTGCTCCTGTCACCGCTTCGTATTCTCTTAGTGTAGTGCCGATCGCCTCGATGTGTTTGGCATTCGACACCACTACGGTGACATCGTCCGCATATGCTGACACGGATCTTCCGCATCCTAGTTCGCGCGGGACCCCCCTCAACGTCTCCAGTTTGTGCAGTAATGGCTCGAGAGTCAATACGTACAATAGGGACGAGAGGGGACATCCTTGGCGGACCGAGCGCATGATGTTGAACGGTTCCGAAAGGTGACCGTTCACTCTCACTACAGAGCAGATGTCGCTGTGCATGGCAGCGATCCAGCCTCTGAAGACGGGCCCAAAGCCAGCCGCCCTCAGGATTGCCGCTAGGTAACGATGGTCGACCCTATCGAAGGCTTTCGACTGATCTAAATTGATCAAAGACCCACCCATGCCAGGTTCCCTAGCTACCCTCTCTATGATGTATCGCATGAGGTGGAGGTTGTCGTGGATGGATCTGTTGGGAATGGCGCATGTCTGTGCCTCTCCCACCAGACCACCAACGACAAGCGCCAACCTCTTTGCTAGCACCTTGGCCAAAATCTTGAACTCTGTGTTTAGCAGAGTTATGGGCCTAAAATTATCTATGTTATCCCCCTTGTTCGGATCCTTTCTCAGCAGCGCCACCGCTCCTCGGCTCACAGAGCTGGGAATTCTCCCGTTCTGTTGCCAGTTGCAGTAGACGTCCGCCAAGAGGCCTCCGAACAAGTCTGGCATTTGTACGTAAAGTTCATAGGGCAGACCATCTAAACCAGGCGATTTACCCCTTGTGCAGCCAGTCATTGCCTCCCGTACTTCAGCGGTTGTTATCGGCTTTTCGCAACACTCCACCTCAGTGGCCGAAAGCCGCGGCAGTTCGTCGAGGTAGACACTAAAGTCCATCCCTCGATCCGGCCCGCCACTGCCCCCGAACAGTTGAGCGAAGTGTCGCTGAAAAGCTTCACACATTTGCCCGGGATCGAGTAGCATGCGCCCGTCGTGGTCCACCAAAGACCAGATCGTGGCTTTATTGCCACGACGCGCCTCCGCCACTCGGGCCCATTGAACGGCTTTCGTCCCCTCGTGTCTGAGAGCACGCACCCTAGCTCTGACAACACAGCCTTCGTGCTTTGCATTGAAGAATTGGTCAAGGGCCAATTTCGCCGCAAGTACGTCGGTCGCGATGCCTTTGCTAAGCGCCTCGTCTAATTTTCTAACTAATTCTCCCTCTGCTCTATTTTTCTCTATTGCTAAAGCCTTACTAAACCTAATGGACTCTATTCTAATTGCTCTTTTCAGAGCAGACCACCACTTGTTGTTGACGATGGCCCCCGTCAACGCCCGCTTAACTAGTTCGCTAATCCGGTCTCTGTAGGCCTTGCGCGCTGGTAAGGACGCGTTTAGCTTCCAGTAGCCAGGTCCTCGTCTATGAAGCCTATCTAAGTCAAGCACACAGATCACGAATTTGTGGTCCGTGTAGCTGACTATCTTGAATTGTGGACAGCCTATGCTAGACCTATCTATTTCCCTACAAAATACTCTATCTAGATATGATCTGGATGACCCTATACGATTTGTCCAAGTCCACATTGGTACATTTGGGAAATCCATTCGGTACCTGTCAGACAGTTCAAAACACCTGAGCAGGTTGGCGAGACTCTTGCACCCTCCTTCCCTATCCACTAATCCCACACAATCCCAGCGTGCATCTAAGATCCCGTTCCAGTCGCCCACTAACACTAGAGAGCGGGACGTTCCAAGAAAGGTCTCCAGACGCCGGAAGAAATCAGGCCGCCCTGCTCCTGTCGGGGCATAGACGGCCACTAACCTGAAAGCTTGCCCTTCTCCGCTGGTCACGTCCAGCACCACCAACTTACCTTCTGGGTCCAGGAAGATGGCCCGTATGGCACGATCCAAACCTCTCCGAAAAAGAACAGCAACTCCTCCCCCCGATCCCGGATGGCTGGGAGATGCGTACACATCGTAGCTGCCGAAGATCGGTGCGAAGGCCCGTGCTTCGTAGATTCTGGTCTCGCTGATGGCCACTACATCTATGTTTAGTGACCTGAGGTCGTTGAGCAGGTGGCCTTGCTTCCATGACGACCCCAAGCCACGCGCATTTATGCTGCCTATTCTGAATGAGGTCATGTTGAAAAGGAGTGGAAAAGATGGGAAAGACCACTTACCTTACTTCTCGTAGGGGAAGGACGGTTTTTCCATCCTTTTCACTGCTTGTGGCCTCCTCAGGAAGGATGTCCTTATAAATCCTCCTGGAGAGTGCTTGTCGGAAGTCTCCGATGTCTTTGGGGAATTTTTGTTTTAGTGTCATGTACGTTTTCTGTGTGATGCGAGTGATTTGTATGTGTGGAGGTGGTGTGAATTTTTGGGTTGTTGTGTAGTCTTTTTCTGTGATGCTGGTGTTGTGTTGGATGTAGTGTAATAATTGCTTGTTGTTCAAATTTAATGCTGTGTAGTGTGTATCGTTTTGGTTGTTTTGTTTTGTTGCGTTTGTTGTGGGTTTGTTTCTGTTTCGCATTTTGGTGACTTTTGTGTAGGTGATGGTGGTGTTGGGGTTAATGATGGTGATGGTGTTGGTGTTTGGGGTGATGGGATTGGTGATGCTGGTGTGGATGGTGGCATATCTGTCCTAACTTTTTTGTTTCTTAATTTATTTGTTTCCCTCTGTATTTTGTTTTTGGAGGGGGAAGGAAGAGAATTTTTTCTTTTTTGGTTTCTTTTTTTTTTCCTGATACCGTTTCCCACTCCTCGTCATCACAATCTGTCTCCAGTTGTGATAGGCCGGGGAGTGAAAAATCCTCCACAGGCGTTAGTTTTGGTTGTGGCGTGGTGGATGGTGTAGGCGCTGGTGCTAGTTCTGAAGCGTTGGGTGGTGGTGGTGTTGGTTTTGCTGGTGGTGGTGGCGTTGGTTTTGCTACTGTTGCTGAGGTTGTTGCTGTTATAGTTGCTTCTGTTGTTGCTGCTACAGTTGTTGCTGCCATCTCTGCTACTGGTGGTGTTGATGGTTGAGTCACTGGGGTGGGTAGGAGAGGTGGCCTCAACCTTTTAGCCTGAGGGCAGAAAGCCCTTAGGTGGGTTCCTTCACCACAAACGACACACCTAGGCCTTCTGCCCTCGACAATTACGGTGAGGTGGCTGCCGTCAGTGAGGTCTATTACCTCTGGGATCTCCTCAATGCTTTTTTGGTCTGCTTGGATCAGGAGCTCCATCCCAGATCCGGACCAGTTCTCCTGCTTTTCTTTTGCTATTGCTATTATCTTTGTGTTGGCTTCGATGCCGGCAAGGATGGCCGCTATTAGCCAGGGAATTTCGATGGCCGGTGGAACGTGGGTCACCCTGATCTTTACGAGTCTCTGGCCACAATAGCTTGGGACGAGTGTGAAGTCGTCACTTCTTAATGGAGCCATGGAGTGTTCTCTAGCCTCCTCTGGTGTTTCAAAGAACACGTCCACGGTTCCATATTTCTGCCCACATCTGATGTGGGTTTTTCTTGCCCACACATGTCCCAAAGCTTTTTGGATTTGGGACTCGGATGCCCGTTCCACTCGGCGCGATTTTACATTTATTGTTCGATACGACACGGTGCATAGGCGCCGATGCTCCATTTTATTAGGGGGGGGGGTAAGGCTGACCCTGTACCCATCTTTCTTTACCATTTTTTTGGCATTTTCTAATTCCTCCTGAGTTACCGTAAATGCTTCGCACTGTTTTGCTACTCTGGCAAAACTCAGGGTGGTTTTTTTAATGTCATTGTTGTTGTTGCTATCGTTATTTTTGTTATTATTAATTTTAGTTTCAGTTGTGGTGGTGGTGACGTCAGTGGAGTTCGGTTTGGAAGAGTCCATTTTGGTTGAAAATATTTCGACGTCACGAGTTGATTTATTTTTTCCTTTTGTTTCTGTTGTCGCGGTGGTGGTGGGGGTGGGGGTTGTCGGTGTGGTGGTGGTGGGAGTGGCAGCTTTAACACCTGCAGTCATTGGTAATGGCGAGAAATGAATGTCTGCCTGAGACAAATTTAAAATATTGCTAGTGCTTAAATTGTTTGTGTTGGCAAACGTAGTATCATTTACAATGGTGGTGTCGGTGTGAGGTGTTATTTTGTGAGGAAGGCTTTCAGCAGCTTGGTGCAGAGGGGAATTAGCCATTTTTTTTTCAAAATCATTTTTGAAAATCATAAAAGTTTAAATTTTGGGCACAAGGCCCCAATCTTTTTGGGTGTCCTTTTCGGAAAACAATGTATGTGTGCTTAACAATAAAAATTTTCCATAAATGGCAATTTTTAACAAATGGAAATAACAAACCTTTGCGGAGCTCACGATGATACGATTTACTATGTAGGTCGCCAATAATAATAATAATAATAATAATAATAATCGCACTTATACCATTAAGTAAAATGCTCAATGAAACAAAACATGGATATAAAGTCTATGACAAAACCATTAATCACTTGTTCTACATGGATGACCTGAAACTATTTGCAAAAAGTGATGAACAATTGCAAGGGCTATTATCCACTGTGGAGCAGTTCAGTGATGACATTAAAATGGAGTTTGGACTAGATAAATGCGCCAAAGCAACGTTCACCAGAGGAAAGCTGCTGAAGAGTTCAGACATTAATCTTGATCGGGGGAATGTGATAAGAGAACTTGATCAAGAAAAAACTTACAAATATCTAGGTGTTTGTGAAGGAGACGGAATCAAGCACTCGACAATGAGGGAAAGGATAAGGAAAGAATGTTACTGCAGAGTAAGAGCAATCTTAAGAACAGAATTGAATGCAAGGAATAGGATTGATGCCATAAACACGCTTGCCATACCAGTAGTAACCTACAGTTACAATGTCATCAACTGGTCAAGCAGAGAGATCCGTAGGCTCGATACAAAAATTCGAAAATTCTTAACCATGCACAGAATGCATCACCCTAAGGCAGATACAGATAGAATATATCTCCCTAGGAAAGAAGGAGGTCGTGGGTTAATCCAGTTAGACATTGCGTTGAAAACTGCAACAATTGGATTATCTACATATCTAAGGGAATCACATGATTGGATGATCAAACTCGTTTTGAAACACGAAAGCATCAAAAGATCATACTCCATTACAAAAGATGCACAAAGATACAGTAATGGACTACACATTCCAGAAGTCCCATTTACTGCTGAAATGGAAAACACAGAAAAAGCAAAGCAGGTAAAAGTAACTGCAAAGAAAGAACTGCTACAGAAACTGGCTAAGAAATGGCAAGAAAAGCCTCTGTATGGAAAATACCCAGAACGAGCTAACAATCCTGATGTTGACAAAACTTTAACCCATCAGTGGTTGGCATCCTCTGGACTGAAATCGGAGACTGAAGGACTGATTATATCAGCACAAGATCAGTGTCTACCAACAAAAAATTACCAAGCCAACATAATAAAAAATGGATGCAGCCCATTATGCCGTGTATGTAAAAAACAGCCAGAGACCATTGACCATATAATTTCAATGTGCAGTCCTATAGCTCCAACCGAATACCTAAACAGGTATGACAGAGCTGCACAATACATACATTGGATAATGTGTAAGCATTTTGACCTGCCCCATCAAAAGAATTGGTGGGAGCATCAACCACCTCCCATACTTGAAAAAGATCACATCTCAATCTTGTGGAACTTTAGCATCCAAACAGACCGAAAAATAGATGCAAATAGACCTGATATAATATTGAAGGACTTTAAAAAGAGGGTATGCCTGCTAATTGATATGTCCGTTCCAATAGACAAGAATGTATCTATAAAAGCATTTGAAAAATTGAGCAAGTATAAGGACCTGGAGATAGAAATTGGAAAAATGTGGAAATTGAGAACTAAAACAATACCAGTGGTTGTAGGCGCTCTGGGAATGATACCTAAGGGGTCTAATGATTACTTATCGCAAATCCCAGGAAACCCGCGTATAGGAGAAATACAAAAGATAGTACTAATGGGAACTGCCCATATACAAAGGAAGATTCTGTCAATATAAGTGCATCACAAGTCTAAACACTAAAGATGCATGTGTGAGTATGTATGTTCTTTCTTGAACATGGCGGACCTTGTTGTCTCTTGGGGTCACTGGTTGTGACTTGGTGATAACTCGTATGAACATAAAGCAAGATAAATGCAACTGTAATAATAATAATAATAATAATAATAATAATAATAATAATAATAATTATTATTATTATTATTATTATTATGCTCCTGTTACCTTGCCTGTTGTGGAATAGACCAGTCTAATGACAAACCAATAACATTGGAGCCTAGCTCTTCAGAACTGGTCAAAGTTACATGTTTCTGACTTTCCCCTTCAAGATAATATAGACATATCTGGCCTTCAGCATCAACCAAAGCAAAAGATGAGTGACCATTAAGGTCTGAACGGTACCATTTAATGTCCAATATTCCGGAATGATCCAATTCTTCATCTATGGAGAGCAGTTCTTGGGAGTCTGTAGTCTTTAGTTGATAAACATACAGTCTACCAACTCTACAGTTTCCTTTTAATGTATCCTCATCCTAAAATAGTAATAATAATAGTGGTTTCTTTATTAGTCACACAGGGCTTATATTAAGAGGACAATAAGGACAGTACAGAAGGGTACAGTGTGGGTTTTTGTGCGAGAGAAAGGTTTATAAAAAAAGACGAAAAAATAAACATTTCAATAATCAAAACATAACAAATTCCCTTAAGTGGGGGATATCTCTGAGGGTCAGTCATGGAGAAAGTCCACAAAAATCGATGGTAACCTTGACTGCTAGGGCGAGTGCCTTCTCTCAGATGTATCTCCAATTTACAGGCACAGCACATACTCAGAGAAAGACCTTCACTCAGACCAGGCTCGCCTCTTTCACCCACCATTCAACAAACCGGTTGGAAGACAGCATTTCTCTCTCCTTGATTTTTCTTTTTAGGTGAAACCTGAAAAAGTTAATTAGGGCTTCACCGAAGAATAAAGTATTTGTTTTCAACCCTTTCAAGTGCATCCACCAAGCAGATAACTACCTGTCCTTCCCCTCTAAAGGAAGACGGTGATGTGATCTTCACAATGGAGTCAGTTGCTAGTTGGATCCCTCTCACACGTGACAGAAGGTGTTTGACATAAACCCACAGGTCAGCAATGCTCAAACACTCAATGAGTGCATGCAAGACAGTTTCCTCCTCTTGCTCACATCTCAGACAAGCCTGGCTGATGGCACTTCCATGCTTATAGAGTTTATCTTGAACTGGCAAAGCTCCTCAGTAGCACTGCCAGGCCAGGGATTTCTGGAAATTATTCATAGGCCCTGGACTATAATAACACTATCATCATCAACAACAATAACAATACCATTATCAACAACACTATCAATATCATCAACAATAACATCAACAACAGCAACATCAACAATAACAGCACCATCATTGTCAACAATATCCTAAACGTCAACAAAAACATCAACAAATCATTTGGAGACGGTTGCTTCTGACAGAACCTGCTGGAGGGAGTGCTTGAGGACTCTACCCCCACAACCTTCTCAGGAATAAGTGGGTGAAGAAGAAGAAAGAAGAACAACAATATTACCCCCACCATCATTGTTGTCAACAAAAACAAGAAAACTAAAGAGAATTCTTTACCTGAGGTACTAATTGTTGTAATTCTTCCACAAGTTGATAATTACCAACAAGTAAAACTGAAGAATCCTTAGTAATTGGACACCATTCTACTGAATCAGCATAGAATTTGGTTTTAAGAGTCTGAAGTGTTGTAATCATGGCCAACTTTCTATTTTTATTTAGATTCTGACCAACTGAAATAGATAAAATAAATTGTTTAACTGACAAAATAAACAAGAAAATTCTTAAAGTTGAAAGGAGAGAGATAGAGAGAACAATATAAAGGAAGATAGAGGAGAGAGAGTTATGTGTGAGTGCATGTGTGTGTGTATGTCATCATCATCATCATTTAACATCCAAATGCAAGCATGGGTAGAACAGGCTGTCCTTTGTGAGAGATCAGGTCAGAGGACCGTGTTTCACTCACACAGAACTGATTTTAGCTTGGTTCTATGGCTGGGTGCTTTTTATTGACAACTACACAAACCCTTTACAGCTAGGTGCTTTTGTCGTGACACCTACACGACCACTGTATGTATGTATATATATATATATTCAAGCAGGGAAAAGCGGACGTTTTATATATATATATATACATATATATATATATATATTAGAAAGTGAGGGTTTTTTTACAAAATGAAATATAACCGAGGTGTCCTACACGAGTGAAAGTATAAGGAAAAAAGATGAAATCGAAAATGCAACTGGAGTCTTTTTTTTTTTTAAATATATATATTTATTTGGTTCCTTTACCGGCTTCGCAGTTCTTCTGCTTTTCAAAAGTAGAGTTAAGATGGAGGGTCTTTGGTTTTTCTCACACACACACATACATACATATATATATATATATGAAGGCGCATGGCTTAGTGGTTAGAGCATTGGGCTTGTAATTGAAAGGTTGTGAGTTCAATTCTCGGACCGGGTGATGTGTTGTTTCCTTGAGCAAGACACTTTATTTCACATTGCTCCAGTTTACTCAGCTGTAGAAATGAGATGATAGGGACTGGGGTCCCTATCATTCCACTGCAAAGTGGTCGTGGAGGTGCCACGGCAAAAAAGCACCCAGCCCACACTGTAAAGTGGACATCTAGGCGCCATGGAAAAAAAGCATCCAGCACTCACTGTAAATGAGGTTGGTGTTAGGAAGGGCATCCAGCTGTAGAAATTAAGCCAGAATCAGTTCCCGTATGAGCAAGGCATGGTCAGCTGACCGGACACTGCCCGTATGAGCAAGGCATGGTCAGCCGACCGGACAACCCGTCTAACCCATACTAGCGTGGAAGAACAGACGTAAAATGGTGATGATGATGATATATATATATATGGTGACACGACAAAAGCACCCAGTCCACACTGAGAGAGAGAGAGAATGTGTGCAACTAAGACTGTTGATAGCTCCTATTAAATCAAAGCCAATCTTGAACCCAAGCAAATGTGAACCATACAATTACACTCAACCTCAGCAACCCCATACCATATCAATCAAGGATGAGCTAAATCACTTAAGTTCTTCCAAATAATGTCCCTACCATATGATATTGTTGTGAAGAATGACCTCAAGAAACTGAACCTCATGAAAAAGATGACATAGACTAAGTCATAATATAAAAGATCAAGAACCAAGTGCAAGCATGGCAACACTAAAATTAAAATTAAATATGATGAGAGTCTGAAGACTACATAGAGTGAAGAGGTCTCCTTAGCTGGAAGTGGAAGAGGTAGCCTTTCATGGACTGGAGTGGTCTCTTTAGCCTGGAGTGGAGGAAATAGCCTTCCATGTAACTTTCATAGACTGAAGAAGTCTCTTTAGTCTGGAGTGGACGTGATAGCCTTCCATGGAACTTTCGTGGACTGGAGAGATCTCCTTAGCAAGATAGTCTTCTATGGAACTTTCAATAAAATGTATGGAATCAGGATGGGGCAGGGGTACTTATATGAGATTAGTGAATTTGACTTACTCTCAGGTGAACTTACGTTCATAAGTTGCTAAATAATGTGTGTGTAGTGTCTGTGTGTGTTGTGTGTGTATACATGCAAATTTCTATAGAATTTTTAACACAGGGAAATAGAAATTTACAAAATTTTATGGCTGAATACTAGGAACGGATTAAATAAAATAATGAAAACTGAACAAATTAAAAGTCAAAGTTTTAAGACAAAACGTTTCCAAGTCGATTCTTAAATAGTATGAGGTATACTCAAGAGGTTTTGAGACTTTTATTATCAGAGACATTTATTTAAACCAGATCAACACAAAACTCTAGTTTCCCCCAAAGTAGGATTCTCCAACTTCAATGCGCTTGTGGTAGCACTCCAGCCATTTCTGGAAGGCCCCTTGTAGTCCTCCAAAGCGAAGGTGTCCAGGACTCTTGTCACAGATTCTTCATCTCCTCCACATCCTCAAAGCGGATGCTCCTGAGCTTCTCCTTCAGCTTCAAGAACCCCCTGAAGTTGCATGGGGCTAAGTCTGGACTGTTGGAAGGATGAGGGACAGTTTTGATCCCCCATATCAACCAAGTAGTTGGTCACCAAGGACGATTTGTGACATGGGGAATTGTGCTGGTGCCGGTGCCACTGGCCAGACTTGAAGAGAACTGGTCTCTTGCAATGAAATCTCTTTCTGAACTGCCTCAAAACCTATACACAGTACTCTTTGTTAACTGTCTGACTGTGGGGATCCAGTGGATGTAGATCATGCCCTTGTTGTTGGAGAATTGGATCATGAGCTTCCCAGTGAACCTGCTTAGTCTGGCCTTCTTGGGTCTTGGGGAGTCAGAATATTTCCACTGGGCACTCTGTCTCTTGGTCTCTGGATCATAATAGTAGACTCAGCTCTCATCACAGGTTACCAGAGACTCAAGGACATTAGTATTCAAAGCAATCCACTTGACCATCTCCCTGCTGTCATTAATGCGCCTCTACCTTTGATCTTCATTGACCACCCTGGGAATAAACTTTGCATATGTTCATATCGCCATGAATGACTATGTGCACAGTCTATTTACGGTGCAAATAATCATTTATGAACAGGAAAGTCAATTGTAAAAAAAAAGGAGGGAGGATAACTGATTTCATTTACCATATGTTGAGGAAGATTTGGCTGTTATATTTAATAGTAAATTTTTACCATTCGAATTGGAAGCAAAATTTATATTCTCGTTGTTTTTTTTTTTTTGTTTTTTTGTGTGTTTTGAACGAAACCTGTCTGAAAAACCGTCGAAAATTATTCATTTTTTAGTCAACGGGAGGGTGGGTTCTGTATACGTTCAAAATAAATTTTAAAAAAGCAAACAACGTGAGACGGGCGTAATTGTAAAATCTAACCCTTTTAGTAAGTACATAGACACTGTGTGGATTTTGTAAACGAACAAAACAAAACAAAAGCCCCAAAAAGAAAAACACCAAGAACCGGTGTCAAACAACAAATTGTACGAGGCCGTAAATAGGCAACATAACTATAGCTCAGTTCCCCTTCCTTCTCTATTCCAGATATGTTTAAAGGATGTAGACATGAAACTAGATTCCAGCATAAAAATTAATGGGATTAATATTTATTATCAACATGATTAAAAACATTTCCGAGTTTAGAGTTTACGTTTAGCCGATTATAATTACAAGTCTAAAATATTCAGCAATTAAAGCATTAAGGAAAGGAAATATACAATAACGAAAGTATTATGTTCCTTTCTTCATTTCCAAATAATATTTCACTTCCAGGAGTTAATAAGGTAATTCTTCTCAGAGATTAAACATTACCTGCACAAGGTTACTTTTCTTCCACACCGACATACAAAAGCTTTTTAAGAGTGATCTCCCCTTTTTAAAGATTAGGGAAAAGAGTTTTCTCGCTTGACAAATTTAGAAATCAAATCTCATCAAAATGTACTTATATTGCTCTCGGCTCCATAAAATAAGGACCAGTAAATATACTCGCTTATCTACATTTGTTCGATGGAAAGAGAGTCATATTTCATTTAGGGCATGGATTCATTGAAGCTCCGACGTCTGGCAATAGACTTGGTAAACACCCACAAAGTTATTAACCATCTCGCCAACAACAACCCTGAGCACCTTTTTGATCTCCATGTGTCTAACACACGTGGACATGCCTACAAAGTCAGAAAACAGCACAGCTCCCATGACTTTCGTAAACATTTTTTCACGCTCAGAGTTGCTGAAGCATGGAACAAACTGCCTGCGTCAGTTGTTAGCTGCCGAGACACTGCATCCTTTAAAACCGTCATGCTTCCCGAAATTCGCCAAAACTACACCTGATGGACCCCTTCCATACACATGCACACATGTGTATATCATGACTCATGCACTGTTCATTTTCCTGACGTTTGTACATTACCCTATGTACTATACATACACTTGTTAATGAGTTGTAGTGCACCTGAGCACTGTACACAATATTTCATTATTATTATAGTAATGCACTGAGTAATTGCTGGCCTTGTGCCTAAAGTAGAAACAATTATTATTAAATACCATAAATAATATATATGTATGGCCCCGTATAAGCGTATGAGCCCATCTCCTCCCCATGTCTGAATACAGCAAATTTCTTCCAGAGAAGGATAGAGAGTGAGAGAAAGAGATATTAGGGGAAGAATCGACCTCAGTACTTGACTGAAACGTTTTTATCGATCCCGAATGGATGAAAGGCAAAGTTGACCTCGGCGGGATTTAAACTCAGAGAGCTGACGCAACTAATTGTTTCTACTTTAGGCACAAGGCCAGCAATTACCCAGTACATTACTGGTACTTTATTTTATCGACCCCGTAAGGATGAAAGGCAAAGTTAACCTCGGCGGGATTTGAACTCAGACTGTAAAGGGACGTAAGGGACGTAACTATGCTAGAAAACATGGCGTCCAACCCTCTACCGACACTGCCAATTCACCGCCCTGACGCAAATAATGCCAAACATTCTATTTAGCGCCCTAACGACCCTGCCAATACACTACATACACACACACACACACATATATATATATATATATATATATATATATATATATATATATATATATATATATATATATATATATATATATATATATATATATATATATATATATATATATATATATATATATATATATATATATATATATATATATATATATATATATATATATATATATATATATATATATATATATATATTTTTTTTTAATACATTATCAGAGAAAGCTTTAAGCAATACTCTGACCGGCTTCCATCTCACTCAACAAACATTAGGATATACCTTAGTATAATCCCAATTTTACGTTTGGGGTGCTAACTATATGTATTTTGCGGATAGCCAGTTGTATTATTTTATATGAGACATAATTAAAATACATCTCATATATATATATATATATATATATATATATATATATATACACACACATACACATATATGTACACATATACATACACACAATATATATATATATATATATACACGCACACACATACACATATACATCCATGCATATTTATGCATATATATATATATGTGTGTGTATATGTGCGTATATGTATATATATATATATATATATATATATATATATATAAAATAATAATAATAATGAAAATTATTGTGTACAGTACTCAGGTGCACTACAACTCATCAAAGGTGCATGTATAGTACATACAATAATGTACAAATGTCAGTAAAGTGAACAATATATGTGTCATGATATCCACACAGACATACATGCAGGTGTATGGAGGGGAATATCAAGTGTAGTTCTGGCAAATTTCAGGAAGCATGGAAGTTTTGAAGGATGCGGTGTCCCGACAACTAACAACTGATGCAGGTAGTTTGTTCCATGCTTCAGTAACTCTGAGCTTGGAAATATGTTTCTGAAAGTCATGGGAACTGTGCTGTTTTCTGACTTTGTAGGCATGCCCACGTGTGTTAGATACATGGAATTCAAAAAGGTGCTCAGGGTTGTTGTTGGAAAGATGGTTAATAATCTTGTGGGTATCTACCAAGTCAGTTGCCAAATGTTGGAGCTTTTGGCACAAAGCCAGCAATAACCAGTGTATTACTGGTACTTTATTTTATCGACCCCGTAAGGATGAGAGGCAAAGTTAACCTCGGCGGGATTTGAACTGAGAATGGCAAGGGCCGTAACTCTGCGTCAAAGCATGGCGTCCGACCCTCTACCGTTACTACCAATCCACCGCCATTGGATATCTTTCATAATGTCAATTGCTTTGACGCATAGAGTTACGGCTCTTGCCATTCTGAGTTAACTTGCCATTCCGAGGTTAACTTTGCCTTTCATCCTTACGGGGTCGATAAAATAAAGTACCAGTAATACACTGGGTAATTGCTGGCCTTGTGCCAAAAAGTAGAAAAAATTAAAGAGTATCAATCTACATCTAAAAAATAGATTAAGAAGAGTATCATTAGGAAAAGAATATCAAATGGTAAAAATACTAAATTTAAGAAGGAAGATCATTTAAACATTTTTTTATTTTTAAAGAAAAACTCAGTAAATAATAGGATCATTTAAAAGGTGTATAAGATATAGTTAAGTGTAATGAATATCATAGATTAAAAATACTTCGGAAAGTGGAATTTTGGCGATGTCTGCATTAGATACATAGCTCTTACGTCGCACGCTTCACGAACGAAAGTATCGTCTTTCTGTTTTCCTTCGGTTGCAACGTTTTTTGAAATATTTACTTCTGCGTTCAAAGATTGATTTTTTTAGTTTCAGAAGATCCCGTTAAGATTCTTTGCTTAAACTTTAATCTGTTATTTTAATATATATATATAATTATATATTCGTGTACAGATATTTTTGCATACACAAAAACAAAAATATTTATTTCACGAAAGTACAGACGGCTTATCGTCATTGTTACTGCCGATATGCCACCCAAAAAGTCCCAACCTGACCGCAAGATCAGATTTTCCAGAAGAAGAAAATGTTACTAGAGCAACAGAGAGACTAAGCTTCACGATTATCATTAACAAAGCTCAAGGTCAAACCCTAAAAGTAGTTGGCCTTCATCTGGGAAAACCATGCTTTTCCCATGGTCAATTGTATGTAGGATGCTCTAGGGTGAGCTCGCCAAACAATCTCTTCATCTTTGCTTCCGAGGGCCGAACAAAAATTATTGTATACTCTGAGGTTCTAACAATGTAATTTATGTATTTTCTATTACTTGGAATTTCCATTATGGTTGTACAAATTATTGTAAAAATTATTGTAAGTTTGTTAAAAAATGTGTTCTCTGTTCAGCCTTTATTGTTTTAACTATTAATTTTCTTTAACGTACTGGCTGCTGAACTGGGGAATCCTAAAAACTATTCAAACCCAACATCAGAGCACGTTAACACCCCCCCCCCCCAGCTGACTTGAGAGGGCGTGCAGTATCTTTGCTCTGGAGTAGAGGGGGTAATCCTGAAAAGATAAAATGCCGGTATACCTAGCCGGGCCAGCTCGTACTATATATTTTCAACAGTAATACTGTACTATACTATGTATTTTCAACAGTAATACTTTACTATACTATATATTTTAAACAGTAATACTGTACTGTACTATATATTTTCAACAGTAATAACATACTATACTATATATTTTCAACAGTAATACTATACTATATATTTTCAACAGTAATACTATACTATATGTTTTCAAGAGTCATACTATACTATATATTTTCAACAGTAATATTATACTATATGTTTTCAAGAGTCATACTATACTATATATTTTCAACAGTAATACTATACTATATGTTTTCAAGAGTCATACTATACTATATATTTTCAACAGTAATACTATACTATATATTTTCAACAGTAATACTATACTATATATTTTCAACAGTAATACTATACTATATGTTTTCAAGAGTCATACTATACTATATATTTTCAACAGTAATACTATACTACACAGACGGCTTATCGTCTGTGTATCCAAGAGAAGCTAGGTACGTGAGCTATATATATGGATGCCGTCTATGGTAGCCGGGCGCCAGCTAGTATAAGATAAAAACCCATAAAGTGCTTTTTTTCAAATCGTTATCATTTTTCATATATATATATATAAATATATGAAAAAATGATAAATATTTAAAAAAAAGTACTTAATGGGTTTTTATCTTATATACACGTCGCGTGTATAGTACACAACAAGAACAAATTTTTTTAACATCAAAAAGAATAGTTTTTGTACTTGATCAGTTTCGCTTAAAACAGATTTGCAAAAGATTTTTCATGTTTAATTTACTACTTTTCTATTTGTAATATTATTGCCGCTTATGTTTTTATTAAAACAAGAGACGCAACTGGCTGCATCTATTTCCTTACGTCAAGAAGAGAAAAAAAAAAAAAAATTCGCAAGGGACGTAACTCTGCTCTGACCAGGTATTAAAGGTTTTGTATGCAAAGAGTCCAACTTTGGCTTAAATTATTCTCTAAAAACTTTTCCATGTCAATGCGTTTTTCCTCTCATGTTGACTGACAACATGGGTAGAATGCGAAGACATTGAAATTTGGTAAAGTTTGCTCACCGCATTCCTCTATATGTTGACAAAGAGGTATCTTTTTTGTGTATGGGTCTCTAATTTGTTAGTGGTGAAGTGTCATTCTTTGTCAGGGTGTTAGTCCTATTTGGCCAATGTAGTGTTCATGACAACCCTTACATGATATAATATATATTAAATTTTCTGCACTAGAAGTCATTTTTAATTTTCAAAATGGGGCCTTCTTTGAAGTTCCAGCTCCTGCAGTTCTTGCATTTAATTCAGCCTCCTGTCTTCCATCACTCGTGAACATGGCTCCAAGATACTTCAACTCTTCCACCTGCTTCAGTGGAAATCTTTTCACATGTAGAGTGCACTGCTCAGGCTTCCTTGAGAGGATGAGTGTCTCAGTTTTTGTAGCACTGACTTTCACTCCAGTCATGCAGCACTTGGCATCAAATCTATCAAGTGCAAGTTGGAGATCACCTTCTGTCAAGTTACTTAACAAATTGTCTGCAAATTTCAACCAATTTTACACCTGCCAGTCATGATACCACTTCCAAACTGACTGTGCATATCAATCCTGTTTCATTTGGTAATCAGAAGGGAGGTGGGTGTAAAAGCCAAACTTGCTATCTTCAATTTGGTGTTCGTGCCAACCTATACTTGTAGTTATGAATCTTGGGTAACGACCGAAAGAATACGATTGCAAATACTAGTAGCCGAAATGGGGTTCTTCTGAAGGGTCTTTGGAGTAACGTTACTTGATAGTGTGTAGCTCAGAGATCAGAAAGTCACTCCAGCCAGAGCTGCTACTTCTCCAAATTGAGAGATCACAACATCAATACTATGGGCATATGGTTAGAATGTCTCAGGAAAGAATTGTTGGACAGATTTTATGGGCAAAACCATCCGGCAGGAGACCCAGAGGTAAACTCCAAGTAAGATTGGTTGGATAAAATCCATGAGTTTGGATAGTCTCACTTGGGGATCCAGCCAGCTTAGTTGGAGATGGTTACTTCTGACAGTATCTGCTGGAAGGAGTAGTTGAGGACTCTGCCCCAATGATTCAGAAATAAAAAGAAAAAAGATCTTTGAAGTGGAATTCGGGGCCTTCTAATAGATAGTTGCACACCCTACCGCTAGGTCAGTTGCATATTTTCACTTCAGGTTCTTTAATTCCAGTTTGCAATTTTGCATTTATTAGTATCTTTTTAAGTGACTTAGGTGGTCATTTACTTTTTATAATTGGGTATTTTTGTAAGAGATTTTCATTTTATCCTTTAGTAGGATATGTAGGTTTAGTTGTATGTATGTGTAGAATTCTGTGTTTTTTAATTAAAAGTTGAAATGTATGGTATGACCCTTTTTCTGTTTCTCTAAGTATTTGAATATTGATCTGTCTTGCCTTTTGAATGCTATCATTGATTAGATTTTGATATTTTCTCTTGATGAGTATTTGTTTTCATTTCTTCTAGTCTGTGGTCTCCTGTTGTTGGGTTTAAAACTATTGTACAGATTTGTTTAGTTAAGTTAAGTGGTATATGTTGGATGAGAAGATGTAAGAAGGAAATATTGTCAGGAGTCATTGAGTTTGAAATATATACCAGTCCCTAACTTTGTTTTGTTTTGTTGCTGAAATCCATAGTGAATTGGATGTTAGGGTTCATATTACTGATGAGGTTTTGAAATTTCTTTAGTTCATCAAGATTCTCCTTCCAAGGAATATATGGTATATTTTCTCCTTCCATAGAATATATGGTATATTTTCCAATTTTCTTTCATATAAAAATTGAATTTGCTCCCATAAATTTGTGAGGTCTGTTTGTAGATTTATAATTCGTGGTATCCCATGACTAAGTTAGTGCAACTTTTCTCCATGGCTGTTCCTGAATTTTGTCAGTAGGCTTTTTTGTCGAACATGAAGTAGTTGTTTTGTTTTTTAAAATAAATTGAAGACTGTCTATGATGAAATTTTTGTCAATACAGTTTGGTAGCTCATAGGGGAGTATTTGATAGCCTGGATTCTGTAGTTGTGTGGAATGTTACTATATAAGTTAACAACATCCAATGTAACCATGTAAATGTTTTGGTTTATTTCATTTGGTAGATGGTTGAATATATATTGATCATCTCATAAGCTCCGGATGTGTTTGATGAGTGGTTTTAATAAAATGTCTAAGAAGATGGAATTATTGAAATGGCTACCAATTGTCATTAATCGTTTCATTAAAAAATATATATCCAAATCACCTTAGTTTAAAATTATCACCAAATTGCTTGCCAGAACATCATCTATATTATTACTCTTTACATTTAATCTCATCAATAGACTGTTATAAGGTCTGGGCTTGGAGATAGTTTCCAATATTACACTTTATCATACTGTCTTTGTTCAATCTACTTTAAATTTTCTAACCATACATTTTGCTTGTTGAGCTCATCATTTCTTTCCCATTTAATCTTCCAGTAGCTCTCAATTCGATTTTCTGATGGGGTATCTTTTAAAGAGTTTGAATTGTTCACATTGAAGCTACGATGGAGTGATTTCATATCTCTTACAAACTATTCATTTACCATCTATAAGATGTAGATTTATATTTGTTTTTCAGTTGTGGCTGTAAGTTCTTTTTTCAGATGATGCAGTCTAGTGTAAGGTATAAAATTCTGTACTCCCAAAATGCCTCTCTAATTTGTTTTAAAACTTTCTGGTGTTAATGAAACTGTTTGTATTGTATAAGACTCTGTGATATATTTTCACAAATAACATTTATTTTTAAGTTACATACATATCCACTCTGGTTCATGCATTTTGCTTGTATCTCAATGGCATAGCTTCAGCCTGTTGTGATAAGCTAGCAATGTGATTGCCAACACATATATTAAATTTATAGTTTTGTATGTTATTTCTATTCCCCTCTAGACTGGATGACTGCCTGTTATTTCATGTATTACTAGTTTGGAGGGCTACTTTCTTATATTAGTGCTGTATGTGTCTATTTTAAATTAAAGACTTGATCACTTGTAGGGTGTTGACATTTTGGTATTCATGTATTTGCAGTGAAGCTTTGAATTTTGAATAAATTATTTTCAGGATAGTACCCCCATCACAGTTACAAATAGTGATTGCCTTTATATATATAAATCAATGAAAGAGAGAGGTGGGGGGGGGGGGGGGGTTAGAAAATAAGAAAACACATAAATCAGTCATTTTCAAGAGAGTTTATTGAACACAAAGATTACATTTTACACAAGGAAGACTGGATACAAGACAACAGTGAAATATTATTTAAGAAGCCAGTTGCACCTTTAAAACAGTCATAATGAATGACGATTAAACTGAAGAATATAATTCTAGACTTGATGATGTGAAACCTCTACACATCCTTTAATGGGATGTTATAAGAAATTGTGCAGCAAAAACAACAAAAAATGAACATTTGAATACAATAAATATAACATGGATATGAAGAAAGAAAAACTGCCACAGAACATTTATATTCTCAGATAAAACACAGTTCTTGTATTTTTACTGTTTAATTAAAGAGAGAGGGGCAGCACTTGTGGCCTGTTACAGGGTTTTACAAGATTCTATTAATCCAAAAGACCTGGTTTGAATGCTTTCAACAGAGGTGAACTCCATTAAAGGCACCCAAGTACCAAGCAGTATTGGTGAAGAGCCACAATGGGGGTTTGAATTCAGAACAGAAATAGCTGGACCCTGAAACAAATACTGCAAGACATGCATCTAGTCCAGCACTTCAACAATTCTGCCAATCTACTTCACTTGGACTGGTACTTTATTTTATCAGCCATGAAAGGATGAAAAGCAAAAGTTGACCATGGGATAGGGGTGAGGGAACAAAACGAAAAATAAACACCAAATTGCCTGACTTCTGTGATCCAAGAGGCAGAGACTATTTTCTTGGTAAGAAGCAAATATTTTAGGGATACTAATGAAGAGAAGGATTTACTATTAAAACTAAAATAAAAAGAGCATTATAGAGCTGCAATTACTGTAACTACGAGGCATATTTATATATATATATTATAATATATGTATGTTACATATGATAATATATATATATATATATAATACTGTTCTACAAAAGTTTATAATCATTTAAGAAATGTCAAGTTGTGTAGAAGTTGATTTTCTGACAAAAATCAACTTCAGTTTCTTGAATAATAAAACATTATACCATATTTGCCAGTGTCTAAAATGAAATGTTTCTTTTTTTTTTTAATTTTATTGTTTCATAAGCTGCAGTTGTACAAGGAGTTGTTTTTCAAATGGATACAGGTCTAACTTGGTACCTTTAAATTCTGGGTCTATCTATTGTATGTATAGAAGAAAGAAAGGGACAATATTCAGATTGGACCAAGTAAGCTATGTTTCAATGAAGTCTTTCCATTGCTGATATTATCTTTTGATTTCAACTCCTGGTAGAAGTGTCACTTCTTTTGCTGTGACAGGAGCTGGAATTTGAATGTAGAACACAGCTGAAAAGGATACTTCATGGCAGCTTCTCCAATTCTTTAACAATTCTGCCAACCCACCACTCTTGAACTGGTATTTTACAATGAAAGACAAAGTTGACCATGGCAGGATTTGAACTCAGAATGCAGAGTGCCAGAACAAATACAACAAGGCATTCCTTCCAACACCTTAACAACTCTGCCAATTCGCTTCCTGTATGTATAGATGTACTCATGATTTCTTGTATACTTTTTCAAAATGATTCAGCACCAGAAGCTTGTTTTTTCATAAAGGCTGAAGATTGATGATGCACACAAGATTAATCAGCTATGATTAATCAAATACCACCGAAAACATATGCTTAGTTGCTATGTATTTTAAGTAATATATATATATATATATATATTACCATTTAATGTCCGTTTTCCCTTTGAGAAAGGGTTGGCTGGGTCATCACAGACCAAGTGAGTACTCAAGCAGTACTGACCTCTTAGACATGCTGGGACCCTACATATTGCTTACATGTTCCCACACTCTCTCGACTGCTCAGATGGGCCAGAGGCCTGTTTCTCGCTTAAGTATGTGTGTGTGTATATGTGTGTATATATATATATATATATATATATATATATATTCTGTTATACTCGTGTATATACACAGCTATATATTGTTATACTTGTAATTCTATTATATTCTCACACACTGGCAAATATGGTGGTTGAAATCTCCAAAAACATTTCAGCTTATTTTGTTATACAAATTTTTGATTTTTAAAATTCAAAACTTTGTTTCCTTGAAATGGAGATGTGAGGGTTGGGAGAAAGCCCAAACATCTATATATAATTTATGTTAGTTACTGACAAGTTTCCAAACCAACAGAGAATGACCAGGTATCTATAAGCTATTTCTAATTCGAAAGTAAGAGAGCATCGTGTAGCCTCAACAGTGTTGGATCAAATACCAGTCATATGCCCTTGTAAATAGTAAAAGGTATTACAGTTACTAGTGTAACAATAATGGATTTTGTTTAGGGTTATCAAAATTATCATATTTTTATCAATTCACTAATTTGACCTCAGTTGGTCATTATATAACAGTGACTGATATGATAAAAGATTTTAAATCAATAGTTTCTTCATTGATTCTACAATTTTATTCTGAGTATGTATCTGTTACAAGTAATTGATTGTTATAGTTAAGTCTGAAGAGACAATGAACAGCATTTTACAATGTTTGGACTAGAGTAAAACAGCATTAAAGTTCGTACAAGAGTATATAATATTGCAATTACAATATTTTACAGAATTATGTACAGTATGGCTTTTTTGTTTATGATTAGATCAGTTATTTGAACAAATATATGTTTTCATATACATATGATTATAGTTTTTGACTACTCAATGACATGTAATAAGATACCATTTTTCCACAAAAGAAAATTGCAATTCCTACCTTAATTAGGTAGAGTATTGGTGTGTGATATATATAGTTTTGAATGATCCTGTTTGTAATGGAAAGACCCAGAATTAAAGTAAAATATTAAATACATTGAGTAGAGAGGATATATTTTCTTATTGAAAAATGACTAAGAGGACTAGTTCTGTTTCCTTTGTCAAGAATTTATCTGAGAGAATTCTTCAGATGCATCAGACAAATTCTTTATAAAGGAAACAATAGTAGTCCAGTAAGTGTCATTTTTCAATATACATAATTGATTCATTTACAGAAGGGTATTTTAAGTACTTAATATGTCAGCAGTTTAAAATGAGGAAGAGGCATGGAATAATAAAACCATTAGGTCTTCCAGTTTAGAACTTGGAGAAATGTGTGAAATTGTTTGTTCTTTCTATTTGGTAAATCCTTCTTACTTTTACTAAGTCCATTTATAGTGCTTTACCTAGTGTTTATCAGATTTACTAGATATTTTAATAAGAGGCTTTTTGTAGATATCAATTGATGTAAAGCAAGGACATTTGCTAATTCCTTTAAAACATTTTCTTTTCTCCAACCAAAACCATTAATTCTTCAACAATTGCCATGTTTTGTTCAAGAAATATTAGAACCTTTGTTTTTAAATTGAAATTCAGTTTCATAAATATTCCTTTAATGAGGCAAGGGGCTTTTTTTTTAAAGGAAGACTGTTTTAATCAGACAGAGTTAGTAGTTATCTTGTTAACCCAGGAAGGATGAAAAATGAAGTTGATCTCAGCACAATTTGAACTCAGAACAGTGAGATATTGAACTTGATACACTTTAATACCCAGTCCAACGTCATACTGTTGTGCTCATTTCCACCAACATTCATTACAATTTAATAACACAATTAGCCAACCCAACTCAGTCTTCTTATACTACCATGATTACACAAACCTACATGCATGTGTGCGTGTGTATATGTGTATACACGCACACATACAGATATTCTGTGTGTGTATATATCTATGGGAGGGAGCGGCATATATGCATGCACGCACACAAATACTGTATACGTTTATGTGTGGGTGTATATGTGCGTATACAAGCACATGCCAGAACCAGATTTAACTTTCAGAGACCTTAAACACTGAAAGGCTTATGGTATTCCCAATATACTGAACTGGGAAACAACAATGGATCCCCTCTTTACTTGAGGCCCTAAATATGTGTTTGTTTTGCTTACTGGTTAAACTAGGGCTAACACACACAAACAGATAGGTAATGTGTATAACAATAGTTATAGTTTTCTGTCTGCATCAATCTTAAACAGAAGTAGGTTTAAGTAAGTGCATTAACTGTGTAAGTGTGGAAAGACAGTCTAAACAAAGATTTGAAACCAAGTAACTCATCAGTTTGTCAATAACCACATTTCTACATTACTTGAAACTTCACCAAACAGATTAGGTTCAGCCACCAAATTATGATAAAATTGCAAGTTTTGCCAGGCTTGCTTTTAATCTGGTATCAAACTTGCATCTTTGCATTATATTTGTCCCTTTTAAAAGACTTTGTGGTGATATACTAGAGGGAGGGGTTACTGCAACAAAGTGTGATGAATGTAATAAAATGACAAATTTTGAAGTCATTTTATAAACATGTATTTGAATGAGTGTAACATGCTTATAGACATTACAGAAATGTGAAATAAAATAGAAATTGTATATGAAATTTAGTTCATAACCCTTAATATATGTAGCCCCACCTGTTTTAATACATACTCTTGTATAAAGTTTTGCTAATAGCATATCCCACCAAATATGTAGTCCTAGCCACTTTAATACATACTATTTTATAAAGTTTTGTTAATAGCACACACCCCTGAATATATAGATACAGCCACTTTAAAACATGCTGATATATGAAGTTTAGTTAATGATACAATAGAATATATGAAGATGTGATAACAAGCATGAATTTAAGAGGTTGGAGCTACATATATTCAGATTGTGTGTTTATTAAGTAACCTTAATATTTATTATCAATTAAACATGCGTATAGCTCTCATAAGTCATGATAGATTAAGGGAAGTATCTAGTACCCCTTACAGTTAAATGAAAACAAGATAGACAGAGAGATGAAAAAAAGTGAGAAACAAGGGCAGCTATAAAACAGCTAAAAGTCTAGATACTGAAAGATCTTGTCTATAAATGGTGTATTTAAGTATATATAGATATATGGATAAATTAGCCACCAAAGGTGAAATTTAGAGTCTCAGTTAATCCAAGATGTACAATAAATTTTATGTTACTATATTTTCTGAGTTAGTAAATGTTTATTACTTATAATTATAGGGCAGTTGATTGACAGTATCGGTAGAGTGTTGCACAACATGCTTTGTGGCATATAGTTATGGCCCTCTACGTCCTGAGTCCAAATCCTGCCGAAGTTAGCTTTGCGTTTCATCCTTACAGGGTCAATAAAATAAAGTCCCAGTAACGCACAGGGGCCGATTTAATTGACTTACTCATTCCCTTCAAATTGCTGGCTGTGTACCAAATGTAGAAACAATTATTTATAATCCTTTTAAATCAACACTAAAAGCACGTAGCTAACTGGTTAGAATGTTGGGTTTACAATTTTGAGATTGTGAAATTGATTCCCAGACCGGGCAGTGTGTTGTGTCCTTGAGCAAGAAAATTTATTTCATGTTGCTCCAGTATACTTGGCTGAAAAAAATTAGTTGTGACGTCACTGGTGCCTGGCTGTATTGGCCTTTGTCTTTCCCTTGGATGATATTGGTGTCATGGAGAGAAGAGACTGACATGTGTGGCCGATTGCTGATCTTCCACAAAAACACCTTGCCCAGGCTTGTACCTCGGAGGGGAACTTTCTAGGTGCAAAACCCATGGTTATTCATAACCAAAGGGAGTTTTTACCCTATATATATATATATATATATATATATATCATTTATTATGGCGATATAGTGAGTCTTGTTACTCTGGTGTTTCACCTAAACACTCATAGGCTGTCGTCACAGGTGAGACTCTAGAGTGACAAGACTCACTATTTAGCCACAATAACTGAATATTTAAACTTTACTTTGGTATTGACTACTCTTATTTCTCATCCGTCAACAACATATGGATATATATATTGGTCAATACTAGTAGATCATTTTTTTAACCCACATACATCATACCTCTATATAAATAAACTATTAAAATTCTGACTAACTATAATATTTCTCTCTTCTATTATTACTGATGCTGACAGAGAGAATATGTGTGTGTAATAATGAGATTGAATAAAACCTTTAAAAAAAAAAAAAATGAAACAAAAATATACCTGAGCAACAACTTCTATGGGAATGTTTCAGAGAGTAATTCTTGAAAAATTGAGCTGGAACTTGGAGAAAAATCAAGAAAATTTCAGAAATTGAATCATTTACAATGGTAAAGTTTGTAGACAAAGAAATAGATTGATGATCAATTGGTTGTCTGGCTGATTGGTTGGTGATCAATTGATTGACTGACTGACTAGTTGGTGATCAATTGGTTGACTGGTTGATTTTTAAAAATTTCTACTACACCCCACACCGATGTAGGTTTAGCTAGCCTCTGACGAGGTATCTCATAGGAAGTTTCTGGGGGTATTTTAATGATAGGGGCCTCAGTCCTATCATGTTACAGCATACACCTATGTAGTTTTAATTGGTCTCATATGAGGTCCTATCTCATAAGAGGATTCTTGGGTATTTTAATGATAGAGTTCCCAGTCCTATCATATTGTAGTTACAACTCACACCCATGTAGGTTTAGCTGGCCTTCTACAAGATTGTATCTCATAGAAGGTTTCTTATGCGTTTTACTGATAGGGACCCCCAGTCCTATCATGAAAAGACTACTTCCTCTGGATGGGATGCCAGTCCATTGCAGGGGTTAGCTCTCCCCAGCTGCTGCTGCTGGAACTCATTCTTTTTCAGCTGAGTGAACTGGAGCAATGTGAAATGAAGCATCTTGCTCAAGGATACAATGCACCAACTGGTCCAGGAATCAAACTCACAACCTTGTGATTATGAGTTCAACACCCTAACTACTAGGCTGTGCACCTTCACAGTTGATTAATAGGTGATCAAATGGTTGACTGATTGGTTGATTGGTTAGTTAATTATTTATACTTCTGAGAAAGAGAGAGAGAGAGTGAAAAAAAAAGAGAGAGGTGGGAAGTTGATAGCCTCATGTCCGAGCACTGCGTTCACACTCCATCAGACATTCTCGCACCAGTATGCGGGCATGAACGATGCCTCGCTTCAGTCGTTCAGCGGAGGATTTGCTGCCAGAGTACGTCGGACGTATATCTTTGCCCATGTCCTCGATGACCGCCAGAAGCTGGGTGTATTTTGTCTGAGGGTGTTGTGACATTTGTGGTAGCTGTGGACCACGGTTCCCTACAGCAGGTGGTGGTGTGCCATGGTTACCATGTATGTCCAACTCTGAGCGTGGTGTACCAGGATTGCTCATCACTGGCGTAACCGGTGAACTGGACGCTGTTCCTTCTATGATCACATCATCGTCCATCGTCCGGTTCTGAAATGAGATTATACAAAGAGAGACATTCTTAATGAAGAGTGGGGCCAACATGTTCAACTTAGTAATAGATGTGATATCTTGTTCCTTTTATAAACGTCAACAGTATTCATTAAATCAAGGAAGGTGAAAGGTTTAATGAAATGGGGGTGGGTGTAGGTACTGGGACAATAACAGATATTGGTACCATAGCAACTGATATTAGTACAACAGCAGCAGATATTATTACAAAAGCAACAACAACAGCTATAACAACAGCATATATTGGTACAAAGACAACAACATATTGGTCCAACAACAACAACAGATGTTGGTACAATAGCAACAGCAGATGTTGGTACAATAGCAACAGCATATATTGGTACAACAACAACAGCAGATATTGGTACAATAGCAACAGCAGATGTTGGTACAATAGCAACAGCAGATGTTGGTACAATAGCAACAGCATATATTGGTACAACAACAACAGCAGATATTGGTACAATAGCAACAGCAGATGTTGGTACAATAGCAACAGCATATATTGGTACAATAACAACAGCAGATGTTGGTACAATAGCAACAGCAGATGTTGGTACAATAACAACAGCAGATATTAGTACAATAGCAACAGCAGACATTGGTACAAAAACAACAACAAATATAACAACATATATTGGTACAACAACAGACATTGGTACAACATATACTGATACAACAATCTATATTAGTACAACAACATATATTGATACAAGTTGGTTTGATATAAAAAAAATTATTCCTTAAAAATAAACAAAAAAGGGACAGTGACATGGAAGTATGATAAAGGCTGAGACCAACAGATAACAGATTGTGGAACTCTGTCAAAGGCCTTCTCCAGGCCAATGAAAGTTAGATATAGCAGATTAAACTTGGGCTAGGGACTTCTCTTGTGGTTATCTCACTAAGAAGAGGGAATCTGTATCACTCCTACCTGCATTTCATCTAATTTGATTCTATCCATTTGTGCAAAAATGCTTTCTGCTATTTTCATGATGAGGGGTTGATGAATGTGGAGAATGAGTGACAAATGCTCAGTAAACTCAAAAGAGGGAGCTTCTATCAAAGTTGACATTTATATGGTCAAAGAAGCCCTCAGAGTATGGAAAAGCTGCTGGACCATTAGAGATAGTTACTGAGATGCTGAAATCATTGCTTGAAGTAGCCACTTTCATAGTCAACGAGATAATACGGGATTGTTATAGTAGATTAACTCTTTAGTATTTAAACTGGCCATATCCAGCCAGAATTCTCTTACCTCTTTCTGTTCAAACCGACTGTAACCAGCTGCACATACTGATATTAAGAAATTGTTCTCAAAATAAATAATATCAAAATCTCATAGATTCAATATTATGTGAGATAATTATGAAGTAAAGCCTTTACCGTGAAAATATAATAGTATATATAGAGTAATGTAAATGCTAAATGGTTAAACTTGGCTCGAAACTTCTCTTGTAGTTGTCTCACTAAGATGAGGGCATCTCTAATGCTCCTTCTGGGCACAAGGCTAAACTTGTCTAATATGACTAACCATTTGTGCAAAAATGCTTTTTGCCACTTTCATGGATTGATTTATCAGTTTTATACCTCTGTAGTTGCTCCTTTCCAGAGCATCACCTTTTACATTTTAACAATTAGTGATTGTACTGCGATAAGCCACTGAATAAAATACAATCTTATATTATCTGATTGACTGTGAAAGTAGCTAGCTTGAATCCTTCACTCAATGATTTCAACATCTCTGTGACTGTATAATTGTCCGGCAGATTTTCCATACGCTAAGGGCTTTTTTGACCATATAACTGTAAACTTTATTAGCAGATCTCCTTGTTGAGTTTACTGGGCATTGGACACTCATTTTCTACCCCTCGTCATAATATTTTCAAGCTTCTTTTTCCTGAGCATCAGTGAGAATATGTGCACCAGTAATTTCAAATACTCTCTTCCCATAGCAACATCCTGATTCCCATTGACACACTGCTTTGCAATGTAAACAGCAATCCCTTGCTTTCAGCTTCTCTATGTAAACCTGTTGTTTAACTTCTATTTTAGCTACTTAACATTCTTCTCTGCTGCCCTATTTCTGCAGTCTTCATATGCCTCTTTTTTAGTATTTATAGCTCTATCTACTGTACTATTCCCCTACCACAATATCCTTTGCCAATAAATCACAAGTTGTCACTTCTCTCTCTCATCATAAGCATCAGTTAACATTTTTCTGAATCTATAACAAACAGAAATCCTTTAGCTTCCTGAATGTCTGATTCTATCTAGTTCTTATACTGATGCCACTAATAACTAGTCTACATTAGGTAATACATTCTTCTCCAAGGAAAAAACCTTAGTATTCACAATCATTTGTCTATCCCATTATCTAACAAGCAAGAAGTCAATCTGCCGTCTATGTTCACCTGATTAGTAGGTGATTAAGTGGCTGGTTGATATCCTAAAGTTAATGACACACGACCGTGACTTCTGGCGTCACGCAGTAATACAGAGTACCCGACCTCCAATGGGTACAAGCTGAAGCATATAGACAATATGCCCCCACCGCAAGGTGGTCGGGGAGGTACCACGGCAAAAAAGCACCCAGCCCACACTGTAAAGTGGACGTGTAGGCGCCACGAAAAAGCACCCAGCACTCACTGTAAATGAGGTTGGTGTTAGGAAGGGCATCCAGCTGTAGAAATCAAGCCAAATCAGTTCCTGTATGAGCAAGGCATGGTCAGCCAACCAGACACTGCCCACAACAGGACAACCCGTCTAACCCATGCTAGCGTGGAAGAACGGACGTAAAACGGTGATGATGATGATGATGAATGTTGCAAATGATTATCACAGAATTCTAGGATCCTTGATCCTTCTTCATTTCATATATATATAAAGCTGAAATGATACAAGGCAGTAGAATAGAAAAGCTAAAGTTAGGACATAGAGAATGCATTGCATTTTTAAGTGATAGACAGTGCTTTAGTGTAACTGGCTACTGAGATTGTGAAGGTGGAGCTAAGTTCATTAAGTGTGATTCATTGTTGAGATTGTGAAGATGGAGCTAAATTCGTTAAAAGATTGGGTGTCAACTGATAGGTTAGTTCTGTGCTTAGAAGGAAAATGTTGTAAGTTTTTGATCAGCTCAACTGCTGGCTTGTGGGTTTTAATCTTACCATGGGCCGCTTGTTGGATGGGTCTTCAATTTTCTTATTGTTATTCATACTTGGACCTTACTGTGAGGGATTCAGTGGAAAAGAAGAAAAAAAAGAAAAGGGAAAAAAAAAAAACAAAAAAAAATAAACTTCAAGAAAAAATAAACAAAAGAAAGAGTTTAAGGAGAGAACCTTGGGGGGTTTTGAAGTTCTCGAGAACTAAAAGAAGATCAATAAAGAGATTATTAAAGTAAAACATTTTGGTTCTTTAATGGTGAGACCATCAAAATATTTTCTCAATGGTAGGAGTTTGTTGCACCATAATATTAATGATTTCAGCATCATATTTCTAATGACTTATAACAATATCTGAAATAATAAATAATTTGAAAGGATTCACTAAAATAATTATTTTATTAAGATGGTATTTGTAATATAAAATAAGGTTCTTATATCAAATTATGTTGGAAGATTTAATTTTAAAAAGTGGGTTATCAGAAGGATTAATAAAAAATTTGGAATGATTTACTAAAATTATTAAGATGGTGTTTGTAACATAACGAAAAGTTCTTATATCAAATTATGTTGTTGGAAGATTTGTAAAATGAGTATTTTGTTTCATAGAACCAGTGGTGTTTTGGGGTGGGATAGTATCAAATGGGTTAATGACTAAATGCAGTGACAACATCAGTATCTGTTACACCTCACAGACAGAATTGACTGAGGTGAACAATGCTAGCCTTTTAAAATCTATAGAACAATATATTTTAAGAAAAATATGAGGGTTGGCAGGGAGGAGAGAACTGGGTTGTACTAGTCTAAATATATTTGAATAAATAGTTAGTTATTCCTTTAATTTACATTATTATTCATAGAATTGCCCTTCAATGGCAGTTGTGTAATTTCTTTAAGCCAACTTTATTTGTTAATTGTTAAAATCAAGATGGCAATAAACATTTATTTGTCATGTTTGAATTATAATTTAAGTGTTCCCATTGGCTGCTCTGTGTAATTTTTTCTGCCCAAACGTTTGCTTTGGAGAGAGTATTCAACTATATTTGTACATAAGTTTATGAATGAGCATGCTTATGTATATATTTCAACTTCACAAATAAAAGGGAGACTACTCTAATTTGATTACTCATTTTTCAAAAATGCTCATTACAAATATTTAAAATAAATCGGCTGGAATTTGCAGACGACATGGTGTTATTTAACTCGACAGAAGGTGATCTCCGACTTACACCCGATAGGTTTCATGCCAAGTGTTGCACGACTCGAATGAAAATCAGTGCTGCGTAAACTGAGTCACTCGTCCTCAAGGAAGCCTGCACAGTGCACTCTACATGTGAATGGAGTTCCACTGAAGCAGGTGGAGAAGTTCAAGTGTCTCGGGGCCGTGTTCATGAGTGATGGAAGGCAGGAGGCTGAATTAGTGCAAGAATTTCAGGAGCTAATGCAATAATGCGCCAGCTTTAACGTTCGGTAATCAGAAGAAGGGAGGTAGACATAAAAGCCAAACTCACTATCTTCAATTTGGTATTTGTGCCAATTTACTTCTCCAAATTGAGAGATCACAGCTCCAACATTATGGGCATGTGGATAGATTGTCTCAAGAAAGAATCGCTGGACAGATTTTACGGGCAAAACCAACCGGCAGGAGACCCTGAGCATGATGGTTGGACAACATCCACGAGCTTGGCTGGTTTCAGTTGGGGATCCAGCTGGATCAGTCAGAGGTATAAGTGGGTGAAGAAGAATTTCATTACAAATAAGAGAGAACAAACAGAAGTAGAAAATAACCATATAAAGCAATAGTTGTCATCAGGGAGTTTTCTGTCCCCACTATATGGTTTCCTTATACACAACCTAATTATTAACCAAATGATACTTTTATTTACTTCATTAAACATAGAATACTATTTTAACACTTTTCAAACATACCTGTTTCTTTGCTTACAAAACTACCTGTTTTAATGTGTTTGTATTTGTATTTAAACCTTCCAACATAATTTTATGCAAGAACATTTTATTAGTAATGCTCCAAACACCAGCTTAATAATTCTTTCAAACATTGGTACTAGGTCATCAGTTTTGAGGGAAGGGAAAGTCAAATATATCAACCCCAGTACTTAAATCAGTATTTTATTTTATCAACGTCAGAAAGATGACTTTGGCAGGATTTGAACGCAGAATATAAAGAGCCAAACAAATATGGCTAAGCATTTTATATGGCACTCTACGAACTCTGCTAATCCACCGCCCTCATCAGCTTAATAATGAAAAAGTTATTTTACTAAATCCATCCAATATTTTTTTTATTATTTCAAAATTCTTTGAAACATTAGAAATATAGTAAAATAAAAAGGGTTAAAAGAAAACAGGAGATAAACGCTGACCTTGTACAATTAAACCTCTCAAAGGAGATGGTACAGGATTGAGATCCTTGGCATTATGCTGCACTGCAGAAGACCTGTCTTGCTATGTGCACAGGATGAAACGAACATGTAGAGGACACTAGTCTGCACCAATTTTCTCCCTAGTCTTAATAGCCACCCCACCTCACCAGCTAAGTGTCCCACTCACCTTGTCCAACTTGCATACTAATTCCTCCTCCATTCCTGATACACTGCACTTGTCCTGTCCAACCCATGCATACAAGCATGAAATGCTGGACATGCTCCATATCTGCTCTCCCACAATCAAAAAGAACAGTCCACCCTGTATGTTGATAAGGCTGGTGTCACAACAAAAGCACTTAATCCACTCTGTAAGGTGGTCATACTGGTGATATGACTTGAGGCACTCAGTCCACCCTGTATAGTAGTCATGCTGGTGACATGACAAAAATCAATTAGTCCACCCTGCAATGTGGTCATACGATGAAAAAGCACCCAGTCCACCCTGTAAGATGATTGGTATTAGGGAGGGCATCAAGTAGGAACCAAGCCAAAATACAAATCCATATGAGTAAAACCTGGTCACCTGATCTGACTTGTCTCAATGTAACAACTTATCCAACCCATGTAAGTGTGGAAAAGAGATGTTAATAAATGATAATAAATGAACAGGAAAATAAAAATGAAATGACAGGGAATATGTGTAGATGTAGTATGATGTCTTTAAGGATGTTTCTAAGGTTTTTAGTAGGCACCTTCAAATGAAGAAGTTAATTGTGTGTGGCAATTTAATAATTTTGTGTGATTTTACAAGATCATTAGTTTTCCTGTGCTGCAAAGATTACAAAAACCATTTGTGTGTGTCTCTTAGATGAATTATATAAAAGCCCCCACATAATGGCTTATGGTACATTATTATTCTTCAAAAACAATATATGTGCTGCTGCAAGTTTTTTTATGCATTCTTCTATGGAATGTCTTAAATGTATAACTGATGAAGTTGGACCTTAAATTGATGTGATCAATAATATGAATATTCAGCTATTGACTAAATATGTTTGTGTGTGCGTGTCTGTCTTGGGGTCAATATTATTTATGCTCAGCTTGAACTTCTGTAATTTGGCACACCTGTATAGAGGGTGGGGATTTCAAAGAGTAGCAACACTTGGAAGGAAGCATATAGTCGTGTAAGATGAGAGGTGATTCAAAGTAAGGTTGATGAGAAGTGAGTACATTGGTAGAGGCGGTATGCAGTTTGCAAATTCAGATGATGATGAGATGAATAAAGGCCAGATGTTCTTAAAAAAAAGGAAAACAGGAAGTGAAGTGGCATTTGACTCAATTGCTCAAGCATACAGGAAGCCATGATAGAGAACAATTTTGTTGATCTGTATAGGATATATATGTTTTGCAAGATTCTTGATGTGAAATTGTTTGTTGAAACAAATATTGATATACTTTGGGAGGGTACTGCTGCCAATAAAAACAAGCACACCAGTTGAGTTTCACTTCAGTTTATTATGAGTTGAGTAAATAATTCATTCAGTTTAGTTTAATAACCAGTTGGTTGTTTAATTGTTAATTTCCAAACCTCTTCATCACACACCCTGTGACCTCATTGATTATTCTTACTCCTTTGATTCTTCTCTTTGTTCTATTTACTTCATCTTGTCGTTTTGAGTAGTAAAGCGAACAAGATCAAGACAAAGAGGAGACAGAGAAGAGCAAGAATAGTCATTAAGGTAACAAGATGTATGATGAAATACATTAACAATTAAGCAACCAACCAATGAATGGATTACTCAACTAATAAACTAAAGTGAAGCTCAACTGGTGTGTGTATGTTTATTGGCAGTATGACTCTCCCAACGTATAACTATATATAAATATTAATATATATGAATTTTCTTCTCGCACCACTTTTCAATAATACTTTATTATAATAGTGAGCTGAATCAATGAAAATTTTGATGTTTGAAGTTCTTTGCAAATTTTTTAACTGTTTTTAAAGGTAATTCTAAAATGGTTAGTGTGTTTGTTTACATAAAAAAAGGTCCACATTGTTGATGGAATCTATCTTAATATTTTGAAAGAGGCACTTACCTGAAAACCACGCTCAAAGAAGTAGCCAGGCTTGTAAGTATCCCTGAAAAATCAATACAAAACCCTTATAGCAAAAGAGATGTAAAACGATAATGGTAATAAGCAATGATAGAGGAATTGAGTATGGACAATTTACCAAATATACTCAAATATAAGCTGACTTCCCTATTTTATGTCTGAGAAATGGGCAAAAATCCAAACCCCAATTATAAGCCAAAGTAGCTAATCAGCACATTATGTTTAGATGGCGTGCTTTTGAAATTCTCATGAGTATATACACTTATGAAGTTTTAATATTTTGATGTTTAAGTGTTGTTTAGAATATAGATTTTGTTTCACAAATTCATTACATAATGCTATTTTACCATTTCATCCGTTTAATATTTGCAACTAGTTTCTCAAAGTTTTGTTATATATATATATATATATATATCGTTTAACCCATGCTAGCGTGGTAAAATGGATATAAAACGGTGATGATGATGATATATATGTGTATATATATCATCATTTCATTTTACGTCCACTTTTCCCTGCTTGCAAAGGTGGAACGGGAACTGATTCTGGCTTGATTTCTACAGCTGGATGTCCTTGCTAACACCAACCTCATTTACAGTGAGTGCTGGGTGCTTTTTTGCCGTGGCACCTCCACGACCACTTTGAAGTGGAATGATAGGGACCCCACTCCCTATAATCTCATTTCTACAGCTGAGTAAACTGGAGCAATGTGAATTAAAGTGTCTTGCTCAAGGAAACAACACATCACCTGGTCTGAGAATTGAACTCACAACCTTTCGATTGCAAGGCCAATGCTCTAACCACTAAGCCATGTGCCTCCACATATATATATATATAGGACTCTTCAGTAATTTCAAAGACATGATGATATCTCTAATGTTGGTGCCACAATAAAATGCACTTAGTAGAACATGGGACCCTATGTAAGCAAAATGCGAACTCTCAGCCTGTCTGTGAAAACCCATCCAACCCTTGCTATCAGGGAAAGTGGACATTAAATAAAGGTAATGATGATGATGATATATATACATATATATATTTGAAAATGAAGTGATCCCAACTCTTTCTTTTTTGCCCACTTATCCCTGGGAGGGCCACAAGGGGAGTCCTCAAGCACACCTTCCAGTGGGTCCTGTCAGAAGCAACTGTTTCCAATTGATCCAGCTGTATTCCCAAGTGAAACCAGCCAAGCCATGATCTCTGAAATCAGAGAAGTAGCAGCTCTACCTGGAGTGACTCCCTGACCTCAGGGATACATACTTGAGTAACACTAGTCCAAAGACAGTCATTACTTATGGTTCATGAATATAGGTCATGGCTAGCAAGAATACCAAGTAGAAGGTAGTGAGTTTGGCTTTTACACCTACCTCCTTTATTCAAATGACTGAATACTGAAGCTGGCACATTACTACATCTCCTGCAATTCTTGCACTTAATTCATCCCCCTGTCTTCCATCACTCATGAACATAGCCCTGAGATACTTGAACTTCTCCACCTGCTTCTGCAAATTCCAGCCAACTGATCCTATACCCATCAGTTTTGATAAACACTTCCAACCCAACTGTGCATATCAATCTTGTTCAAGAAAACTATGACCAGGAGAGGTGACAGTACCTACCCTTGGCAGAGTCCAACTCCCATATAGAGACATCAGGGCAGCAAGAATCTGCTCATCTATCCCATACACCTCTTGGCAATACTTCCACAATTTCTCAAAGATCTGTTGCAGTGTGAATATTTGGTCAGCTGTGTAGCATCAGGAGTGAAAACCAGACTGTTCGTCAGCTAGTTTGGACTAAAAAATACCCCTATATCTCTTTGCCAGACACAGGATGGCTTAACAAGGAGATCCCTGTATGATTGGAGCAATCTCTTGCCTCCCTTTTTGAGAATTAGGATTATCACTCCCAATTGCCATTGCTTAGGTGCCTTTCCAGAGATCCAGCACACACAAGCTAGCCAGACAATACCTTTTAATATCTAAAGCCAAATTTCATCCTCCCAAAGGCCTTGCCACATTTGAGCTCTTTAATTGCTCTTGTGACCTCGCCCTCCGAGAGATCAGTCATCGCTTCCAGATGCACCTCATGTAGATCAGAAGATGCTGTTGTGACCGAGTTTAGGAGATCAACAAAGCATTCTCTCCACCTCATGAGGATACATCTCTCTGAAGTGAGGAGAACCTCAGACACTTTCCTGATAGCAGGTGTGGAGGAGGACACTTCTTATTACAAAATTGGCAGATGAGCTGCTAGAATACTTAATTTGCTGATCTCATGACAGATTCCAGCTTAACCCCAAAGACCTCCCATGTCTTAACATTGGACACCTTTACTCTCTCTGCTGTGAATCTTCATGCCTGCTTGTACTGCAAGTGCAAGAAGTAGGGTTTCTTTCCAGGCCAAGTATTGTAAGCCTCTTTCTTTGCTTGGATGGCATCTTTGACCCTTTGATTGAACCAAAAGGTCCTCCGGCCATCCGGCATCACACCAAGTCATTTTTACCTGCACCATTCAACAGCTGAAGCAGAAACTGTTGAGCTGAACAGTTACAACATCCTTAGTTTGCTTAGAGAGTTCTCTGAATTTGGATGCAATAGTATCCACATATCTGGTCTTGACCTCCTCATCAGCCAGTGCTTCCCATTTTATCCTGGAGGTCAACCTGAACCTGCCAGTTTTGTGGGCATTCTTGGCTTTAGGTAGTCTCATGTTGCAGATAACTAGATGGTGATCAGTTGACAGCTCAGTCCCTCTCTTTAACATGAACATCCAGCACAGAATTATTGATATCTGTCCTCAATTCCCTTTATACCATGTGTATTTATGGATGTCTTTGTGCTGAAAGAAGGTGTTCATAATGGACTTCCCATTATTAGAACAGAAGACCAATAAGGCCTATCCTTTCATATTTAGATCGTGATCCCTGTTCCTTCCAATCACTCCTTTCCATGTCAGGTAGTCAGTACCAACATGTGCATTGAAGTCTCCCATTAGGATATATGATTTAACTACATTTAATGCTGCAGTGACTTCATCAAGAAAGAATCTATAGTTGGACTCTGTTTTCTGCATAAACTTACACCACCCACAGAGACCTTTCTGACATCCGGGGCTTGTAAACATCCCTATTCCTCCTATATTCTAAATTTTCCTAATGTTTTTTAAAACAACTGGTTTATATATGTACATACATATATATACACACACGCACATATATATATATAACCCAATGGTAGCGTGGAAAAATGAACATTAAACAATGATGATGATATATCATCATCATCGTTTTACGTCCAATTTTCCACGCAGGCATAGGTTAGACTAGTTTTTCTGTTGTGGGCAATGTTAAGCCAGATGACCATGTCTTGCTCATACAGAACTGATTTTGGCTTCGCTTCTACAGCTGGATGCCCTTCCTAACGCGAACCTTACAGTGAGTACTGGGTGCTTTTTGCCGTGATACCTCCACAACCACTTTACGGTGTGGACTGGGTGCTTTTTGTTGTGACACCTACATGTCCACTTTACAGTGTGGTCGTGTGTGTATAGATATATATATATACTAATTTAAAGTATCATATATAATATGTATGATGATTATATTTCTCAAAGCTCAATAGACTATTGTCCAGAGCATCAATAATTCAAATTAATTTGAATTATAATGCGCTGAAATATCCATGACCCATAGTTAACTACTGATGAAGAGAGACTTGTTTGTGTCCCCTTACCTTCTGACACCCGTTATCAGTCTCTTATCCATATTTTATATATATATATATATATATGTAGAGAGAGAGAGTCTGTGATGGTGAGACCGAGGAGGCCACTAATCATGTTAGTACTCGATACATGGGGAGATGTAGAGTGGGTATAGAGATATGTAATATCCCGAGTGTGGTGTCAAGTGCTTTCAGCTTGTGAGTTCAGCAAGGCTTTCCAAGATTTACATCTCTCTCTATATATATATAACACATAATAGTGACAGCTTTTTTTTTATTTTACAGGCGAATGCATAAGTAGAAAGATCAATTAAAGAATTTTTATATCGAAAATAACAATCTACAGGGAATTCAATCCTTGTGGGGGAAAATAAACCTTATTTTAGATTAAGAAAAATACAACAAATCATTAGGTAGAATATATATATATGTGTATATAAAATATGAGAATTTTATCTCTCTCTCTCTCTCTATATATATATATATATATATATATATATATATATATATATATATATATACACACACACATTGGATCTAAGAAACCTCAATTCAAAATATGTTCTAAATGTAATATGGAGGTGCGTATGAAACTATCAAGAATGTCAGATAAAATTGATGAAATTCCAATAAATAACGAATCTGACCGATTTTATCTGACATTCCTGATGATTTCATACCAATAAAAATGTTCTAGTCCTGTAGAAGTAATTTCTATAATATATATATACACACACACACATATCTGTGTGAATGTATAGATAAATCGGCGTTGTTTAGCTCCATATCAGCTCAGATACGGCACATCTCTGATCGAAGTCATTGTCTTTGATCTAGACACAATGTATCTAGTATAGCGTTATAATGTTGAGATGGGTTTAATAGAGTTAAGATGGCTTTTACTGCTATATCTAGCAGGCCGAGTAACCACACACACTATGTATGTATGTATGTGTGTTTAACAGGGATATATATGAAAACATATATGATATATCTATGTAGAATAACCATGTAAAAGAAATAGTGCAACTGCCAATATATGTTTCCTTGGCTTATGTTGTGTATCGAAGATATGTTGGTAGGGTAATGGTTTGCGTTTGCTTGAATTCGTTGATAGCATGGGTTTGAAATAGATTATTTACGTTCAAGTTAAAGCAATTGACAGTGTTTACATATTATTATTGTTACGGGGTCGATAAAATAAAGTACCAGTAATGTACTGGTTGTTTGGTGGCCTTGTGCCAAAAGTAGAAACAATTATTGTTACAAATTGAGTTCAAATCCTGCCGAGGTCAGCTTTGCCTTTCATTCTTACTCAGTCGATAAAATAAAGCACCAGTAATGTACTGAGATCGATTTAATCGACCCCCCCCCCCAAAAAAAAAAGAATTGTTGGTCGTGTGCTTATAGTAGAAACCTTTAAATAAAGAAAGAAACCACTATTATTATTATCCTCATCATTTGAAGAGATTAAAAGCTGAAGCAAACAATTTCTGCTTGAACACTTACGATATCTAATATTTACCTTATCATTTTATATATATTGTTACGGGTGTATATTATATATATATATAAATAATTTTTGCATATCTCTCTTTCTTTATATTTATATATACATGTGTATGGCAAGACACATGGTTGTATAAAGCGCACCTAATATATGACAACTATATTATATATAAATAAATATATTGCATATAACAAGAAAATATAGCTATATATGTATATATGAAAAGATGAGTGACCATTGATACAAAATCAATAGCAACGTTGGCAAACGGAAGAAATACATAGATTAACTTACAGCGGGAACAAAATGGGAAGAATGCAATCCTAAAAAAAAATATTATGCTAAACTACTTTACGGTAAGAAGCCGGAAGTCAGAGCTGCTAAAATTCAGAACCGGAATTCGGTGTGGTTACATTCTAAACCGGAGCTGAATGCCAGTGATGTGGTTCATGCTCAGAACTGCTACAATACAATCACGTGACAACCGATTCCGGTTCTGTTACAGTCATTTTCAGCATTATTTTGTTCATTTAGTGTTGCTATAAAATTTATAGGCGGCTAATTGGCAAAATCGTTAGAATTTCGAGGTCGATAAAAAAAGTACCAGTACAATACTAAGGTCAATTCTTTCACTCTCTCTCTCTCTCTGTTCAGATCTGAAGAGGAAATAGGATCCGACAGGTTGAAAAATACATACATGCATACACACACACATGCGCCTGTCTGAGCCCGATACGGGCAACCAACAGTTCACAATATGAGTTTCACCTGAATATCCAATCAGTCATTCGAGTTAGTTAAAAAAAAGTCTATATTAGTAGCATGACATAGTCCCTTCGTTATATCAGTTGATCTCTCTTGTTATTGTGTCGTTTCTCCCTTTTTCTCTTGTCCTGCTTTCTTTGGTTTTCAATATCAATACTTACATCATGGATTATGTTCCACCATATTGGTCTGTCATCAACATAATGCCACCAGCAGTGAAAAATATTACCTTTTCTCAAAATATCCTTGATCGTGAAGTGAAGGCGTCCTACATGTCCAACACCATCCTCAAGGTCACCAAAAAAACGTTTCTTTACAGGTCTAAAATCATCCATGCGGACGTCATGGGCAACCCATCTGAGTCTGTTCCTTATGAAGATAGTTTCAATGTCGGGAGTCTTTGCATATTTCAGTACCTCATCATTTGTGACAATGTGGTCCCATTTAATGTTGAAACAGTTCTTAATTGTCTTATGTGGTAACGATGAAGAGTCCACATCTCACTTCCATAAAAGAGAGGAGTCACATATTGGTTATAAACTTTAAGTTTAGTCTCAGAAGTCAGTTCCCTGGATTCAAAGACTCACTCCTAGTTTACCTACAGCACAAGAGGTAGCTTGAATACTTAAACTAAGCTCTTCATCTAATTTATAGTCTTTGGTGACATAGATGTCAAGATATTTGAAGCATTCCACTCTGGCAAGTTTTTGTCCATTAATGAAAACATCAACTTGCACTGTTTCAGTCTTCTTAATGTTGATATGAAGGCCCATTTTCAATGAAACTGTGTTATATGAAGATAACAGCTGCCGTAGAACAATGGAATCGTTGCAGAAAACAGCGATGTCAGCAACATATTGCCCCCCCCCCTTATAAATTCAAGTGGATTTGAGGCAACAAAGATAAAAAATATTGCCATTATATTTGGCGTTAGGAGGGGCATCCAGCTGTAGAAAACCAGCCAGAAACACCCCTATATGAGTGAGACACGGTCACCTGACACAACTTGCCTCAAAATAGGACCCATCTAACCCATGCTGGCATGGAAGATGGACGTTAATCGATGATGATGATGATATCTAAAGCGTACTTTGATGCTGTGTGAGGGGCTGACTTCTTTAGAGGCTATAAAAAGCAATACAACAGCATAGACCCCAAACAGTACACGGGAAAGTTTGCAGCCTTGTTTCACTCGAGTATTGTAAGGGACAGGGTTTGACAATTCGCCAACTATAATAAGCCTAGCATGCATTTTTGAATATAGAGTCCTAATGATACTAACAAATTTATCAGGAAAGCCAAGCTTTCTCAGAATTTCACAGTCAAAAGCCTTGAAGTCTATAAAAGCAATGTGTAAATTACACTGATGTTCTCAGCATTTCTCTATAATTTGACATAAGGTGAAGATACTGTCTGTATATCCTGATTGTGACTAAGAGTAAAACTTTTTAGCAAGCTGTTGCAGTCTGTGGAGTATGATGTTTGCAAGGAGTTTCCCAATCACATTAAGCAACGATCACCTTTCTTAGAAAAAATAGAATGTTAGCATCAATAAGATCAGATGGTAAGCTTTATGAGATCCAGAACTATTTAATAATTGTTTCTACTTTTGGCACAAGGCCAGCAATTACCCAGTGCATTACTGATACTTTATTTTATCGACCCCGCAAGGATGAAAGCAAAGTTAACCTCGGCGGAATTTGAATTCAGAATGGCAAGGGCCGTAACTCTATGCTGCAAAGCATGGTGTCCGACCCTCTACCAGAAATGATCTTAAGGTATTGCCACCATGAACTAAAACCTCTTGGACTCTTCTTGAGTTTAGTTTTTTGTGTGCTGTCTCAAGTTCTATCATGGTGATAAGGTTGTCAAATCTTTTAATGATTGGTTGTTGCTCCATTTCATTAAGAATTTCCCAATTAGCATCAGTCGGTTGGTTGAGGACTTCACTAAAGTACTCAATCCATCTGTCTTTGATGTCTTCAATTACTGAAAGAAGGTCACCGTTCTTCAACTGCACAGGATGCAGATTTTTGACCTTGGGACCATATACTGCATTGAAAGTTGCATAGAGTTCTCTATGATTCTTCTGTACAAATCTTTCAATGTCATTGGCTTTTTGTTGAAACCAGTTGTTCTTGAGCTTTCTAATTTTATCTCTTAGACCTTTTATACTGCTGCTCTCTCTTAGCTTTCAGAAGTCTCTGAATTTCTTGCTCCTGATCTTCAAACCAATCTCTACTTCTCCTTTTTCTTTTTTTATGAAAGAATTGTTGGTGATGTTGATGGATTTCCTGCCCACTGGATTATCAAGGATGTGGTGCCAGTGTTGGGAATGATGCTGCCAAGTGTTCTTGAGACAAGTATTTAGTTGGTACATTGAGCCCATGATGGAGAGTTGAAAGCATGTGCAACATCCTAACAACATTAAGCCATTAGAGTTCACATTTCCCACTCCATGTTTGCCAACTACTGATGGCCATGACTTCCAATCTTTTCCAATATCAGTTTTGAAGTCACCAAGAACAACAATAGCATCCCACCACTTGCTTTAACAATGCATTCACTAAGTTGCTCATAGAAACATTCCTTCTCAACCACTGACTGTTACATTGTGGCTCCATAAACACTGATCAATGTGAGATAAGAGTTGTTCTTCAGTTGAACGTGAGCAGTCATGAGTCTGTCAGAAATAGGAACTGGATTAATGTGACCAAATTTATTAGAGACAGCAAATTCAACCCCAGCTGCTGTGTCATCATTTCCGTTCCAAAAGATAGTATGGCTCCTCTCTTTTATGTTACAGGAGCCTGGACGCTGTACCTCACTCAAGGCACAAATATCAATACCTATCTTTTCTATCTCACTGCAGATAATAGCTGTAGTCCTTTCAGGCCTGACAGAATTTCTATCATTGTTAGTAGTCCAAATATTCCAAGCTGCTAGATTAAGCAATTGTGTCACTCTCTTGGAAGCTCAGTTATTTGTTGAAATTGAATTTTCATTGGTTACCCTGAAAGCGGTAGAACTATATGGACTTTGCTCACTTTCCAACACTGCCATATAATGTGGCACATTGGTTACCTTGTACGCAGTAGCATTAGGGGAACATTCAGTGTTACTCATCTCATAAAAAGGCTGTGCTAAAAGATGGCAATGCTGCCCAGCACACTGTAGAATCCCTTGGCAAGAAACCCTGGAGACTGGCGGCACAGCAAAGCTGAAACTACTGCAGGAGCAACCTGTTGTAGGTACTATTTGCCCATAAGTTGGGATTGGTATAAAGCCAGGGCATATCCACATGGTGATGAGCCATGCACCAAATACCTTCTGTGGAGTCCCTACTCCTTCTTTGTTAGAGCCTCATTAGTTGTAGAACTCACACAGACAATACATTTCAAATGAGACCAAGCATGACAAGTAAAAAAAAAATTTAAAAGAAAAAATAATGAAAATTGAAAAATTTTAAATGTATATATAGATTGAAAACACACTCACATACGCACACACAATTTGGATTTGGATGGCTGTTGACTCTGCTAAGTTCCTCCGCTCTTTGCTGGGTCTTGTATTTCATCCCACAGGGTGTCCAAATATCACCCTGCTCACAGTGTCCAAATATCACGCTCCTCACCAAACAAACTAGGTGGGGTTGCCAGTTTAGTCGCTGGTGACTCGACCAAGCGACAGGTTGTGCTGGGTTACATGTTACCTACCAGTAGCACATACATACATATGTAATATCAAGATTTAAAAGGGATGACATAGATTGTTTTCATTGTTAAAAGAATAATAGCTAATCACTTATAAAATGTAATAGATATTTATTAATAGTGTAAAAAAAAATAGAATATGTGTTTTTAAAGAAATCAAAAAGAGATTTGTGTATGTTATACACTTTTCAAAGACATTCAGATACTATTACATGGACTATGTTGAAAAATAAACAGCAGTCTTTGGTCATTCCATGAGACTATCTTGGTCAGTCTGCCGAAGCTGATGCATATACACACTATGTACCACGCCACCCTCACATGAGGACAGGCTGAAGTAAAAAGCACCCAGCCCACATTGTAAAGTGGTTGTGTAGGTGTCATGACAAATGGCACCCAGTCCTTACTGTCAAGTGTAGGTGTCACAACAAAAAGCGCCCAGTACTCACTGTAAATGAAGTTGGCATTAGGAAGGGCATCCAGATGTAGAAACCAAGCCAAAATCAGTTCTGTATGAATAACACATGGTCACCTGACCTAGCATTGCCTACAACAGGACAACTCGTCTAACCCATGCTAGCATGAAAAAATGGACATGATGATGATTCACTGTTGATAGGGGTGTAAACTTTTCAGTAAGTCAACATATACAATATCAGTAGATCTTGGTTCACTGCTAACCAATTTTTTTATTATTAAAGTTAATATCTTTTTATTTACGTAAATTATCAAATAATTAACAATTTTCAGACAGAAAGTAATCAGAAAGAAAAAAAAAAAGAAAACAAGTAACAGAAGACATGAAAACTCAATTACATGGCACAATAAAGGTTGCTGAAGTTTCCCTTTAATAATTTTTGAGACAAGCCAACTCACAGCATTGCTGTTTAATAACCAAGCAACCTCTTGAGCATCACCTGATATATTGGTAAGATGAGCTACCAACAATGACAGGAACCTTGTTAATTGCCTAGTTCCTGCAAAATTCTCAATTTTTACAGTTTGAAAAAATAGTTGCCTAATAATTCCTGATATTATCCAATTTTATTCCATTTGGTTATAGATGTAGTGGCCGTCACTAGGAAAGGTGTAGGTAGGAACTCCATCCTCTGCCCCAAATGCAAACAATGGGTACACAAGAGATGTAGTGGGATCTCAGGAAGCTTAACTAAGAATGTAGGCTTCACATGTAGCAGCTGCGCTGGGGCAGCAAGCAGGCAACGGCCACAGGAAACAAGCATTACCAAACTCTGGGAGGGCTCTGTAGAAACAGTAGACAGCTTCTGCTACCTAGGTGACCGAATTAGCAGTGGAGGTGGGTGTTCGGAAAGTACAATAACTAGGGTAAGAACGGGATGGAAGAAGTTCAGGGAGCTACTGTCACTGTTAGCTGCAAAAGGCTTTTCTCTCAAAATGAAAGGCTGACCGTATGATGCGTGTATCCGAACAGCAGTGTTACATGGTAGTGAAACCTGGGTGCTGTCTGTAGAAGACTTGCACAGATTAGAAAGAAACAAAGCTTGCATGCTCCACTGGATGTGTAATAGTAATATACGCGAACAGCAAAGCATAAACGAAATGAGAGAGAGACTGAGCATAAGTGGAATCAAATGCTTGTGCAGGAGAGGAGGTTACGTTGGTATGGACATGTGAGGCATATGAAGGATGACAGCTGCATAAAAAGGTGCAGAGCACTAGAAGTCAATGGAAGCCGTGGAGTGGGGAGACCCAAGAAGACCTGGGATGAAGTGATAAAAGCCGACCTTACCCAATTGCACCTCTCAAAGGTGATGACACACGACCATGACCTCTGGCGTCACGCAGTAATACAGAAGACCAGACTTCCCACAGGAACAAGCTGAAGCATATAGACAATATTCCCCCACCCCTTCCACTGCAAAGTGGTCGTGGATGTGCCACGGCAAAAAAGCACCCAGCCCACACTGTAAAGTGGACGTGTAGGCGCCACGGAAAAAAAGCACCCAGCACTCACTGTAAATGAGGTTGGTGTTAGGAAGGGCATCCAGCTGTAGAAATGAAGCCATAATCAGTTCCTGTATGAGCAAGACAAGGTCAGCCAACTGGACACTGCCAACAACAGGACAACCCGTCTAACCCATGCTAGCGTGGAAGAACGGACGTAAAACGGTGATGATATATATATATATATATATGGTGACACAACAAAAGCACGTAGTCCACACTGTAAAGTGATTGTGCTGGTGACAACAAAAAGCACCTAGTACTCACTGTAAACGAGGTTGGTGTTAGGAAGGGCATCCAGCTGTAGAAACCAAACCAAAATCAGTTCTTATGTACAAGACATGGTCATCTAACCTAGCATTGCCCACAACAGGACAACTCGTCTAACCCATGCTAGCATGGAAAAATTGATGTAAAACGGCAATGATGATGGTGATATAATTTTTGATGATTTAGTGTTATAGAATAAAAACTAATGATAAAAATATATATTTAGAAATGAAGCCCCCATGGGTGTGTGGTCCGAAGCTATCGCTTATTTAGCTTAAAGGTAAGTCCAGCACTGTCCATTAACCTAGTTCCCTGAGAATTTGGCACTCATATAAAGTAAGCACCTTGAGTATTGATCAGACTTGGCTATCATATTTGACAATAAATATGATTTTAAGTTAGAAAAATAAGCCATGAAACTAGATATGGTAAATAATAATATAGCTATATTTTTCTCCTATCTGCATCAAATATGTATGTCCTAATCACACTTATACCAAATGACTTCTGGGTCTATGATACTAAACAGTTTATCTTAAATCTTTCATCACAATTTTATGTAAGTTATAATCCAGCAAATTAATATTGAAAAAGTTAAATCTTTTAAAATTTTTGATTACTTTGAAAATGTTTGTTGTAGGTAAAAAGTCAAAGGGCAGCTAACCATGTATGGCAGGATTCTCAAACTCAAGGACTCAAATGGGCCATTACCTCTTGAGGCACATCAGGCCAAAAATGACATGGTGGTGGTGAGGAGGAGCGTGAATTCCATCTTTTATAATGCTAACATACAGGTTGCTACTTTTTTTTCTCATAAAATGAATTCGCATATGATAGTAAGTGGAATATGTGAATTAGTACAAAATGTAGGGGAAGAAATTTTCCTTTGTTCTGCCACGAGGCAAAAAAAAAAAACCTTTGCAGTCTGCTTGTTTGAGGCTCCTGATATATGATAAGGAAAGGATGAAAATCTTTTTTTTTTTTCGTGTGGGTAAAAGTAAAAAAAAAGAGGTCAGAATAGCTAATTATATATGGTAAGAAAAGGGTTAAGGTGTTTGTTGTAGGTAAAACGTCAACGAAAGGTGGGCTTAGCAGCCAATTATTGAGAAGTGCGAGAGATGCATAACTAAGGGAGATAATCATGGTGCACCTTTTATTTCAGTCATGCGCAGTAACCCGAAATCTAATGTCGGCCAAATCCGTTTTGGACCAGAAATGGTTTTTATATTTTACTGAATAACCTTGATTATAATTAACATTCCTGTAATTTTTAACTGTGGCATAACATAACATACATACACAGAACGCACGCAGACTGAGCTAAAAGACAGAACTATAACACATCTGTAATAATATCATCAGATAACTAAAAACGTTGGTTGATTCTCAAGTTGTGTAAAAAAAAAGACAAGGCACTTTTCTGTTTGTTTTTCTAGTTTCTCTTGGTTTGATTTTATTTAATTACATTTGGTCGTGATTATTTTAGTAATGAGACATTAAATAATTGTTTTGGCATCATTAGCAACATGTGTGCCGAAAGATTAAGTCGTATTCTGGCGAAATGTCAGGCCTGTGTGGATGAAAACAACTTCTATGAGGCTCACCAAATGTACAGGACATTATATTTCAGGTAAGATTTAGCAATTAAATTATTTCTGAAAAAAACAAGCAAAGAAACAAAACAAAACAAAAATAAAACGAACAAATAAAACAAAAAAAAACTTCCTCTTATGTTACCTCATTACCTTTATATTAAGCACGCTAATATGAACCACAACAACATATACATACAACTACACACATTGTCACAGGATATTAGATTACACATTTCAGATATTTAACAATTAAAACCTTCCTCTGTGTTTCTTCTCTCTAGCTTTTCACTAATCACATCGATATATAAAACGCACACAAAAAATAATTACACATACACATACAGTCAACACATACATCATTAACATTGCCACATATATTCCCTATAAATATATATACATACACGCGCGCGTGTGTGTGTGTGTGTATATATATATATATATGCGTGTGTGTGTGTGTATATATATATATATATATGCGTGTGTGTGTGTGTATATATATATATATATATATATATATATATATATATATATAGATATATATAAATATATATATATTGACAATAAGACATACCTCTTATATAATAAACTATATTACCTACTTTTCGATCTTTATATTAGTTATATTGGGGTGTAAACAGTGATTGTGTTGTAATTCTATTAACATTTAGATATTTATATATATATATGTGCACACATTTGTTAGTGTGTCTGAAATACACACACACACACACACACACATATATATATATATATATATATATGAGAGGGTATGGTAAGGTACCAGGTGGACCATAACCAACCAGAGTACTCGATACTTGGGGTAGTAGAGTGGGTAATATGAAAAGATTCAGGACCCCGACGGCTGAGCTCTGGCCGTTCGGATCTAGCTAGCTGTCGGATAGAGCTCAGCCGTCGGGGTCCTGAATATATCTATATATATATAAATATAAATATAAACAAAGCAATATATATAAATATTACGTTTTAATTAACCACAAATTCCCTCTTCTACCAGATGGTTTACTTAAGTCTCCTCCACCTGATCTTCTGGCCCCTCTTCTTCCTAGGAGGGTTGTTGGGGCAAAGCGCTCAGACACGCCTTCCAGCTGGTTCTGTCAGAAGCAACCTCGACTGGATCCCCAAGCGCGACCAGCCGGCTCGTGGTCGAACTCTGGGTCATCCGTAAAATCTCTCCAGTGATTCTTTCATCAGACTTAACTACTATTTCTATTCCACTCACTAATTGATAATCTACTTTCTCAACCCCCACACCTAACAAATTAGGGTTTTATTGGTATCAGATATTCTTTGAAGACAATACTAATATCTTGTCCGATTCATCGAGCATGCTCCACACACACATGTACATACACAAATATATTTATAGATACATACATACGTGTATATAAATGTGCGCGCGCGCGCACACACACACACATATATATATATATATATATATATATATATATATATATATATATATATATATATATATAGATAGATAGATAGATAGATAGATAGATAGATAGATAGATAGATAGATAGATAGATAGATAGATAGATAGATAGATAGATAGATAGATAGATAGATAGATAGATACTTACACACACACATACCTACACACATACTGACAAGCTGATAAGGAAAACTTACCTCTTATTAACCCTAATCCAAACCATAAGCGGTAAATAAGACGAGATACTTTCATATTCTTCAAAAGTGGTTTATTGTTAATGATAGATTTCTTTATTTACCATAAAGGCATAAAAAGAAGGGACAAATACAAAGGGGGAGTTTACATATAATCGAGTAAAAAGGGTGTAACATGTTAATGATAGCCACGAAAATATGTACACAAAAAAAACAAACCAGTCAGGTTCCATATTCTTAAGATCTTAATATCTGAATCATTTATTAGTACTGATCGACATGACATTACTTGTGACCGGAATCTGACAGGTTTTTTGACTGTCTTCGATGATTCTAAAATTTACTTTCTTCTACAAATACACAAATTGTAACAACACTGACATTTGTGATTAAAAATATCAAATATTTATTAAGAACTGTTCTGATGTTTAACATATACATACATATATACGAGGGTGGTTTTATTATACATCAGAGCAGTTCTTTATAAATATTTGATATTTTAATCACATATGTAAACACCAATACATACATATGATCCACCAACAGCATTGAAGGCAATAATATTACTTCCCTGAGGATTCTAAGTGCATGGTCTGTATAATAATATATATGCATATATATATAGACTTCTTATATTGTAATTGTACCTTAGACGAAACACTGTGTAAGGGGTAAATGTTGTTTTTTAAATGTATTTTTGATTATATATATATATATATAATCAAAAATAAATGGAGAAGGCAATATATATATATAAATAAAATTAGAATTATATTTCTCGCCCTAGCACAGCTGATACATAAATGTAAGTATGCATACGTACACACATATATACACACACACATATATATATATACACACATATGTACGTATGGGTTATATCAAACATTGATAATAATATTCGATTCATTTGTAAACAAATGGCCTGATGAAGGGTAATGACCCAGAAACATGTTGATTGTTCCTTGATGCCAGTGTTGAACAAACGGATGACGATTTGTCATCGGCACGGCACAGCTTTAATCAGGCCGTTTGTTTACAATATATTAATGTTCGATATAACTCATATGTACATATGTGTGTGTGTGTATATATATATATACATGTGTGTGTACATATATATATACAGGGTGGGGCATAAAAACTGTTACAAAATAAAATGCAAATAGTTCTTGAAAAAAACATTTATTTCAAGATCTGACTTCAACAAATAGTAAGTAATATACTATTAAACAACTGCCCCAAAATGTATTCGAAATGCTTTCCTCTAGCTCTCACTACTGCTCGAAGACTTGTAGGAAAGTCTTCGATGGCTGCACGAACAGTTTCCATGGGTATTTTCTCCCATACTTTATTCAGTTTTGATTTTAGAGTTTCAATATTTTGGCTAGGAGTAGAGCAGGCTTCACTCTCAAGAATTGACCATAAGGAAAAATCGAGAGGGTTGAGATCTGGTGATGTCGGAGGCCACTCTTCCTTACTGATCCATGCAGAACAATGGTCTCTACACCACTATTGTGTTACGCAAGCAGTGTGGCTCGTCTCCATCTTGTTGGAGAGTCCAAATGTCATCGCTATAAACAGATATGCACCATGGCATCAGTGCTCCTTCCAAAATATTTTTTATGCAAAGTTCTTTGTTAATTTTAACTCCTTGAGGCATAAAATTCAGAGGAGACTTCCCTCTTTCAGAAATGGCTGCCCAAGCCATCACTGATGCTGGTTTCCCTGTTCTGAACACTTTTCCTACACTTGAAGGAATTGATTTGAGACTTTTTGCAAGTACTCAATCATTTTGATGATTGTGAGACTGCTGCACAGTGAATAACTTCTCATCTGTAAAGGTCATGTTTTGCAGCGTGCCATCTTTGATACGGTCCAATAACAGTTTACTTCTCGAGAGCCTATTTTCAATTGTGGCTGCAGAAAGAAGCTGCCTCTTTTGGAACTTATAGGGTGACATCCCCAGATCATCTCGACATATCCTCCGTATAGTTCTCGGCGATCTTTCTGCTTCTTCTGCCATTTTTCTCATGGACCTTCTTGGATTACGCCTTATTTTTTCCCTCACACTTTTAACAAGTTTTGGTGTTCTTGAGGTGCGAGGGTGTCCGGATTGAGGTCTGTCTTTGGGTGTGGAAGTGTCCTTAAATCGATTAATTGTCCTTTTGATCAACATTCTATTGATCTTAAGAATTTTCCCCAGTTTAAATATCTTGGGTGGAGTCAGGCCTTTTTCATGCTTCTCTATAATGAACTTTCTTTTCAATTCTATGGACATTGCAAATAGTTAATGGAGTAATGTTCTGAAAAATAGTTAATATGGTTATAGTGCATGGATTTGATACAAATATATTAGTTATATTAGCAACATAATGTATTTTTAAATTGATTTAAAACTTTGTAACAGGAATTATGCCCCACCCTGTATATACATCTGTGTGTACATATATATATATATATCCATACATGCATGGAAAAAAATGGATGTAAAAACGATGGTAATATGTGTGTATGTGTAATATATATATATATATATATATATATATATATATATATATATATATATACCACTATTGGCCGCTAAAGGGTTCTCTCTAAAAATGAAAGGCAGGCTGTATGATGCCTGAATACGAACAGCAATGTTACATGGCAGTGAGACCTGGGCATTGTGTGCAGAGGATATGCGCAGACTGGAGAGGAACGAACCTTGCATGCTCCGCTGGATGTGTAATAGTAATATACGTGAACGGCAAAGCATAAACGAACTAAGGGAGAAATTAGGAATAAGAGGGATCAGATGCTGTTTACTCGAGAGAAGACTACGTTGGTACGGTTACGTGATGCACATGAAAGACAGCTGTATAAAAAAGTGCAGGGCGATAAAAATAGACGGTAGCCACGGAGTAAGCAGACCCAGAAAAACCTGGGACGACTTGATAAATTCCGACGTCACACCTCTCCAAGACAATGTCACTGGACCGAGATCTTTGGCGCTACACAGTAATACAGAAGACCCGGCTTGCTTAAGTACAAAGCGAAACCTACAGTCAGTAGGCACCTCTAACAAAAATACACCCCCATCCCATTACCCCCACCCCATCCACTACCCCTTCCAATGTAAAGTTATGTTGGTACCACAACATCCAGTCCGGAACAAATGAGGTCGTGTAGGTGTCACGACAAAAAAACACACAGTCCACGCTGTAATGTGGCCGTGTAGGTAACACGGTAAAAACCTCCCAGTCCACACTGTAAACGTGCTTGGTGTTAGGAAGGGCATCCAGCCGTAGAAGACCCGCCAGACAGTCCTATACGAGCAAGACAACCAATCTTGCCTCAAGTGGGAAAATTCCCGTCCAAACCCATGCTAGCGTGGAAGATTGACGTTAGTGACCCCAGTCCGTATCATCTCATTTCTACAGCTGAGTAAACTGGAGCAATGTGAAATAAAGTATCTTGCTCAAGGAAAAAACACATCACCCGGCCTGAGAATTGAACTCACAACTTTTCGATTGCAAGGCCAATGCTCTAACCACTAAGCCATGTATATATATTCTTCTTTCTTCTCATGTTTTTTATATATATTTACCTCGGCTGTGTTTGTCTGTTTCTCTCTTACTGCTTCCCCGTTCTCTCTGTTTCTCTCACCTTCTTTCGCCCCTCTGTCAGTTACACTTTCTCTCGACTGACCACTTCCTCGCACTTCCACTCACTTACTCTCTGTTTCTCCCCTTCTCACTTCCTCCCGTTTGGCTTACAGTGGGTCTCTTCTTGCTTACATCTCACTCACGTCGGACGTCTGTACCTTTCGCTCATGAAATCCACCCAGTTTATGCTGACCAGGACAATCATGTTGCTTGTTTTTTTCCTTTCTTTGGTTTGCTTTTATCCTTCTATGTTGTTCACTTGTCCCCCTCGCTTTACGCGATTTACTGGTCCCAATAACTTTTTTTAGTTATTGCTCGCACCAACCGGAGGTATATGATTTTTAATGCGATGAAATACCAATGATGGTTGGAAAATCACTGACGAAGGACTATTTTTATCATATGTAACCCATGTGCAACCACGCAGTATTCTTCTTTCTTCTCATGTTTTTTATATATATATATATCATATCATCATCATCATCATCATTTTTTACGTCCGCTTTTCCCTGCTTGCAAGGGTGGGACGGGAACTGATTCTGGCTTGATTTCTACAGCTGGATGCTCTTCCTAACACCAACCTCATTTACAGTGAGTGCTGGGTGCTTTTTTGCCATGGCACCTCCACGACCACTTTGCAGTGGAATGATAGGGACCCCAGTCCCTATCATCTCATTTCTACAGCTGAGTAAACTGGAGCAATGAGACAAGTAAACAACAGGGAAGGAAAGCAACGCAAAGATAGGAAAAAACAAGCAGCATGGAAATCCGGTCAGCTTAAACTGGGTGGATTTCATGAGCGAGAGAGATATATACAGACCGTCCGGCGTGAGTGAGATGTGAGCAAAAAGAGAACCCACTACAGGCCAAACGGGAGGAAGTGAGAAGGGGAGAAACAGAGAGTGAGTGAGTGGAAGTGCGAGGAAGAGGCCAGTCGAGAGAAAGTGTAACTGACAGAGGGGGCGAAAGAAGGTGAGAGAAACAGAGAGAGCGTGGAAGCAGTAAGAGAGAAACAGACAAACGCAGCTGAGGCAAATATATATAAAAAACATGAGAAGAAAGAATACTGCGTGGTTGCACATGGGTTACATATGATAAAATTAGTCCTTCGTCAGTGATTTTCCAACCTTCATTGGTATTTCATCGCTTTAAAAATCATATACCTCCGGTTGTTGCGAGCAATAGCTAAATAAAGCTATTGGGACAAGTAAATCGCGTAAAGCGAGTGAGACAAGTAAACAACAGGGAAGGAAAGCAACGCAAAGATAGGAAAAAACAAGCAGCATATATATATATATATATATATATATATATATCATCATCATCACCACCACCGTTTTACGTCCATTCTTCCATGCTAGCATGGGTTAGACGGGTTGTCCTGTTGTGGGCAGTGTCTGGTCGGCTGACCATGCCTTGCTCATACAGGAACTGATTTTGGCTTCATTTCTACAGCTGGATGCCCTTCTTAACACCAACCTCATTTACAGTGAGTGCTGGGTGCTTTTTTCCGTGGCGCCTACACGTCCACTTTACAGTGTGGGCTGGGTGCTTTTTTGCCGTGGCACCTCCACGACCACTTTGCAGTGGGAGGGTGTGGGGGCATATTGTCTATATGCTTCAGCTTGTACCCATGGGAGGTCGGATACTCTGTATTACTGCGTGACGCCAGAAGTCACGGTTGTGTGTCATTGCCTTTGAGAGGTGCAACTGGGTAAGGTCGGCCCCTATCACCTCATCCCAGGTCTTCTTGGGTCTCCCCACTCCGCGGCTTCCATTGACTTCTAGTGCTCTGCACCTTTTTATGCAGCTGTCATCCTTCATACGCATCACATGTCCATACCAACGCATCCGCCTCTCCTGCACACAGCATTTGATTCCTCTGATGCTCAGTCTCTCTCTCAATTCATTTATGCTTTGCCGTTCGCGTATATTACTATTACACATCTATCGGAGAATGTAGGCTTCGTTTCTTTCTAATCTCCGTAAGTCTTCCACCTTCAGCGCCCAGGTCTCACTACCATGTAACATTGCTGTTCGTATACACGCATCATACAGTCTGCCTTTCATTTGGAGGGAAAAGACTTTTGCAGCTAGCAGTGGCAGTAGCTCCCTGAACTTCTTCCATCTAGTTATTGAACTTTCTGAACACCCAGCTCCGCTGCTAATTCGGTCACCTAGGTAGCAGAAGCTGTCTACTGTTTCTACAGAACCCTCCCAGAGATTGGTGGTACTTGTTTCCTTTTGCTGCTTGCTGTCCCAGCACAGCTGCTACATGTGAAGCCTACATTCTTAATTAAGCTTCCTGAGATCCCGCTACATCTCTTGTGTACCCATTGTTTGCATTTGGGGCAGAGAATGGAGTTCCTACCTACACCTTTCCTACATACTGAGCAAGGCCATTTGCCTGAGGGGATCTGGGTTCTGTTTTCTCGTCTACTTATAAGGACCTTAGTCTTTGTCATGTTGACTTTGAGGCCTTTTCTCTCTAGTCCCTACTTCCAAGTTTGGAATTTCTTCTCTAGTTCTACCATAGATTCAGCTATAAGTGCGAGGTCATCTGCATACAGGAGTTCCCATGGGCATCCGGTCTTAAACTCCTCCGTTATTGCCTGCAGGACTATGATGAACAGGAGAGGGCTAAGAACAGAGCCCTGGTGGACACCAACCTGTACGCTAAATTCTTTGTTATACTCATTGCTAATCCTAACTTTGCTGACTGCTCCCCTATACATGGCTTGTACAGCTTTCACAAGCCATTCATCTACTCCTAGTTTTCTAAGAGCCCACCAGATTATAGCACGTGGAACTGTGTCAAAGGCTTTCTCCAGATCGACAAATGCCAGGTAGAGTGGCTTACTTTTAGCTAGGTACTTTTCCTGTAACTGCCTCACAAGGAAGAGGGCATCAGTGGTGCCTCTTCCTGGTACAAACCCAAATTGCATCTCATCTAGTTTCACCCGGTCCCTAATCAACTGTGCTATAACTCTTTCTGTTACTTTCATGACCTGGTCCATCAGCTTTATACCTCTATAGTTTCCTCTATCTAGTGCATCACCTTTACCTTTGTAGCAGTTGACAATGATGCTACTGCACCAATTTTTTTGGTATGACACCTTCTAGTATTACCTGGTTAACAATACGTGTAGTTATAGTGTGACCTACAGACCCAGATGCCTTCAGCATCTCGGCAGCTATACCCGATGGACCGGTTGCCTTCCCCATCTTCATATCTTTGATTGCCTTACTTACTTCGCTGCTGCTGACTTGTACTGCTGGCCCCTCTATAGGGTCTACTTGGGGTAGGGTCTCTTCTTCCCATGCATTCTCCTCATTTAGTAATCTATCATAATGGCTCTTCCACGCATCTTTCTTCTCAGCACTTGTGAGGGCAAGCTCACCTTTATCATTCCGGATACACTTCTCTCCAATGACATCACAACTCTCTCTGACACACTGCCTTGCAATCTTGAACACCTGTTTCTGGTCCTCACGTTGCAAAACATGCTTGAATTTTCTATCCTCTGCTTCCCTCCTAGCTAAGTATACTTGTCACCTAGCTTCCCTCTTGGTCTCTATGTAATATACCCTGCTTCCCCCATTCTTCCATTTTTCCATGACTGTCTCTTGGCCTTAACTGCCTCCTTTACCTTATTGTTCCACCAACAAGTCACTCTCCTCCTGCTTGTGGTCTTACTCCAGCCACAGATCTCATCTGTCGCCTCTAGGAAGTTTTTTTTAGGAACTGCCAGTGCTCTTCTACATTGAATGTCTCTATCTGTTCTTATTGACTGTCGTAGGCATTGAGTAAAATATCTTTAAATCTGTTACTAGCCGAGGGGTCTTACAGCTTCCAGATCTTTGTTCTCCAGGTTGGCCTCTGCTTCCAGGTTCGTCTAGTTCTGACCGTGAGGTCGCTGACAACTAAGCTATGTTGGGAGGTACATTCCTCACTAGGGAAGGCTTTTGTGTTTACGACCGTCCATCTGTCATGTCCTCTGATGAGGATAAAATCTATCTGACTAGAATGCTCCCCTGATCTATAGGTGATCAGGTGGTTGTCGGGTTTTTTGAAGTTTGTGTTACATATTGACATGTCATTGGCGTCGCAGAATTCTAGAAGTCTGAATCCTTCTTCATTTCTTGTGCCAACCCCATGGCCTCCATGGACTCGATTGAAGCTGTCACAGTGTTTGCCTACGTGTCCGTTAAAATCTCCTGCGATGATTAGGAAGTCATTGTTGTTTGTTAGAGCAGTAGAGTGCATTAGGGACTCGTAAAACCTATCCTTCAGTTCGTCTGGCAACCCCGATTGCGGTGCATAAGCTGATATTATTGTGGTAATTGTTTTATTCAGGACTAGTCTGAGTTTAATGATTCTTGCATTTACCCTGTACACTGAGATTACTTTATCTACCCACTTGTCAGTTAGTAGTATTCCTACACCACCCATCCCATCGTCATTTCCCACTCAGAAAAATTTGTAGCACTGACTTTTTCCTACAAGGACTCTAGCAGACTCTCCTCTCCATCTAGTCTCTTGCACACAGCATACATCAATTTCCTTTCGCTCTAGCATCTCTTCGATTTCTCCTGCTCTTCCTTTCATTGTGCGTACATTGATGGTACCAACTCGGAGTTTTGGGCATTTGTCAACATTCGTAGGGAAGGGTCGATTTTTGCAGGGGTGTGTGTGTGCTTCCTGTCTCTGAATTGGAGCTTCACATGGGTGCTTGGTAGCTCGCGGATTCATATTCATTTTCATCTATTAATTCAGAGTTCCTCCATTTATTCTCAGCTCATCCATACATAACGGTAGGAAAATTCAGGGCTAGAGGAACAGTGGTGGTGGTAATAATGGCAGGGTGTGTTGGGCTGGGACGGGGGATGAGAGAGTTAGGTAGTAGTAGAAATGGCAGGGTTTGTTGGGGTTGGTAGTGGGAGGGGGGGCATGCTGAGGTTTGATTGGTCGAATAGGCTATGGTGGTGTGAGGGGGTGGGCGGGAGTGAAATTGTGAGGTAGGTAGCCATCATGGCCTGTAGTATCTCATGGCAAAATAAACCGATAGGAGTAGATGACTTCGTAGAGACAGCGAAATGATAAATACAACAACTAATAATAGTGTAAGAGAGTAGATGACTTCGTAGAGAGACAGCACGGGAAAAGAATATATATATATATACGAGGGGGGATCAAAAAGTTCTTGGAATTTTTCAGAAAATATTCTATTTTTCAAAAAATATGATTTACCTTCAATTTATTTTTCTACATAGTTGCCATCCAGGTCAATACACTTCACAAAGCGATGCTTCCAACTCCGTCAGCCGTCTCTAAAGAAAGTTGAAGGCCTTGTTCGAAGCCATGTGTTGGCAGTGTTTTTAGTTTCTTCAACACCACTAAAATGGGTTCCTTTTAGCATTTTTTTGAGTTTTGGAAAGAGGAAAAAGTCTGATGGGGCTAAATCTGGACTATAAGGCGGGTGAGGAAGCACTTCCCATCGAAATTCTCGAAGAACTTCTTTTGCAACCCGCGCAGAATGCGCTGGTGCATTGTCATGGTCAAACAAGATCCCACCATGAAGTTTCCCTTTTCGTTTCTTGACTAATGCCTCTTTCAGTTTCCTTAAAACATTTGCATAGTAAGCTCTTGTCACAGTTCTTTGACCTTCAAGATAATCTATTAGTATCACCCCATCTGAATCCCAGAAAATGGTGGCCATCACTTTTTTATCCGACTTTTGAGATTTGAATTTGATTGGCCCCCGATGATCCACGTAGAAGCCACTGTTTTGACTGCTGTTTGGATTCAGGATCATACTGGTAGATCCAGGTTTCATCTCCGGTGATGATTCTGGTCAGGAAATGCTCTTCATCAACTTCAATTTTGTTTAATATCGCCAAAGACAGATCACTTTGAAGAATCAGCTGATCAGGGCGCAACGCTTTTGGGACCCATCGCACTGAAAGCTTGCTTAGTCCCAAATTATCGTGCAGAATTGAATTTGCCGAACCATATGAAATGTCTAGGGACTTAGCTAACTGATTAACTGTTATTCTTCGATCTTCTTCAATTAAAGTCTGAGCAGCCTCAACGTTTGGTCATTTTTTGATGTTCCTAGTCTTCCACTGCAATGGTCGTCTTCAAGGTCGTCTCTCCCTTGTTTGAATCGATGAATCCACTTGTAGACAGCAGTTTTCTTTGGAGCAGTAGTACCGTAAACTTTAACTAAAGCCTCCATAATCTGTGTCCCTTTCCATTTGAGTTTCACCAGAAACTTGATATTCGATCTTATCTCAAAATAACTATT
>OZ024741.1:106334536-106354536 GCA_964016885.1 Eledone cirrhosa
GAGTTTTTGTCGTATTGAACAGAACAAATCTTGTATTTTTGTTTTTTGTTAATCGCTTGTTAAACACGAGGATCTCATACAATCCTAACCTTCTAACCAACCTTCCCAACACCCCTCCCTCCCGCCCCCACGCACCACCATTGTTATTACGTGAACCAATCGTAAGCCAGAGCCCCCACGCATCACCATTATTATTACGCGGACCAATCATAAGCCAGAGGCCTATACTATCGCTTGCCCGGTTGCCTTTCGATATATGATGGATGGATGGATGGACTACGGAATCCTGGAGAGTGGAAGAGAGAGAAAAATCTGGACGCTCAGCGACAATGCCAAAGATAAAGACAAATTCACCTCGTGGACGAGAATGCGAGCACTCCTCTTTGTTTCGACCGCGGACGGCTAACATAACCCCATCTCCCCCCGCCCCCCACCGCCCCCACCCTCCAAACGCAATCCAAAACTTCAGAGTTGGTACCATAAATGTAAGCACCCTAAAGGGTCGCGCTAACGAGGTTGTAGAAATGCTTGAACATAAGGAGGTCGATGTTTGTTGTATTCAAGAGACCAGGTGGAGGGGTGGGTCTGCTAGATTCATTGAGGGTAAAAAACGATGTTATAAGCTTTTCTGGGTGGGAAACGACGATGGGCTGGGTGGAGTAGGAATCATGGTAGCAGAAAAGTGGGCAGATAAGATAATAGACGTAAATAGAGTGAACGACAGAATAATTAAAATACGACTTGTCCTCAATAGAACTACGGTGACAGTAATATCTGCGTACGCACCCCAATCCGGACTGGCCGGCATTATAAAAGACAGATTCTATGAGACACTGATGCTCACTACCTCCCAAATAACCGACAGTGACTATATAATTATTGCAGGCGACCTAAATGGTCACGTTGGACAACATTGTGACGGCTACGACGAAATCCATGGAGGCTATGGGTTTGGTACTAGAAATGAGGAAGGCTCCAGAATCCTGGAATTCTGTGACGCAAATAACCTAACTATCTGTAACACTAACTTCAAAAAACGTGACAATCACCTGATCACCTATAGATCCGGGGAACACACAAGCCAGGTAGATTATATCCTTACCAGAAGACGTGACAGAGTGTCTGTTGTAAACACTAAATCCCTCCCCCATGAAGAATGCACCTCCCAACATAGACTGATAATTAGCGACCTCATAGTCAGGACGAGACGTAGTCGACAGCAGAAGAGGACTATCCTCAGGAGAAAAATATGGAAGCTAAAGGACCCCACAGCCAGAAATAAATTTCAAAGCATATTACTTGATGCTTTCGACAGTAAGGAAGAGCATTTAGAGTCGGACAATATAGAGGGACAGTGGGAATTTCTGAAAGCAAACCTGCTGATGACAACAGACGAAGTCTGTGGCTGGAGCAGGCCAGTAGGCAGGAGGAGAGTAACATGGTGGTGGAACAGTAAGGTGGAGGGGTCAATTAAGGCCAAAAAGCAGGCTTGGAAAGTATGGCGGGATGGGGGAAGTAGAGAAGACTATCAAGTGGCCAGGAGGGAAGCTAGGAGACAAGTGTACTTCGCAAGAAGGGAAGCAGAGGAAAGAAAGTTCAAGCATGTTCTACAACGCGAGGACCAAAAACGTGAGGTGTTCAGGATTGTTAGGCAATGTGTCAAGGAAAACTGTGATATTGTCGGGGAGAAGTGTGTACTTAATGATGACGGCGTACTTGCCATCACTGACGCTGATAAGAAGGTAACTTGGAAGTTTCACTATGAAAGGCTACTAAATGAGGAGAATAAATGGGAGAAAGACAGTCTCCCCCACATCGACCCAATAGAGGGACCAGCAGTGTTAGTCGAGGGGAGTATAATAAGTAAGGCAATCAAGGATATGAAGACGGGTAAGGCGGCTGGGCCTTCGGAAATAGTCGCTGAGATGCTGAAGGCATCTGGCACGGTGGGACACACCATGGTCACCCGCATAGTTAACCAAGTCGTACAGAATGGGGTTGTTCCGAAGGACTGGCATAGCAGCATCATCGTTAACTGTTATAAGGGTAAAGGAGATGCACTAGATAGGAGTAACTATAGAGGCATTAAATTAATCGACCAGGTCATGAAGGTCACGGAAAAAGTAATAGCGCAACTAATCAGAGAGAGAATTGACCTAGATGAAATGCAGTTCGGGTTTGTGTCGGGCAAAAGTACCACAGACGCTCTTTTCATTGTACGACAACTACAGGAGAAGTACCTAGCTAAAGGTAAACCCCTCTACTTAGCTTTTGTCGACTTGGAGAAAGCCTTCGACAGAGTCCCCCGCTCCATTATCTGGTGGGCTCTTAGAAAACTAGGTGTTGACGAATGGCTTGTGAGAGCGATACAAGCCATGTATAAAGAAACAGTCAGCAAGGTTAGAATTAACAACGAACATAGTGAAGAGTTTAGCGTAAAAGTTGGCATCTATCAGGGCTCTGTTCTCAGCCCCCTACTATTTATTATTGCCCTTCAGGCTATAACAGAGGAGTTCAAGACCGGCTGCCCATGGGATTAATTAACCTGGCTAAGACTAAAGTTCTAGTTTGTAGGAAAGAAAATAAGGCGGCGGTCCCTTCTGGGAAATGGTCATGCTCAGTGTGTAGGAAAGGCGTAGGTAGAAACTCCATTTTATGTCCCAAATGCAAAGTATGGGTGCATAAAAGATGTAGTGGGATCACAGGTAAGCTAACTAAGAACATAGATTTTACATGTGGCCGGTGCTCTGGTGCAATAAGTAGCAGCAAGTACCCACAAAATACTAGCTCTTACAACTGCGCAGAGGGCTCTATAGAAATAGTGGACAGCTTCCGTTACCTGGGCGATAAAATCAGCAGTGGGGGGAGGGTGCTCAGAAAGTACAGTAGCTAGAGTCAGAACTGGATGGAAAAAGTTCAGAGAGCTTATACCACTATTAGCTGCTAAAGGGTTCTCCCTAAAAATGAAAGGCAGGTTGTATGATGCCTGCATACGAACAGCAATGTTGCATGGCAGTGAGACCTGGGCATTGTGTGCAGAGGATATACGCAGACTAGAGAGGAACGAAGCTTGCATGCTCCGCTGGATGTGTAACAGTAATATACGTGAACGGCAAAGCATAAACGAACTAAGGAAAAAATTAGAAATAAGAGGGATCAGATGTTGTTTACTCGAGAGAAGGCTACGTTGGTATGGACACGTGATGCGCATGAAAGTCGATAGCTGTATAACAAAGTGCAGGGCAATAAAGATAGACGGTAGCCACGGAATAGGCAGACCTAGAAAAACCTGGGACGAGCTGATAAACTCCGACCTCACACACTTACACCTCTCCAAGACAATGTCACTGGACCGAGACCTTTGGCGGTACTCAGTAACAGAGAAGTCCGCCTTACCTAAATACATAGTAAAACCTACTACAGCCAGTAGGCATCTCTAACAAAATACACCCCCGTTCCACCACCCCCACCCCATCCACACCACCCCCTTCTATGTAAAGTTATGTCGGTGCCACGCCATCCAGGCCGAAACAAATGAGATCGTGTAGGTGTCACGACAAAAAAACACACAGTCCACGCTGTAATGTGGCCGTGTAGGCAACACTGTAAAAACCTCCCAGACCCACACTGTAAATGTGGTTGGTGTTAGGAAGGGCATCCAACTGTAGAAAACCTGCCAGACAGTCCTATGCAAGCAAGACAATCACTCTTGCCTCAAGTGGGAATACCCCCGTCCAAACCCATGCAAGCGTGGAACACGGACGTTAAACGTTGATGATGATGATGTGTGTGTGTGTGTATATATGTTTATAAGTATATATAAGGATAAAGGATAAAGATCTCCCATAACTCCTTGTGGAGTCGTAGAGGCACCGTCATACGGTGTGTCCAGGGCACTTTTAAACCTGGTGGAACCCAACCATCTCCAGGTCTGAACACAGCCAATTTTTTCTGTAGTGGAAGAATTGACCCTAGTACTGGACTGGTACTTTTTTTATCGACCTTGAAAGGATGAAAGGCAAGATTTGAACTCAGAGTGTGCAATGAGGTGAGACAAATACTGTAAAGCACAGGTTCTCAATCTATTTAGGCCAAACGTCCCCTTTTGTCCCTCAAAATCACAAAACGCACCTACCCTATTTTTCCATTTTTCAATATACTACTGATTTTGATATCAGTCGATTACTAAAAAATTGATTAACAATATTCCAAAGATATCATTGCAGGCAGCTGAGAGTATAAATACATTCCTTGAAAGGAAATATATAAATTTCAAAAAAAGGAACATAAATGTTCTTTTTTATGAATAAGGAAGGCGCATGGCTTAGTGGTTAGAGCATTAGGCTTGCAATCGAAAGGTTGTGAGTTCAATTCTCGGACCGGGTGATGTGTTGTTTTTTTGAGCAAGACACTTTATTTCACATTGCTCCAGTTTACTCAGCTGTAGAAATGAGATGATAGGACTGGGGTCCCTATCATTTCACTGCAAAGTGGTTGTGGAGGTGCCACGGCAAAAAAAGCACCCAGCCCACACTGTAAAAGTGGACGTGTAGGCGCCATGGAAAAAAAGCACACAGCACTCACTGTAAATGAGGTTGGTGTTAGGAAGGGCATCCAGCTGTAGAAATCAAGCCAGAATCAGTTCCCATATGAGCAAGACAAGGTCAGCTGACCGGACACTGCCCACAACAGGACAACCCGTCTAACCCATGCTAGCATGGAAGAACGGATGTAAAACGGTGCTGCTGAAGGACCAGTTGAATTTGTTATATTCCCACCAGGCAATACCAGCTATTTTGAACATTTATACAAGAGCAACTCTGTCTATCCAAAGAGTGGTCTTATCTGGAAGAAAGTGGCAATTATATCATTTCAAAGCTTTCCAATTTTCCTTTTATTGAAACAGACAGAATAAATCTTGATAGCTAACTTGATGTCCCCTCCTCTTTGTGAGCTTAGAGACCGTGGAAGAGGATTTTCATGACTATATAAGAGGGTATATTTATTAGTAAATGGTAAAATATATACAACAAATGAGTAAGTGAATTGCAGTCAGACTGCAACGACAAATAAAAAAATTTTTAGTTTGCTTTGTAACAATAGCATATCCAAGTTTTCGGATAAATCAACTTACTTTAACTTTGACCTCATTTCAATGGAATCCTTGAGCTTCATGGAGTCTAGCTAACTCTTTGACGTGAGACTGAATTTTCGTAAGATGTAGCTTGCGATCTCCACGTGTAATTACATTGTAGCGGTTGCACCAAACCTCCTCTCGACTAAGTATGAGCTTGGAAAAGGCAGAGCAAATCTCTTAGCCTCTGCATGTAGGAGTGGAAATCGACGCTGAATTTCCTCTTGCATCCAAAAAAGGGGTTCACTTATTTTGGGAAATCTAATTTTGATCATGTTATCTGCTTGAAGTTCAATGAATTCTTCCTGAAATTTAACGTCCAAATCGTCGACGGTAGCTATGAAGAGATCTGCTATCCACATTGGGATGGCCATCGGCAAAAGGTCAACAAACTGTTCTCTCATGCTGTCTTGTAGTGCACAGAAGTGAGCGGTATACATTTGGAGTTGGTCATCGCTTACAATGTTTTGAACATTGGCGACACTAGGAAAATTATAGAATTCCCGTCAACAAAGATTCCTTTTGATGACATTCAATTTGGCCAGGAATGTTTTCACAGCATTCCTTGCTTTAAGCAAGGTGATCTTCTTCCCCCTGCAAAGCCATAATGGCACTATTGCATTTGTTAGCGAGGTAGGCGCAGTCTTGCCTCACATCGAAGGTTTTCTTGTACAGTTCTGTGTTGCGTCCTCTAAGAAACTCAATGATAGAGTCGAACAGTTCAAAGAAGTGAGTAAGGCACTTGCCCTTTGAAAGCCACCTCACTTCAGTGTGAAGGAGCAACTTGACGAATTCTTCATCATTATCTTGGCACAGTTGCCAAACATTTTGTTCATTGAGGGAATGGTGTTTGATAAAATTGATGCCATCAATGGCCACCTGCAAGGACTTGCTCAGTGGCTCTCTGAGTTTCTTTGCCGCCAAGTGTTGTTGATGAATGACACAATGAACAGCAAATACAGATAGATTTTCTCTCTTCAGAAGAGTGAAGAAACCCTTATGTTGGCCGACCATTGCTCCTGCGTCATTCGTAGCACATGATACGTGAGAGAAAAAATGAATTTCACACAGGTCAGACAGGAGGAAGTGAGAGAATGGGAGTAGCAGAGAGTGAGTGAGTGAAAGTGTGAGGAAAAGGCCAGCTGAGAGAGTGGGTGACCAGCAGTGACCAGGGGTGAATGAAAGCAAGAGGTAGAAGGAGAGAGAAGGGGGAGAGAGAAAGAGGATAGCAGTAAGGTGACAGAAAAAATACGAACCACAGCGAGGGGAAAAAATATATGTGAATGAAAAATGGCATGCTGCGTTGTTGCGAATGTGAACATATGAATGAAAATAGACCGAGAAACAGGACTGTCCATCAACAGTAGTCTGCTGATTATCATTGGTATAGTCTTTAATGCGAAGAAATACCAATACAATCGAGAGTGGGGGCTGGATATATATCATCATCATCATCGTTTAACGTCCATCTTCCACGTTAGCATGGGTTAGACGGGATTGTCCCAATTTGAGGCAAGGTTGGTCGGGTGACCGTGTTTCGCTCGTATAGGACTATCTGGTAGGTTTTCTATGGTTAGATGCCCTTCCTAACACCAACCACATTTACATTTATATATATAAATACATATACACACACACACTATAGATTTAAGATTGTATGTATATTATATGTGTATATCACTGAAAGGCAAAACGGTACATCCTAGATAAAAACAGATTTGATTTTCGAAATCTGCCTCCCAAGGAGAAGGATTTTGGGCACATAGAGTTTTTTTAATTCTGAAAAGAAAAAAAAAGTATACAACACCACTTCACTATAAAGCTCCACTGATTAAATTTCTATAGAAACTACCTTGGGAACAATTGATGATTCATTGGGATGGGTCATGAGAAATAAGTAACGTCAGATGATCTGGTATGGAATAAAAAAAAATTGAAAGAAAGGCATTCTATGGTGAAAATTGCCCAGCAATGATGGGCAACTCTGCTAATATATACATTCTCGAGTTCTGTCAGGGAGTAACCACAGTTAAAAAGGTCAATACATTAGTAGAGTATAGTATTTTTTTACTTTATATAGAGATGACTTCTCTAGGACTAGAACTGTTTCATTCATATGAAATCATTAGGAAATATATATATATATATATATATCATCATCGTTTAACGTCCATCTTTCATGCTAGCATGTGTAGGACGGGTTGTCCCTTTGTGAGAGATTAGGTCGGGGGAGTGTGATTCGCTCACACAGAACTGATTTGGGCTTGGTTTCTACGACAGGATGCCCTTCCTAATGCCAACCACATTTACAGTGTGTGTTGGGTGCTTTTTGCCATGACACCTACTTGACCACTTTAAAGTGTGGGCTGGGCAATTTTTGCCATGTTGCCATCATGACCACTTTACAGTGTGGGCTGGAGGCTTTATTGGATGAATACTTCAGCTTGTCCTCATTGGAGTGGGTGGGGTGGTGCATAATATATATATGCTTCAGCTTTGGCCTGTGCCCATGGGAAGTCAGGTCTCCTGAGATCTTGGTCCTGTGTCATCGCCTTTGAGAGATGCAATTGGGCAAGGTCATCTTTTATCATCTCATCCCAAGTCTTTCTGGGTCTCCCCACTCCAGAGCTTCCATCGACTTTGAGCGCTCTGCACCTTTTTATACTTGGCGCAACCAACTGGCTCAACCTCCCTCATGGGATCACCCAGATCCTTAATTATGGTTCCAATGTGAGAAGGGTACTCTGCGGCCAACTTGGCCAAACCTCCCTCATAATGGCGCCACCCAAGGCTCTACTATGAGTAAGGCTTGGTCCGGCCAACTGGCTAGACCTCCATCATAATGGGACCACCCAGATCTCAAATTACAGTATCAGTCTTGATATTGTGAAAGGTACGGCGTGGCCATCTGGGTAGACTTTCCAGTAACACAGATCCACTATGTGTAAGTCTTAGCATAGCCAAGTGGCCACACCTACCTTATTGTGTGACCACTATGAAGGAGAGCAACACCAAATATCAGCTCTGGGCATATCAATGAATCTAAACAACAGAAGTAAGCTTTATTTCTTCTTTATGTTTTTCTGTTCATTCTAGCTGTCTGATGAGGTCATAACTGTTGCATAATGGTTATCACCAAAATATATATAACAGTGATTATGAATAAACAAAGTAAATTATAAACTGTTGACTTGTACTTCATGATTATAAATATTCTCTGGAGTAAACAAACCCACTTGTGTACTTGTGCTCTACCCTGTATACTAAAGTGTCGGTGATAAACTAACACATACGCTAATTGATTTATATCATCATCATCATCATCATCACCGTTTTACGTCCGTTCTTCCACGCTAGCATGGGTTAGACGGGTTGTCCTGTTGTGGGCAGTGTCTGGTCGGCTGACCATGCCTTGCTCATACAGGAACTGATCTGGCTTGATTTCTACAGCTGGATGCCCTTCCTAACACCAACCTCATTTACAGTGAGTGCTGGGTGCTTTTTCGTGGCGCCTACACGTCCACTTTACAGTGTGGGCTGGGTGCTTTTTTGCCGTGGCACCTCCACGACCACCTTGCGGTGGGGGGGGGGGGGGCATATTGTTTATATGCTTCAGCATGTACCCATGGGAGGTCGGGTACCCTGTATTACTGCGTGACGCCAGAAGTCACGGTCGTGTGTCATTGACTTTGAGAGGTGTAGTTGGGTAAGGTCGGCTTTTATCACCTCATCCCAAGTCATCTTGGGTCTCCCCACTCCGCGGTTTCCATCAACTTCTAGTGCTCTGCACCTTTTTATGCAGCTGTCATCCTTCATACGCATCACATGTCCATACCAGTGTAACCGCCTCTCCTGCACGCAGCATTTGATTCCTCTTATGCTCAGTCTCTCTCTCAATTCCTTTATGCTTTGTCGTTCACGTATATTACTGTTACACATCCATCGGAGCATGCAGGCTTCGTTTCTCTCTAATCTACGTAAGTCTTCCACCTTCAGCGCCCAGGTCTCACTACCATGCAACATCGCTGTTCGGATACACGCATCATACAGTCTGCCTTTCATTCTGAGGGAGAAGCCTTTTGCAGCTAGCAGTGGTAGTAGTTCCCTAAACTTCTTCCATCCCGTTCTTACCCTAGTTATTGTACTTTCTGAGCACCCACCTCCGTTGCTAATTCGGTCACCTAGGTAGCAGAAGCTGTCTACTGTTTCTACAGGGCCCTCCCAGAGATTGGTGGTACTTGTTTCCTGTGGCTGTTTGCTTGCTGTTTCAGCACAGCTGCTGCATGTGAATCCTACATTCTTAATTAAGCCTCCTGAGATCCCGCTACATCTCTTGTGTACCCATTGTTTGCATTTGGGGCAGAGAATGGAGTTCCTACCTACACCTTTCCTACATACTGAGCAAGGCCATTTCCCTGAGGGGATCTGGGTTCTGTTTTCTCGTCTACTTATAAGGACCTTAGTCTTTGTCATGTTGACTTTGAGGCCTTTTCTCTCTAGTCCCTGCTTCCAGGTTTGGAATTTATTCTCTAGTTCTACCATAGATTCAGCTATGAGTGCGAGGTCATCAGCATACAGGAGTTCCCATGGGCATCCGGTCTTAAACTCCTCCGTTATTGCCTGCAGGACTATGATGAACAGGAGAGGGCTAAGAACAGAGCCCTGGTGGACCCCAACCTGTACGCTAAATTCCTCGCTATACTCATTGCCAATCCTAACTTTGCTGACTGCTCCCCTATACATGGCTTGTACCGCTTTCACAAGCCATTCATCTACTCCTAGTTTTCTAAGAGCCCACCAGATTACTGCACGTGGAACTCTGTCAAAGGCTTTCTCAAGGTCGACAAATGCCAAGTAGAGTGGCTTACTTTTAGCTAGGTACTTTTCCTGTAATTGCCTCACAAGGAAGAGGGCATCAGTGGTGCCTTTCCCTGGTACAAACCCAAATTGCATCTCGTCTATATTCACCCGGTCCCTAATCAGCTGTGCTATAACTCTTTCTGTTACTTTCATGACCTGGTCCATCAACTTTATACCTCTATAGTTTCCTCTATCTAGTGCATCACCTTTACCTTTGTAGCAGTTGACAATGATGCTACTGCACCAATCTTTTGGTATGGCCCCCTCTAGTATTACCTGGTTAATGATACGTGTGGTTATAGTGTGACCTACAGACCCAGATGCCTTCAGCATCTCGGCAGCTATACCCGATGGACCGGTTGCCTTCCCTATCTTCATATCTCTGATTGCCTTACTTACTACGCTGCCGCTGACTTGTACTGCTGGTCCCTCTATAGGGTCTACGTGGGGTAGGGTCTCTTCTTCCCATGCATTCTCCTCATTTAGTAATCTATCATAATGACTCTTCCATGCATCTTTCTTCTCAGCACTTGTGAGGGCAAGCTCACCTTTATCATTCCGGATACACTTCTCTCCAATGACATCACAACTATCTCTGACACACTGCCTCGCAATCTTGAATACCTCCTGTTTCTGGTCCTCACGTTGTAAAACATGCTTGAATTTTCTATCCTCTGCTTCCCTCCTAGCTAAGTATACTTGTCGCCTAGCTTCCCTCTTGGTCTCTATGTAATGTACCCTGCTCCCCCCGTTCTTCCATTCTTTCCATGCCTGTCTCTTGGCCTTGACTGCTTCATCTACCTTATTGTTCCACCACCAAGTCACTCTCCTCCTGCTTGAGGTCTTACTCCAGCCACAAACCTCATCCGTCGCCTCTAGTAAGTTATTTTTTAGGAACTCCCAGTTCTCTTCTACGTTAAATGTCTCTATCTGTTCTTCTTTACTGTCGTAGGCGTTGAGTAAAATATCTTTAAATCTGTTACTGGTTGAGGGGACTTTCAGCTTCCAGATCTTTCTTCTCCAGGTTGGCCTCTGTTTCAGCGCTCGTCTAGTTCTGACCGTGAGGTCGCTGACAACTAAGCTATGTTGGGATGTACATTCCTCACTAGGGAAGGCTTTTGTGTTTACGACCGTCCATCTGTCACGTCCTCTGATGAGGATAAAATCTAACTGACTAGAGTGCTCCCCTGATCTATAGGTGATCAGGTGGTTGTCGGGTTTTTTAAAGTTTGTGTTACATATCGACATGTCATTGGCGTCGCAGAATTCTAGAAGTCTGAATCCTTCCTCATTCCTTGTGCCAACTCCATGGCCTCCATGTACTCTATTGAAGCCGTCGCAGTGTTTACCTACGTGTCCGTTAAAATCTCCTGCAATGATTAGGAAGTCCTTGTCGTCTGTTAGAGCAGTAGTGTGTATTAGGGACTCGTAAAACCTATCCTTAAGTTCGTCTGGCAGCCCCGATTGGGGTGCGTAAGCTGATATTATTGTGGTAATTGTCTTATTCAGGACTAGTCTGAGTTTAATGATTCTTGCATTTACCCTGTACACTGAGATTACTTTATCTACCCACTTGTCAGCTAATAGTATACCTACACCACCCATCCCATCGTCATTTCCCACCCAGAAAAATTTGTAGCACTGGCTTTTTCCTACAAGGACTCTAGCAGACCCTCCTCTCCATCTAGTCTCTTGCACACAGCATACATCAACTTCCTTTCGCTCTAGCATTTCTACGATTTCTCCTGCTCTTCCTTTCATTGAGCCTACATTGATGGTACCAACTCGGAGTTTTGGGCATTTGTCGACACTCGTAGGGGAGGGTCTCTGGGTTGGCGCTTCACGTGGGTGCTTGGTAGCTCGCAGATTCATATTTCATCTATTGATTCAGAGTTGCTCGTGTATTCCCAGCTCATCCATCCATAACGGTGGGAAAATTGAGGGCTAGAAGAACAGTGGTGGTGGGGTAATGGCAGGGTGTGTTGGGATGCGCCAGAGGAGGAGAGAGTTAGTTAGGCAGGTAGTAGCAGCAGCAGTGGAAATGGCATGCTAGGTTTGATTGGTCGAATAGACTATGGTGGTGTGTGGGGGTGGGGGTGGGGGGGAGGGAAATTGTGAGGTAGGAACTGAGGGTCGCATGGTAAATATCCAAGTTAATACTACATCAGTAAAATTAACAATAATAACGTCATGAAAAAACTACTAAGAGAAACCCTCGAAAATTTATCGCTAATACAGCAGGGAAAATTTAACGCTAATACAGCAGGGAACATCATAATATTAACGACAATATGTAGGCTAAAATACCTTCGTAGATTAGATGGATGGCTGGAAAAATTGGAATCAGCTCTAGTGATACATTTTAGCAGAGAAGAATGGGAAAGTGTCTTATCTCTTCAATATTTTCAGATTGAATGAATTAGGTTAAAGACAGGGTAGTAAGCCTTAAAGAAGTGCATAGAGAGGGGGGGGGGGGGTAGGAACTGAGGGTCGCATGGTAAATAACTGAGAGAGATACAATAGGATTAGAATACCGCATGGTAAATATCCAAGTTAATAAGTTAATACTACATCAGTAAAATTAACAATGATAACGTCATGAAAAACTACTAAGAGAAACCCTCGAAAATTTATCGCTAATACAGCAGGGGAAAATTTAATGCTAATACAGCAGGGAACATCATAATATTAACGACAATATGTAGGCTAAAATACCTTCGTAGATTAGATGGATGGCTGGAAAAATTGGAATCAGCTCTAGTGATACATTTTAGCAGAGAAGAATGGGAAAGTGTCTTATCTCTTCAATATTTTCAGATTGAATGAATTAGGTTAAAGACAGGGTAGTAAGCCTTAAAGAAGTGCATAGAGAGGGGGGGGGGGGGGGGGGTAGGAACTGAGGGTCGCATGGTAAATAACTGAGAGAGATACAATAGGATTAGAATACCGCATGGTAAATATCCAAGTTAATAAGTTAATACTACATCAGTAAAATTAACAATGATAACGTCATGAAAAACTACTAAGAGAAACCCCTCGAAAATTTATATGTAGGCTAAAATACCTTCGTAGATTAGATGGATGGCTGGAAAAATTGGAATCAGCTCTAGTGATACATTTTAGCAGAGAAGAATGGGAAAGTGTCTTATCTCTTCAATATTTTCAGATTGAATGAATTAGGTTAAAGACAGGGTAGTAAGCCTTAAAGAAGTGCATAGAGAGGGGGGGGGGGGTAGGAACTGAGGGTCGCATGGTAAATAACTGAGAGAGATACAATAGGATTAGAATACCGCATGGTAAATATCCAAGTTAATAAGTTAATACTACATCAGTAAAATTAACAATGATAACGTCATGAAAAACTACTAAGAGAAACCCTCGAAAATTTATCGCTAATACAGCAGGGAAAATTTAACGCTAATACAGCAGGGAACATCATAATATTAACGACAATATGTAGGCTAAAATACCTTCGTAGATTAGATGGATGGCTGGAAAAATTGGAATCAGCTCTAGTGATACATTTTAGCAGAGAAGAATGGGAAAGCGTCTTATCCCTTCAATATTTTCATTATATATATATATATATATATAATTATATATTATATATATATATAATTATATATATATATAATTTCATATATATATTATATATATATATATACCACTATTAGCTGCTAAAGGGTTCTCCCTAAAAATGAAAGGCAGGTTGTACGATGCCTGCATACGAACAGCAATGCTGCATGGCAGTGAGACCTGGGCATTGTGTGCAGAGGATATACACAGACTAGAGAGGAACGAAGCTTGCATGCTCCGCTGGATGTGTAACAGTAATATACATGAACGGCAAAGCATAAACGAACTAAGGAAAAAATTAGAGATAAGGGGGATCAGATGTTGTTTACTCGAGAGAAGGCTACGTTGGTATGGACACGTGATGCGCATGAAAGTTGATAGCTGTATAACAAAGTGCAGGGCAATAAAGATAGACGGTAGTCACGGAATAGGCAGACCTAGAAAAACCTGGGACGAGCTGATAAACTCCGACATCACACACCTACACCTCTCCAAGACAATGTCACTGGACCGAGACCTTTGGCGGTACTCAGTAACAGAGAAGACCCGCCTTACCTAAATATATAGTAAAACCTACTCCAGCCAGTAGGCATCTCTAACAAAATACACCCCGTCCCACCACCCCCACCCCATCCACACCACCCCGTTCTATGTAAAGTTATGTTGGTGCCGCGCCATCGAGGCCGAAACAAATGAGATTGTGTAGGTGTCACGACAAAAAAACACACAGTCCACGCTGTAATGTGGCCGTGTAGGCAACACTGTAAAAACCTCCCAGACCCACACTGTAAATGTGGTTGGTGTTAGGAAGGGCATCCAACTGTAGAAAACCTGCCAGACAGTCCTATGCGAGCAAGACAATCACTCTTGCCTCAAGTGGGACTACCCCCGTCCAAACCCATGCAAGCGTGGAACACTGACGTTAAACGTTGATGATGATGATGGCCGTGTAGGTAACACGGTAAAAAGTTCCCAGTCCACACTGTAAATGTGGTTGGTGTTAGGAAGGGCATCCAGCCGTAGAAAACCCGCCAGATAGTCCTATACAAGCGAGACACGGTCACCCGACCAACCTTGCCTCAAATTGGGACAACTCCCGTCTAACCCATGCTAGCGTGGAATGTAGGCGTTAAACGATGATGATGATGATATATATCCAGCCCCCACTCTCGATTGTATTGGTATTTCTTCGCATTAAAGACTATACCAATGATAATCAGCAGACTACTGATGATGGACAGTCCTGTTTCTTGGTCTATTTTCATTCATATGTTCACATTCGCAACAACGCAGCATGCCATTTTTCATTCACATATATTTTTTCCCCTCGCTGTGGTTCGTATTTTTTCTGTCACCTGACTGCTATCCTCTTTCTCTCTCCCCCTTCTCTCTCCTTGTACCTCTTGCTTTCATTCACCCCTGGTCACTGCTGGTCACCCACTCTCTCAGCTGGCCTTTTCCTCACACTTTCACTCACTCACTCTCTGCTACTCCCATTCTCTCACTTCCTCCTGTCTGACCTGTGTGAAATTCATTTTTTCTCTCACTTTTTGCGTGGCTCGGACGTGTCTGCCTCTTCTCGTCATTTGATTTGTTCAGACTTAAGCCCACAAGATTCATTGACTTGACTCTCTTTTTCTCTCTTTACGTTGCATTACTACCATGTTGTTCACTTTTTTCTTTTCGCGCTGTCCCGATAACTTAATTTAGTTATCGCTCGCACTGATTTTAGGTATCTAGTCTTTAATACGAAGAAATACCAATGATAATCAGCAGACTACTGATGATGGACATTCCTGTTTCACGGTCTATTTTCATTAATATGTTCACATTCGCAACAACGCAGCACACCATTTTTCATTCATATATATATGTCAGTTCCTGTATGAGCAAGGCATGGTCAACCGAACGGCTACTGCCCACAACAGGACAACCCGTCTAACTCATGCTAGCATGGGAGAACGGACGTAAAACGGTGATGATGATGATATATATGTATGTATATGTCAGGTTGCTCTTTAGCGCTGCTGGTAACATGTAACCCAGTACAACCTGTGCATCATTGGGTCGTCAGCGACAAAAATGGCAACTCCACCAAGCTAGTTTGGTGAGGAGGGTGATTTGAGACACCCAACAAGATGAAAAACAAGACCCGTCAAAGAGCGGAGGAACTCAGGCGAGTCAATGGCTTTTTTGTTTTTGAGTGAGAGACTCCTAGTCTTCATTAAGACATCTCTCTAGGAGAAGGTCACTCTGATATAAAACCTGCGACTTTGTTTATATCCAATGATGTAGACCAGTCCTTCTTTTTGGGTAAATGCATTTGATGTTCAGAGAGAGGTGATTGGCCCCGTGCAAAGCCTTTCCTCACTTAAAAAAAGCTTCAAGCACAGGCATTGCTTGATATAGGACATTTTTTAGCGATGCATGGCATTGCTGGCATTGCTGGCCTTAGGCAAGTCCCTAGCAGAACTAAAACGCCACATCTGTGATGCTCATACTTAAGTATCAAGCGATGGCATTACTTGAAATTGATAGGGCGGTGGATTGGCAGTATCGGTAGAGTGTCGGACGCCATGCTTTCCAGCATAGTTACGTCCCTTTACGATCTGAGTTCAAATCCCGCCGAGGTTGACTTTGCCTTTCATCCTTACGGGGTCGATAAAATAAAGTACCAGTAATACACTGGGATAATTGCTGGCCTTGTGCCTAAAGTAGAAACAATTACTTGAAATTGAATCTAGAAATACATGTCTGACATCCTCACATAGCTACCGAGCCATCATCAAAATATGTGTGTGTATGTATATATGTGTGCATATATATGTGTGTGTATGTATGTATATATATATATATATATATATGCTAGCATGGAAGATGGACGTTAAATGATGATGATATGTATATATGTGTGTGTGTATATATATATATATATATATGTGTGTATGAATGTATATATATATATATATGTATATATATGTGTTGTATATATGTATGTGCATATATATGTGTATGAATGTATATATATATGTGTATGAATGTATATATATATGTTAAATGATGATGATATGTATATATGTGTGTGTGTGTATATATATATATATATATATATATATATATATATATATATGTGTATGAATGTATATATATATATGTATATATATGTGTTGTATATATGTATGTGCATATATATATGTGTATGAATGTATATATATATGTGCATGTATATATATGTGTGTATATATATATATGTATATATATTTATATATAAATATATATAGTAATTCACACCTATGGATGGCTTAACTTCCTTATAAACAGGCTATGATGTGTTGTCATGTCTTCCCATGCTTTAAAATGGCTGTCTGTTTAGCATGGGGTGTAGGTTAAGATTACTCACTGTTATAAATAGCTGGGGAATTACCTAATATAACAAGTGTTCTATTGTAAATAGCAGGAACACTGTCTAGTATTACAAGTGTTATGTGATTAGTACATAATCCACTCTTAGAGGCACCCACAATCCACTTGAAACCATAATTCCAGTTGTCTTGATCTACATTGATTTCTAATGTAGACACAAGACCAACAGATTGGAGAGGAAGTGGAAAGTTGATTACACCGTAGGCTTCATTCTCACCTGGATATGAGATAGACAAATGGTTGTAAATGACAAATGTTTCTCTGGACAAAAAATGTACAACCCCAACATAAATTAGTTGTCAGTGACCTTAGAGCAGGGGTCTCAAGCTCAAGGACTCAAAAGGGCCAATATGTCCTGGGGAAGAGGCACAGCAGGCTAAAAATGAATTGAGGGAGTTATAATACAGCTGATAGGATGCTATTTATTTCCTTTTTTCCATCAAAATGAATTGGCATATGATAGTATGTGAGATATGTGAATTAGTGCAAAATGTAGGGGGACAAATTTTCCTTATTTCCTTTTTACTTTTGGTAAATTCCATTTTTTTCTGTTTTCACTTGTGATAAATTCTGTTTTTTTTTTCTATTTTATTGTATTTCATGGTTAAATTGCAATAAATTACGCTATAAATATTTTTAAAACAAGGGAAACAAAATTTTTCTGCCATGGGCCATAAAAAAGTAGTTTGCAGCCTAGGGGCCATGTGTTTGAGACCCCTGCATAGAGTAAGAGGTAGTTGAACTAAGAGATAAAAGTCACTCTGGAGAAGGAAGACATAGAAACCGAGAGAACCCTCAGCAAGCAACAAATTCAGAGAAATCCTACTTAATGCCTATGTCAGTAAGGAAGAGGTGATGGAACTGATAGCAGAGAAAAATTGTGTATTTTTATGAGACAACTTGCTGAAAACCACTGACCAGGTTTACAAGGTCATAGCTAGATGGAGAGTGATGTGGTTGTGAAAGGATAAGGTAGATAGAGCCATAAAAACAAAAAAGGGAAGCCTGTAGAGATTTGAGGAAAAAGGTAAACAGATCAGTACCAGATAACTAGAAGAGAGGCCAGGAGCCAAGTATAGCTAACAAGAGGAGAAGCAGGAAAGACATTTTCGCATGTTCTACGACATGAATATCAGAGGCGTAAAGTGTTCCAGATTGCAAGAAAATTGTGATGTGGCTGGAGAAAAGTCTGATTCATAATAGAGAATTATATGAAGGCATATTTGATATATTTATAGGTAATAAACATATATACCATTTATACTTGAATATAAGCCGAGGAATATGTAACCAAAAAAGTGATGGTTAAATGGAGTAGAGAGAGGCTTATAGTCGCCATCTAAACAGTGTGTTTATTAGCTGCCTCAGCTTATAAAGGAAGTTTGGATTTTTGTCTATTTTTCAGACATAAAATAGGGGAGTCGGCTTATATTCAAATCTGCTTACATTCGAATATATATGGTATGTCTCACTATGAGGGTTTTAAACTGTGATCATGTCAGCTATCTCAGTAGCTATGTGAGGATGTCAGACATGTATTTCTAGATTTTTTAATCTATCATCTCAGTACTGAGGTTCATTTTATTTGTCTTTTGGTCTATTTAATTGTTTATTTTGTACTTAATCATTTAATGTTTATTGGTTCATAATGCTTAGTTTTTGCTTCAACCTGGTATTATTTGGTTTCAAACTTAGTCTATTCGTTTGTTTGATGGGGTTAGCTGGTATTTATGTGTTGCTTAGTATAAGTTTCTGATTTAGTTTTACTTTAATATTTATTATCTTATGTTTTAAAGAGTTTGGTTTAAACTTTTATCATTAGTTAATCATTACACCCATACCAGTAATTCATGTAAGTTTGGTTGTTGCTGTACAGGGAGTGTTTTAGATATAGTTCTGAAGGGTATGATTAGTTTTATTTATTGTCTAGTGTGGGTAAGGTTGAGTGTAGGTATATGGAATGCATTGGTTTAGAGTTGATTTTTTTGCATTTAAGTATTTTCATTGTCCAAACTGACCTGGGGCCAAACAACAGTAACAACTAACACCAGTGTATGTATATATATATATATATATATATATATATATATATATATATATATATATATATATATATATCATCCTCATCATCACCACCGTTTTACGTCCGTTCTTCCACGCTAGCATGGGTTAGGCGAGTTGTCCGGTCGGCTGACCATGCCTTGCTCATACAGGAACTGATTTTGGCTTGATTTCTACAGCTGGATGCCCTTCCTAACACCAACCTCATTTACAGTGAGTGCTGGGTGCTTATTTCATGGCGCCTACACGTCCTCTTTACAGTGTAGGCTGGGTGCTTTTTTGCCGTGGCACCTCCACGACCACTTTGCAGTGGGAGGGTGTGGGGGCATATTGTCTATATGCTTTAGCTTCGGCTTGTGCCCGTGGGGGGTCGGGTCTTCTGTATTACTGCATGATGCCAGAGGTCATGGTCGTGTGCCATCACCTTTGAGAGGTATAATTGGGTAAGGTTGGCTTTTATCACCTCATCCCAGGTCTTCTTGGGTCTCCCCACTTCGCGGTTTCCATCGACTTCTAGTGCTCTGCATCTTTTAATGTAACTGTCATCCTTCATACGCATCACATGTCCATACCAACGCAACCTCCTCTCCTACACACAGCATTTGATTCCTCTTATGCTCAGTCTCTCTCTCAATTCATTTATGCTTTGCTGTTCACATATATTACTATTACACATCCATTGGATCATGCAGGCTTCGTTTCTTTCTAATCTACACAAGTCTTCCACAGACAGCGCCCAGGTCTCACTACCATGTAACATTGCTGTTCGTATACACGCATCATACAGTCTGCCTTTCATTTGGAGGGAAAAGACTTTTGCAGCTAGCAGTGGCAGTAGCTCCCTGAACTTCTTCCATCCCATTCTTACCCTAGTTAATGTACTTTCTGAACACCCACCTCCGCTGCTAATTTGGTCACCTAGGTAGCAGAAGCTGTCTACTGTTTC
>OZ024741.1:106375156-106382656 GCA_964016885.1 Eledone cirrhosa
GAGAAAGGGGAAGAAGGAGGAAACTCGGAGAGATATAAAGAATGTGTGATGATAGTGATGGTAATAAAGTTGTTAGGAATTAGTAAAAGGAGTGATGTTTGGTGATGATGATGAATAGGGTGAATGACATGAATAGAATATAAGTTGGATAGGTAGGTAGGTATGTATCAATTGGTGGTGGTGAACAAAGTATTTACTGAAAAGTATTTATTGTGAAATAGAATTCCTTGAGAAGACTGTAATGGCTTTTGCTGGTGGAATGGTTCAATAGATTTCTGGTAGTGGGTGGTGATGATGATGAGGTAGGAATGGATATAACAAGGAAGAGAAAAAAAAGAAAAGGAAGAAGTAAAAGAGAAAGTAAAAATAAAAAAAGGGAAAAAGAAGAAAAAGAAATAGATATAAAGTATATGTTGTGATGATATGCAGATGAAATTCCAGAGTAACAGAGATCACTGCTTAGCCATAATAAATGTATATTTAATCTCTACTTTTGTATTGAGTACTTTTTCTCATGTCTGGGTACATACATATACACACACAACAGATTGCTCAAAACAAAGTATAACCCAGGAATTTAAATGTCTAACCAATCTTAAAATAGTTTTACTTCCTCTTAAAAAAGAACTTTCCTAAATTGTTCAATTTTCATATTTCTATATTTTCTTTTCAGATAAAGTAGCTCATTTGTTTCAATGTATGGAAAGTGACAACCCTGGCCGGCAGGTTTATTTAATTGAGTCCATAAACTGGACTATCAAAGTTGATCCTAAGTACAAATCAGGTCATCCTATTTTACACAAAAAGTATGGTCTCATTTTCTGGACTGGTAAATATTTATTTATGTCTTCAATGTTGCTTTTCTTTTTTTTAAAAAATATATCCTATATCTTTATAGATATGTTGTTTTATTACTGCAAATATGTCATTTTATTACTAAAAAAAAACAGCTGCTGGATGCCCTTCCTAACACCAACCATGTTTATAGTGTGGCACTGTGATCAGACAGGTCTGACCAATTGTCCATGCCATACCCTACTCATAGTGGGACCATGTTTTAGTTGGGTTTTTATGGTGGCTGGATGCCCTCACCAACACCAACTACAGTGTAGAACTGGGTGGTCTCGTTATGAGGAGAGTCTGGCCAGTTAGCCATGCCGTACCCATCTCATAGCAGAACCATATTTTAGGAGCTGGGTGGTCCCATTATGAGGGAGGTGCATAGAAAAAAAAAACATAAATGGTGGAAAAGAATTATATATTTTTAGTGCTTAGCTGTAACGTTTCATTGGAGGAAACGAACAAGGCTGGTTTCTTTTGTGTCAGGTCCCAAGTGAATTTAAGGTTGGCCATATATATATATATATATATCAGGTCATCCCATAAGTAATATCAGTTTTAGTTTTTGAAGAGATAAAAAACACATGTTATACACTAATTCAATAAAGTTTATATTCAATAACATTCTTCCTACCTTGTAAAAGGTTTCTTATATCATTCCTATAGAGATCAGACAGATTTGAGGAGGAAATGTTACATAGATACAAATCAAGTGCCTCTAAGGAATTGCACTGTTTTCCATTAATAAAAGGTTGCAAATATCAGAATAAATGATAAACTGAAGGAGCAAGGTCAAGAAAATATGGAGGATGCAGAAGTCTTTTCCAGGCATGTTCTTCTATTGTGGAACATGTAATCCATGCACTATGAGGTCGGGTGTTGTCATGATGGAAAATGGCATCCTTTTGATTGACTAGAGAGTACCTTCTTTCTTTTAATTTTTCATTCAAAGATTACGTTGTTCACAGTACACTTGAGTTGTGATTGTCTGATTTTGTGGCAAGATGAGGTTTCAATATGTATTACACTCGTCATATCCCACCAAACGCTTAAAACCTTCTGAGGATGCAGGTCTTGTTTCAGATGAGATTTTGCTTGTATATATAAACACAAATGTACTCCAGTTTGATCATTTTTTATTAAGGATTTTTGTATTTCCTTTTTAGTTCTTTAAGTTTAGTTTGTAACAGAAGCTAATACTATCACCTTATATTCAGCAGTGGTGGCCACAGAGAAAGACTGGGATATAAAAGATCTTTTCTATCAATATTTACTAAATATCTGAGTTTAAAGTAGCATTTAACCAATAAGTACATGAACATATAAATATAAAATGTGATGAGATATACCATCTACTCTGTTCGTCCCTCAAACAAGACAAACTAAGTCTTTTAAACCTTTGATAACAATTTTCCTAATAAAATATATTGTCATAGTTTTAATTTTTAAGATGAAAAATGAAAGCCTTGTAGCTGGACAATGAAGAAATAACTCTTTCTTAGCAACTTACGGATTCTCCCATTAAACAAGGGAAATAACTCGGAACGAATGTAATGAGGAGGTTCTTCTCTGGAGACTTTCTACTGTACAACTCTCCTCAGACGTACTTACTACTAGTAACAAAGGGAGATAATTTAAGCAATCTGTAATGACACTTCCTCATCTAACATTTTACGATATATTTGGTAGAGGTAATGAAATGTCACAGTAATTACTGGTGAAGGTTGTGTGGTGGAGTGGTTAAAGTATTGGTTTCTCGACCACAGAGAATAAACAGTGTGTCTGTGATATTGTAGTTTAAGTCTCTTGTAGATGGTGTGTGTGTTGCTTCAAACTTATTGTGAAATCTGAAAATATGTAGAAATAAAATTTTTATTTTCCATTGCAGAAAAGAATTATGAGCAAGCTCGGTATCATTTCCTGCACTCAACAGATGGTGCCAGTACTGCTGCTTTACTTATTGAGTACCATGTATCTCGGGGCTTTGCTGCCGAGGTTGACTTATTTATTGCCCAAGCTGTGTTGCAGTAAGTACTATAGCTTTGTCTATGTATATATTAGTGTATGTGTGTGTGTATATATATATATATATATATATATATATTAAAATAACAGATTAAAGTTTAAGCAAAGAATCGCTGCTTTCACCCTTATGTATGTATATATCTGAGTATAGGTGAAGGTGAGTGTATATTTGGAAACCCTATTGTTTTTTAAAATAATAATCTCAAAAAACATTGTTGTAATATGACATACTAGCAGTGGTATAAGGTATTGCACGGGATAAGGTATTGTGAAATATATAACCGCCTTAGCTAAAGCTTAGTATTGCCACAACCACGGCTGGCAAAGAAGTAAGGGTCTGGTGGTACGTGAGTAAGCAACGCTGTGGCTGAAAACGTGAGGAAGAAGTTGTGCACTTACCAACTGTTTGGGGAATGAGTGTGAGATTTGTCTTGAGCAAGGGTGGCATAATAACCAGAGGCAGCAGACAGCCAGACATACAGACAGATATTATAAAGGCGCGTTCTGGATGCAGAGCGAATTGTAGGAAGTGACGTAATGCAGACAGCCATACAGAGATATTATAAGGGCGCGACGTTATATGTATGCATCTATCTAAAAAGAGAAAGACTAAGAATTATAGAGAGAGATTGCTAAATCGCCTAATGTGGTCCCTAGGGCATTTAAAATTTGAAATTTATTTTGCTCAGAACACTCCATGAAACAAGTATTACATGTGTAAAGTTTGAAAACAGTTGGTTGGGTGGTTCTCTAGTTTTAGGGATTCAAAGTCACACACACACACAGACAGACATCCTCAGTTTTATATATATAGATAATGTTGAAATGAGATGTTAAGCGCTTTCATTGCCATATTTCTAATGAAATACAATTTTCTTTTTTGAATAATTTTGAAAATAATCAAGAATTTGGAAGGATTTAGTTATAAACTTTTTCATTATTTATCTAATGTTTGGACTTTAGTGTTACAAAGGTTCTTATATAAAATAATGATGGAAACTTTTTTAGATAAATAAAAGTATTTTAAAACAGGAGTGTTGTATCAGAGACCCAGGGGTGATTTCAGGCAGTTTGGTTTCAAAAGGGATAATATTGTAAAAAAATATTGTTGTAACATGATAATGTAACATGATATATAATGTAACAAGATAGATAATGTTGTAACAAGATATGTTGTAAAAAGATAGCAAGTGTTGTAACGATACATAATATTGTAACACGATAATGTAGCATGATATATAATGTAACAAGATAGATAATGTTGTAACAAGATATGTTGTAAAAAGATAGCAAGTGTTGTAACGAGATAATGTAATGTGATAGATAATGTTGTAACAAAGAGGGATATTGTTGTAACAAGATTGATAATGTTGTAATAAGATAATGTAATATTAGTATGTGATAGGTGTTGTAACGAGATAATGTAATGAGTTAGATAATGTTGTAATGATATAATGTTGCAACACATAGATCTGACAATGACAGATAATGTAACATTCTATACAAATATATTTTTTTAAACTCTATTTTCAGGTTCTTGTGCCTTCAAAATAAAGATACAGCCAACGTCGTATTCTTGAAGTACACAAAGGAACATCCACATCTGAAGAAAGGTCCACCCTTTCTAATGCCATTATTAAACTTTATTTGGTTTTTGCTGTTAGCTTTGGACACGTAAGCATAGATTAATTTCAGTTGAAGTGTATGTGTGTGTGTTTAATTAAACAAAAATGTTTTGTATTTGAATTTCTGAAGATATAATTAATTAATGTTGCTGTTTGTTGATGAAATTTTATTTTTATTTACAGAGGAAAAGTCAGTCTATTTACTATCTTATGTGAAAAATATGAAACTTCAATCAACAGAGATCCAACTTATAAGGAGGTATGTGGTTGATTTAATCGACTTTCCTTTCCCCAAAAATTGTTGGACTTGTGTCTAAATCAGAAACCATTATACATTATAAATGGCAATAAAGAAATGAAAAAGAAAAGAAAAAAAAAAATTAAACAATGAAAGAAGGGGAAAATGGGGAGAGAGCAATAGACTCTACATTCCTGTCTGAACAGTATATTTCAGCTACACCCTGCAACAAAAGGGCAAAGGCATTGTCATGGAGAATGGCCAGCAACACTCGCTGCAACAGGGGCTCTTTTCTCAGGCGGGTTGCAGTCTTCCTGATTATGTTTGGATTTTCCTTTCTGTTTATATGAGATGACTCTAAGTTTTACCCAAAGACGTCAAGGGACTGCAAGTTATAGGTTCAAGCAGGATGGTTGACAACTGCCATGTTTTGGGGGAAGAATGTAGTTAGTGATTAGTGTTTTGTGTGCCTTGGGTTCATACAAAGTATTGTTTTAGAAAATGTCTGTCAAAATATAAGAAAAACGTTTGTATAAAAGTATTATTTGGCAGAGGGTCGGACGCCATGCTTTGTAGCATAGAGTTACGGCCCTTTATGATTTGAGTTCAAATCCCGCTGAGGTTAACTTTTCTTTTCATCCTTACGAGGTTGATAAAATAAAGCACTAGTAATGCACTGGGATAATTGCTGGCCTTGTGCCAAAAGTAGAAACAATTATTATTATTATTCAAATCCCGCCGAGGTTAACTTTGCCTTTCATCCTTACGGGGTCAATAAAATAAAGTACCAGTCACGCACTGGTGTCGATTTAATTGACTTTCCCCTCCCCCAAAATTGCTGGCCTTGTGCCTATATAAGAAACCATTATTATTATTATTATTGCCATAATTATTTTTATTGCATATCATTACTGCTTTACCAAGCATAGCTCTGTGAGCAGTGTAGTTTTTGCTGATGTTGTTTCTATTGTATTGATAGTACTTTTTGTAATATGTGTGCAGTACCTAGTAGTGCTATCTGTATGCTGTATATATTTATAAGTCCTTGGGTTTTGGTTATGTATTTGTCTGTATGTTTTTTTATTGTTCCCAGAGCACCTATTATTATAGGTATTATTGCTGTTTTCATTTTCCACATTCGAGTTATTTCTATGCCTAGATCTTTATAATTGGAAAGTTTCTCCATTTTTTTGGAAGATATATTGTCGTCTGTGGGGATTGATCATCTATTAGTAGGCATTTTTTTTCTTTGTGGACTATAATATCTGGTTGGTTATTATTGTTATTCTAAGTTTTGCTCATACTGGTGATGATATTTAATCTCCAAATCAAGTTAAGGTTTTGTTCATCCAACTGTTACTGTACAGTACTTGATGACTATAGCTGCCTGTACATTTATGGTCAATATAAAATTTGATGCCTTGAGTTATGTTACCAACAAAAGACTCAATTGTTTCAAATATTTATGCTTGATGATGTTAGTTAGTTTTTCTTTTCTTTATTATATCTTCCAACTCTAACATACTTGTAACCACTAAATACTTGTAGCCACTTCATGATCTCCTATTCTTCTTATTGTTATTGAGTTCAAATCTCACCAAGGTTAGCCTTGCCTTTCATCATTATGGGGTCAATAAAATAAAGTACCAATAAAGCACTTGTCAATTTAATTGACTTTCCCTCTTTCCTTCAAATTGCTGGCCTTGTGCTAAACGTAGAAACAATTATTATTTCTATTATTGAACAACTTACAATTAGAGCCCTCACCATCACTTCAAATGTTAGGTCTCACTAGATCTTTTCTGGTAAACACACATCCATAACATAGCTAATACTGCATTGTAAGACTGGCCTTCCTCTTCTGATCCACAAAATACTAGCAATTACTAATTGTTTACAAAACATGGGTGAGACCTACAATGGAACACTGCTTCTCGATGAAACCAACCCTGGTTCTACAATACAAACTGTAGCTAAAACCCTACCATCATCATTTTATGTTCTGAACACCAGTTTAATAATGAGAAAGTTAGTTATATTACTAAACCCCGCAAAATTTTTGATTATTTTAAAATCATCAGCAGTGTATTTTATTAGAAATATGGTAATGAAAGAGTTAAACAGGTGTAAATTGGTGTTCTGGACTAAACCCATGTCCTTAATTACATCACTGACTAATAGAAACAACTTGGGAGTGAAACATTTAGTGCAAACTTGTCATGCAATAATGTTTGATATGTAAAAGTTATTTCCCATTACATGGTTTTTCATCACTTTTCAATCAAGAGATCTAATCACCAACACCACCACCATACTTTACCACTGCAACCATCACCAAATCTACCACCACCATATATTCATTATGTCTGTTTTCTCTCTTCCACTTCAGTATCTTGACAGAATAGGACAGCTGTTCTTTGGTCTTCCTCCTCCAAAACAATCTCCACATGGAATACTTGGTAAGTGAACTGCAATAATTATTCTACAGAAATTCCTTTAACTTTATTATTATTATTAACCCAATAGTTTTTGTTAAAAATTAAGCCTTTTTTTTTCAAATTTGACAACGTTGAAATCGAAACACAGAATTGCTACAATGATACTCTTCATCATCATCCAATACCAAGTAGGCCTATGGCCAGATAGTCCAGCAGATCCTCCAGAATGAGGCCTTCTGCTTGTTTTGTTTGTAGGTTTATTATCCATCATTGGCTTGTTAGGCCTGTTGTGGTTAATGCCACCGATGTTGTCCAAGGGAAAGTTAATGGTTAA
>OZ024741.1:106415156-106417656 GCA_964016885.1 Eledone cirrhosa
AACTATTCGACCAGTACAATGAGGATGAATCATTAGCCAGAAATAGAAGCAATTACACCCCTTCAAAAGGTAGAAATAAAATCCTGGACGAATTCTGTGAACACATCACAAACTTCCCTTACCAACACTTGCACAGACAAAAACACAAGCCAAACCTCAACAAGAAAGAATGGGAAGAATTAAATAGATTAAAAACCGACAGAACCATTACAATTAAAGAGGCTGATAAAGGGAGTACAGTAGTCCTAATGGAGACTGAATTCTGTATCAACTTAGCGCTCTCCACTTTGGAAAACGAAACATACTACGAAAAGGCTGAACACTACAATCAACAGAAAATTATGAGAAACCTAAAAACTCTAATCAACCAATACAAAGAAGGACTCACTAACAAGGAATTCAGCTTCATCACAGACTTCACAAGTAAATCCAGCCTTTTCTACGGTATCCCTAAAGTACATAAAAGCGAATCAATAAGTAAGGCATGCAAGGAAGCCACAGACATAGTCATCAATGTCCCCTCACCCAATGATCTCAAATTAAGACCTATAATAGCAGGCCCCGCTTGCGAAACGCACCGTCTTAGCAACTTCATTGATACCCTTCTCAAACCCTTCCTCAAGCACATCAAAAGCTATATAAGGGACGACCTAGATATGCTCAATCACCTCCCTAATATGCCACTTTCTGAACAAACCCTACTAGTGACGTTCGATGTAGTCAACCTATACTCCAACATCCCCCACAACCTAGGAATAGAAGCTATCCAATTCTGGCTGGATAATTTCCACAATGAACTCCCACAACGCATCAAAAAAGAATTCGTGATAGAGGGACTCAAATTTATCTTGGAGAACAATAACTTCGTTTTCAATAACAAACCCTATAGGCAGAAATCTGGGACCGCTATGGGAACGAAAACAGCCCCTACTTATGCCAACCTAGTCATGGGATACCTGGAAATCACCCTCTACACTAAAGTCCTAAACAAATTTGGAAACACCCTCCACTTACACATTGAAAGGAACTGGAAGCGATATCTAGATGACTGCTTCATCCTTTGGCACGAAAACATCGAAAAACTTAAAGAATTTCACACCCTTATAAATGGGCTCAACACAAATATTAACTTCACGATGGAATACAGCCATCAACAACTCCCCTTCCTCGACATCCTCATTAAGATCCATAACAAAAAAATAGAAACAGACATATACTACAAGCCCACAGACTCCAAGCAATATCTCCCCTTCAACTCTTGCCACCCTAGACACGTTAAAATTAATATTCCCTACAACTTAGCCAAGAGAATCTGTACTATAGTCTCCAATAAAAACATCTGCTACTTACGGCTACAAGAACTAAAGGACACACTCATAGGCAGGGACTACCCTGCATCACTAATTGACAATGGAATCCAACGTGCCCTAAAACTCAGTACCCAGGACCTTAGACACCCTAAAGTAAATCAACCAAAACTAAAAGCTCTTCCATACATCTCCACACACAACCCCCTCAACAACGAGGCCTTTGACACCATCCTCCAGAACATCCCTGTATTGAAAAAGGACCATAGAATGAACCAAATTCTACGAACACACGATATCATAAAGAGCAAAAGACAATCCAAGTCAATGAAAAACATCTTAACACATGCCAAAGTACTGCCAACCACAACAACGAAACCCACAGTAAAAAAATGCGATAGACCCAACTGTGGCATTTGCATCAACCTAATAGAGGGTTCGGAATTCTATTTCAAAGATGGACAACGTTTTATAGTAAAACACAATTTCACATGTGCATCGGAAAATCTAATATATGTATTAACTTGTTCAGGTTGTCGAGAACAATACATAGGCCAGACCAAAAACAGCCTCCGCCAACGCATGACTGTCCATAGATCCCAAATTAAAATACGGGAATACAGGAAAATACCACTGAGTGAACACATTGATACCTGTGCCGCCCAAAATCATCCCAACTTCAGAATCTTTCCCCTCTACAAATTTAAAGATAATGCCACCCACACCCAGCGCATCAGCAAGGAATCTTACTTCATTAACAAATACGGACCCCGTCTAAACACTTCTCCCTAAGACGAACCCACAACATACACACGTCAACATACATACCTACATCAGCACACATCTCTACCCACATATAAACACAATGACACACGTAAACACACATGCTCTATGGTGCAATACAAAGAAATATATGTGCTTATATATGTATGTATATATGTATATATATATATATATATGTAGTGAATATATGTATGTGTATATATATATAGTGAATATCATTTCACACCTTTTATTGTTAAGATTTTTGATGTTCTATTAAGAGAACCGATTTTACTGAAAAATTCGAATAATGTACACCATTTTACCAGGGGGAAAAAAATACTGGTCCACCCACACACACACATATATACACAAACACATAAACACGTGTACATCAACATACAAAGAGACTTATATACACACACACACAC
>OZ024741.1:106437656-106440156 GCA_964016885.1 Eledone cirrhosa
TATCAACCACATCTATGGATCCTTCCTTTGACTGGAAAAGGTTTATACTATTGGCACTCCTCCTCTGTATTTCTACTGTGCATCTTCTACAAACAAAGTTCTCTCTTCCTCTTAGTCTACTCATTATCCTACTACATCTTTTGTGTATCCAGGATTTACATTGTGAGTTTACGCCTACTCCTTTTCTGCATATTGAGCATGACTACTTTCCTGGGGGAATCAGGGTCCTATCTTCTCTCCTACTCACTATCAGTTTACTTTTTAATAAGTTTACTCTCAGGCCTTTTGATTCCAAATTTAGTTTCCATAATCGGAATTTATTTTCTAGCTCTTTTTTGGTTTCAGCTACCAGGACCAAATCATCTGTATAGAGAAGTTCCCATGGGCAGCCTGTTTTAAACTCCTCTGTTATGGCCCGAAAAACTATAATGGAAAAACACACACACACACACACACGCAAACACACACACGCACATATATATTTGCACACACACACGCATACATAATTATAGCAAATACATCATACATAAGTATTAAATAAACCACAGAATCAAATTCGTTGAGGCTAGTTCCTATTTTTATGTCCCAAAAGTGGTTTTATAATTTTTATAAGTGATCTGCTCAACAACGCTGTGTTGAAATCTTGGTTTTAGATTAGCTGAGTAGCCATAAAACAAACAAAGAAAACAAACTTTTATTTGAAATTTTGGTACTGGCTCGAAGTTCTGTAGGAGCTTCGCCTTTGTCTCGGAAATTGATTATTAAAAAGACTATTAGAGTAGTTTATGTTAGCAATAACTTCTATTGGGATTCTGCCATCGAACATTGCTTTTGGCCAAGGATTTTACTGAACTGACAAGACGAACACATATTAGGGTATTGTTGTCTCTATAGCATCGTTTAAAAGTATACTCTGCTAAGGTTTTTTTTCGTATCTCCTTTCATTGAGCGGTTATGGTGCAATGAGGTAGAAACAATTATATATCAATCTAAATTCTTGTTTTATATATATATATATATATATATATATATATATATATATATATATATATATATATATATAAAAATTGATGAGTAGTCTGGTATCTCGAATTAGTACCATAGAACAACAATTATATTATAGACACCCTATATCTCTATGGGTACTTAGTACTCAGTGAGATATTTACCTCATTTTTATATATTCTCCAATCTATGTAGAGAAAACATTCGTTGTGCTTACTGCTATTTTTTTAGCAGCAAAGCCATCAACAAGTCTGTAATATTCCCGCTTTCACTAGCGGCCAGTTCACGTGTGGGTCACTTTAACGGCCATAACTCATACGAGCTGGTAGTTGGCATTATATTTGCAGACCGTGGGACGTATGTCCTATAGCATAGAAATAGCTATCTGATGAAATTTACTTTCCGTTGGAAATTCTCTGAATTTCTAATCTTTTGTAAATGGAAACCGCCGGTAATAGCATTATGAACAGGTAGATATTTAAATCATTTTTTAATTTATCTAAAGGATTGTTTAATGTTTGTTCTGCTCATCAATTTTTATAGTTCTGGTATCTCGAATTAGTACCATAGAACAACAATTATATTATAGACACCCTATATCTCTAAGGGTACTTAGTACTCAGTGAGATATTTACCTCATTTTATATATATATATATATATATATATATATATATATATATATATATATGTGTGTGTGTGTGTGTGTGTGTGTGTGTGTGTGTGTGTGTGTGTGTGTGTGTGTGTGTGTGTCAAGAGGTCGAAGATGCCATCTGAGCAAAGAAGGAGGCCTACAAACCTTGGCTTGGAAATAAGTCCTTGCACTTGCGGTACAAGCAGGCCTGAAAAGTCGCAGCAGAGACAGTAAAGGCGTCCAAAGTTAAGATATGGGACGATTTTGGTGTTAAACTGGAATTTGACGTCAAATCACCAAATAAAGTGTTCTGGCAGACAATCTGCCAACGTCGTAGTAAGAAGTCTTCCACACATGCCATCAAGAACACGTCTGGAGTTCTCTCCCCCGAGAGGTGCATCCTCGTGAGGTGGGAAAAATAATGGATGATCTAAATCTAATCACAAAGCATCTTTTGATATACACGAGATGCATCTGGGAACAGTGACTTATCTCTCGGAGGCTGAGGCTACAAGAGCAATTAAAGCACAACTGTGGCAAGCCCTCTGGGGAGGATGAAATTCGGGCCGAGATGTTAAAAGCCATAAAAAAGAGGTATTCTCTGGCTGACTTGTGTGTGCCGGGTGGCCTGGATATCTGGAAAGGTACTTAAGCAATGACAACCAGGTGCGAGACCAATTTTCAAAAAGGGAGACAAGAAAGATTGTCTCAATTACAGAAGGATCTTCTTAAGCCCTCCTGGCAAAGTCTATGCTCAGTGTTTGACAAAGAGGTCCAGGGATCTTGTCGAGTTCAAGCTAGCTGATGAACAGTGCACTTTTCACCCCGTATGCAGCACAGGCGACCAAATATTCACACTGCAG
>OZ024741.1:106447656-106457656 GCA_964016885.1 Eledone cirrhosa
AGGTGAGAATGGTATTTTATCGGTAAAAATGCCTCAAGAATTCACGAAAGACATTGAAAGCCGAACGGTCAAGTTTCGGACCATCAACAACAGTACAAAAAAACCTGAACAGCCTTCTCAAGCAGATATCAAAACAGTACTCACAGAAGTACTGAATGAAACAACTTTCATAAGAAAAGACAGACTGTATGGAAGCCTAGCAATTATCATGAAGAACGAATCGGCGGCAAAAAAATGTGCTTTGTCACCGATTCGTTCGAAAAATTTCACCTTTTATCCATCTTATATGGGGAAAAGAACTCAACGCATATGGCTGGATGCAATGATGCCAGATGTGGACTACTGCTGGCTCATAGCTGGTTTCATTGATCCAGTGAATGACAACGTGATTTCCATTGGGAAAACCACAGGCAATGCGTTCAGTGGAACAGGTATAGAGCTGGTAGTACAAATGAAGCCTGAACGCATCGCCCAAATACCCGACAGAATCCTATTAGAGGACCACGGGTATATAAACATTAGTGTGGAGGGGAGAAGGCCGTCCTGCCATATCTGTGCAGGCAGAGGGCACCTGAAGGCCGCTTGTCCCCAACTCAACAAAAAGAAAACCCTGCTACCAACACAGGCTCCACCACCACCACCACCACAACAGATAAACAAACAACAAAACTCAGTCCCACCCAACCCGTCCCTCAGTAAAACCACAACACCACCACAACACAAACAGTCACAACACATTACCCCAAAACAAAATACAGGCCCACCCAACCTCTCACTCAATAAAACAACACAACCACCGCAGACACAACACACAACACAGTCTAACATAGTGACATCCATCTCCCCCACAAAGAAAACCAACACGGAAACATTACCAGCAAACATACCTCTTCCCTCCAACACTGAAGATAACCCAACGAATTCGGAGGAAGAAATGGAGTCCTTCAGACAGATTAAAAGGAAAAAAAGAAAACATGTGCAAAACACACAAGGACAAACAACCCCCACCCAAATCGCAACACAATCCAACAAAACAGAAAACACCCCTCCAGCAACAAACAAAACCAAACCTGCCCCTCCCCTCTTCGAAACACTCACACCATCGGAAAAAAAGACATTACACTATACTTACATCAACAGAAACAACAATAAATTAAATGAACTCATATACAATAATCCTTCGGTACAAACCGAAGGTGTAAACTTTGTTTCGTCAGAAAACCACCCACATTTAAAACTAATAAAAATCCCAATGAACCTCTACCAAAAACTAAAAAAGGATTTTAAGGAGGACGTAGGACCACCCTCTGTCAAACCCATAAACCGCGTCCTACTAAAAAGCTTTCCCCCTCCCCTTCCCCTCCCCAACACAACTCCAAACACCCCAACCCCACCACACACTGACGACCCCACACCACCACAAGACACCCCTTCACCCAACACCCCCGACCCCATGGAAGTCGTGCAACCCGAACCCCGGGAAGCGGAAAGGTAGGTCTCTACTCTCTCCTTTGGCTTTGCCGCCCACATGGATGTGTTAAGAGTAGGATGTTTGAATGCACGTGGCCTGGGCTCAACTTGGAAGCAAGCAAAGCTTCTAAATGACCTCAGGTCATGTAGTATAAATGTAATGGTTATCTGTGAGACTCGAATCAGCGTCGTGCGGCAGCTGGCCCCCACCTTCGATGACTTTGAGGTGCATGCATCTCTCTGTCAACCTGGAGGTGGGGGTGGGGTTGTCGTACTGCTGCAAAAACACCTGGGTCTTGCCGTACAGGTTGTGCACTCGGACCCGGAGGGTCGTTTGTTGGTGCTAGACGTTGGCAGTAGTGAAAGTGCGGCCTTGAGACTGGTCGCCGTCTACTCCCCTTTCGGAGCTGAACGGCCCAACTTCTTCCAGCGTTTGGAGACTTTTCTGGGAACGTCGCGTTCCCTGCTTCTAGCGGGGGATTGGAATGACATCCTGGATGCACGTTGGGACTATGCAGGAGCATGTCCTAATAGAGGGGGGTGTAACAGCCTCAAGGGGTTACTCGACCGTTTTAACTTGGTCGATAGATATCGACTAGATTTTCCAACTGTGCCTACCTGGACTTGGAGAAACCACAGTGGTCAATCTAGATCGTACTTAGATAGATTCTTAGTTAGAAGTAAGGATAGGGACATATTAAGCTGTCCAGAAATGCGCACGGTTGGCTACACGGATCACAAATTAGTGACCTGCGTGGTCAATCTCGAGAAAACACATAGACAGGGTCCCGGTTACTGGAAACTTAATTTGTCTTTACCGGCAAAAGAGACTTACAGAAACCGGATTAGCAGATTAGTTAAGGAGAGGTTGACGGGTGCAATCGTCAACAACCGATGGTGGGCATCTCTCAAAAGAGAGATTAGAACAGAATCAATAAGTTATAGCAAGATGTTAGCTGCCGATAGGAATAGAAACGAGAAAGAATTAACAGGTAAATTAGAAGAGGCAATCAAGAGCGAAGATGTGGCCAGAGTGCTGGCATCGAGGACGGCCTTGAACCAGTTTTTCGATGCAAAACACGAAGGCTGCGTCATTCGAAGTAAAATACGTGCTCTAGGTAATGAGGGGGCCAAAGCCGTTGGATGGGCCCGCGCGACAGAAGCTAAGAGTGGAAATCGATCCACCATCCGGTCGTTGCGAGACGAAGATGGACGAGTGATCCGGGAGCCTAAGCAGATGTGCGAGGCCTTTCAAAAGCACTTTGCCCGATTGTTCGGGGGAGGCGAGGGTCCGGGCCGGGGCGTGGATTTCGGTCCATACCTCGACGGCCTGCCGCGTCTCTCGAACGAAGAGGCAGAGTCCTGCGAGGGACCAATCTCGGCTGATGAGATCGGAGATGCGCTGAGCCAATGCAGCAGACGCAAATCTCCAGGTCTCGATGGTATACCTTACGAACTTTATTTAGCAATGCCGGTCTTCTTCTCCGAACTCCTCGAAGCGGTCTACTGCAATTGGCAGCAGAACGGGAGAATTCCTTGTTCTGTAGCCAAGGGCGTAGTCACGCTGGTGAGGAAGGACGAGAACAAGGGGGATAGTATAAATAATTTTCGGCCCATAACCCTGCTAAACACAGAGTTAAAGATTTTGGCCAAGGTGTTAGCAAAGAGGTTGGCGCTTGTCGTGGGTGGCCTGGTTGGAGATGCGCAGACATGTGCTATCCCATCCAGGTCCATTCACGATAACCTCCACCTCATGCGATACATCATAGAGAGGGTTGGCAACAAACCCGGCTTCGGTGGGGCCCTGATCAACTTGGATCAGTCTAAGGCCTTCGATAGGGTCGACCATGGTTACCTGGATGCGGTACTAGCGGCGGCTGGGTTCGGTCCTGTTTTCAGAGGCTGGATCACTGTCCTACATAGCAACCACATCTGTTCTAGGATCAAGGTGAACGGCTACCTTTCGAAGCCGTTCGAAATCACACGATCCATTCGACAGGGGTGCCCTCTCTCCTCCCTTCTGTACGTATTGACTCTCGAGCCTTTACTGAGGAAGTTGGAGTTGTTGCAGGGTATCCCCCTGGAACCAGGATTGAGCAAAGCGGTGTCGGCCTACGCCGATGACGTAACAGTAATGGTATCAACCGACTCGGAGATCGAGGCGATCGGTACCTTACTGGAGGAGTACGAAAGGTTGTCAGGAGCGAAACTGAACCGGGAAAAATCCATCGGGCTGCAACTCGGAACGTGGAGAGGCAAACCGATGCCTCCTGACGGTGTCGTCGGACACTGGACGGAGGGCCCGGTAAAGTTGCTTGGGGTCTGGTTTGGACCGGACCTCCAGGTGGAAAAGAACTGGAACGAGGTTACGAACAAGGTGTTTGCACTAACCCAGAAATGGGCCAAGTGTAAGCTGTCCCTAAAAGGCCGGGCGGAGGTGGCGAACATTTACATAGCGTCCGTCACTTACTACCGCCTGACTGTCGTGCCTTGCCCTAAGGAAACACTCACCACCATGGAACGCATGCTCTTCCAATTTCTTTGGAAGAAGCGTCCTCCTATGGTGAGAAGATCCATCTGCTGCCAACAACCTTCGAAAGGAGGGCTGGGGATGCCGTGGTTGATGATGCGTAGGCACGCATTAAGGCTACGGCACCTACAGGTATTCCTCACTGGTCAACCGGTGTGGGCTCCGTTCGTGAAACGAGCCTTTCTGAGACTCGTCTCACTCACCGAGCTACAGTCCTGGGTCAAGCAAAGATCCGGAAAACTGGGAGACTGGCACACTGAGTGTGCTCAGGCGCTCAGGGCTCTCTGGCAAGCGGGCCAGGCCATCGGTGGAGAATCCACCTCATCATTCTATAGAGGGCTGGTGGCTAGCAGGGCGATGACACCCTTGGAGAGTCGCTGGACATGGAAGAAGACGAACTGGCCAGCCTGTTCGGTAGGACTTTCGGCCCAGGACCAATGGACAACTTCCAGAAGTCACTGGCCTGGCAGTGCTACCGAGGGGCTCTACCCGTTCGAGAGAGGCTCTACAGACACGGGCGCCCGGGCAGGGATCCCTCAAAAAAGATTTGCCCTAGATGCGTGCGTCACGAAGAAACCGTAGCGCACGCATTGGTGCAATGTCCGGGCGTGGCTGATCTGTGGGGCTACGCCGAACAACTGCTGTCGCGGGTGGCGCCGATTAAATTGACCGCCGAGTCCGTGATGACAATCAAACCGCCTCCCCTCTTCACAAAGGAAGCAAAGGCGGTTTTTCTGTGCGTAATAGCCATGTTGAAAGAGGTTGTCTGGTGGACACGATTGAAAGGTCTGAGGTCAGGCAACTTCCTCTCTGGCCATAGTCTGGTCTACTTCTTCCGATATCACTTCGGAAGGAGGATAAGAATGGAGAGAGAGGTGCTTGGCCACAGGCAGTTTTATGAAAGGTGGGTGATAGTGGCGAGAATGGCTCGTGTAAATGGGCCTTCTCTGTATACCATCCTGTAGGTAAAGAAGTAAAGGAGAGGGGAGCACCTTCTCCATGTGCTCCCCGGGCAAAGGATTGCACACTTTTTCGGGGGTGTGTGCAACCCCCATCACGTCCCCTCCCTTTTGAGGTTATTTTCGATTATTTTCATGTTACACCCTTTTTACTCGATTATATGTAAACTCCCCCTTTGTATTTGTCCCTTCTTTTTATGCCTTTATGGTAAATAAAGAAATCTATCTATCTATCTATCTATCTATCTATCTATCTATCTATCTATATCTATCTATCTACTTATCGATTTGTATGTATATTCCAATGTGCACACACACACACACACACACACACACACACACACACACACACACACACACACACACACACACACACACACACACACACACACACACACACACATATCTCTATCCAGGTTTTCACGTGCCATGGTGGCCTCTCTGTCCGCAATCTTTGCGGCACCTTTTTACCACCGTCGTAAAAAAAACCTTCTGGATTATCTCCCTTTCCCTTCTCCTATATATATGCATATATATATATATAAATGGAAAAAATGAAATTTCATTTCTCACTCTTAGTACGGCTGATACTTAAATATAAGTATGTATACGTACATATATATACATGTATACAGACATACAGTAGTATATATATACATACATACATGCACACATACATATATGTACGTATGGGTTTACCGAACATTTGTTATACACACACACACACACACACACACACACAAACACCGACACACACACATATATATATATATATACATATTATGTCAGGTCGCTCTCGAGTGCTACTGGTAACATGTAACCCAGTACAACCTGTCTCATGGTCAGGTCGTCGGTGACTAAACAAGCTTGGTGAGGATGCCGGTGAGGAGGGTGAACTTTGGACACCCTGCGGGATGAAATACAAGACCCGGTAAAGGGTGGAGGAACTCAGCAGAGTCAACGGCCATCCAAATAATATTTTTTTTAAGCTGTCGTTGAATTTTCCATGGTAAACATTTGCACCGAAGATATGTGTTGTCAGTTCCAAAAAGTATTGTTGATCCTACACAAGCCTTCACCACTTAAAACAAAACTTTGTGTGGGTAGATCAACATCAGTCCACTTTCTCACATTTCCGCCAGTCTTTTGCAGGTGGAGTCCGTAGGTGATAGGGTGACAGTGACGGGGACAGGTAGAGGATACTACTGGAAGTCACTAGCTGGAGCTCTGCACTATGGTGACTGCTGTGTGATGGACGTTCTAGCACAAACTGTCACTGGCGGGATTGAAATTTCACGTGAGATACCGCCATCCAGAGAGCTGAGCTTTTGTTGGACACTCATACGTCAGATATATATATATATATATATATATATATATATATATATATATATATATATATATATGTGTGTGTGTGTGTGTGTGTGTGTGTGTGTGTGTGTGTGTGTGTGTGTGTGTGTTTGTTCTTAAAGCACTGAAACAACGTATCTCTAGCGGTATTCGTTCATTTTCCTGTCTTCGCCCGAATTTCTATTCATTAAATCTCCATCTCTCTCTCTCTCTCTCTCTCTCTCTCTCTCTCTCTCTCTCTCTCTCTCTCTCTCTCCCTCTCTCCCCCTCTCTCTCTCTCCCTCTCTCTCTCTCTCTCTCTCTCTCTATATATATATATATATATGTGTGTGTGTGTGTGTGTATATATATATATATATTTATATATATATTTTATTTGCGAAAAATATAAGATTGATGAAAATGGCACTCTCCAAGACAATTCTAAAATCACGGAGGAGATACTGCAGAAACAATACTTCTCTGTTTTCAACAATCCTGATGTGGCTGATTCGGGCTACATCAGTGATGTTAATTCCGGACACACTATATCATAACGTTTGGCGCTCCTGATGTCTTAGCGGCAATAAACAGCAATCTGCTGAACTCCAGCCAACATGGGTTCCGTAATGGAAGGGGCTGCCTAACGCAGCTCCTGCATCACTTTGATGACACTTTAAGAGCTTTGGGAGAGGGCTTCAACACTGATGTCATATATTTTGATTTCAATAAGGCTTTTGACAGGGTTGATCACAACATCCTATTGAAAAAACTATTCAGCATTGGTGTCTCTGGAAAATTACTGCAATGGATCAAGTGTTTCCTGACAAACGGAGTCCAACATGTAGTCGAAGGAGTACAATCCAGCCCAGCCAAAGTCAATAGTGGTGTCCCACAAGGCACTGTGTTGGGTCCACTTCTTTTCATTATCTATATTAATGACATTACAAACAAGCACAGCAGCATAAGAATCTTCGCAGATGATTCCTAGCTCCAGAAGGTCATCAATGGCGTGGGTGACCGGATATGCCCCCAATAGATTACACATCTATTTTATTTTAGTAAGATGAGAATAAGCTATAAACCAGAGTCTTCTTAGCAAAGAATTGAACAAATCTGCCTAATGGATAATCTGGTTTTCAGTAACACTAGTCATTGAAAGACTTTAGTGGGCTGCAATTAGTCGGACTTTGTGTTTAGTTTTTGTGTCATTGAGAGAGAGATTTTGTGGAGACCACTAAGCTGCAAATATTAGGACCATGTCTACAGTTTGCAGGTCATTGAGAGACTTTAGTAGAATTCTAGTGGATTTCGGAATATATATGAATCCATTTCTGTTTGGAATGAGATTGAATTTCAAAAACCAAAATTTAAGTTTACCCTGAAGTTGTCTCAACATTACTGTATGGATCCGAATTGTGAACACCATATAAAAGACATAAGATGTAGATAAATACTTTCTACAAGAGATGTCTTAGAAATATCTGTGGTTTTGTATGAAAAGACAAAGTCTCAAATGAACAGTTGTTTTATAAATGTGAAATAGTGAGCTTTTTCTTGCAGTCCCAATGTTGCTACGATGAATGATGAAAGACTGCCGAAAATTCTCATGGTCAACTTCAGGCAGGGGTGCGAAACGTATGAAAACCTCATTTTATATACAAGAGCAAGCTGAAAGATAATATCAAACCTATTGGAAAACCAGCATCAGAATTTGAAGAATGTTTAAAAGAGAAACTTCATTATCTCATACATAATATATACACTCTTCTAATTACAAACATACAACATACATATACTATGATAAGTACACATTTCCTTGAAAACCAGCCTGTTATAGTGATAGTAACAAAATTACTGTGTAACCTATATATATATATATATATATATATATATATATATATATATATATATATATATATTGTTCTGGGTATTATTCATATATGTGTAACAATTAACATTTTTTATATATTAAAAATATCTCCACTATTATTTCTAATTAGTTGACACTTTTCACTTCTCGATAAACTTAGGTCCATAGGCGACGAACACATGCAGCCTAGACGCCTCATGTCAGACTTGCACTATTTCTACAAACAAAGAAATGGAATAATATTTTTATTTTGAACAAAAACATTGAAATATCCTTCTTTTAGTAATAGTCTTATTAAAAAATACCAACAAAAAACAAACAATATATACACGGAAACACATTCACTTTTATATAAAATTGAAACATCAACATCACTGCACTAAATAAAAACCACACGATTAACATTTTAATGGTCTTATACACCAGGGGTTAGAGTGTTGTGCTTGCAATCGGGAGGTCATGGGTTCGATTCTCGGACCGGATGATGCGTTGTGTCCTTGAGCAAGACACTATATTTCACGTTGCTCCAGTTTACTCAGCTCTAGAAATGAGTTGCGACGTCACTTGCACCAAGCTGTATCGGCCTTAGCCTTTCCCTTGGACAACATCCGTGGTGTGGAGAGGAAAGACTGGTATTCATGGGCGACTGCTGGTCATCCATGAACAATCTTCGGAGAGGAACTTACTAGGTGCAAATCCCAAGGTTAGCGTCGGCCAGCTTTGTTTATTTGCCTGAAAGATAGCGTCATGTGTATCTTCGCAAACACACAATCTATCATACATGCAACGTTTGAAACAAAAGGTAGCAACTTTTATGTGTTGAAGACATTAACCTGTGTGTGTGTGTGTGTGTGTGTGTGTGTGTGTGTGTGTGTGTGTGTGTGTGTGTGTGTGTGTGTGTGTGTGTGTGTGTGTGTGTGTGTGTGTGTGTGTGTGTGTGTGTGTGTGTGTGTGTGTGTGCGTGTGCGTGTTGTGCGTGTGTGTGTGTGTGTTATCGGTACGTTTGGGTGATTTGAACTATATAAATTTAAACACAGAATCGTTAACCTCTGTATTACTTCAATTCAGATAAAAAAGCGTTATATATAAATAAATTTTAAGTTATATCTGTATATATTATACAGAGTGGGTAACAGAGTCTGTGCCAATGTCTATATAGATATACGCATTTTTACTATATGGACATGCATTCATGCTAGAAATACGAAATTTCCTGTAAAAAATTATCAACACCTTTAATCGATTTTTCATATGTAATTGTGTTTTCATCTGAAGGTGTGTATATCATCTAAACAACCACAAGGAAGCACGTATTTGATGGGCTTATATACCCATTCACTCTTAGTAGTATTCAGAAATGGACGTAAGAAGTGCACCAAGCAGCCGAAGTGTATGATACAGTTATATCTGTATATATACAGAGTGAGTAACCGAGACTGCGCCGATCGTACACCTCGGCTTGAAGAGGAGGAGACAGTCGATTAAATTGGTCCTAGCGTGTTGCTGGTACTTTATTTTATTGGCCCCATAAGGATGAAATGAAAAGCTAACCTCAACGGGGTTTGAACGTAAAGGGCCATGTTTATATCACCCATGTATAATTATATTTAATATAATGTTATATAATTATTATATTATTAGGTAGGTGACAAAATCATGAAGACCAACAATGATGAGAATATAGTGAAGTAGTGACCAACATCATCTGTAGCTCTGCAGGAGGTAAGCAGCTGCACCTCGTTGGTATTAATTTAGGATATGACAGAATATAGAAGAGCGATACATTAATTTCTTCCAAACCATCTATCTATCTATCTATCTATCTATCTATCTATCTAT
>OZ024741.1:106462656-106510156 GCA_964016885.1 Eledone cirrhosa
ACGTATTGTTGGCCTTTTTTTTTAGCTGTGTTGCTGTTGTTGCCATTGTTGTTGTTGTCATTGTTTCTGTAGTAGTAGTAGTAGTGGTGGTGGTGGTGGTGGTGGTGGTAGTAGTAGTAGTGGTGGTGGTGGGAGCAGAAGTAGTGGTAGTGGTGGTGGTGGTAGTAGTAGTAGTGGTGGTTGTAGCAGAAGTAGTGGTGGTGGTAGCAGAAGTAGTGGTAGTGGTGGTGGTGGTGGTTGTAGCAGAAGTAGTGGTGGTGGTAGTAGAAGTAGTGGTAGTGGTGGTGGTAGTAGTAGTAGTAGTGGTGGTTGTAGCAGAACTAGTGGTAGTGGTGGTAGTGGTGGTGGTAGCAGAAGTAGTGGTGGTGGTAGCAGAAGTAGTGGTAGTGGTGGTAGTGGTGGTGGTAGTAGTGGTGGTGGTGGTGGTTGTAGCAGAAGTAGTGGTGGTGGTAGCAGAAGTAGTGGTAGTGGTGGTAGTGGTGGTGGTAGTAGTGGTAGTGGTGGTTGTAGCAGAAGTACTGGTGGTAGTAGCAGAAGTAGTGGTAGTGGTGGTAGTGGTGGTGGTAGTAGTAGTAGTGGTGGTTGTAGCAGAAGTAGTAGTGGTGGTAGCAGAAGTAGTGGTAGTAGTGGTGGTGGTGGTTGTAGCAGAAGTAGTGGTGGTGGTAGCAGAAGTAGTGGTAGTGGTGGTGGTGGTGGTTGTAGCATAAGTAGTGGTGGTGGTAGTAGAAGTAGTGGTAGTGGTGTTGGTAGTAGTAGTAGTAGTGGTGGTTGTAGCAGAACTAGTGGTAGTGGTGGTAGTGGTGGTGGTAGTAGTAGTAGTGGTGGTGGTAGCAGAAGTAGTGGTGCTGGTAGCAGAAGTAGTGGTGGTAGTAGTAGTAGTGCTAGTAGTAGTAGTAGTAGTAGAAGTAGTAGTAGTGGTAGTAGCAGCAGAAGTAGTGGTGGTGATAGTAGAAGAGGTGGCGGTGATATTGTTTTAGTAGTAGCAATAGTGGCAGTTGTTGTTTTAGTAAGAATAGTCGTATCAGTAGTAGTAGTAGTAGTAGTATTGGTGATAGTAGTAATATTTCTGGTTGTAGTAGTATTTGTGGTAGTAGTAGTATTTCTGGTGGTAGTAGTAGTAGAGGTAGTAGCAGTAGTAGTGGTGGTGGTAGTAGTAGTGATAATAGTAGTAGTAGTTGTGGTAGCAGTAGTAGATGTGGTGGTGGTATTTTCATAGTAGACGTGTTTTTTATAGTCAACCAGTTGTACTTGTTTGTTTTTTGTAAAGTAATGAAAGTGAACGTAGAGGGTGTTAGTGAGGTGTTAGGAGTGGTGGTGTTGGTAGTGGTGTTGGTAGTGGTGGTGTTGGTGTTGGTAGTGGTGGTGTTGGTAGTGGTGGTGTTGGTGTTGGTAGTGGTGGTGTTGGTAGTGGTGGTGTTGGTGTTGGTAGTGGTGGTGTTGGTAGTGGTGTTGGTAGTGGTGGTGTTGGTAGTGGTGGTGTTGGTGTTGGTAGTGGTGGTGTTGGTAGTGGTGGTGTTGGTAGTGGTGGTGTTGGTGTTGTGTTGGTGTTGGTGGTGGTAGTGGTGGTGTTGGTGTTGGTAGTGGTGGTGCTGGTAGTGGTGGTGTAGGTGTTGGTAGTGGTGGTGTTGGTGTTGGTAGTGGTGGTGCTGGTAGTGGTGGTGTTGGTGTTGGTAGTGGTGGTGTTGCTGTTGGTAGTGGTGGTGTAGGTGTTGGTAGTGGTGGTGTTGGTAGTGGTGATGTTGGTGTTGGTAGTGGTGGTGCTGGTAGTGGTGGTGTTGGTGTTGGTGTTGGTGTTGGTAGTGGTGGTGTTGCTGTTGGTAGTGGTGGTGTAGGTGTTGGTAGTGGTTGTGTTTGTGTTGGTAGTGGTGGTGTTGGTAGTGGTGGTGTTGGTGTTGGTAGTGGTGGTGTAGGTATTGGTAGTGGTGGTGTAGGTGTTGGTAGTGGTGGTGTTGGTAGTGGTGGTGTAGGTGTTGGTAGTGGTGGTTTAGGTGTTGGTAGTGGTGGTGTTGGTGTTGGTAGTGGTGGTGTTGGTAGTGGTGGTGTAGGTGTTGGTAGTGGTGGTGTAGGTGTTGGTAGTGGTGGTGTTGGTGTTGGTAGTGGTGGTGTTGGTAGTGGTGGTGTAGGTGTTGGTAGTGGTGGTGTAGGTGTTGGTAGTGGTGGTGTAGGTGTTGGTAGTGGTTGTGTTGGCAGTGGTGGTGTTGGTGTTGGTATTGGTGGTGTTGGTGTTGGTAGTGGTGGTGTTGGTGTTGGTAGTGGTGGTGTTGGTGTTGGTAGTGGTGGTGTTGGTGTTGGTAGTGGTGGTGTTGGTGTTGGTAGTGGTGGTGTTGGTGTTGGTAGTGGTTGTGTTGGTAGTGGTGGTGTTGGTGTTGGTAGTGGTGGTGTTGGTATTGGTGGTGTTGGTGTTGGTAGTGGTGTTGTTGGTAGTGGTGTTGGTGGTGTAGGTGTTAGTAGTGGTGGTGTTGGTGTTGGTGTTGGTAGTGGTGGTGTTGGTGTTGGTAGTGGTGGTGTTGGTGTTGGTGTTGGTAGTGGTGGTGTAGGTGTTGGTAGTGGTGGTGTTGGTGTTGCTGGTAGTGGTGGTGTTGGTGTTGGTAGTGGTTGTGTTGGTGTTGGTAGTGGTGGTGTTGGTGTTGGTAGTGGTTGTGTTGGTATTGGTGGTGTTGGTGTTGCTAGTGGTGGTGTTGGTGTTGGTATTGGTGGTGTTGGTGTTGGTAGTGGTTGTGTTGGTGTTGGTATTGGTGGTGTTGGTGTTGGTAGTGGTTGTGTTGGTAGTGGTGGTGTTGGTGTTGCTAGTGGTGGTGTTGGTGTTGGTATTGGTGGTGTTGGTGTTGGTAGTGGTTGTGTTGGTGTTGGTATTGGTGGTGTTGGTGTTGGTAGTGGTTGTGTTGGTAGTGGTGGTGTTGGTGTTGGTAGTGGTGTTGTTGGTGTTGGTAGTTGTTGTGTTGGTGTTGGTATTGGTGGTGTCGGTTTGGTAGTTGTTGTGTTGGTGTTGGTATTGGTGGTGTTGGTGTTGGTAGTGGTTGTGTTGGTAGTGGTGGTGTTGGTGTTGCTAGTAGTGGTGTTGGTGTTAGTAGTTGTTGTGTTGGTGTTGGTAGTGGTGTTGTTGGTGTTGGTAGTTGTTGTGTTGGTGTTGGTAGTGGTGGTGTTGGTGTTGGTAGTTGTTGTGTTGGTGTTGGTATTGGTGGTGTTGGTGTTGGTAGTGGTTGTGTTGGTAGTGGTGGTGTTGGTGTTGCTAGTAGTGGTGTTGGTGTTAGTAGTTGTTGTGTTGGTGTTGGTAGATGTGTTGTTGGTGTTGGTAGTGGTGTTGTTGGTGTTGGTAGTTGTTGTGTTGGTGTTGGTAGTGGTGGTGTAGGTGTTGGTAGTGGTTGTGTTGGTAGTGATGGTGTTGGTGTTGGTAGTGTTGGTGTTGGTGTTGGTAGTAGTGGTGTTGGTGTTGGTAGTGGTTGTGTTGGTGTTGGTATTGGTGGTGTAGGTGTTGGTAGTGGTTGTGTTGGTAGTGGTGGTGTTGGTGTTGGTAGTGGTGGTGTTGGTGTTGGTAGTTGTTGTGTTGGTGTTGGTAGTGGTTGTGTTGGTAGTGGTGGTGTTGGTGTTGGTAGTGGTGTTGTTGGTGTTGGTAGTTGTTGTGTTGGTGTTGGTATTGGTGGTGTTGGTGTTGGTAGTGGTTGTGTTGGTGTTGGTAGTGGTGGTGTTGGTGTTGGTAGTTGTTGTGTTGGTGTTGGTATTGGTGGTGTTGGTGTTGGTAGTGGTTGTGTTGGTAGTGGTGGTGTTGGTGTTGGTACTGGTGGTGTTGGTGTTGGTAGTTGTTGTGTTGGTGTTGGTAGTGGTGTTGTTGGTGTTGGTAGTGGTGGTGTTGGTGTTGGTAGTGGTGGTGTTGGTGTTGGTAGTGGTTGTGTTGGTAGTGGTGGTGTTGGTGTTGTTAGTGGTGGTGTTGGTGTTGGTAGTGGTGGTGTTGGTGTTGGTAGTGGTGGTGTTGGTAGTCGTGGTGTTGGTGTTGGTAGTGGTTGTGTTGGTAGTGGTGGTGTTGGTGTTGGTAGTGGTGGTGTTGGTATTGGTGGTGTTGGTGTTGGTAGTGGTTGTGGTGTTTTTGGTGTTGGTGGTGTAGGTGTTAGTAGTGGTGGTGTTGGTGTTGGTGTTGGTAGTGGTGATGTTGGTGTTGGTAGTGGTGGTGTTGGTGTTGGTAGTGGTGGTGTTGGTGTTGGTAGTGGTGGTGTTGGTGTTGGTGTTGGTGGTGTTGGTAGTGGTAGTGTTGGTGTTGGTGGTGTAGGTGTTGGTAGTGGTGGTGTTGGTAGTGGTGTTGGTAGTGGTGATGTTGGTGTTGGTAGTGGTGGTGTTGGTGTTGCTGGTAGTGGTTGTGTTGGTAGTGATGGTGTTGGTGTTGGTAGTGTTGGTGTTGGTGTTGGTAGTAGTGGTGTTGGTGTTGGTAGTGGTTGTGTTGGTGTTGGTATTGGTGGTGTAGGTGTTGGTAGTGGTTGTGTTGGTAGTGGTGGTGTTGGTGTTGGTAGTGGTGGTGTTGGTGTTGGTAGTTGTTGTGTTGGTGTTGGTAGTGGTTGTGTTGGTAGTGGTGGTGTTGGTGTTGGTAGTGGTGTTGTTGGTGTTGGTAGTTGTTGTGTTGGTGTTGGTATTGGTGGTGTTGGTGTTGGTAGTGGTTGTGTTGGTGTTGGTAGTGGTGGTGTTGGTGTTGGTAGTTGTTGTGTTGGTGTTGGTATTGGTGGTGTTGGTGTTGGTAGTGGTTGTGTTGGTAGTGGTGGTGTTGGTGTTGGTACTGGTGGTGTTGGTGTTGGTAGTTGTTGTGTTGGTGTTGGTAGTGGTGTTGTTGGTGTTGGTAGTGGTGGTGTTGGTGTTGGTAGTGGTGGTGTTGGTGTTGGTAGTGGTTGTGTTGGTAGTGGTGGTGTTGGTATTGTTAGTGGTGGTGTTGGTGTTGGTAGTGGTTGTGTTGGTATTGGTGGTGTTGGTGTTGCTAGTGGTGGTGTTGGTGTTGGTATTGGTGGTGTTGGTGTTGGTAGTGGTTGTGTTGGTGTTGGTATTGGTGGTGTTGGTGTTGGTAGTGGTTGTGTTGGGTAGTGGTGGTGTTGGTGTTGCTAGTGGTGGTGTTGGTGTTGGTATTGGTGGTGTTGGTGTTGGTAGTGGTTGTGTTGGTGTTGGTATTGGTGGGTGTTGGTGTTGGTAGTGGTTGTGTTGGTATTGGTGGTGTTGGTGTTGCTAGTGGTGGTGTTGGTGTTGGTATTGGTGGTGTTGGTGTTGGTAGTGGTTGTGTTGGTGTTTGGTATTGGTGGTGTTGGTGTTGGTAGTGGTTGTGTTGGTAGTGGTGGTGTTGGTGTTGGTAGTGGTGTTGTTGGTGTTGGTAGTTGTTGTGTTTGGTGTTGGTATTGGTGGTGTCGGTTTGGTAGTTGTTGTGTTGGTGTTGGTATTGGTGGTGTTGGTGTTGGTAGTGGTTGTGTTGGTAGTGGTGGTGTTGGTGTTGCTAGTAGTGGTGTTGGTGTTAGTAGTTGTTGTGTTGGTGTTGGTAGTGGTGTTGTTGGTGTTGGTAGTTGTTGTGTGGTGTTGGTAGTGGTGGTGTTGGTGTTGGTAGTTGTTGTGTGTGTGTGTTGGTATTGGTGGTGTTGGTGTTGGTAGAGGTTGTGTTGGTAGTGGTGGTGTTGGTGTTGCTAGTAGTGGTGTTGTGTTAGTAGTTGTGTGTGTTGGTGTTGGTAGTGGTGTTGTTGGTGTTGGTAGTTGTTGTGTTGTGTTGGTAGTGGTGGTGTAGGTGTTGGTAGTGGTTGTGTTGGTAGTGATGGTGTTGGTGTTGGTAGTGTTGGTGTTGGTGTTGGTAGTAGTGGTGTTGGTGTTGGTAGTGGTTGTGTTGGTGTTGGTATTGGTGGTGTAGGTGTTGGTAGTGGTTGTGTTGGTAGTGGTGGTGTTGGTGTTGGTAGTGGTTGGTTGTTGGTGTTGGTAGTTGTTGTGTTGGTGTTGGTAGTGGTTGTGTTTGGTAGTGGTGGTGTTGGTGTTGGTAGTGTGTTGTTGGTGTTGGTAGTTGTTTGTGTTGGTGTTGGTATTGGTGGTGTTGGTGTGGTAGTGGTTGTGTTGGTGTTGGTAGTGGTGGTGTTGGTGTTGGTAGTTGTTGTGTTGGTGTTGGTATTGGTGGTGTTGGTGTTGGTAGTGGTTGTGTTGGTAGTGGTGGTGTTGGTGTTGGTACTGGTGGTGTTGGTGTTGGTAGTTGTTGTGTGGTGTTGGTAGTGGTGTTGTTGGTGTTGGTAGTGGTGGTGTTGGTGTTGGTAGTGGTGGTGTTGGTGTTGGTAGTGGTTGTGTTGGTAGTGGTGGTGTTGGTGTTGTTAGTGGTGGTGTTGGTGTTGGTAGTGGTGGTGTTGGTGTTGGTAGTGGTGGTGTTGGTAGTCGTGGTGTTGGTGTTGGTAGTGGTTGTGTTGGTAGTGGTGGTGTTGGTGTTTGGTAGTGGTGGTGTTGGTATTGGTGGTGTTGGTGTTGGTAGTGGTTGTGGTGTTTTTGGTGTTGGTGGTGTAGGTGTAGTAGTGGTGGTGTTGGTGTTGGTGTTGGTAGTGGTGATGTTGGTGTTGGTAGTGGTGGTGTTGGTGTTGGTAGTGGTGGTGTTGGTGTTGGTAGTGGTGGTGTTGGTGTTGGTGTTGGTGGTGTTGGTAGTGGTAGTGTTGGTGTTGGTGGTGTAGGTGTTGGTAGTGGTGGTGTTGGTAGTGGTGGTGTTGGTGCTGGTAGTGGTGGTGTTGGTGTTGGTAGTGGTGGTGTTGTAGTGGTGGTGTTGGTGTTGGTAGTGGTGGTGTTGGTGTTGGTAGTGGTGGTGTTGGTGTTGGTAGTGGTGGTGTTGGTGTTGGTAGTGGTGGTGTTGGTGTTGGTGTTGGTGGTGTTGGTAGTGGTGGTGTTGGTGTTGGTAGTGGTGGTGTTGGTGTTGGTAGTGGTGGTGTTGGTGTTGGTAGTGGTGGTGTTGGTGTTGGTAGTGGTGGTGTTTGGTGTTGGTGTTGGTGGTGTTGGTAGTGGTGGTGTTGGTGTTGGTAGTAGTGGTGTTGGTGGTGTAGGTGTTGGTAGTGTTGGTGTTGGTAGTGCTGGTGTTGGTGTTGGTAGTGGTGTTGTTGGTGTTGGTAGTGGTGGTGTTGGTAGTGGTGGTGTTGGTGTTGGTAGTGGTGGTGTTGGTGTTGGTAGTGGTGGTGTTTGGTGTTGGTAGTGGTGGTGTTGGTAGTGGTGTTGTTGGTGTTGGTAGTGGTGGTGTTGGTGTTGGTAGTGGTGGTGTTGGTGTTGGTAGTGGTGGTGTTGGTAGTGGTGGTGTTGGTGTTGGTAGTGGTGGTGTTGGTGTTAGTAGTTGTTGTGTTGGTGTTGGTAGTGGTGTTGTTGGTGTTGGTTAGTTGTTGTGTTGGTGTTGGTAGTGGTGGTGTTGGTGTTGGTAGTTGTTGTGTTGGTGTTGGTATTGTTGGTGTTGGTGTTGGTAGTGGTTGTGTTGGTAGTGGTGGTGTTGGTGTTGCTAGTAGTGGTGTTGGTGTTAGTAGTTGTTGTGTTGGTGTTGGTAGTGGTGTTGTTGGTGTTGGTAGTTGTTGTGTTGGTGTTGGTAGTGGTGGTGTAGGTGTTGGTAGTGGTTGTGTTGGTAGTGATGGTGTTGGTGTTGGTAGTGTTGGTGTTGGTGTTGGTAGTAGTGGTGTTGGTGTTGGTAGTGGTTGTGTTGGTGTTGGTATTGGTGGTGTAGGTGTTGGTAGTGGTTGTGTTGTAGTGTGGTGTTGGTGGTGTTGGTAGTGGTGGTGTTGGTGTTGGTAGTTGTTGTGTTGGTGTTGGTAGTGGTTGTGTTGGTAGTGGTGGTGTTGGTGTTGGTAGTGGTGTTGTTGGTGTTGGTAGTTGTTGTGTTGGTGTTGGTATTGGTGGTGTTGGTGTTGGTAGTGGTTGTGTTGGTGTTGGTAGTGGTTGGTGTTGGTTGTTGGTAGTTGTTGTGTTGGTGTTGGTATTGGTGGGTGTTGGTGTTGGTAGTGGTTGTGTTGGTAGTGGTGGTGTTGGTGTTGGTACTGGTGGTGTTGGTGTTGGTAGTTGTTGTGTTGGTGTTGGTAGTGGTGTTGTTGGTGTTGGTAGTGGTGGTGTTGGTGTTGGTAGTGGTGGTGTTGGTGTTGGTAGTGGTTGTGTTGGTAGTGGTGGTGTTGGTGTTGTTAGTGGTGGTGTTGGTGTTGGTAGTGGTGGTGTTTGGTGTTGGTAGTGGTGGTGTTGGTAGTCGTGGTGTTGGTGTTGGTAGTGGTTGTGTTGGTAGTGGTGGTGTTGGTGTTGGTAGTGGTGGGTGTTGGTATTGTTTGGTGTTGGTGTTGGTAGTGGTTGTGGTGTTTTTGGTGTTGGTGGTGTAGGTGTTAGTAGTGGTGGTGTTGGTGTTGGTGGTGTTGGTGTTGTTAGTGGTGGTGTTGGTTTGGTAGTGGTGGTGTTGGTGTTGGTAGTGGTGGTGTTGGTAGTCGTGGTGTTGGTGTTGGTAGTGGTTGTGTTGGTAGTGGTGGTGTTGGTGTTGGTAGTGGTGGTGTTGGTATTGGTGGTGTTGGTGTTGGTAGTGGTTGTGGTGTTTTTGGTGTTGGTGGTGTAGGTGTTAGTAGTGGTGGTGTTGGTGTTGGTGTTGGTAGTGGTGATGTTGGTGTTGGTAGTGGTGGTGTTGGTGTTGGTAGTGGTGGTGTTGGTGTTGGTAGTGGTGGTGTTGGTGTTGGTGTTGGTGGTGTTGGTAGTGGTAGTGTTGGTGTTGGTGGTGTAGGTGTTGGTAGTGGTGGTGTTGGTAGTGGTGGTGTTGGTGCTGGTAGTGGTGGTGTTGGTGTTGGTAGTGGTGGTGTTGGTAGTGGTGGTGTTGGTGTTGGTAGTGGTGGTGTTGGTGTTGGTAGTGGTGGTGTTGGTGTTGGTAGTGGTGGTGTTGGTGTTGGTGTTGGTGGTGTTGGTAGTGGTGGTGTTGGTGTTGGTAGTAGTGGTGTTGGTGGTGTAGGTGTTGGTAGTGTTGGTGTTGGTAGTGCTGGTGTTGGTGTTGGTAGTGGTGGTGTTGGTGTTGGTAGTGGTGGTGTTGGTAGTGGTGGTGTTGGTGTTGGTAGTGGTGGTGTTGGTGTTGGTAGTGGTGGTGTTGGTGTTGGTAGTGGTGGTGTTGGTAGTGGTGTTGTTGGTGTTGGTAGTGGTGGTGTTGGTGTTGGTAGTGGTGGTGTTGGTGTTGGTAGTGGTGGTGTTGGTAGTGGTGGTGTTGGTGTTGGTAGTGGTGGTGTTGGTGTTAGTAGTTGTTGTGTTGGTGTTGGTAGTGGTGTTGTTGGTGTTGGTAGTTGTTGTGTTGGTGTTGGTAGTGGTGGTGTTGGTGTTGGTAGTTGTTGTGTTGGTGTTGGTATTGGTGGTGTTGGTGTTGGTAGTGGTTGTGTTGGTAGTGGTGGTGTTGGTGTTGCTAGTAGTGGTGTTGGTGTTAGTAGTTGTTGTGTTGGTGTTGGTAGTGGTGTTGTTGGTGTTGGTAGTTGTTGTGTTGGTGTTGGTAGTGGTGGTGTAGGTGTTGGTAGTGGTTGTGTTGGTAGTGATGGTGTTGGTGTTGGTAGTGTTGGTGTTGGTGTTGGTAGTAGTGGTGTTGGTGTTGGTAGTGGTTGTGTTGGTGTTGGTATTGGTGGTGTAGGTGTTGGTAGTGGTTGTGTTGGTAGTGGTGGTGTTGGTGTTGGTAGTGGTGGTGTTGGTGTTGGTAGTTGTTGTGTTGGTGTTGGTAGTGGTTGTGTTGGTAGTGGTGGTGTTGGTGTTGGTAGTGGTGTTGTTGGTGTTGGTAGTTGTTGTGTTGGTGTTGGTATTGGTGGTGTTGGTGTTGGTAGTGGTTGTGTTGGTGTTGGTAGTGGTGGTGTTGGTGTTGGTAGTTGTTGTGTTGGTGTTGGTATTGGTGGTGTTGGTGTTGGTAGTGGTTGTGTTGGTAGTGGTGGTGTTGGTGTTGGTACTGGTGGTGTTGGTGTTGGTAGTTGTTGTGTTGGTGTTGGTAGTGGTGTTGTTGGTGTTGGTAGTGGTGGTGTTGGTGTTGGTAGTGGTGGTGTTGGTGTTGGTAGTGGTTGTGTTGGTAGTGGTGGTGTTGGTGTTGTTAGTGGTGGTGTTGGTGTTGGTAGTGGTGGTGTTGGTGTTGGTAGTGGTGGTGTTGGTAGTCGTGGTGTTGGTGTTGGTAGTGGTTGTGTTGGTAGTGGTGGTGTTGGTGTTGGTAGTGGTGGTGTTGGTATTGGTGGTGTTGGTGTTGGTAGTGGTTGTGGTGTTTTTGGTGTTGGTGGTGTAGGTGTTAGTAGTGGTGGTGTTGGTGTTGGTGTTGGTAGTGGTGATGTTGGTGTTGGTAGTGGTGGTGTTGGTGTTGGTAGTGGTGGTGTTGGTGTTGGTGTTGGTGGTGTTGGTAGTGGTAGTGTTGGTGTTGGTGGTGTAGGTGTTGGTAGTGGTGGTGTTGGTAGTGGTGGTGTTGGTGCTGGTAGTGGTGGTGTTGGTGTTGGTAGTGGTGGTGTTGGTAGTGGTGGTGTTGGTGTTGGTAGTGGTGGTGTTGGTGTTGGTAGTGGTGGTGTTGGTGTTGGTAGTGGTGGTGTTGGTGTTGGTGTTGGTGGTGTTGGTAGTGGTGGTGTTGGTGTTGGTAGTAGTGGTGTTGGTGGTGTAGGTGTTGGTAGTGTTGGTGTTGGTAGTGCTGGTGTTGGTGTTGGTAGTGGTGGTGTTGGTGTTGGTAGTGGTGGTGTTGGTAGTGGTGGTGTTGGTGTTGGTAGTGGTGGTGTTGGTGTTGGTAGTGGTGGTGTTGGTGTTGGTAGTGGTGGTGTTGGTAGTGGTGTTGTTGGTGTTGGTAGTGGTGGTGTTGGTGTTGGTAGTGGTGGTGTTGGTGTTGGTAGTGGTGGTGTTGGTAGTGGTGGTGTTGGTGTTGGTAGTGGTGGTGTTGGTGTTGGTAGTGGTGGTGTTGGTGTTGTTAGTGGTGGTGTAGGTGTTGGTAGTGGTGGTGTTGGTAGTGGTGTTGTTGGTGTTGGTAGTGGTGGTGTTGGTAGTGGTGTTGTTGGTGTTGGTAGTGGTGGTGTTGGTGTTGGTAGTGGTGGTGTTGGTGTTGGTAGTGGTGTTGTTGGTGTTGGTAGTGGTGGTGTTGGTGTTGGTGTTGGTAGTGGTGGTGTAGGTGTTGGTAGTGGTGGCTTTGGAGTTGGTAGTGGTGGTGTTGGTGTTGGTAGTGGTTGTGTTGGTGTTGGTAGTATTTGTGTTGGTGTTGGTAGTGGTGGTGTTGGTGTTGGTAGTGGTGGTGTTGGTGTTGGTAGTGGTGTTGTTGGTGTTGGTAGTGGTGGTGTTGGTGTTGGTAGCGGTGGTGTTGGTGTTGGTAGTGGTGGTGTTGGTGTTGGTAGTGGTGGTGTTGGTGCTGGTAGTGGTGGTCTTGGTGTTGGTAGCGGTGGTGTTGGTGTTGGTAGTGGTGGTGTTGGTGTTGGTAGTGGTGGTGTTGGTGCTGGTAGTGGTGGTGTTGGTGTTGGTGGTGGTGGTGTTGGTGTTGGTAGTGGTGGTGTTGGTGTTGGTAGTGGTGGTGTTGGAGTTGGTAGTGGTGGTGTTGGTGTTGGTAGTGGTGGTGTTGGTGTTGGTAGTGGTGTTGTCGGTGTTGGTAGTGGTGGTGTTGGTGCTGGTAGTGGTGGTGTTGGTGTTGGTAGTGGTGGTGCTGGTAGTGGTGGTGTTGGTCTTAGTAGTGGTGGTGTTGGTGTTGGTAGTGGTGTTGTTGGTGTTGGTAGTGGTTGTGTTGGTGTTGGTAGTGGTTGTGTTGGTGTTGGTAGTGGTGGTGCTGGTAGTGGTGGTGTTGGTGTTGGTAGTGGTGGTGTTGGTGTTGGTAGTGGTGGTGTTGGTGTTGGTATTGGTGGTGCAGGTGTTGGTAGTGGTGGTGTTGGTGTTGGTAGTGGTGGTGTTGGTAGTGGTGGTGTTGGTGCTGGTAGTGGTGGTGTTGGTGTTGGTAGTGGTGGTGCTGGTAGTGGTGGTGTTGGTGTTAGTAGTGGCGGTGTTGGTGTTGGTAGTGGTTGTGTTGGTGTTGGTAGTGGTTGTGTTGGTGTTGGTAGTGGTTGTGTAGGTGTTGGTATTGGTGGTGTTGGTAGATGTGTTGTTGGTGTTGGTAGTTGTTGTGTTGGTGTTGGTAGTGGTGTTGTTGGTGTTGGTAGTGGTGGTGTAGGTGTTGGTAGTGGAGGTGTTGGTAGTGGTGTTTTTGGTGTTGGTAGTGTTGGTGTTGGTGTTGGTAGTGGTGGTGTTGGTGTTGGTAGTAGTGGTGTTGGTGTTGGTAGTGGTTGTGTTGGTGTTGGTAGTTGTGGCGTTGGTGTTGGTAGTGGTGGTGTTGGTGTTGGTAGTGATGGTGTTGGTGTTGGTAGTGGTGGTGCTGGTGTTGATAGTGGTGTTGCTGGTAGTGGTGGTGTTGTTGTTTGTAGTGGTGGTGTTGTTGTTGGTAGTGTTGGTGTTGATGTTGGTAGTGGTGGTTTTGATGTTGGTAGTGGTGGTGTTGGTGTTGGTGGTGGTGTTGGTGGTGTTGGTAGTGGTGGTGTTGGTGTTGGTAGTGGTGGTGTTGGTGTTGGTAGTGGTTGTGTTGGTGTTGGTAGTGGTGGTGTTGGTGTTGGTAGTGGTGTTGTTGGTGTTGGCAGTGGTTGTGTTGGTGTTGGCAGTGGTTGTGTTGGTGTTGGTAGTGGTGGTGTTGGTGTTGGTCGTGGTTGTGGTGGTTGGTGGTGTTAGTGGTAGTGGTTGGTGGTGGTAGTGGTAGTGGTATTGGTTGGTGGTGGTAGTGGTTGGTCTGTTGGTAGTGGTTGGTAGTGGTTTGTGGTGGTAGTGGTAGTAGTTGGTGGTGGTAGTGGTTGGGTTGGTGGTAGTGGTTGCTGGTGGTAGTGGTTCGTGGTCGTAGTGGTTAGTGGTGTTGGTGTTGGTGATGGTAGTTTTGATGGTTGTGTTGGTGGTGGTTGGGTCGATGATGGTTGTGTTAGTGGCGGTGGTGATGGTGGTTGTAGTGGTTGCGGTAGTTGCGTTGGGGATAGTTGTGTTAGTGGTGGGTGTTGACGATTGTTTTGGTGGTGGTTGTGACACCACCACCACCACCACCATCACTACCACTACCACCACAGATGCACGTTCGACTTTTGAATTAACGTATAAGTGGATGAGTATTCCACAAACACATATCTTTAATATAATTCGCTATTCATTGGACGGGCTTCCATGCAGTTTCTGCCCACTCAATTTCACGACAAGGCTCATGCCGCCCAAGGTTATGTTAAAAGACACTTGTCTGAGATGCCACTCAATGGTCTCGAACCCGGTACCTCATAATTTGGAAGTGTTAACCACTCAGCCAAGTCTGCCTATTTTGTAATGGCTTCTAATGTAAGCACAGGGTCAGCAATTTGCGAGGAGGAGTAAGTGGATTATATCGAACTAAGTACGTGATTGGTACTTTATTGACATCGGAAGGATGAAAAGCAAAGCTGACCTTGGTTGGATTTGAACTCAGGACGTAAAGACTCGGAATAAATGTTGCAAAATAACATTCTAACGATTCTACCAACACACCACTCTTGTATGTTATAATAATTGTTTCTACTTTTGGCGGCACAAGGCCAGCAATTACCTAGTACATTACTGGTACTTTATTTTATCGACCCCGTAAGGATGAAAGGCAAAGTTAACTTCGACGAGACAGTAAATGGACGTAACTATGCTAGAAAGCATGGCGTCCAACCCTCTACCGATACTCCCAATTCACCGCCTTGTATGTCATAATAATGGTTTTTGATTTAGGCACAAGGCCAACAGTTTTTTGGGGATGGGAAAGTTGATTAAATCAGCCCTAGTGCGTTACTGGTACTTTATTTTATCGACCCAGTAAGGATGAAAGTCAAAGCCGAGCTTCGGTGGATTTGAAATCAGAACGTAAAGACTAAGAACAAATGGCACGAAACATTTTGTCAGATATTCTAACGATTCTACCAACCCACCGCTCCTGAATGTTATAATAATTGTTTCTACTATTGGCACAAGGCCATCAATTATCCCAGTGCATTACTGGTACTTTATTTTATCGACCCCGTAAGGATGAAAGGCAAAGTTAACCTCGGCGGGATTTGAACTCAGAATGGCAAGGGCTGTAACTCTATGCCTCAAAGAATGGTGTCCGACCCTCTAGCGATACTGCCAATCCACTTAATGTTTTCACTTTTCAGCTTGACAATTCTAACAGCTCTGTTACGCTTCATGAGTTTCCGACTCCCTATTTTGACAACATTTTAATAGAAATATAAAAATATTAGTGGGTGAGAAGAGACGGCCAGTTGTGAGACGGAAGTGGACTTTAAATAGCTTAGCCACACCAACACAACAAGGACACCAAGTGCATTTAGATTTATTATCTTTACATCTATTTTATATTATTATTATTATTATTATTATTATTATTATTATTATTATTATTATTATTATTATTATTATTGAATGCTATGGTTGACGGAGGCTCGGCTCTGTAAGGTATTGTAAATTTTGAACGCTATAACAATTGTAAATTGTTTAAAACTTTAACCAACTTGTAGACAAAAACACCCTCCTCCCCGTGAGAGGGGTCTTTCTGCCCGGTATTTGGCCCTTCGGGGTTAAATAACTGCTTATTGGGGTTTTGTGCCCAATATTTATTTTAAACAAAAAAACAAAACAACATGGCTACGAAAAAGAATTTTCATAGGTCACTCCCACTCATTCCGTCTTATTCTTCCTCAATCGTCACTACAGCAGAGAGAAGATTGTCTCTCTCCCTCCCTTCTTTAAATGTCTCTCTCCCTCCCTTCTCTTTCGCAAGCGACGCCAGAAAAGAAAAGTCTCGTGCAAAGCGTGCAAGATTTCTCCACGACGACGACGACAACGACGAAACAGGTGTGCGGGAAATACGAAAACCCATTTCATTCGTCTGAGGTCAGGAATAATAGCAGTAGCAGCCGTAATGACAGCAACAATGACAATGAAAACAACAGTAGCAGCCGCAACAGCATCAGCAGCAGCATAAACAACAACAGCATTAGCAGCAGCAGCAACAACAACAACCACAGCAACAGCGGCGGCGGTAGTAGTCGTAGTACCTGCAGCAACAACAAAAGTAACAGCAGCTCTGACGACAACAACAACAGCAGCAAAGAAAAACCAATCTCGTTTGCAGGTATCGCGAAGAACCTGGAAACAATCCTCATAACAAATGAGGAATTAGAGGAAGCGAAGAAGATGGTGACAAAAACTGGACACCGAGCAATCTGCAAGGCAACGGAAACATTTTTCGAAACCCAACAGCACTGTACGGTCACGTACCGTACAGTAAGTACAAAATCCCGTAGGGTGGAAAGAGCCACAGAGGCTCAAATACAAAAAGCCTTGGGGTCTGTGTGGCAGCGGAAAACGCACATCACCCGAGGCAAGAAATATGCCACCGTAGACGTACTTTTTGCCACACCCCAGGAGGCAAAGGCTCAATCCGCAGTGACCCTAAGGAGCGAGGAAATGGTGTTGGTGCCCTCCTACTGCGGGAAAAAATTGTGAGGGTCAAACTGACCCCCCCCCCGGGATGGCCCCTTCTTGGCTGGCCGCGTCTGTCCTCGTCGGAATCGAGGACAAATCAACTGTACTGCAAGTACAGAAAAAAGTAAGAGAAGATTGGGTCGGCACCTCCATTGAGATGTTAATCCAAACCAACCAGGAGTGCATCGAAGCTATCCCGGATGTGATGGACTTCGATAACGGCACTCAACTGCCCATAAGTGTTGAGGGCAAACGCCCGAAATGCTTTCGCTGTGGATCGAAGACTCACCTCAGGGCCTTCTGCAACGCGAAGACCCTGAGAAAGGAGAAAACCCCCCTCCTTCCGAATCCGGCTCCACGGCTACCAGCAACAGGACAAGCGCCAACCAGGAACGATAGGTCCGTGGCACCCATACCCACGCCACGGAAATCAAAAACAGCAGCAGCAGTGGAAGTATTAACAACAACAACAGCAATACCAAATGCAGCTGCAACAGAGACTCCAGTGCAAACATCACCAACAACAACAAGTGAAAGAGTGGAGCTGGTACCCCTCCCCAACCTCACAGAATCAGACATGGAGTGTGAGGTGGGAGAGGGATGGCAAAAGGTCGTAAGAAGGCACAAACGCAGAAGGAACGCATCGTCGCCTTTGAAAAGGGAGGAAAGAAATGAAAAAAGGGTAAAGTCTACTGCAAAGAGACTCACAGCAGCAACACCACCAACACCATCACCACCCACACTAGCACCACCATCACCACCGGCGACAACCCCACCGCCAACAACACCTTCAATACCACCACCACAAGCACCAACATCGCAAACACAACAACAAAACACACACACCCAGCAACAACGACAAGAAAATAGCAGAACCACACCCCACCCCCAGAAAAACAAATGCACGGCAATAAATACACACAACAAGAAACTAATGACTTACATAATTGAACACACAGACATTTCACAACACGACTACATAATACCAGCACCAATCAAAACGCCAACTAACATAAGACTGCTAAAAATAGCACAGAAACAATACACAAACATTAAAACGAAATTCCCCAACGCAGTTGGTGATTTCAGAGACCTAGGAGGAACTATCAACCGAAGAGTATATTCGGACATACTCATAGAAGAGCCGACGACCAGCCGAAGGGACGATTCAACGGTCCCTTCACCAGACGATCAAGTGAAAAGGGATGGAAAAACCATCCCTCCTCTACGAAAAGTACGGTAAGTGGTCTTTCCCATCTTTTCCACTCTATTTTAAACATGACCTCACTCAGAATAGGCAGCATAAATGCGCGTGGCTTGGGGTCGTCATGGAAGCAGGGTCACCTGCTCAACGACCTCAGGTCACTAAACATAGATGTAGTGGCCATCAGCGAGACCAGAATCTCCGAAGCACGGGCCTTCGCACCGATCTTCGGCGGCTACGATGTGTACGCATCTCCCAGCCATCCTGGATCGGGGGGAGGAGTTGCTGTGCTTTTTCGGAGAGGTTTGGATTTCGCCATACGGGCCATCTTCCTGGACCCAGAGGATAAGTTGGTGGTGCTGGACGTGACCAGCGGAGACGGGAAAGCTTTCAGGCTAGTGGCCATCTATGCCCCGACAGGAGCAGGGCGGCCTTATTTCTTCCGGCGTCTGGAGACCTTTCTTGGAACGTCCCGCTCTTTAGTGTTAGTGGGCAACTGGAACGGGATCTTAGATGCACGCTGGGATTGTGTGGGATTAGTGGATAGGGAAGGAGGGTGCAAGAGTCTCCAACCTGGATTTCCCGAATGTACCAATGTGGACTTGGACAAATCGCATAGGGTCATCTAGATCATATCTAGATAGAGTATTTTGTAGGGAAATAGATAGGTCTAGCATAGGCTGTCCACAATTCAAGATAGTCAGCTACACGGACCACAAATTCGTGATCTGTGTGCTTGACTTAGATAGGCTTCATAGACGAGGACCCGGCTACTGGAAGCTAAACGCGTCCTTACCAGCGCGCAAGGCCTACAGAGACCGGATTAGCGAACTAGTTAAGCGGGCGTTGACGGGGGCCATCGTCAACAACAAGTGGTGGTTTGCTCTGAAAAGAGCGATTAGAATAGAATCGATTAGGTTTAGTAAGGCTTTAGCAATAGAGAAAAATAGAGCAGAGGGAGAACTAGTTAGAAAATTAGACGAGGCGCTTAGCAAAGGCACTGCGACCGACGTGCTTGCGGCGAAATTGGCCCTTGACCAATTCTTCAATGCAAAGCACGAAGGCTGCGTTGTCAGAGCAAGGGTGCGTGCTCTCAGACACGAGGGGACGAAAGCCGTTCAATGGGCCCGAGTGGCGGAGGCGCGTCGTGGCAACAAAGCCACGATCCGGTCTTTGGTGGACCACGACGGGCGCATGCTACTCGATCCCGGGCAAATGTGTGAAGCTTTTCAGCGACACTTCGCTCAGCTGTTCGGGGGCAGCGGTGGGCCGGGTAGAGGGATGGACTTTAGTGTCTACCTCGACGGACTGCCGCGGCTCTCGGCCACTGAGGCGAAGTGTTGCGAAAAGCCGATAACAGCCGCTGAAGTAAGGGAGGCAATGACTGGCTGCACAAGGGGTAAATCGCCTGGTTTGGATGGTCTGCCCTATGAACTTTACGTACAGATGCCAGACTTGTTCGGAGGCCTCTTGGCGGACGTCTACTGCAACTGGCAACAGAACGGGAGAATTCCCAGTTCTGTGAGCCGAGGAGCGGTGGCACTGCTGAGAAAGGATCCGAATAAGGGGGATAACATAGAAAATTTCCGGCCCATAACTCTGCTAAACACAGAGTTTAAGATTTTGGCCAAGGTGCTAGCAAAGAGGTTGGCGCTTGTCGTTGGTGGTCTGGTGGGAGAGGCGCAGACATGCGCCATTCCCGACAGATCCATCCACGACAACCTCCACCTCATGCGATACATCGTAGAGAGGGTAGCTAGGGAACCTGGCACGGGTGGGTCCTTGATCAATTTAGATCAGTCGAAAGCTTTCGATAGGGTCGACCATCGTTACCTAGCGGCAGTCCTGAGGGCGGCTGGCTTTGGGCCCGTCTTCAGAGGCTGGATCGCTGCCATGCACAGCGACATCTGCTCTGTGGTGAGAGTGAACGGTCACCTGTCGGAACCGTTCAACATCATGCGCTCGGTCCGCCAAGGATGTCCCCTCTCGTCCCTCTTGTACGTATTGACTCTCGAGCCATTACTGCACAAACTGGAGACGTTGAGGGGAGTCCTGCGCGAACTAGGATGCGGAAGATCCGTGTCAGCATATGCGGACGATGTCACCGTAGTGGTGTCGAACGCCAAACACATCGAGGCGATCGGCACTACACTAAGAGAATACGAAGCGGTGACAGGAGCAATGATCAACCAGGAAAAGTCAGTGGGCCTGCAGCTCGGCACCTGGAGAGGCAGGTCCATGCCGTCCAACAGCGTCGTCGGACGCTGGACGGACGGACCGGTTAAATTGCTAGGGGTCTGGTTCGGTCCGAACCTCCAGACGGACAAAAACTGGGACGAGGTGACGAGCAGGGTGGCTTCTCTCACCCAGAAATGGGCGGAGAGGAAGCTATCCCTGAAAGGTCGAGCGGAGGTGGCTAACGCGTACATCGCGTCTGTCATCTGCTACCGCCTGACCGTCGTACCTTGTCCTAAGCCTCGCCTGACTGCGCTGGAGCGTTTGCTCTTTCGCTTTTTGTGGAAGGGACGTGCTCCAATGGTCAGGCGGTCCATCTGTTGTCAACACCCGCTACGTGGAGGGCTGGGCATGCCGTGGCTGATGATGCGCAGGCACGCGCTCAGGCTACGACATCTCCACCTCTTCCTCGACGGTGATCAGGTGTGGTCGCCGTTTGCTAGGCGCATATTTCCCCAGCTCGTTTCCTTGACGGAGCTGCAGTCCTGGGTCAAGCGAAGACCGAGAGGGAGCGCCTGGAGACTGGAATGTCTTCAGGCGCTCACAGCCCTCGACCAATCGGGCAATGTGATCGGTGGAAACTCCACCTCGGCGTTCTATAGAGGATTAGTGGAGGGTAAGAGCGACGACGTACTTGGGGAAACTCTAGGCGTCGACGAAAATCAACTAGCCAATCTCTTCGGAAGAACTTTCGGGCCGGGGCCTATGGACAACTTCCAGAAATCTCTGGCCTGGCAGTGCTACCGAGGAGCCTTGTCAGTTCGGGATAAACTCTACAGGCATGGAGGTGCCGTCAGCCGGGCATGTCCGAGATGCGCGCAGGGCGACGAAACCGTCCTGCACGCACTCGTCCAGTGTCCGAAAATTGCTGACTTGTGGGTTTATGTCGAACACCTGCTGTCGCGTTTAGGACGGATCCAGCTATCATCTGAGTCCATCGTGAGGATTGCCCCGCCCTCCTCCTTTAGCCGGGAAGGGCAGCCAGTTTTTATCTGTCTGGTGGCCATGGCGAAAGAGATAGTATGGTGGACACGTTTGAAAGGGCTGAAGACGAGCACTTACCTCTTCGGTGATGCTCTGATTGACTTTTTCAAATTTCATTTGAAAAGGAAAATCAGAGTAGAGAGGGAAGTGCTCTCTTCCCAGCATTTTGTTGAAAGATGGGTGAGAGAAGCAAGAATGGCCCGAGTGAATGGGCCTACTCTGAGTATATATCTGTAAATTAAAGGTGGAAAACTGGGAGAGGGCACTTGCCTTGGTGGTCAGGGTCATTGTGGCTTTTTACTGGGCTTTCTCCACAAATGTCCCTCCGAAATCTCCCCCCTATTAGGGAATTTTTCATTGTTATTTTTTGTTACATCCTCTGTTTTTGTTTTTTACACGCAGAAATGCCCATTTGTACCGTCCTGCATTGTCCTGCACTGTCCTTAATGTCTACTTTATGTAAACCCTTGTGGTTAATAAAGAAATCATTATTATTATTATTATTATTATTATTATTATTATTATTATTATTATTATTATTATTATTATTATTATTATTATTATTATTATTATTATTCGATAGAGCGTCGGACAATATGATTTGCCTTTCATCCTTAACGGGTCGATAAAATAAAGCACCAGTAACGCACTGGGATCGATTTAATCAAATTTCCCCTCCCCTTCATATTACTGGCCTTGTGCCTATAGTAGAAACAATTATTATTATTATTGGCTGTCAGACAGTGAAGACGTGTTAATGTGAGCTCCGCAAGTTAGTGCATCTTCAAGACTTTTCGTTTGTATTAATTGTTATATTCTTTGTATTAATCGTTATATTCTTTGTATTAATTCTTATATTCTTTAATAATATTATTAATTATTATATTATTTTTGAAAAAGGATCGTAAGACTTCCATCTTTACCCTGTGAAGGGGAGATTTTATAATATTTGAACTTTGCTTTAAAAATTCTTTTTCGAAAAAAATACAACAAAATATGGCGGAACCCTCCACCAACTTTGAGTCTCAGCGGTGCAGGCGTTGAGCTAAGTAACACCGCCCCTAGCACAGATTTAGGCAGTATTACCAACAACAAAAACAATAGCACCAATACCAACAACCAAAAAACACGAAAGAAACAATGACAACAAAAACAACAACGAAATTAACAGCACCACCAACAACGACATGAACAGCGACAGCACCAGCAGCAACAACAACGAAACAAGTCAAGAAAACAACGACAACAACAACACCAACTGCTCTAAGAACAACAACAGAATAATTAACAACAACAACACCAACTGCAACAACGACAACAAAACCAACAACAACAACGACAACACCAACAACAATAAGACCAGCAACACAGACAACAAGAGCTCCTTCATTGATGCAACAGCTAAAAAATGACATGCTTTAGCATGAACCTTGGTTCAAAAAGAGACAAAGTTGGCCCAGGCATGGAAGCTCATTAAACAAGAGCAAACCTGGGCCAAAGTAACCGTCCCGGCAGAGGCTATAGAAGCGGTAGAGAGGAGAACCGTGGCCTTTAGATGCACTTCAGTGCTGCGCTGAGGTGCGTCGGATATGACACCGGGTACATAGCGAGGGGGAGACAATGCTGTTTAAGTCAGAAGTCCTCGGTGTGAAAGGCTCGGTGGCCCCTTTCAATACCAGCAAGGTCATCATGTACCCCCTCCCACATGGGAAAAAGAACTGTAAGAGTCCACATTCCCAGGATTCCACCAGGACTAGACTCGTGATGGTGGCTCCCGGGATGTGTGATTGTGGTGCTGGACAGATGCCGTCCCGATCGAGGCAACCAGAACAGCCAGGGAAAACTGGTCTGGGGTTGACCTGGAGATGCTTCTCCAGATCAGGCCCGAGGACATGAGAAAAATCCCGGACTACATTCAACTCCAACACGGGACGGCATTGATCTCCGAACTAGCCCCCTATCGAGTAACATTGCTCCAAAGACCCTTCGGAAGAACAATCAACCAGTTTAAGGATTTCAATTTAGGAACAACATCAGCATTTTACGGGAAGGCAAAGTCAATGAATACATAATTGGTACTTTATTTTATCGACGATTTTGGTGGGGTTTGAACTCAGAACGTCAAGAGCCTTAACTAAATACTGCAAAGTATTTTGTCCGACTCTTTAAGGATAAGGATTTCTAATTTAGGCACAAGACCAGCAGTTTATAGGTTGGAGAAAGTTGATTATATTGGTTTCAGTATTTGACTGGTACTTTATTTTATCGCGACGCTTTAACAATAATGATATTAATTGTTTCTATTTTTGGCACAAGGCCAGCAATTATCCTATTAATGGTTTTTTTTTTGGTGATGGTAGCTTTAGACACAAAGTACAATACAATACATTTATAGTTAAAATCTTAAAAAACAACATTTAGATGATGGCTCAATCAAAGTGTGATGAAAACCAATTAATACACATAAAAAAACAACATATAGATGAAATCAATAATAATTCTCGACTTCCCGCCTATCATTTACAGTGATTCACAGTTTACACGACTTTAACACTACCTCGACCCACCTTGCTACCAGAATCTACTTTGTTAAAATATCAGTGTACCGAATGAACTCTAAATCTTTCAACCGATTAAAATAGAACTTTCGTTTCGTCCCCACTTTTCACTTTGTTGCGGCTGTAACTTCTATTTGTTTTTTTTTCTTTTACAATGCATAGTATTATATTTTCAAATTTGTCGATCAAGTTGTCATTGTAAGGTTCAACCCCCAACACACACACACAGACGTATAGTTGCAGATCAAAACACATACACTCACACACGTCTGAAATGCAATACACATCCGTCGGTTTCAACGATGAGTGTTACAATTCGATCAACGAAACAACTTTCTCGTGAAATTAATGTGTTAGTGGCTGTATATTTCACTGACGTGTGTATCTTTAACGTAATTGTCAGGGAGATTCAATGTGAAAGAGTGTATGTCTAAGCTAGCCCTTTCAATAACCCTCACAATCCATTCCAAACAGTCTCCATCTGCCCGATTTCACGCGCGCGCGCACACACACACATGTATACATATATACATACTCTTCTTCTTCTTCTTCTTCTTCTTCTTCTTCTTCTTCTTCTTCTTCTTCTTCTTCTTCTTCTTCTTCTTCTTCTTCTTCTTCTTCTTCTTCTTCTTCTTCTTCTTCTTCACCCACTTATTCCTGAGAGAGTCGTGGGGGCAGTCCTCAAACATTCCTTCCAGCGGGTCAGAAGCAACCGTCTCCAACTGATCCGGCTGGATCCCCAAGCGTGACCAGCCAAGCTCATGGATATTATCCAACGATCTTGCTCGGGGTCTACCCTTGGGTCTCTTAATGTCTCAATGTCAATCTTATTGATCACCCTAGTATACTCAGGGTATTGCCACTTTACTACAAAATATAAATGAGTATGCTATAAGTCAAGCTTATCCCGTTATTATTGAGCTAGTTAATAACTGACCGGCTCGAGAGGTCGTATAATAGCGTATCGATCCGTAAAATCATATTACATACACACACACACGCACGCACACACATACACACACACACACACACACACACACACACACACACACACACACACACACACACACACACACACACACACACACACACACACACACAGAGTTAATTTTGATTCAGTGCACAGTAATATCATATATAGTGTCTATTTGATATATTATAGCACCTTGTAAATCACACTGGAGATGGTTTTCATTATTAATCAGTGGATTGGCAGCATTGGTTGAGCGTCGGACAAACTGTTTTGTGACATATAGTTCCGGCCTGTTACGTTTTGAGTTCAAATCCTGCCGAAGTTAGCTTCCATACGTTGTCGATAAAATAAAGTATCAATAACGCACTGAAGTCGATTTAATCGACTTTCTCCTTCTTGTCAAATTGTTGGTCTTTTGCCAAATATAGAAACATTTTCCATTAATATATATCAAGTGAACATGCTCCTGGTGACTTTATACACCACTCGTGATGGCATTACCAGTTATATACTGTGGTGAAAAATAAGCAACTGTCTTCAGTTGACAGCGAAACATCTAAATATCTCACGAAGTAATTTATTGTAAATATTTCATAGATTATCTATATGGTATACAGTTGTCCCCCTGTATTCGCGGGGGTTACATTCCTAGAGCACCAGCGAAGAGCGAAAAACCGCGGCGAAATATATATATTGCCAAGAGAAAAGCCATTAAAAAATCGCGGAAGATATTTACGATTCCGCAAATGTGCGGTGGTTTCCACGAACAATTATTAGTTAGGTTCTAAGGAAAATCCCGCGAATAACCGGGACCGCGAATGCTGGGGGTACACCTTTATTTGAAGTTCATTCTTTCTGTTTAATTCATACACATGTAAAATCATAGCACCGACTACCTGTTGAGTTGTTTTGCATTCTCAGGGATTAAATATTTCGCTTAGATGAATTAATGTAATTGCAAGGAAATAGTACGTCAAAACACACACACGCGCACACACACACACACACACACACACACACACACACACACACACACACACACACACACACACACACATACACACACACACACACACACACACACACACACACACACACTATATCCCCTCCCCAAACAGACACAAGTACATTAAATAAGATCTAAAAACCAACAAGACGTCATAAATACACCCAAACCTTTGAATGGATAACAAACACCTCACAACTACGATTACTTTAGTGTCTATTACAGACACATACGCATACATATACACATATATACATACACATACATATACACATATATACATACACATGCATATACACATATATACATACACATGCATATACACACATATAGAAATACACATACATATACGCATACATATACACACATATACTTACACATACACATACACATACACATACACATACATACATACATACATATACACACATATACTTACACATACACATACAAATACATACATATACATACAAATACAAAAACATATACACACATATGCATACACATACATATACACAATTATGCATACACATACATACATATACTTACACATGCACATACATATACATACACATACATATACACACATAAACATACACATACATATACATACATATACATACATATACATACATATACATACACATACATATATACACAAATACAGACACATACACATACATATACATATACATACATATACACGCATAAACATACATATACATACATATACATACACATACATATACATACATATACATACACATACATATACACACAAATACAGACATACATATACATATACATACACATAGATATACACACATATACTTACACACACATACACATACATATACACATATACAGACACATACACATGCACATATAAATATATATATATACACACACACACATCTACATACTCACACACACATACACACACATACATATATAATATACGCACATCATCTACACACACTTATGTACACATACAAACACATAAATATATGCACATATACATATACACACATAAAAACACATATGCACACATATACATACACATACACACACACACACATATATATATATACACACATCTACATACTCATACACATACACATACATACATTATACATATACACACATACAAACATATACACACACATACATATATATACAGGCACACACATATACACACACACATATATACATACATATACATACATATACACACAAATACATACATATATACACATGCGCACACACATATACATACATGCGCACACATATACCCATATACATATATATGATGGCTGCCCCCTCGTTATCGAGTATGGCCATTGCACGAGGAGAAAAAAAAAAAATAAATAAAAAAAAAAAAATATATATATATATACACATACATATACATACATACACACATATATATATACACACACACACATATACATTAATAATAATAATAATAATAATAATAATAATAATTGTTTCTACGTTAGGCACAAGGCCAGCAATTACCCAGTGTATTACTGGTACTTAATGTTATCGACCCCGTAAGGATGAAAGGCAAAGTTAACCTCGGTGGGATTTGAACTCAGAATGGCAAGGGCCGTAACTCGATGCGCCAAAGCAAGGCATCCGACACTCTACCAATACTAATAATAATAACAACAATAATAATAACGACAACAACAACAATAATAATATACATATACACATACACATACACACAGACGTACACACATAAACATATCTATACACACACACGATAGCAACTAACAGCGCTGCGATCGAATGTGGCTTTTTAGCCCAGCCCATGACCGGGCCTTAAGAATACATATATATAGATATATAGATACACACATAAACACATACACACATACATATTGTTACCTCTCATATAGATTTATATCTGAGACTCTTGTTACCTAATGTCCATGGTGCCCACACATACCTATCTGTCTGTCTGCCTGTCTGTCTGTAGTCTGTCTGTCTGTCTGTCCCTCTCTCTCTCTCTTTATATATACATATATTTGTATAAGTATATATATATATCCATATGTATCTATGTATATATATGTGTGCGTGCGTGCGTGTGTGTGTGTGTGTGTATATTTGTTTGTATAGATGTATGTATATATATATCTATCTATATATATATATATATGTATATATAAATATATCTGTATATATATATATATATATATTTGTATATATGTATATATATATTTGTATATATATGTATATATATGTATATATATATATATATATATATATATATATATATATATATATATTTGTATATATGTATATATATATTTGTATATATATATATATATATATATATATATATATATATATATATATATATATATATTTGTATATATGTATATATATATTTGTATATATATATAAATATATATATATATATATATGTATATATATATTTGTAGATATATATGTATATATATATATTTGTAAATATATTAATATATATATATATTTATTTATATATGTATATATATATATTTGTATATATATATGTATATATATGTATATATATATTTGTATATATATATTTGTATATATATATTTCTCTATATATGTATATATATTTGTATATATATATATGTATATATTTATATTTGTATATATATTTTTGTATATATATATGTATATAAACGGAAAAATGAAACGAAATTTCATTTCCCACTCTTAGTACGGCTGTTACTTAAATATAAGTATGTACACGTACATACATATATGTATACAGATGTACAGTAGTATGTATATATATATACATACATGCACACATATATATATGTACGTATGGATCCACCGAACATTTATTATAATGCTCGGTGTGCTTGTAAACAAACATCCCCTATTAAGCCGTACTGTCAAGCAACCATCGTTGCTTGTTTGTTCAACACTTACAAAGGAACGCTGTACTAGTTTCAAGCTTATTAGCTATCGTCAGCAACGTATACCTTTCTGCCAGATTGTTAAACGTATATACTTACCTTATGCATATTAACGGCTGAGTAGCCCAATTTGTAATAAATGTTCGGTGAATCCATATGTGCATATACATATATGTGTGTATGTATGTATATATATATACATACTACTGTACGTCTGTATACATATATGTATGTACATGTACATACTTATATTTAAGTAACAGCCGTACTAAGAGTGGGAAATGAAATTTCGTTTCATTTTTTCCGTTTATCGTTTTCGGTGCACCTGGCCGATTAACCAACTCGATATGCAAATTGGGCTACTCAGCCGTTAATATGCATAAGGTAAGTATATACGTTCAACAATCTGGCAGGAAGGTATACGTTGCTGACGATAGCTAATAAGCTTGAAACTAGTACAGCGTTCCTTTGTCAGTGTTGAACAAACGAGCAACGATGGTTGCTGGACACTACGGCTTAATACGGGATGTTTGTTTACAAACACACCGAGCATTATAATAAATGTTCGGTGAATCCATACGTACATATATATATGTGTGCATGTATGTATATATATATATATATACATACTACTGTACGTCTGTATACATATATGTATGTACGTGTACATACTTATATATATGTATATATATATTTGTATATATATGTATATATATATATTTGTATATATATGTATATATATATATTTGTATATATATGTATATATATATATATATATATTTGTATATATATGTATATATATATTTATATATATATGTATATATATTTGTATATATATATATATGTATATATATATATATATATATATATATATGTATATATTTGTATATATATGTATATATATATATATTTGTATATGTATATATATGTTTATATATGTATATATATTTGTATATATATATTTGTATATATATGTATATTCATTTGTATATATATATGTATATATATTTATATTTGTAGATATGTTTGTATATATATATATATATGTATATATATATTTGTATATATATGTATATATATATATATTTCTATAAATATTTGTATATATATCTATATATATATTTGTATATATATGAATATATATATATATATATATATATGTATATATATGTATATATATATATTTGTATATATATATGTATATACATATATATATATATGTATATATATGTATATATATATATATTTGTATATATATATATATATATATTTGTATGTATATGTATATATATTTTTGTATCTATATGGATGTATGTATGTATGTATGTATGTATCTGTGTGTGTGTGTGTATGTGTGTATCTGCGTGTGTGTGTGTATGTATTTATGTATGTGTCTCTGTGTGTGTGTGTACTAAAGAGCGCTACAAACATGACACACCCAGATTTGACGATAAAGGTATATGGAAAATTAGAAAATACCTAGCCGTTGGTTCATCAAGTACGAAAACAGCATGTTTATTGTGGAGTAGGTAGGGCTGTGAGGATGGGCAGGTGAAGGAGTGGGTGGTAAATGATTTTGGTTCAATGGCGTAGCTTTGACTTTTGACAGTTGAGTCGGCACAATTAATATTTATTAAATAAGTCACGCGTATACTTAAAAAGTTACTTTTAGTTAATATTCTTCTCCCCATCATATTATATTTGTCCTCAATATGTCTGGGACAAACCAACTCATGACAGGCGGCCATTTTGTTGTAGTTGTTGTCCTAGTTGTAATTGAGGTTGTAGTTGTTGCAGTTTTTGCACCTATTGTTTAGCCACGGGATTGCCTTGGCCAAGCAGTACAATGACAAACAGTATTCCAAGTCATGACCATCCTGTTTCATTTTGTAGACATTGAATATTTAAGAGTACAAACTACTTTAAAAAAAAAAGTTGGTGGCGTGTGATTTGAGGTAGATTTAGCTACTATTTCTAATAGACAGAGCTGAGACCTCAACTACTAACGAAAACATAACGTAATAAATCGAATGAGCTCAAGATTTATTGCATCTATGTGATCAGCCTGTCTACTAGAAACAGTGTACTTATATACATGCCTTTTTGACGAGGTTAAAATAGTTGCGTTGCGTGTCTTAGTGGTAGGGTGATGGGCTTACGATCATAATGCTGTGAGTTCGATTTCTGAACCAGCTGATGTGTTGTGTTCTTGAGCAAATCACTTCATTTTATGTTGCTCCAGTATACGTAGCTAAAAATGAGTACCAGCAGTAGCTGGGGGTTTAACTCAGTGATGGACTGGTGTCATGTCCAGGAGGGAGTCATGTAATCTCCGTCGCTTAACGCCAAGGAAATCGGGATAAATACCAGCCTGATGAGCCTCTTGTGACAGACTTTAGACTTTTAGAAAATAACATGTACCTAGTGGAAATATATCAAACAAAATAAAAAAAAAACATCGTACAAGCGAACAACGATGTTGTCATTGTTCCTTAATCCTCACCACTGAGCAAAAATTACAAATGTTGAATAAACAGGACGAACGTGGGGATACAACGAGAAAGAAAGAGATAGAAGAGAAAGAAAGAAATAGAAGAGAAAGAAAGAGATAGAAGAGACGGAAAGAGATAGAAGATAATTTTTCACGACTTCAAATGTATTGTGAAGAAAATATCTGCTTTAAATATACCAAACAAAGTTTTTCAGATAACTTTCGAAACATCAGACAATTAACAATGTGAAAAAAGATGGAATTGAAATAGGTTACGTAGGAAAATTGTGTGAGAAATATTTTAAATGGGGAGCATTCAGGTGGTTAAATCAAAGATTATTTAGGAGATCCTTGAGAAATTGTCCGTTCAATTTCTGTTGCAGTAATGGACAATTGCTTGTTCCACATCCACCTCTTGAGATTAAAAAAAAAAACTGTAAAAGGAAAATACTGATAAGGGTGTTAAATCTAGATTTAATTTTAAGATTTGAAACTCATACTTTAGCTTTCATATTCTCAGATAAAATGGACACTAAATAAACATAATCCATAACATAGATGGTAAGTTCTTACATCGATTATTCCCCTATTTAATTGCACCCCCTCTCTCTCTATATATATATATATACATGTATGTCTGTATATATATATATATATATATATATATATATATATATATATACATATATTGTTATATTTGGGGAGGGTCATATTGTTGTAATACTATTGCCAGAAATAATAACAGAACACACTGTTTGGTTGCTTTTCGCTTCTGCATCTTTTATATCTCCATAGTTAATTCATTTGGCCATCAATGTTTATCACTGACTGACCAACGGTCAAAAATACATACATATATATATATATATAGTCTAACAAAGTTATTTTGTTGCACATCTGCAACATCATCAGCGGTACTATTATCATGTTCCCTCTTATTGTGTTGTGTTTACGCCATTTTTATTTTATTTATTTATTCATTTATTTATGTCTCCGTCTCTGCGCATGCGTTTGCGTGTGTGTATAATGTTTGGTGTGTGTGTTTGCATTTGGGTGTATGTGTTTTGGTTTTTGTATTCTATCTTTGTTTATTAGTGTGTGTTTATATGTGTTTGTTGTTATTGTACTTATGTATATATTTATTTATTTATTTATTTATATTTCTCTTAAGTCAGTTGGCCAAATGAATTAACTATGGTGATATAAAAGATGTAGAAGCGACAACCAACCAAACAGTGTGTTCTGTTATTATTTCTGGCAATAGTATTACAACAATATGACCCCCCCCCCCCAAATATAACAATATTTGTTTTGACACACGATTTCATATTAAAAACCTCGCAAAACAAATATATATATATATATATATATATATATATATATATATATATATATATATATATATTGTTATACTTGAGGAGGGTCATATTTGCGTAATATTGCCAGAATTAATAACAGAACACACTCACTGTTTGGTTGGTTTTCGCTTCTCGCTGTCTTTTATATCTGCGATCTAACTTACTCGGTCCTCAATGTTGCCATATAAAAAACCTCGCTAAACTAATATATATATATATATATATATATATATATATATATATATATATATATATATATATATATATATGTATATATGTATGTTTTATAAAGAACGAGGATTCAGTGTTGCATCATATCATATTTATTAACATATTACATATGTTCCTCTATCGAACCCGACTCTGCAATCGAAAGTTCTTCAGATATGTTTTGTATGTGAGATCGCGAGCATCGAGTGCTCAACCGGCATACCTCCTACGGACGCATTTACCTTGCAGCCCTACACTATATATATATATATATATATATATATATATATATATATATATAACCAAAATTAAATTAAGGATGTCATGTCTGAGAAACATGCACTATAATCTCTGTAGAATATGCTCAAAGATTCCAATGAATAGCTCCGAGCATTTATATCAACTAAAAATCGATTGACATATATATATATAAAATAAACATATGAAACAATCACAGGGGATAATTTGTAAAGAGTGTAATCACACACAGCCAGGTAGGTAACTAATTAAAGTTTAACGAGAACTTCAAATATAGATACCTTTTAAAAATGATTAATATTGTATATATTTCATTAAATAAAGAAATATATTTCACCATTAATCGGTAAATCACAGTAGTCAAATCCTGGATCGTCAGCAAAGGAGAAGATTTAACTATCTCTGTTTACACAGCAAATGCAAATCTGTGAATGACTAGAAGCACGTGTTGCATTTTTTTTTAAATACACACATCGTATCAGCTATTTCTAGCTGTCGATAATCATATTCACGTCACTGGGATGACGCTGGTCCGATGTGTGTATTTTTTTTAAAATGCAACACGTGCTTCTAGTCATTCACAGATTTGCATTTGCTGTGTAAACAGAGATAGTTAAATCTTCTCCTTTGCTGACGATCCGGAATTTGACTACTGTGATTTACCGATTGATGGTGAAATATATTTCTTTATCTAATGAGATATATACAAAGGAGATTAATCATTTTAAAAAGGTATCTATATTTGAAGTTCTCGTTAAACTTTAATGAGAAATTAGAAAGATTGAAGGGACGAGCAGGGCAGTTTTGTGTATGATATACTTTTTTTTAGAAAAGTGGAGGATGGAGCGCATCTACCTGAAATGGGGAAAAAAAAACGTTTTGTATATAGAGCTATACGTGTGCGCATGTGCATGCGCGCGCGCGCGCGCGCGCGCGCGTGTGTGTGTGTGTGTGTGTGTGTGTGTGTGTGTTATTATACGACCGTACGAAGCTAAGAGGATATGTATGTGTATATGTAAGTAAAAGAATGTGCGTGCGCTTGTAAGTACGAAGCTGTGAGCAAAAGTATGTTAATATAAGGGAGTGTGTGTGTATATACTGAGCTGTGAAGGGAAAAGTAGAGGCGTGTGTGCGTATTTTGTTGGTCTGTATCAGCTGTATGAGTATATGTTTCTGACCAAAAGAGAGCCATAGGAATCTAGGGGTGAATGTACAAGCGAGTGATAGGTGGTTTAGAAAAAAAGCGAGAAGTGATGGGGTCAGAAGAGGGCGCTGGTGCGGTATATATATATATATATATATATATATATATATACATAGACACAATAGAAATGATATCAATATGAAACACACTATCTTCAAGATAGTGTGTTCACACTAATATAGATGTATAAAAAATTATACACACATATATATGAATGTGTGCGCGTTTGTATGTATTTATACACGCATACATCTACACATACACCGATACACACACACATATTCTATAGTTTAAAACAAAGTTTCGTTAAGAACCATAACGTTAGGTCATAAAGAGGCCACTTCATAAGAAAGAGGGGTAAAATATGATATGTTTAATGGAAGGGGAGAGAAGCAAGTATTTTCGGGGGTAGATAGGCGAATGGGTTTGTATTGAGTTTGGTAGATGCGGACATAAATAGGTTGTTGGGTAGGTTGTTGGGTGGATACAACAGATAGGTAGTTGGGTGGATACAACAGATAGGTATGTGGAGGCTGGAGAAGTTTAAGTAAAATAACAACAATAATAATGAACAAATCTAAAAAATAACGGGTACTAAAAATAAAAATACAAAAACGTAAGTGGAAACGATTACCGGAAGTAAGACTTGCAAAGGTAATGAAAATTTGGAAAGATGAGTTAAAACGGGAAGAAAGGAAAACACACACACACACACACACATACATATATAGTATGTATATATATATATATATATATATATACATATATATATATATATATATATATATATATATATATATATATAGTATATACAGATATATAATATGTATGTAAGTATATATATATATAGATATACATATAGTATATATATATAAATAATATATATATATATATATATATATATATATATATATATATATATAGAAAGAGAGAGAGAGAGACAGAGAGAGAGAGAGAAGAAAAGGGGAACGATTTGATCGTTTTTGTCTTTTCGGTGCCAATATGGCGCCGATCCTTATTAGGCGTCGGAAAGATGTCCTAATTAATTAGAGAGTGACCTTAAACACATGCTTCATCAATTACAAAAAAAAAAAGAAGACAACAAAGAAGAAGAAGAAGAAGCCCTTAGTTAAATTTGTGAATTTTATGGAAAACCACTGTTATGTGTTCTGCGTCTTATATCGTGTTACATTTTATCATTTATTTCTTCCCCCGCAATTCATTACAAATCCCCTCCCCCACACACACATATATATATATATATATATATATTTATACATGTGTATATATGCATAGATACATACACACACATATATATGTATACACACAGATATATATGTATATACATATATATATGTATATTTATATATGTATACATATATGTATGTATATATATATAATCATATATGTATATATGTATGTATATATATATTTATATATGATGGCTGCAACTTGATTTCGAGTAACACCATCGCATGAGTATCACGGACGTGGCTTTTTAGTCCTGTTAGTGACTTACCTATGACCACCAATGTCATGCACCGCAAAAAAGTCTCATATCAAGCGATGCCTGTGCTTGAATTTTTTTAAGTAAACGACAAAACAGGGATACATAAATTCTTATTAGTTTCACGCTTTATGTGGAAAAGGAGAAAGAAAGTTCGACGTGCCGGGCTTGGCCCTTCTTCAGGAGTACAAAAAATAGAGACAGAATCACAAAAAATAAAAGGTAATCTGTAGTAAAAATTAATTGTTTCTACATTTGGCACAAGGCCAGCAATTACCAAGTGGTACTTTATTTTATCGACCCCGTAAGGATGAAAGGCAAAGTTAACCTCGGCGGGATTTGAACTCAGAATGGCAAGGGCCGTAACTCAATGCGTCAAAGCATGGCGTCCGACCCTCTACCGATACTGCCAATCCACCGCCCAATCTGTAGTAAAAATTAATTGTTTCTATTTTAGGCACAAGGCCAGCAATTCACCAGTACATTACTGGTACTTTATTTTATCGACCCCGTAAGGATGAAAAGCAAAGTTAACCTCGGCGGGATTTGAACTCAGAATGGCAAGGGCCGTAACTCTATGCCTCAAAGCATGGCGTCCGACCCTCTACCGATACTGCCAATCCAAAAATTAGTGAGAGTAGGAAAGACAAACCTTTATATATATATTCTTTTCTTTATTAGGGCTAGGGGTGAGTCTTATTACTCTGGAGTTTCCCCTGTGTACACACAGGGTCATCAAACAACACACATAAGCATGCACACACGCACGCACACACTTAAAGATATATATATATACACACACATATATATAAATGTATATGTATCTTAATGAATGTATATGTATATATATATATATATACATATATGTATACATTCTTACACATACATATACACATACATGCACATACACATAAATATGTATGTGTAAGTGCGTGTGGCTAATAATACTAATAATACGGTTATTGCCTACGGAGAGTTCATTCCGTGAGATCTCGAGATTTGTGATACTGTGATCCCGAGAAAAGCTGAGATTCTCTGTGAGTGGGAACGACTCATATTTCATTAGCATGGACATAAGCGCAATATTCTCTAAGAATCACATAAAATCATTCACAGGCACGTGTATCATTCTCAGTTATCAAGCCAGATTGTTGGCAAATAATTGACGTGAACATGAGAGCCACCGTTTGACCGAGGTTACCTTCTGCCTGAAATTTATGCCCTCTTCAGATTGAAATACAGGTTTCCAATGGTGGTATGTGGCTATTACCAAGACAAGAGATTCTTAGTCTTGAAGAATTACTTACCGTGCATCACTTTAAACTCCCAGACTTTCATACAAATCAATCTAAGTATTGTAAACTTCTTGGATATAAATTTCTATCAATGCAGATGACCTAATGACTTTCATGACCAGGTAAATTGGCACTGCAACTATCCAAGTTTTATTACAAACTAGACCACCCGTGACCCGCGGGTCGCATTCACTTCAAAATATAAAATAAAAATCATATTCACTTAAAAATAATTTTTAAATAATTAAAATATAGACAGACATGTATATAATGTGAAATGAAACTGGAAGGCGCATATATATACGTGTGTGTATGTATATAAATGTGTGTGTTTGTATACATATAATATATATGTATAGACAGACACACACACATATATACACACACATACACACACACATACACGCACACATATATATATACACAACACCACCACCAGCTCTCTCTCTTCCATTCTGCTCTGTCTCTTCTCTCTCTTTCAATTTACTCTTTCACAACCACTATCTTTTTCTCTCTATTCTTCTCTCTCTTTCTGTTTATGAAGGTACCCAGAAAACCTCATATCTCGGGAACCCGTGCTTCGATTTACGCGAAACTTGTTTTATTTCATTTGTATTCCCATTTTCAGGGTCAACTTCCTTTCAAAGTATTTTCCCATTATGCACCCTTTTGGCTGTATTACATTACAGACAAGCAAGCAAGCAAGCAATCACAGACTTTTAGTATATATATATATATATATATATATATAGATAAATAGGCTTACCAAGAACGTCCCTCTCCGTCTCATGCCACCACCACCACCACCACCACCGACACCAACACCAGCACCACCATCACCACCACTGCTGTCAGAGCTACCACCACCGCTACAGACAACACCGGCTTCTCCTCCTCCTCCGCCACCATTTTAGTTGTATATGTGTTAGATATGTAGACTTAAGTTGAATACGGGTAAAATGATTTCAATAAAATTTCACCATTGATTAACCTTTCTCTTATCTACACACGGTCACAGTGGTTTTACAACAATATAATAAATTGCTTTGTCATCATATATACACCTTGTAATAGCGACATAACATATTTCCTCGTCATCACCTCTACCACTAGACACACTTAGTTGACCTTCACACACACACACACACACACACACACACACACACACACACACACACACACACACACACACACACACACACACACACACACACACACACACACACACACACACACACACACACACACACACACACACACACACGCGCGCGCACCCCCACACACACATACACACACACACGCACGCGCACACACATACACACATATTTATAACATACACAACCTTTAATATATACATATATACATATATTGTACGGCCTTCGTTACAGAATGCCAGCCGATCACTAACAAAATGAAAAGATATTGTACCCGTGTACTGGAGTGACATGTTAACACATAATACCAGTGCAAGTATACACACCTACACTTATAGAGTTCAGACACCCGTACTCATAATCACCCGTGAACTTGAGTATCATATTAACATATAACACGAGTGGAAGTATACAACACACCTATACGAGTGCTGGTATACACTTTTACATGTATGTATGTATGTATGTATGTATGTATGTATGTATGTATGTATGTATGTATGTATGTATGTCAGGTCACCAGTTGGTGCTACTGGTAACATGTATCCCAGTACAATCTGTCCCATGGTCGCGTCGTTGGCGACTAAACTGGCAACCCCACCAAGATTTCTTGGAGAGGAGGGTAACTTTGGACATCCTGCAGGACTAAAAACAAAACTTGTCAAAGGGCAAAGGAGCTCTTAAGAGTCAATGGCCATCCAAAATCACCGGGAGAGATGACCTCTTAGCCTTTGTCAAGGCAGAATTCTAGGAGAAGGAAAACTCTGATATAACACCTGCAACCCTGATGGTATCCAATAATGTTGACTTCACGGCACAGGCATTGCTTTATATCTGGAGATCTCTCTGCACTTGTCATCACATGGTACCATGGGCCCAGCACTATGTGTCAATAATTGTCACAAGTGTAGTGTTTGTACCAGAGTTTTCAAGTCGCTGGCTGGACTAAAAAGTCACACTCGTTCAGCGCATCGGTAGGGGTTCTCCTACATGGATATAAAGTAGTGGCCGTATTCGAAAACGAGTTAGCAGCCACCATATGTATGTATGTATGTATGTATGTATGTATGTATGTATGTATGTATGTATGTATGTATGTATGTATGTCGGGTCACTCTTGAGTGCTACTGGCAACATGTAACCCACTACAACCTGTCGCATGGTCGGGTCGTCGGCGACTAAGCCGGAAACCCACCAAGTTTACTTGGTGAGGCGGGTGATTTTGGACACCCTGCAGGACAAAAAACAAAACCTGACAACGGGCGGAAGAACTCATAAGAGTCAACGGCCATCCGAAAGTGTGTAAATATGTATATACACATGTACCGCGCGGTTAAACCATTGGGAGTGATGGACCCCCAGCCTTTCTCAGGGCATTCTTCTAGGAGAAGGCAACTCAGGAAACTGGGATAACTCCGATATAAAACCTGCGGCTCAGTAGTTACCGATGATGTTGCTCTTTTCTTCTTTTCGGGTGATAGCTACTGTCACTCAGAGAGTGGGATTGGCTCAGTGCAAATCTTTCTTCACTTTAAAAAATATCTTCATGCACAGGCATTGCATGATAGAATTAATTAATAATTATTAATAATGGTATATCGTGCAATGGCCATACTCGACAACGAGGCGGCAGCCATCATTTATGAATGTATGTATGTATGTATGACCCCTTAGCCTTTGTCAAGGCAGAATTCTAGGAGAAGGAAAACTCTGATATAACACCTGCAACTCTGATAGTATCCAATGATCTTGACTTGTTATTTTTGGTAAATATCATCTGGTAAATATCATCTGGCTTTCTGCAGTGCTTTTGCTCACTATAAAAGCTTCACGGCACAGGCATTGCTTTATATCTGGAGATCTCTCTGCACTTGTCGTCACATGGTACCATGGGCCCAGCACTATGTGTCAATAATTGTCACAAGTGTAGTGTTTGTACCAGAGTTTTCAAGTCGCTGGCTGGACTAAAAAGTCACACTCGTTCAGCGCATCGGTAGGGGTTCTCCTACATGGATATAAAGTAGTGGCCGTATTCGAAAACGAGTTGGCAGCCACCATATGTATGTATGTATGTATGTATGTATGTATGTATGTATGTATGTATGTATGTATGTATGTATGTATGTATGTATGTATGTATGTCGTCGGCGACTAAGCCGGCAACCCCACCAAGTTTACTTGGTAAGGAGAGTGATTTTGCACACCCTGCAGGACAAAAAACAAAACCTGACAACGGGCGGAAGAACTCATAAGAGTCAACAGCCACCACCCAAACATGTGTAAATATGTATATATACACACACACACACATATATATATATATGTATATACATGTATGCATATGCGTGGGGACATAGAAATAATCGGGCTGGATACCCGATCGCGCGGTTAAACCACTGGGAGTGAAGGTCCCCTAGCCTTTGTCAGGGCATTCTTCTAGGAGAAGGCAACTCAGGAAACAGGGATAACTCCGACATAAAACCTGCGGCTCAGTAGTTCTTCTTTTCGAGTTATAGCTACTGTCGCTCAGAGAGTGGGATTGGCTCTGTGCACAGTCTTTCCTCACTTTAAAAAAATCTTCACGCACAGGCATTGCACGATAGAATTAATTGATAATTATTAATAATGTTATATCCTGCAATGGTCATACTCGATAACGAAGGGGCAGCCATCATGTATGTATGTATGTTCTTCTGGTTTTATAATTTCACAAAGTTTTACCAATAGAGAGAGAGTCGGTTTCTAACATAGACACAAGACTCTCTCATTGGAATTTACACACCATCAACTAGGTAGATATGTATGTATGCATTCATGTGTAGATATGGATGTTATTGTATGTGTGGATGTGGATGTTTTGAGTTGTATGTGTGCATGTGTATATGCTTTGTACATGCGTGTATGCAGTTATTAGATGCAAAATTTTTGGAATGTTTTACATATTTTTACTGTTCCATTGATGGATTGTACTTATAGTTTCCTAACTAGTTGTGTTCTTTCTGTTCCTGTGAAGCCTAGCTTCTCAAGATTTGTATTGAGTCAGTTACTAACATATCCCAGTGCCCCAATAATCACAGGCATAAATCTGAAGGTGTAATCAGGGTGGAGTATCTGCAGATTTCTCATCAGTTCTGCATAAATATTCTCCTTTTCACTAATCTTTGATATTATATTGGCATCTGCTGGGCAGCTAACTTTCATTACTGTGTATGCCTTCTTTTCCCTGTCCCATATCATAATATCTGATCTGTTATGCCTGCATTTTATTGGGGTTTTTACTGGAACATTCCACCAGTACTCTTTCATATTATGTACATGGATGTCTTCCACATTGTTGTAGCTTTTAATGTGTTTATTATCGGGGCTATCTTTTTTACGAACTGCATTGTACAGTGTTTTGGCCACTATATCATGCCTCATAGGTAGATAGTACCGCGATGACATCTTTGGACAACTGCTGGTGACATGGGTGATATCCTCGATGTTAGTTCTGCAGAGTCTGCACTTGTTATCACATCTAGGTGTTTTGCTTGCATCCCTATCTCTTTTGTGAATCAGGTATTTCGTGCTAATCTCCTGTTCTTGGATTGCAAAAGCGTATCCTTCAAAGTGGGAGCCAATATAGCGGTTGTTGGTCCAAGATAGACTACTTTCCTTATCTATATTACTCTCTCTCTGGAGCTTCCTGGCAACATATCCATGCATGATTTTTTGCTGATAGGCATGCAGTTTTTCATCCATGGATTCACTGCGATACTGCTGAGCGACATCCCTGGGTGTGAGTTTTTGATTATCACACAGGGAATATCTCTCAAGGAGTTCCTTCCCAACTCTCATGATCTTATCTGTTTCATGCAGATAGACTTGCTCGAGAAGCGGGCTCCTACGCTTCGAGGTTCGTAGATGTTGTCAGAGAGATAGGATGCGACATTCAAATGTTGTGTGGACTGATTTTAGGCCTCTGCCTCCCTGCTTACGTTTCAAGTAAAGGCGGTCTATGTCACTGTTGATGTGGAAGTTTCCGGTGTTGTTTAGTGTTTTTCGAGTTCCAACATCAACTGCTCAGATTTCGTCTATCGTCCAATTGAGTATTCCAAACGTTGGTGTTAGGACAGGCACAGCAAACACATTGTGAGCCAGTGTTTTGTTTTGCGCAGAGAGTTCCGATGACCAAATCTTTCTTAATCGGGTGTAGTATTCCCTGGTTACGCGTTCTTTATTACAGATACCATTATAGGATATGTTCTCATCTATCCCCAGGTATCTGTAGCAGTCCTCATCAGATATCGGTGAAACAGTTAGGCCATTGGTGACAATGTTGCTAGATTGGGTTGTTGTTTTTCCCTGCTTTACAGTCATGTATGAGCATTTATCTTGGCCAAACTCAATTCCTATATCCTTTGAGAACGTTGTAACCTGGTCAAGATTTTTCTTCATCCCATCCATGTTCTTGGCATAGAGTTTCAGATCGTCCACAAAGAAATTATGGGTTAGGTTCGTATTTCTGTCCTCCTGTGAGCCAACGATGTATCCCTCACATTTCTTGAGCAGAAAGGACAAGGGGTTTAATGACAAGATGAATAATATCACAGAGAGATTGTCCCCCTGAAATATACCCCTGCAATATTTTATTTTATCAGTGAAAATAGAATCCTCCCTCTCTGTCTTTAACCTTAGGATAGTACCCCAAGAAGAAGACAGCCTCTCTATGGCTCTGACAATAATGTCTGGGACTTTAGCAAGTTGGAGGGCCTCTATCATCTAAGAGTGGGGAACAGAATCGAAAGCATTCCTGTAGTCCAGCCAGACTGTAGCCATATTCCTCCTAAGTTGTCGCACCTCCGACATCGCAGTTTTGTTGATTAGGAGTTGTTCAGCACATCCCCAAACCCCTTTCTTTCCAGCTGCTTATTCATCTGTGATGATGTTATTATTTTCACAGTGATCTTGGAGGAATAGTTTCAGGCAGGCTGTATACATCTTATACATCAGGTTCTGGCATGCAATGGGTCGGTAATTTTTTGCCAAGTGGGTTTCTTTGTTCTTGGGGCCCAGTAATGTTTGTGCTAATATCAACCATTCTGGTATAAGTGTATCTCCCTTAAGAACTTGTTGGTAGAGGTCAGTAAGATACCTCCGATAGAATATCAGTTTTTTTGTACCAGTAGCCGACAATCATGTCTCTTCCTGGTGTTTTCATATCTTGGAGTTTTCCTATCATAGTCTCAAGGGTACCCTCACTTATTTCGTATGTTTTTGTTGTAGTGTAGGAGCAATAATTCTTTCGGATTTCTCTTAGCCACACTGTAACTTGGTTGAAATTCTTCTTTTCCCCCCATATTTTGCTCCAAAAGGAATCTTTATTTCTGGGATGGGGCCTCAGTGACACTTATTATTTTGCCCTTCATATCTTTATAGACTGATGTTTGGTTTCGTCTGAATCTTTTATTAAGCACCTTTCTCTCATCTACTTCTTCAGGTATCGGCGTTTTTCGCTTACAGCTCTCAATTCTTGTTTGAGGGTGATCAGCTTATATTGAAGAGTTCTGGTTCTACTGTTACCAAACATCGTCTTTATTTTATTTTTCACTCTTTGTTGGTGAGGAGTGAGGTTTTTTTGTGTTTGTTTGCATGTAAGGAGCATTGTCACATATGCTATATTTTTTCGTAGGTCAGCAATCTTTTTTTCTATTTGAGCTACATATGATGGTATTTTTGGTGGTGTTCTGTTGTTAATATCTCTGCTATCACCAAGATAATGCTTCACTGTCGTTGCTAAGGCATATAAAAAGGCGTTGATTTGCCAAAATGTTGGGGTTTTTATCCGTCGTAAATATTCATCCCCTATTTCGTCAATAACACGTAGTATTTCATTATTTTTTTTTTTTTTTTTTTTTTTATTAAACATTGTCGTTTTAATACGTTCAGCAAGAGAGATATTTATACATGAATTAATTTCTCTCTGCAAGATTTCGTTGAGGGAAAATTTCAATTGTTTATACTTTTGATTATTATCATTATCGATAGTATTTTCCACAACAGTCGAGGTAGACTCGGATGGTACACGTGGTGTAAAATTTCTTCGATTATTATTATTATCGATAGTGTTTTCCCCAGCATTCGAGGTAGACTTAGATGGTACAGGTGGTGTCAAGTTTCTTACAGGCATAGTTGTTTCAAGGCGCTGTTCGACCTGGCTGCTAGGAAGTCTAGTAGCATGGCGACCTGTAGCACGTGTTGTTGATAACATGTTTGTTGTGGGGGACTTACAATTAATAATATTTATCTTATTTTTACGTTCAACAAACGTCGCTTGTTGGCGTAATTGTTTCGCTGTGAAATAATTTAGCTCTGGGTGCATTTCGTCCCAGTGTAGCTTCATTCTATTCATATAGCCAATGGAGGGATTTTTTTTTGCCATTTCATAACAATTAAATAAATCATTATTAAGTTCGCAACTCCAAGAGAAATGAGATTTATAATTTCGGTTTCTTCTGTAGCTACAACTGAATAAAGTTTTGTTGTTGATGTGGTGTTCAGCCATGCTGTTTGTAGCAAATCCTTGTAAAATGAATTATGTATTTAGTCGGATATCTGTACGAATTCGAATAAAAGGTGTCTTCAGAATATATAGTTAGAAGAATAATCAGTTATTCAACATGACTGTAGTTGTGGTATTACTGTCGGAGATAGTATTAATCTTAAATTTAATAAATAGTCTCCCACGCCAAAATATGCGACTGATCGCGTTGACATGTATATGTATGTATATGTATGTATGTACGTATGTATGTATGTATATATGTATGTATGATTATTTACCCCCTCTTATGATACAATAACAGTAAGAATGCATAAAGAGAGCCAGAAAGACACAACGTTTCCTAAAAGCAGACAAATGCACACATCTCCAAGTAAGAGACATGTAAAATTAATCACCGGAAAATTAGACTGTGCGCCTACGCATAGGATGTCCGGATTCTGACGAATATCATTGCGCATGCGTTAACAAAAGTCACTACAGAAATGTATTTTTATAAATATGTATTGTATATATATATATATATATATATATATATATATATATACAATACATATTTATAAAAATACATATATATATATATATATATATATATATATATATATATATATATATATATATATATAAATATATATATACATACATACACATATAAACTAACACATATATATCTATTAAGTAGCGAATTCGTCATTATCGGATAAAATAAAACGATGAAAAAAAAAAGATCCACACAAACAAATGACATCGATAATAGTAAATTTATTTTTTGTTTTTGAAAATAATCTTGTAATAACTCAAAAGGCAGACGACTTTTCAAATTCGAGCAAAAGCCAAGTTTATCAGATTTGTATATCTCCATTTCCTCATTACTCGGAGACGAAGAAAAGATAAAAATATAAAGAAAGAGGGAAATCTGAAAAAAAGAAATGTTATTAAATTTTCTTCATCTTTTACTTTAAAAAAATAATGTTACTATCTTTTATCTCTGATCCTCCCCCCTTCAATTTGATGTAAATTTAGATAAAAGGCTAAAAAATATAAATAAAAAATGTCTGGCTTGAGTCATACCTGTTGATCGCTGATGGTTTTAAATATATTAATGAATCTTTAAGATAAGAGAATTCTATGCTTCACTCTCAAATATCCACCAAGAAATCATAACCTCTGATATATTATTCCATCGATAAGTTTATCCCACAATATATACAATCAGATACGACAATACTGTAGCTAGCCAAATAATTTCAGACCACAAAACTTTCAATTTGATTTAAATAAAAATATATTCCGCTATCACCCTATTAGCATTCTGTATTCGACTCTATATCACTACCATTCCATCACCATCACCAACCATGCCTTCATAAATACAAACATTGATATGATGTATATATATATATGTATATATATATTTATATATATATATATATATATATATATATATATATATATATATATATATATATATATATATATATATATAGTGACAAAACATAAGTCAATTGCATGAACTCATAATCCTTTATTTACTGCTATATATATTTCGATGATAGCCATTGAATGGCTATGACCTCATCAGGCAGTTAGTCAGTTCTTAGATATGCCAGCTCTGTGTTTATAGTGTTGATGGTATCAGAGCCTTGGGACATATGAGCTTGTTAGGAATAATTTAATGTTGTCAGCAGGAATAGTCTTAATTCTCATTGGTCAGTTTGTAGATGCTAGTGGTGCATCAAAGAGGCAGGTGGTTTTGTAAGGTTCAAACCGTCAGGCAAGATGACAATAGTTCCAGATGACTGATTTTCACAAAAAGCATTCCAGGTCAGATATATATTAAATTAACGTTAATAGTATGAAATAGATACTACAGGTCGTTCTTAAATTGAGGAATTTATGTGGAGTGGTGCTACTGAAAAATTATGGTTAGAGTAGAAAATTTACAATATATATATATATATATATAACAAAGGAATTGTGGTAAGGAACCAGATGGACCATAACGCACCAGAGTACACAATACTTAGGGTAGTAGAGTGGGAAATAGGAAAATGTAAGACCCCGACGACAGAGCTCAAGCCGTTTCGACGGCTATTTCTGGACTATTTTAGTCCAGGAATAGCCGTCGAAACGGCTTGAGCTCTGCCGTCAGGGTCTTACTTTTTCCTATATATATATATATATATATATATATATATATATATATATAGACTGTATTTTGATTTAGGTGTCACAGAAACTCTACATCGGATTTTAACAGCAATTCCGGGAGTCCAGGTCTGGTTATCACTTATTTTTTATCATTTATTTTGTTTTGACCTGTTTAGCTTGTTTTGGTTTTTGGTTTGGGTGGTTAATGCTTTCTTGACCACCTTTTCAGTTTTGTATGGCTTCTTAACACATTGTTTAGCTCTGGTGTTTAACTATTGAGCACTTTGCCAGTATCATTTCTGATTTTTGCGTTTCGCTTCGCTTTTCCTGCCCGCCGAAAATGCGATTATCGCTGAATCTTTATTTGTATATATATATATATATATATATATATATATATATATATATATATATATATATATATATATATATATATATATATATAGAAGTATATATATGTATATATATATAAATATATACATATATATATATATATATATATATACATATATACACATATATATATATATATATATATATATATATATATATATATATATATATATATATATATATATATATATATATATATATATATATATATATATTGGTAAACGGAATAGAAAATGCTGACAAATTGTTCACAGTTGAAAAATGGTTTAATTAGGAATAAAAGAGTATTAGTGATTGTATGGGTTAGTATTCAGTTGTGGTTTTAAGTTTTTAAGTTTTTACCGGTTGCGCATTTCTAAATGCGCAACCGGTAAAAACTTAAACCCACAACTGAATACTAACCCATACAATCACTAATACTCTTTTATTCCTAATTAAACCATTTTTCAACTGTGAACAATTTGTCAGCATTTTCTATTCCGTTTACCAATATATAATAACTTGTGTGTTACACCTCTATTCTTTTAACTATATATATATATATATATATATATATATATATATATATATATATATATATATATATATATATATATATATATATATATATATATATATATATATATATATATATATATATATATATATATATATATATATATATATATATATACATATACATATATACACACACACACACATATATATATATATTGTATCAATGAGGATTGGCGGTGATTGGCACTATCGGCAGAGCATCAGAAACCATGCTTTGCAGTATAGAGTTATGGCCCTTTACGTTCTGAGTTCAGATCCCGCCAAGGTGAACTTTGCTCTTCATCCTCACAGGGTCGATAAAATAAAGCAATTACAAAGGTAATTTCTGGCCTTGTGCCAAAAGTAGAAATTATATATATATAGGACACAGAATAAAGGATTCAATACATGCGTAGAGTCTACAATTATTCTAAATTCTACATATTGACTTTGAAGTCTCGCTAATGGCGTTAAATTTTAAGTAGTGAAAGTAAGCCTCCTGCAGCAGAACTTCGAAGTCACTCTGAAAAATTTACTATATATTTATGTGTGTCTGTGAAGGCATGTGGCTTTGTAGTTAGAGAGTTAGATTCACAATCGTAAGGTTGTGATTTCGATTCGTAGCTCCAGTTCCCTCAGCTGTAGAAACGAGTTGTGCCGCCACTGGTGCCAAGCTGTATCGGTCGGTCTTGTCCTTTTCCTGGGACAACATCGGTGGCTTCAAAGGGGAAACTGGTGTGCATGGCCGACTGCTGGTCTTCCACAAAAACATCTTACTCGGGCTTATGCCTGTGAGAGGAACTTTTAAGTGCAAAACCCATGGTCATTCGTGACTAAAAGGTGTCTTTTACACAAACACACACACATATATATATATAGTCATTATTGTAGTCCATTATTGCGGTGGATTGGAAGTATCGGTAGAGCGTCAGACACCATGCTTTGCAGCATAGAGTTATGACCCTTTGCGTTCTGAGTTCAAATCCCGCCGAGGTGAACTTTGCCTTTCATCCTTACGGGGTCGATAAAATAAGGTACCAGTAATGCACTGGGGTAATTGCTGGCCTGTG
>OZ024741.1:106527656-106530156 GCA_964016885.1 Eledone cirrhosa
GGTGAACACCGACAGCAAAGCAGAGATCGATGTTTCAGATATAAACACTAAACGTTCAACCTTAATCCCTCTCTTCTTTTCAGTACTGTAGTCTTGTGTGTATATATATATATATATGTATATATGTATGTATATATATATATATATATATATATATATATATATATATATATATATATATATATATATATATATATATATATATATATATATATATATATATATATATATATTTATACATATATATATATTTATACATATATATGTATATATATCTATCTATATATCTATGTATATCTATATATCTATGTATATATATATATATGTATATATATATGTATATATATATATATATATATATATATATATATATATATATATATATATATATATATATATATATATATATATATATATAAAGACATACATATATATATATATGATATATGCAAATATTATACACACACACACACACACACACACATACACACACACACACACACACACACACACACACACACACACACACACACACACACACATATATATATATATATATATATACATACAGCTCTGAGTTTTTCATCCTCAGTGTATACTGATTAATGTTCAGAGCCATCCTCAGCATTCTCGTGTAGCACCCATCCACCATCTGAGTGAGTTTCTTGGTCAGTGTCCAAGTCTCAGACCCGTACAGCAGCACAGACTCCACTACAGCAATGAAGAGGTGGATTTTCAGGTCTTTACGAAGGTCCGCCTTCCACACCGATCTCAAGCTGTGTCACGCCGTCCAGGCTTTGCTCTTCCTCTCAACCACATCATCTTCCGTATTCCCAATCTTTGCTCCCAAATACAGGAAGTCCTCAACCAATTCTAGTGGCTTCCCGCCTACATTAGGGATCCCCTCTGGCTTCTCAACATTCTCTACCAGATATTTTGTTTTAGTCTCATTCATTCTCAGCCCCACACTCATCGACACAGTCTCAACCTCCTGCATAAAATCCTCTGCCTCCTTCACTGTATTTGTCACCAAAACTATGTCGTCGGCAAATTCAGCATCTGATACCTTTTTCGCCTTAACTCTCCTGCTCTGAGCCGGTGCTACAGTAAAGCCAGAGTCCTGGTGTTTCTCCAGTGCAAGGCGCATACAATAGTCGCTCACCGACATCCAGAGTTGACATTGCACTCAGTGCTCCTGTGGGAGCCCCTACATGGACACACTGGAAGAGGAAGACCAAGGTTAACGTATGTTGATGTCCTAAGGACAGACACTGGTCTGTTGGAGACGCGGGACATGGCAGCGATAATGAGGGACAGAGACCGCTGGAGAGAACTCGTTCATGGATCTCGGGAATTTTACCCGCCCTAGAATATATACATACATATATATATATAATATATGAATATATTATATATGATACAGATGTATATATAATATATATACATATGCATATAATGAATGCATATATTATATATTTATATTATATATATAATATGAATATATAACATATGCATTTATTATATACATATGTATATATATGCATTTATATATGTTTTCATATACATATATATACATATATATGCATATAAATATACGCAAATGCACATATATATGCATGTATATGTATATACGCACATGCACGCATATAACTATATAAATTATATAAATTAGGATATGGAACTTTAAGTGTTGAATTCACTTTATGTATCGAAGCACATTGTAGCAATTTAAATATTGAAGCAACTTATCAGGATATAGCAACTTTTAATAGTCAAGCAACATTATGTAACGAAGCAAGTTATCACCATTAATTATCGAATCTTCTTAACAAGATATAGCCACTTTAAATATTGATGCAACTTTAAATATAGAAGCAACTTGAACTATCGAAATATCTTTAAGTATAGAAGCAACCTCAGCTTTTGAGACAATTAACGATATAGGGACATTAATTGTCAACGAAAATTTAAATATACAAGCAGCCCTAAGTATAGAAGCAACTTTAACTATAGAAACAACTTAAAGTAATGAAGTAACTAATAAACATATAGGAGTTTTAAATATCGAAGAATCTAATCAGAATATAGCAACTTCAAATATAGAAGCAACTTTAGATATAGAAACAACTTTAAATATAGAAGCAACTTTCAATATAAAATCAACTTTCACTATAGAAACAACTTTAGATATAGAAGCAACTTTCAATATAGAAACAACTTTAAATAAAGAAGCAACTTTAAATATAGAAACAACTTTAAATATATAGCAACTTTAAATATTGAAACACTTTTATATATAGAAATAACTTTAAATATAGAAGCAACTTTAAATATAGAAGCAACTTTAAACATAGAAGCAACTTTCAAAAGCAACTTTATATATAGAAGCATCTTTATATATCAATTTTAAATATCGAAGTAGCAGTTAGTAAATGCTCGGTGTTGCAATGACTGGACGAGATGATCATATAGCAGTTAGTAAATTTACACAACAGTGCAA
>OZ024741.1:106542656-106550156 GCA_964016885.1 Eledone cirrhosa
TACGTGTATATATATATATACACGTATATATATATATATATATATATATATATATATATATATATATATATATATATATATATATGTATATATATATATATAATAGATGACAGAGTTGACTACAATACATGACAGGTAATATTTGAAAAATACAATGAGAATTCGAATTTAAAATTTCTCTCCCTCTCTCTCTCTCTGTATATATATATATATATATATATATATATATATATATATATATATTCACACACAAACACACCATCTATCAGTCTCTCTCTCTCGCTCTCTAGAGACACACACGCACGCACACACACACACACACACACGCACACATACACACGTATATAATTAAAATATGTATTACATTTTTTTAAATTTATATACCGTTATATATGTATATGTCCCACATATGTATGTACAACACTCCTCCCTGCACACACACACACATATATATATATGGTATGGTTTGTGAGTATTTATGCGTGCGACTGTGCATGCACGTCTATGTGTATATATATATATATGTGTGTACATATATATATTAATTTAATTTCACGCCGTCTCAAAACAGCCATGCAAATTTATAACTTTATGGCATTTCAAATAAAAAATAAATTGAAAACATAAAATAACAACATAAGCAATATTATTTCTGTCTGAAGAAAACAATTTTGAAAATGAGAAAGATTGAAGAAAAAATGTTATAGAACTCAAGAGTATGTAACATTTTAAATAAAGTGGTTTTACACATGCAATGAAGGAAAAAGAAATTTATTAAAATATATATATTAGTTTAATGTCGGAAATAAGGAATACAAGCCGTATTGTCAGCTTGTCTAAACCGATGTATTTATGTATGTAAAATATTTGATATACTGAAAATTATGCAGTAAAGTAACCAAAATGATTATAATATATATATATATATATATATATATATATATATATATGTGTGTGTGTGTGTGTGTGTGTATTGCACATATATATATGTATATATCTTGTCAACACAGATATACACACAGCCAGACATATGCCCACACATATGTTTGTGTGTGTATGCTTCTATTTATATATATATATATATCTAAACATAACGGAAGTGCGTGAGGACGTTCTCTTGAGATGAGCGAAATGTATGCAAGGACAATTACGTCATTATATAAAGCAGGAAGAACAAATTCTTGCTATAAAAAATATTCAATATATATATATGTATATGTATATATATATATATATATATATATATATATATATATATATATATATATATATATATATATATATATATATGTACATATATACATTCATATACTTATACATATAAATACTTTTACATGTATATATACATATATATACGATATTAAACAAATGGAAACTATATTTATAAAACCATATTTATTTCATTATACATATTTCGGGGATACCATATTAAAAATATGGCATGCCTTCTTCAGATAAAATACAATATATAAGCAGTTTTATAAATAAATTTGACGTACCATAAATATTGATCAACTTCCATTTAAAAAGTTGGTTTGGTAGTGAAATGTTTATAAATATTTAGTGTTAAGCACAGTTAGAAAGAAAGACGGAGAAAAGGAAGAAATGTATGTAAAGAAAAACATCAGTATACCCACTCGGTATATAAAAACATCGTATATCTACTCCAAAACTTGTTGAGTGCTTTATATTAGTTATAAAATATTTACTCGTTGTAACCCAACAATTTTAAATAAAACTTTTGCATACATATATATATATATATTGAATATTTTTTATAGCAAGAATTTGTTCTTCCTGCTTTATATAATGACGTAATTGTCCTTGCATACATTTATATATATATAAAACAGAGAATGCCTGTCTGTCTGTCTGACTCCCTAAATCTCGAGAACCACCCAACCGATTGCTTGTAAAATGTACACATGTAATACTTATGGTCCTGTGAGTGTTTTGAGCAAAAGAAATTTCAAATTTTCAATGCCCCAGGGACCGCATTAGGCGATTTAGCGATCTCTCTCTATAATTCTTAGTCTTTCTTTTTAGATAGATTCATAGATATAACGTTGCGCCCTTATAATATCTGTCTGTATGTCTAACTGTCTGCATTACGACATTATGACGCTATATATGTGTGTGTGTGTGTGTGTGTGTGTGTGTGTGTGTGTGTGTGTATATATGTATATATAGTGTATGTATATATATATATTGTGTGTAACGTTTTTCAAAATATTTACTTCTGCGTTCACAGATTGATTTCTTTAGTTTCAGAAGATCCGTTAAGAGTGAAAGCAGCGATTCTTTACTTAAACTTTAATCTGTTATTTTAATAAATATTTGCTATAGGGTTCTTATATATTTGATATATATATTTATCCTTATCGAGCCCTCTTTGGATTTTAGTCTTCTTCACATTTATTATTATTACTTGGCAGTATCGGTAGAGGGTCAGACGCCATGCTTTCCAGCATAGTTACGTCCCTTTACAATCTGAGTTCAAATCCCGCTGAGGTTGACTTTGCCTTTCATCCTTACGGGGTCGATAAAATAAAGTACCAGTAATGCACTGATAATTGCTGGCCTTGTGCCTAAAGTAGAAACAATTATTATTACTACACACACACACACACACACACACATACACACACACACACAAACACACACACACACACACACACACACACACACATATATATATATATATATATATATATATATATACATATATATGAATACATGAATATATATGCAAGTATATGTATGTACGTGTTTGTGTACATATGTGGATACACGTGTGTTTGCATATGTGTGTGTATAATTTTCATACACTATATTTTCGTTAACGCATGCATCCACACCGATCAGCGCATGCTTATGTATGAGGCTAAACACCAACACATTACTGTTAATGTTTTCATTAATATTATTACTTTTATGTTCTGAGTTCAAATCCCGCCGAGGTTATTTACCTTTCATACTTATGGGGTCGATAAAATGAAGAACTTGTTTAGCACTGGGGTCGATTTAATCGACTTTCCCCTCCCCCAAAATTTCTTGCCTTGTACCTATATAAGAAACCATTATTTTTGGTGGATTGGCAGTATCGGTAGAGGGTCGGACGCCATGCTTTCCAGCATAGTTACGTCCCTTTACGATCTGAGTTCAAATCCCGCCGAGGTTGACTTTGCCTTTCATCCTTACGGGGTCGATAAAATAAAGTACCAGTAATGTACTGGATAATTGCTGACCTTGTGCCTAAAGTAGAAACAATTATTTTTCTATTTTCTAAGGCAATATTTGGTTATAATTTGTTTGAAATATTTACTTCTGAGTCCGCATATTGGTTTTTCTCAGTTTCAGATGATCCTGCTTAGAGTGAAAGCAGAAATTAAACTTTTAATTTTTACTAATAATAAATATATAGTACACACACACATATACGCACATGTATTCATATGAATATTAAAATTATTCTTCAGTAGCCGATATATATATATGTGTGTGTGTGTGTGTGTGTGTGTGTGTGTGTGTGTGTGTGTGTGTGTGTGTGTGTGTGTGTGTGTGTGTGTGTGTGTGTGTGTGTGTGTGTGTGTGTGTGTGTGTATGCGTGTATATACATGTGTGTCGATCATAACGCGCATCGAATGATTTGAGAATGCTTATAAGACCGAATTTTAAAATATCGAAATTATGAATACCGACAGTTTGTAAAACCCAAAAGTCAGAGGACTGAATATATACTACAGGAAAATCCAGTAAAACTGTTCTTATTGGATTGGCAGCATCGGTAAAGCATCGGACACTGCTTCGCGGCAAAGAATTACTCTTTTTTTAAGTTCATGTTTTGTTCAGCCAACTGTTGCTGTACAGTACTTGATGACTATAGCTACCTGTGGTCAATATTAAATTTGGTGCATTGAGTTATGTTGCCAACAAAAGGCTCAGTTGTTTCAAACATTCCTTCTTGATATTGTTTTTTCTTTTCTTTTTTTATGATATCTTCCAACTCTAACGTACCTAAATACTTGTAGCCACTTCATGACCTCCTTTTTTTCTTCTTATTGTTATTGAGCTCAAATACCACCAAGGTTAACTTTGCCTTTCATCCTTATGTGGTCGATAAAATAGAGTACCAGTAACGCACTAGGGTCGATTTATTTGACTACCCCTCAAAATTGTTGGCCTTGTGCCTAAATCAGAAGCTATTATGGCAGATTCGGTAGGGCGTCGACAGCATGTTTTTCAGTATATAGTTACGGCCCTTTACGTTCTGTGTTCAAATCCTGCCAAGGTTAGCTTTGCCTTTTATCCCTTTGGGGTCCATTTAATCGTCTCCCAAAATGTTTGGGTTTTTTGCCTAAATCAGAAAACACAAGTCCAACAATTTTTGGGAAGGGGAAATTTGATTAAATCGATCCAGTGTATTATTGGTACTTTATTCATCGTAAGGATGAAAAGCAGAGCTAACCTCGGCAGGATTTGAACTCAGAACGTAAAGAAGAGTAACTCTTTGTCACTTTGGAATCCGCACTGTCGAGCTCCTCCGCAAGATCGGAGCGTCGACGGCCCGTCTGAGGAGGGTGCCCCGCGAGGTTGGGTGACTGTTGCAGTGGGTGTCACTGGCCATCGTCCGTGGGAATGCTTTTGCCGTCTTGTCCGCGGGGCGCAGCACTCCTGCCCCTTGCCCTGGGCCCAAAGCCAATCACCCTCTCCCTCACCCCCTCTCTTCACCATAGCTCTTGCCATCCCCTCCCATTCCCGTTCTTTTTCTTCTTTCTTTCTCTATTTTTTCCCCCTATATTTCCATATTCTCTCCTTCCATTTGATTCTCCACCTTTTTATTATTTTTATTTTTCTTACTAAATAAGGTTTGTTTTTTGCTTTTGAATAAATTCAAAATTTATTTGTACCTTTAAACGGGCCATGTTGTTGGCAAATATTATTTACATATTGAAGATGTAACTCTATTCATGAAATTAATAAAACTATGAATAAATATATTTTAATCACTTTTTAAAAAGTACATCATATGCTTGTCAATTAACTAATCAGTTTAAAACTAAATAAATGCCTTTTAAAATTATTTCTATAAATAATATATCTGTCAAAAAGTTGTTAATTTCAAAACTAATAAGTAAATGTCTTTAAAGAAGGTGTATTAAAAACATTACCTACTACACTTGGTATTGGTACCTATCAATGTTGCTATGTTGTTATTTCTATTGTTGCAACAGTCGTTGTTGTTAATGCAGTTACATTTTCTGTTACTATTGGATAACATAACAACTGTAAATAATGGTTTCTGATTTAAGCACAAAGCCAAACATTTTTTGTGTGTTGATGGGAGTCGATTAAATCGACCCCAGTACGCTACTAGTACTTTATTTTACCGAGGATGAAAGACAAAGCTGATCTTCGCAGGGTTTTCACTCACAACGTACAGGACCGTAACTCAGTGACCACCTTAAATAATGGTTTCTAATTGAAGCACAATGCCAGCAATTTTTGGGGAAGAGAAAGTCGATTAAATCGGCTCCAGGGTATTACTGGTACTTTATTTTATCGACCCCGTAAGGATGAAAAGCAAAGCTAATCTCTTCGGGATTTGAACTTAGAAAATAAAGAGCCCTAACTCTATGCCACGAAACAGTGTGTCCGACGCTCTATCGATATCGCCAATCCTCCGGATAAAACAACAGCAATAACAGTACCAGTGCTGTTACGAATCACCTGCTCAACCATCAACATAATCATATTCCTTCTCGTAATGAACATAATCATCATTACTACAAACATATTCGCCATGGCTACTATACAATCTAAACTATGAGTTCCAGAGTGAGCGTCAGATGTAAAGTGTTCAAGAAAAAGATATGAAAAAGATATTTAGACGAATAACTAAGCGATACTGAGTGAAATCACGAATATATATATATATATATGACCAAGATTTCTCTCTCTCTCTCTCTCTCTCTCTCTCTCTCTCTCTCTCTCTCTCTCTCTCTCTCTCTCTCTCTCTCCCTCGCTCTCTCTCTCTCTCTCTCTCTCTCTCGCTCTCGCTCTCTCTCCCTCTCTCTCTCTCTCTCTCTCTCTCTATATATATATATATATACGGAATAGGCAGACCTAGAAAAACCTGGGACGAGCTGATAAACTCCGACCTCACACACTTACACCTCTCCAAGACAATGTCACTGGACCGAGACCTTTGGCGGTACTCAGTAACAGAGAAGACCCGCCTTACCTAAATACATAGTAAAACCTACTACAGCCAGTAGGCATCTCTAACAAAATACACCCCCGTCCCACCCCCACCCCATCCACACCACCCCCTTCTATGTAAAGTTATGTCGGTGCCACGCCATCCAGGCCGAAACAAATGAGATCGTGTAGGTGTCACGACAAAAAAACACACAGTCCACGCTGTAATGTGGCCGTGTAGGCAACACGGTAAAAACCTCCCAGACCCACACTGTAAATGTGGCTGGTGTTAGGAAGGGCATCCAACTGTAGAAAACCTGCCAGACAGTCCTATGCGAGCAAAACAATCACTCTTGCCTCAAGTGGGAATACCCCCGTCCAAACCCATGCAATCGTGGAACACGGACGTTAAACGTTGATGATGATGATGATGATGATGTATATATGTATATATAACTGTATATCTATCTATGTATCTGTCTGTGTATCTATCTGCATAAATACACAAAAGTATGTGCACGTACATTTGTAAGTATGTGTGTTCGTGTGTACATTTGTACAACGAAGCGACTATAACTATAACCAGACAAGCAGATATATATATATATATATATATATAATAACTTGTGTGTTACACCTCTATTCTTTTAACTATATATATATATATATATATAGATAGACAGAATGTAAGAGGCAGAGTTAAGGAGACATACATTATAACAATATAAAATGGCGCCAGCGTAGATGGAAAGGGAGCGGGAAGAGTGAAGACATAGTTATAACGATTGGTGATATTCTAATTCCTGGTTCGCGTGCCTCCTTCATATAAATCAACCACAAGGGGCGTGAAAGTACATGATCTACACACGTTCAGTGCGTGTGTCGACGTATTTATTATCACTGTTGTGGTGCAACGGGAACGTGGCAGGTTCAACCAGGTTCTTAGGATGACGACCGCAGTCCCTAATTCCAACTGTTATCACAATGTCATTTTTTAAAATACTCTTTCAGTCTCTCTCTCTCCTTCTTTCTCCCCCCTCTCTCTTCCTCTCTCTCTCTCTCTCTGTATCTCTCTCACTCTCTCACTCTCTCTTTCTCAGTATCTCAGTCAGTTATTCTCTCTCTATCTATTCCATTTTATTTTCATGTCTACTTTTGCCTACACACATATGTACATATATATATATATATATATATATATATATATATATATATCTGTGTACGTCTGAGTGTGTGTGTGCGTGCGTGTGTGTGTGTGTGTGTGTGTGTTCGAATGGTTTTCTCCAGTATTTTCAAATC
>OZ024741.1:106557656-106562656 GCA_964016885.1 Eledone cirrhosa
TGTAGAAAGATGAGTGTTAAAAATTATGTTGCAAGTGAGTTCAATTGTGGTTTGAATTTTCCGATTAAGATTTTCTTTTTATTAATATATATATATATATATATATATATATATATACATTATTTACGTATGTGTGTGACTGTAAGCATGTGTGTAAATGTATGCATTTATGTATTTACTAGTAGCAGTATCCAGCGTTGCCTGGGTAGGTAAATAATATCTGCTTTGATGAAAAGGTGTTGATCTTAGCGACTACTTCTCGATGACTCATCTATGGCCACACACAGGCCATGCGGGGGAGGGTGGTGATGACCTCTATCACTGAGAAACGCGGGTGACTGACAAAGGGGCATGCTAGGGGAGGGAGTTTCGAATTTGAACGAAATCGGTTGAAAAATGTGGGAGCTAGAGCCGAAAAGGCGGAAATTTGAGCGAAAAGGTGGTATTTTCGAATATTTAAGCAGCTGCCACGCCGTTCCTGAACAAAAAATAATCCAAAATGTAAAGCCACTTTAAGACGTGAAATAATCAGATCTAGCGTAGTGTAAAATTTGAACAAAGTAGGTTGATTAATGTGGGAGCTAGAGCCGAAGTGTGGAAATTTGAGTCTAAAAGTGGTATTTTTGAATATTTAAGCGGCTACCACGCCGTCCCTGAACAACAAATGCAAAATATTACAGGATGTGCAATGATAAATTCTATTTTGCTTTAAAATTTGAACGAAATCGGTGGCAAAATGTGGGATCTAGAGCCCAAAATCTTATTTTTCGATACCTAAAAAAAGGTGACCCCCCCCCCCCCCCCATCGATTTTTATCTGCAGAATGACCCCGGAATAAAAAAAACGATGACTAATCTATGAGCCTGTAAAGTTTCATGAAAATCGGTCGTAAGATGTAGGCCCCTATAGGTAATACACAGACACACACACACACACACACACACACACACACACACACACACACACACACACACACACACACACACACACACACACACACACACACACTTAATTTTATATATATACAGATGTATGTATGTATATATATTTGTATATGTATATATATATATATATAGTTTTAATATAGATGAGATTCTACAGGACTAGAACTGTTTCATTCTTTAGAAATCATCAGGAATCTTAAAACTTTTATACTCTGCAATGTATTGAGTACCTTACTTACTGTGGTTACTTCCGATTCAACCCGGAATTACGTATATATATATATATATATATACACATTTAAATATAAAGTACTTCAGGGGATTCGTGGTTTACTGAGGAAGACAAAGTGTATATATTAAAAACGAAGCGAGGTTTCACAGTAAGGTCTTTATTGACTATACACAGTTACGAACGTTTCACAGATGGATGGCTCAGGATCTATTTAACTGCCATAGACCCGACTCCGGTCTGATCTGCTCATCAGACTTGTTAGTCAAGTAAAACCAAACTCTCATCTCATGCTTCAATCCTGGAATGTCTCTGACCTTCTCATACATGTTACTTCGGCCATTGCCACGTTTCATTTTACATTCATTTAAATCAATTAAAACGATTTTCTTCCAAATTTTTTTTAATTATCGATAACTTTATTCATCTTCTCTCCTTCTTGTACTTTCTTTCGTTCTCTCTCTCCCTCTTTATCTATCTTTCCCCTCACCTCTTTTAATGAACATAAAGATTCCACAGAAAAACGTAGCCGCGAACTACGGGGGATAGAGGGAGTGGGGCAGAGAAATTGAGAGAGACAGAGAGAGCGAATGAAAGAAAGAAGGAGTGAAAAAAAAAAAAAAAAAAAAAAAAATATATATATATATATATATATAGAGAGAGAGAGCAAAGGAAAAAAGAATGAGAGATAGAGAGAGCAGAATCTAAATATCAAATAAAAAGCGAAGTTGTCCTCGGAAGGATTCGAACTCAAACATGAGAGAAAAGAAGAAACCACGGAAGTAGTTCTAGCCACCATTCTAACTACAATGTCAACTCGCCAACTAGTTTACCTTAATAGAACAGGTAATATATATACCAGTGATATATTAGAGTCAATAAAAATGACTATACTCCCAACCTTACAAAATCTGTACTCGGTAATAAATAAATGAATGAATAAAAGAATGACTAACCCCCCCCCCCCCCCCAAAAAAAAAAAACAAGAACAACAGCTCTATTTTAAATTACTGATGGCAATTTTGTATTGAAAAGTCGATGAGAATGTCAGATACGTAGGATTGCTAAATCTGGAATTGTGTTGTGTTACACTTGCATAGATTCAAGTGATATTGGTGACAGAGATAAAGCTACCTCACGGTCCGCACCCTCTCCATCATAATTATTGTTACTAAAACTTAATGGTATGAAATAGTTATATTCAAGCAGTTCTATACAGCTACAACAATGCTAACACATTCACTTGTTTTAGAAACATATACGTGCAGCTATTTTGCCCATTAACATCTATCTTACACATATAAATTGACTTATACTGGTATATAAGTTCATTTAATGGGAAGTCAGCATGTACTTACAATTAAATAAATAGAAAAGCAAACAGAAAATCTTTCCCCAACTCTCATCCTATATATATATATATATAAATGTATGTATACATGTATACATGCGTATATGTATATGTAAATATATATATATATATATATGTATGCATTTATATATGTATATGTAAATATATATATATATGTATGTAGGTATGTATATATATATATATATATATATATATATATATATATATATATATATATATATATATATGTAGGTATGTATATATATATACATATATATATATATATATATATATATATATATATATATATATATATATATATATATATATATATATATATATATGTATATATAAAACACCCTCCCCAAAACAGTATTTAAAATGTTGAGTTAGCTGAAAAGATGAAGCTTTTAAAAGCTAGGAAAAAAATGGCGTGGTCTTCTTCTTCTTCTTCTTCTTCTTCTTCTTCTTCTTCTTCTTCTTCTTCTTCTTCTTCTTCTTCTTCTTCTTCTTCTTCTTCTTCTTCTATTTCATTCACACGGTGTAGAAATTTTATTTTGTTTTATTCTATTTCATTTTAATACGTTCATCTTTCTCGTCCCTTCTCTGCGTGTTTTAGAACACCATATAAAACAATCCTATGTTTCTTTCTTTCTTTCTTTCTTTTTTTCTTTCTTTCTTTCTTTCTTTCTTTCTTTCTTTCTTTCTTTCCTTCTTTCTTGGTTTCTTCTTTGCTTACTTTTCTTTTTTTCACTTTTTTTTTGCGTTAATAACACGGATTAAAACGAGGCTCATTTCCGGTCACGTGCTTCCTTTGTTTCACAAAAAAAAAAAAAAAAAAAATGGTAAAACTCAAGAAAGTAAGAAAGTATCTCCAGAAAATGGCGTCCGCCTGGCAAGATGAAAACAATAGACATTCCATCAAGCGACAGCGTGTGTCAGAGAATTTTTTTTTTATCCGTCCTGGTACTTCCGTATTCACAACTTCTCTCAATAATGCACAAATCTTTACCCGTTTCCTTATTTTATTTCGAAATAATTTCATTGTTTATTTAGTTGCTTTTGTTTTTTTGTTTTTTATTTTCTTTGCTCTATTTTTCATTTCGTATTTTTTATTCTAGCACCTTTTGGCGGACAAGTGAGCATAAAACACACACACACACACACACATGATTCTCTCTTTCATCTATCTATCTATCTAGCTATCTATCTTTCTCTCTCACTCTCTATCTATTTATCTATATACAATTATGCACACATATATTTACACACACATATATGTTATACATACACACACACATTCTCAGCCACATATGCATAATACCCACACACATACACACTCATACATATACAGTCATACATCTAGACACATATTCTCTCAGATATATACAAATACACACACACATCATCATTATCATCATCTCATACGTATACAATCGTACATATATGCACACACACTGAAACAGAAGCATTTATTTATATATAATTTACTCGAGCAAATACATTTGGTTGCTTGGTTAAAAATTTCGCTTCTCAAGTACGGCGTTTCGTTTTCAGTCACACTAGTACTTTCTACTATGGAATGACAAATACTTTGTGAATGAAATCTGGTAGACAGAAACTGTTCAGAAGTCCTCCGTAAGTATGTTTATATGTGTGTCTGTATTTATGTTGAGATCCCTTAACTGCCAGTCTGTTTAGATCCTGTATGTCAGATCGATAAAATAAGTCCCAGACACAAATATATATATGACACACACACACACACACACACACACACATATATATATATATGTGTGTGTGTGTGTGTGTGTGTGTGTGTGTAGTAAAACCTCGAGCTGTTTCTCAAGTGGTCGCATTCTCAACACACACTAACCTTTAACATCAGTCACACTAACAGAGATACCAATACCTTTCTTTGAGCTAACAATGTCACAATTTAGATAAATTGCTTTTGGTTAAAAGGAAATTACAAGGGCCATCGTTTTAATGTTTTCTGGACACACAATCCTTATAAATACAAGATATTTTGACCCCAGGACAGACAGTCAGCCACGCACAGTTCCCCATTTAGCCACACACAGCATCACACAGAGTCACACACACTCATTAGCCAGCTCTGTTGGTTATGTTCCAGCAAGGCTGGCCACCAACGCCAAACACAGTTTAGTAAATTCACTACTTTGAGATTCTATATTCACACACACAATAAACAAACTACAATTATACATGTAACTTTTTCTGTTGGTCATTATTACTGGACATGATTCCGAAGCAAATCATGCAACATTAAAAACAAATATTAGCAGCGTCTTGTTCATTTGTATATTCATACCCACGGGATTCTGGAAAATCGTCTTTCCCGTGGCAATAACACAACCCCAACAAGTGACTACAACTACTGGTTTCATCAACCATGTCAAGACTTCTCAGCAACAATTCTCTTGACTCACTGAGACACACTTCACTCACTTGT